>CM070824.1:9700759-10300759 GCA_036326025.1 Chrosomus eos
TGTGTGTGTGTTGTGTGTGTGTGTGTGTGTGTGTGTGTGTGTGGATGTGTGTGTGTGTGGTGTGTGTGTGTGTGTGTGTGTGTGGGTGTGTGTGTGTGTGTGTGTTGTGTGTTGTGTGTGTGTTGTGTGTGTGTGTGTGTGTGTGTGTGTTGTGTGTTTGTTGGGTGTTTGAAGGGGTCATTTATTTAATCTTTTGTGAAGATAGCACATCACATTGCATATGTCCTCTAATCATCCCAAGCAACTGCCTGGACACAGACACACATTACTCTCATAATGCATTGTCTGCTAATTTAACCATAAGAAAGAGAAATTGGTTTAAATTTGAATCTTAATTGTTTGTTATAAACAGTGATGTAATGGAGAGCAAAATGCTTCAATCTCCTGCTTCTCAGAATGTATCCTGAAAACTTTTGCTCAGATTTACAGATATACTACGACTGTAATCACAAGATTTTAATATGGAACAAATATTTCCACGTTATTATTTATTATACCACATTATTTTAATGCTCTTATATTTTTCTGTATGTCAACAACTGCAAGACTTTACAATGTTACAAAAGATTTCTACTTTCTATTCAAAGACAAAAAAGAAACACGTTTTCCACAAAAACAACCATTTGCAACATTGATGATAAGGAATGCCTCTTGAGCTGTAAGTCTGCATATTAGAATGATTTCTGAAGGATCATGTGACACTCAAGACTGGAGGAATGATGCTGAAAATGTAGCTTTGCCATCGAAGGAATAAATTGCATTTTAAAATATAAGAAACTAGAGAACAGTTATTTTAAATTGTAATAATATTACTATTTTACTGTATTTATACTGTATTTACTGTAATAAATGGTGGAGACTTCTTTCAAAAACATAAACAAATCTTTTAAAATCTAACAAGAACCCAAAAAGCAGCAAGAAAATTAGTTGTATGTACACACAACAATTTACAGTGTGGACAGTGTTCTCAGTCTTCCCATATCGACTGCTATTTTGGTCTTATAGGTCTCTCATGTGATAGCAGCGGGGAATTGAAATGTGGTTGTGTGATAGACAAAACACGGATAGTACAGTGTGTGTGTGTGTGTGTGTGTGTGTGTGTGTGTGTGTTGTGTGGTGTGTGTGTGTGTGTGTGTGTGTGTGTGTGTGGTGTGTGTGTGTGTGTGTGTGTGTGTGTGTGTGTGTGTGTGTGTGTGTGTGTGTGTGTGTGTGTGTGTGTGTGTGTGTGTGCGCCAGTGTGTGTGTGAGTTCTCTTGCGCCAGGTGCTGATGGCTGTTGGGAGGGCAGGGATGAACCGCATGTGTTAGTTAACTGAGATGATTGGGCTGTTATTCATGTGGCCCGTGACAGCCGAGTATGATTTATGCTGGAGTCTCAAAGCCCCCTCTAATATGAAACGCTGATCAAAGGAGCTGATGGAAAGACAAGACGAGTAAGAGGGAGAGAAATAGAGAGAACGCTGCTTGCTTTTTCCACTCAAAGAAAGCATCAGGTTGGCACTTAGTAATCAGAATGCCAACATTTATATTACGATCACTGTCACATTTCTTCAGGTTCTATATGATTATAGGCTCCTTGCACATAGCAACCTGACGTCATATCCGCAACGGGTAAATACGGCTCGCTCTCTTCCTGTCTGAAGGCGTACATACACAACGTAGACATTTTCCGCCTAATACTAGAAAACAGTACAGCATTATAACACGCATATTCTGTCAGCCCGGGATTGTTTATTAGCCTAATGTAAGCTAGCAAACTAACGTAAGCCATAAAGTTTGAGATATATAGACTTACCTTCATATCCGTGGATATATGAAGAGGCATAAATTTTAAAGCCCTTCTCTCTAATTTGCTGGTAGGTGATTTGGAGGAGGATTTACAAAGGCGATTTACGTCCGTTATTGTAAGTTTCGGCAACTCTTGTAAACATCTCATCTCATAGTGTAGAATAGCGCCGGAAAAGACGAAAATACCGGAAAAACGGAAAATACGCATTTCCGGTAAGGAAGTAGTTACGTGCAAGGAGCCCATTAAAAGGGAAGATCACTAGAAAATAGAAAAGTTTCGATCTTGGATGCTGGTAGGTCAGTACACAAAATTCAAAAGTTTAGAGTCAGTACATTTTGTTTGTGTTAAAAAATATTATTTTATGCTCACAAAGACTGCATTTGTTTGCTCAAAATACAGTAAAACAGTAATATTGTAAAATTATGATTAGCCTACAATTCTAACCGTTTTCTATTTTTGAATATAGCCTATTTTAAAATTGAATTAATTCCATTGATGGCAAAGCTGCATTTTCAGCATCATTACTCCAGTCTTCAGTGTCACATGATCCTTTATAAATCATTCTAATATGCTGGTTTTGTGATCATAAAACATTAGTGTCCCTATAATGCTTTTTCGAATATTACCTTTCAGGTGGTGTGTAATATAGCTGTTTGTGCATGTATAATGTCTGTGAAGTTTTAAAGATCAAAATGCATGACAAATAAAGTTAATGTCTCCTAAAATAAAGAATTGATTCTGAACTGTCAAAATGAGTCGTCAGTAATTCCTTCCTGTTACATACCAATGTACAAATGTAACAACTTTGCTTAATACCAGTCTATTGGCTGCATGAACAACGTCTAGTTTGACCCGCTCTCATACACTGTAGTTGTAGCTGAGGTCTGGAAGAGTTTGGTTTGTGTTGTCCACATGTCGAGAAGAAGCTGTTTTCAGCCCTGCAAATCTACTTTGTAAACATCCTTCAAAAGGATGATGACTCACGCTGGAATTGATATGTAAAAAAATGATGCCATCATTTTCGTATCATTGTGTATCAAGCACTGAAGAAGATCCGAAACTGAAATTCTAATATGGTAATGGACGTTTAATTTCCGACACGTGCTGTAAGCAGTACACCAATCACAACAGACTGGACTGTCTGACCAATCAGAGTAGAGTAGGCTCTCGGAAAGGAGGGGTTTAGAGAGACTGAGGCTTAATTGACCGTTCGCAGGCCCCTCCCCCAAAACGGCCATTGTCCAATCACACATCATAGCAACCGTTACTATGTGAGCAGGTCCGTCAAACATTGACTCCAAGCAAGCTGGTGAAGCGGTGCACCCACAGCGTTTGTAAATCAGACACTAGATACCCCGAGAGATTGCCTGGAGGAGTTGTGTTCTTTCCATTCCCAAAGCCGAAAACACAACGTGAGCGGTGCCTACCCAGATAGCAAACAGTCATTGAAACTATGTTAAATCAACATTGTGTTGTCAACCTTAAGTCATTGAATCAACATCGGACTCTGATGTTGATTCTACATCATTTTGCACCCTGTTTTAATATTGAAACAACATTGAAATCCAGTCCATAGATCAACGGAATTTCAATGGTATTTCAATTATCAGGAATATTGAAACAATGTTGAAATTTCAACTGAACTAAGGATCAATGTGATATCAATGGAATTTCAATCGTTTTTAAATGTTAATTTTAAATGTAATGCCTAAATTAAATAGCCTGCTTTATCTACAACCAGGATGTTTAAAAGTAATGGAACATTTGAAATCGTGTATAAAACACTGAACACACCACACAAACAAATTCATTTTTATTAGCCTTTTTATTTAATTATTTGTACACTTTACACTTCAATGTCCTCTGACGCCTGAATAGTTTGTCGTCCAGTCCCTCCTGCCCGGTCTGGCACATACTGGGTGACGGCGGCTGTCCTCGTCTGCTGAGTAGGCCTAACCTAAATCAGAAAACAAAATTACAATGCAAAAAAAATAGCATTAAAGTTAAACAGTAGATGTTATATTTATTTGTATTGGTACATTCGTGCCGCGAGATGTTTCTAATATGAAGTATGTGGGGCTAAGCCCCCAAGTTCCCCCTTGACGCCAGGGTTGCCAGGCGCTGTATAACAGTGCGCGCAAAAATCGTGATATCGCATAAGCACTATAAAACGACTGTTATCATTTATGAAAACCAACACAACGGAGTTAACTGTATCGCACGCATATCGCAGCCCTGCTCTTGGATGGTCTAATCGGCATTTCCAGTTACAACTCGAGACAGTTCTGCATTGAATAAAGCAAATTAAGTCATGTCTTCTGTGTAATTCTGGCTCGCCGCGGTCACACTTCTGTGGGTAGCGCTAGGTGGAGCACTGCTAGCGTTGGTTTCGCCGGTGATCCCCGGCGGTCAGAAGAAATAACGGTGCTGTGTTAATAGATTTCACGACCCTAGCAATGGGTACAGACATGTATTTTGAGCTAAATATTACAAAAATAGACTGGACTCGGAGGTTTTGCTAACTTTATAACATAGAAGAGAACTACAAAGTAGGCCTCTATGCTATTTTGGCAGATTTTGACAGTGGTAAAACAAAAATCTACTTCAGTGACTGCAGCAGCAACTGCGTCGGTTACGTTAACAATCGGCCTAAAAGTATTTGATTTGGTACAATTCATTCATATCAAACATTAAGCAAGCTTACCTTCATGCTTGTGCCAGGGTCCAGAAATGAGCTGCATGGGTCCGGTGCAGACGTGCACGTTGGTATAACACCCGTTGATCTCCCGGTCAACTATATATCGATGCATTTTCAATCATATTTCCCGGTCAACTATATGTCGATGACTTTTCAACAACGTTGTTTCTCGGTCAAACTATAAATCAATGACTTTTCAACACATTCATCGATCGCCCGGTAAACCAAATATCAATGATTAATCAATCATAAAGATAACTATAGATCAATGTTGTTCCAATATCGTTGCCATCAACATTAATAACATCAGGTTTTCATCGAAAGGGTAATGGTGATTCAACATTAATTTTGCATTGAAATTTCAATATCAACCATAATGATGATTCAGATGAAAAAACAATGTTTATTCAATGTTGGCTTGCTGTCTGGGTACAATGGATAAAACAGTGTGGACGGCACTGTGTCGAACATGGTTAACTCGCGTGCGTGAGACTGACACACTGAGATTAGTCAAAGAAACATGGAGAAAGCAGGTCAAGAGGATCCACAAGTACGTTTTCTAAAGGGTTGTTGTTAACATGATATTTTCGGGGGGAAATGAGCAGCAGTCACTAGCAGTGCAGGACCTGTACAGTTTAGAGGAGTGCACGCTCGCAACGGGGAACGCATGAAGCTTACTTGACAACATCAGTTCACATATCAATATCGTAACGAATAGAAATAACCTTAAATAATGTATGATTATCTGCATCTTTCCGTCTCTTATGTATAGTTACTTTTAAACACAAAAATCGTATTCAGCATGACACGCAAGTGGTTGCCATGGTAATGAACAAGCCGCTCGTTAAAGCGAATGTATAACCCTGTATCTGAGGCAAAATTACTAAATATGCAGCGTGAGTTATATATTTCTATCTCCAAACAATTACCCACTGAACCAGCTTATAAAATCTTCTTCAAGGCTGTGCTGGTTGCATTTGAGGTAACGTTACAGGTCGGGTTTCTCAGATTTCGCTTGAGACCGCTGAGCATTAACGTTATCGTGTCTCCTTCATTGCGTATTTTTATATTTTGAATATAGCCTATCCCTCCACTGTATACTGTAACCCCTTGTGCCTCGATCTGGAGGATATCGCGGAGGTATTGCTCCAAAAAAGGGTCACTGACACGCACGGGTATACCTCTTCCCGTCATGGCAATCTGTGGCGCTGGTCGTGTTTGACCATTTGTTTGACGGGCGTAGCAACAATAACTAGGGGGCGTGGCTTTTGCGAACGGTCAATTCGAAATCGCCCCCTATAGAGCTCCGGAAGCTGACGTCACGCAATCTAAACTCCGCCATTTTGGCAGGCAAATCAGGAGAGCGCCAGAGCGGTTGTAGCAGTGATATCGATAGTGGTCGAATGATTTAATGTCTATTTAAAATTAAAAACCAAATTTCAACATGGTGGACAGCTGCTGTGCACCTGCCACAGCAAAATCGCCAGTGTTAAATGAACTCTCCTGGTGTACATATGGAAACACGGACAAATCCGTGTTTCCATATGTACACCAGGAGAGTTCATTTAACACTGGCGATTAGATGCCAGAACAGGCGGATGAAAGCAAAGGGGAAATCATTTTATCGTATTCCTAAGGTTCCTGATAGACGACTGAAATGGCTCACTGCAGTAAAAAGAATTTCTTTACATCTTGATACTGAACTTTAAGCATGATGGAAGCTGTTGGTCAAGAAAAATGCAGATTATGACGCAGTTGCAGTGAGCCGCTGTTGCAAGAAGCTCAATTTGTCACCCCACAAATGTTATATTAAAGTGAAATTGCAGCAAATTATTTCGTATCTACTCATTGTATACATTGCATATGAAGCATAACGTCAAAAACGCGCGTCTCATATGAGCAAACATTAGTTCAGTCATACATTAGTTCATGCTGACAGAAAGTTCAGCAAAACGTTTCCTGCTTGATTGTCTGATAATTTATCTCTGACTTTTACCTTGCATACAAGAGTAATCGCTATAGCCTACTTGTAAATTCCTGACCATCCGAAGCTGCGAGCGTTCAAAGTCCAAGTAAAAAAATAAAACAACAAATAAAGATTTGCGCGTAACTGCTGCTCACTTAAACAGTCAGAGATTATTTAAGGAACAACGCACAGTTGTACTAAAATTTAGGAGATAAAAATGTAAAAAATGCATTACAAAGCTATTATTTGGCAGCACAAATAACTTGAGCCCCAAGAAGGGGAATATGGATGCTGCGTAACGTTAATTTAACTCATTAAACAGTTAAGTTAAACACATCACAGAATTACCGTTATCTATCCCTGATTCTAAAATATAAGAGCTTTTAAAGAGTCTCCGGAGTAAGACGAGGGAAAGTTGATGAGGTAACTTGTAGATATCAGGATACTGCAGGTCAGGAAAGCTATCAGTTCCTTTATCAATACACATGGAAAGCACCCCGGGGACATATAGTGATCTGTTGTGTTTAATATATTAAGTTTTGTTATGTACAAGTCTATGTCTTTTGAATTAAAGTGCGCTGTGAACTATGTTGCCTTGAAACTCATGCTGCCGTCATTCATTCATTCGCGTCCCGGACCGCCTCTTTCCTGCCAATATGGCGGTATAAACAGAGTAGGTCACGTGACGTCCGGAGCTCAATAGACCCCTTATCAGCCGACGTCACAGTTACGTCACGGTGCTAGCTGGAGGCAAAACAAACGGAAAACTGCAGGCGGCTAATACAAACCAGCACAGATACATAATATCTGTTTATACATAATAAGGAGCTTAAATTATTATTATTTTTATTAAATGTCATCTTGATGTGTTGTTGGGTGCAAGAATCAATGAAAAATGAGTATGCTGTATCTGGAATTTTTATTTCTAGAAAATATTCACATCATTAACATTGCACGTAATGTCACTGTTTAGATTGTCGTCTTCTCGGCGCTGGCTCGGCAGAACTGCGGATCGTACCACACAAGTCTTGTACATGACCATTCAGCACATAGTTATAGTCATCTAAAGATTTATATGCCCTCAGTTTCTCTTTACGCTGGGTTTCTCTATCAGGTAGGTGTAGAAGTCAGGCCACTCAACCGGATGTAGCGTTAATCCTGTCAGATCGTCCATTGAGTGAGCGTGTACGGGTCAGCCGTAAAACGTTTTTTTACGTCTGGTTCCGTCCGTTAAAATTAACTTTTGCAAATAAAAATCGCAGTCCTGGACACTGAGTGACCTTGCACATTAAGATAAAATCGGATTTTCGCCAGTCATTAAAAAACAAGCTAACAAAACTTGCAAATTAACGTTGGGGGAAGCGCGAGAAGGATCGTTCTGCAGCCAACTAAGCTCCGCCCACAGAAAAACGTCACCATGTTTACCAACTGATAAGGGGTCTATACCCTTAAATATGGCGCTATTTGAGGGGACATCCATTTGTAGTGGTGTCTGAAACCATAGGGGATGTTAGCTAGGGCACTTATTTAATCCCACATTGCACTGCAATAATGAATGTACAGCCGATGTACGCTCAACGGCAGTCCTTCGCTCAGTCCGTTTCATTGACTCCTTCAAGTGAACAGTAGTAGTTGACTAACGTAGGGAATAGTGAATGAGGGTTTAGGGGGCTATTTCGGATTCAGTCTGGATCTTCGAACGAACCGTTTTTCTGAGAAAATAGGTGATGTGCAATGTATATTATGAGAACATTAAAACGTTTTTTGATCTTTTAGATGCATGTAAATCAATTGTAGGAGAATGTAGGAACCTTTAAGTATGGGCGCTGTAATTTATTTTTTATTTTTGTGGAAATATATTTATTTATATTTTTTTCAGGATCTTTGATGAATTGATACAGTATTTATTTAAAAGAGAAATATTTTTTAACATTATAAATGTCTTTACTGTCACTTATGATAATTTATTTGTCTTTGCTAAATAATCTTTGTCTTTGCTTTTTTGAAAATAATTATTTCTGATCCCAAACTGTTGAAGGATGTGAAACACCGATTCACCAACTACTGTGTATTGCACAAGATCCATTCATAGAGGCCAAATATTTACATATAGGTTTTTTTTTTATCATATAGCGCTCACAGATCATTTCATATGCATTCTGCCAAAAACAGGTCTGAACTGACTATGTGTTTTCTCAAAATGAATCACAAACCAAATTCCAATTGTAATCCACTAAAATATTTTCATAAATAATTCAGCATTGTTAATTGAATCGGGTGAGAAAATTGTCAGTTCGAGCTAAATAAAATGTCAAAGCCAAGAATTCACAACACAGCACTTGAACGACTTAGTTCATCAAACTGACATCAATTATCATTTGTAACCTTATTAGCCTACATATTAAGCCCAGGCTTATTAGAAAAACGTAGGCCTACCTGTGGCATAATGTTTTGCAAAACGCAAAATATGTGACGTTGTGCACATTTCGCGACAGTTTCAAAGTGAAATGTCCAGTGAGGGGCGCTAAAAGCGTTTAGTTTTTTCCGGAACATATGAACGTGTGAATATGGCACCATTGTATTCCGTCTGAGTTTGTGCGTTTCACCGCAGTTCTGAATTTAACTGCCCGGTGACGGTGAGTGGCGCTAAAAGCTTATGCTCCATTTTAAAATAGCGTACACCTACTACACTAAAGCCTTAACCATGCCAATTTAGCTTGTTTTGAATTTTTTATCTTGACTCGTCTTTCACGGGGTTCGAACACAGTCTCAGCTCTTTGCAAGACAAGTAGCCTAAGCCTCTTAATAACTCTCTGTAACAGCTGAGCTACTGAGCAAGCTTAGTGTAATTGTAAAACCAACGATATGGAGCTCGGCCTACTGATGCAAACTCCCAAATACATTCGTTTATATATCATGGTAAAAAAAAGTGTTTAATTGAGCAAGGAGCTGCGTGAAAACAAGTCTTTATTATTCCATAATATGCCCTGTGTAATCATAATTGTGTGTGAAAACGATTACAAGTGCTTATTTTACTGCCTTTAATTTCGGTTTGAAACTATGTAGCCTACGTATTTTGCAAAAATGTTGCCTTAGGTAGGCTACTTTTTTCCAATGCATTAGGCTACTTGTGTAGCTTGATAGGCTACACCTTCATTAGTGGTCAGTGTTGCTACTCGATCCGTACCGGTTACACGATCTGTACTGCGCATGTGCGAGAACGCGTCTCCTTCCTGTGTGTGTGATGTCGAAACCATTTACGGCAGTTGTTGTTACACGTCCGTATCGTAACCATCGTAACTGAAGCCCAATAACTGACTTTTATTACTTTATTAATCCTTTGTCATTTTATTTATTTATATTATTTTAACTTCTTAACTATATAACTATTTTATCTTCTCCCTAAATTTGTGTTATTCTAACTTACGTGCTCCGTTTCCTGTTAAAACGAATATTGTCAATTCTGTTTAAGCCATTTATTGTTGTCAATTTTTACATTACACAGATGTACATTAAGTGTGGGCAGTATGATGGTTGAAAAGTTGCAGTTGCATGATCAGCCTCTACAGAAGTAATATTTACAATATTACTACATGTAATATTTCATTTTGTAAAGGTTTGTTCTACTTATTTTAGCAAGAAAACACACAGAAACACTCAGAATAACATTATTTATTTATTAATAAATGAATTAATCCATCTATCATCCATCCCTCCATCCATCTATATACCCCTCCTCCATCTATATCCATCCCTCCCTCCTTCTATATCCATCCATCCTCCTTCCTTCCTCCTCCTTCCATCCATCTCTCCTTCTCTTCATCCACCTCTCCTCCCTCCTCCTCCATCTCTCTCCTCCCTCCATCCATCCCTCCCTCCTTCTATATCACCATCCTCCTTCTTCCTCCTCCTTCATCCTCCCTCCTCCTTCCATCCATCTCTCCTCCTCTTCCATCAATCTTCCTCCCTCATCCTCTCTCCTCTCTCCCTCCTCTCTCCTCCTCCTCCCTCCTCCTCCCTCCCTCAAAAAGTCATCCTTTGCGTCAGGAAGTTCCTCCAGGACCTATATATAAAAAGAGTTATTTCTTGGATGATGAGTATATGATAGCAAAAAAAACAAAAAACACTTGCAGGCAAACAATGCACTGGGTCCACATTTTGGTCTTTCCCATTTACTATCAAATGTTTATTAAATGAAAAACTCCACCCTTAACATTAAATATTAAATAAATTAATCAATTCAGTTTTCCCGTCGACATCTAACTGTAGATTATAATAAATATAATAAGTAAACGTGTTAAGACCAGCTTTGCAGTGTTTATACCATACCGTACACCACAGCAGGAAGGTGGAGGTCCCAGTCATTGTGGTTGTCATTAACATACTTTCGCTTGATGTTTTGATTGGTTCTTTCATCCTGTACATATCAATGCATCTACTAAAGGGCACCTATTGGCATTTAAAATGTTCCTAATATTGTTCTGGGAGTCCCCAACAACAGTTTTACATGCATGCAATGACAAAAAACACTTTTGTTGTCTTATAATATGCTTTTTTTTTTACCTGATTTGCTCACCGACTCCAAAATGATTTCGTTCGATGACTCATTTTTCCAAACCCCTCCTTTACGTGACGCTAATCGGCGGTGATTGGTCAGATGACCCAGTCAGTTATTTTTCGCGTTAGCCCAACGCATAAACATATTGATAAAGCACTGCAGTACTACAAGGTATTGCTCTATTGTTTATGACAACTCCAATAACAGCGACAAACATTTCACATATTTAAAAAAAATTGACATTGGAGACCTAGAAGCTGCGCTGAGCGTAACTTACACAACACACACACCCACACACACACTTACTGCGCCTTCCCTCCTCACGCCCCCAACGCTACAAAACCCATAAATGCAACAATTATTAATAATACTTACAGGTTGTGATTCGGAGGAGGAAGCTGATCCATATACACTGGGTACTGAGCCCTCCTTCAGGAACAACCGGCTTGCGAATCCACATTTGAATTCATTTATGTTTCTGAATGATTCGTCATTAAAATGATGAGAACACAACACAAGATTAGGGCTATACTGTTGTGGTATCGTTGCAAATATGAACTCTAACCACTGATTCGTCACATGCTCGTCCCTGGGCAATGAAAACAAAGTGGCTGAACTATCTCTGCATTGTAGAACACAGCGTCTTCTCGACATGATGCTATTCAGCTGAAGTATTTGAATGTGTTCTAGACTTCAAGTTTACACTTCCGTCTGCGTGCGGCCAATATCGTATCTACGTCACTAGGAAACAGCTAATGACTCGTTTAAAAAACAATTCATTTCATAGACTCAGAGTCGACTCTCACTTTTGAAAGACAATAACTTTATATACGGTGCACTTTCAGATATAAATCTTTGCAGGATGTTTTCATTCCCTTAGAGCTTTATTCCACTCTACATGAACAGTAAGTGATGCAAACTTCAGAATTTATTAGTTTACAAATCATGCACTATGGTAAAAAGGGTTTTGAGGTCATAACATAATATTGTGCAAGGAGCCACGTGAAAACAAGTCATTGATTCATAATCTGCCCTTGTAATCATAATTGTGTATAAAAATGATTAAAAGTGCTTGCTATTTTACTGCCTCTGGTGTTACTTTCTGTTGGAAACTGCAGTGACATGTATAAATATTGTATAATATATAAAATACCCATTAAAGGGCACCTATTATGGAAATTTGAAAATTAACTTTCATGTAGTGTGTAACAGATCTAAGTGAATGAAAAATCCTGCAAAGTTTTAAACATGAAAATTCACCGTATACAAAGTTATTGTCTCTCAAAAGTAAGAGTCGACTCTGAGTCGCTGATATGAATCGATAGACGAACAATGCTTTTTCTATATCTATATGACGTCACCTCGACTAAGTTATTTGAATAAGATTCGCCCTCTCATTGCGCTAGTAGACGCCAGTGAAACTTGAAAACATCATGGCGACAAGTCGCTATGTTCTGAAGTGCGACGCAAAAATGAACTTTTTTCACTGCCCATGGAGGAGCATTTGAAGACTAAATGGCTACAGTTCATTCATATATACAACTATACCACAGAAGTATAGCCGAACCCTGTTCTGTATTCACGTCATTTTAATTAAGATCGCTTTACAAACATAAATGCTTTCATGAATGGATTTGCGAGCCGGCTGATACTGAGTACCAAGTTTATTTGGATCAGCTTCCTCCTCCTAATCACAACCAGTAAGTATTATTAATAATTGTTGCTTTTATGTGTTTAGTAGCATGCTCAATAAGTATTTGTTTGTGTTGTGTAAGTTACGCTCAGCGCAGCTTCTAGGTCTCCAATGTCAATTTTTTTTAAATATGTGAAATGTTTGTCGCTGTTGTTGGAGTTATCATAAAGAATAGAGCAATACCTTGTAGTACTGCAGTGCTTTATCAATATGTTTATGCGTTGGGCTAACGCAAACAATAACTGATTGGGTCATCTGACCAATCACCGCAGATTAGCGTCACGTAAAGGAGGGGTTTGAAAAAATGAGTCGTTGAACGAATCATTTTGGAGTCGGTGAGCAAATCAGGTAAAAATAAATGCATATTATAAGACAACAAAAGTGTTTTTTGTCATTTCATGCTTAAAACTGTTGTTGGGGACTCCCAGAACAATATTAGGAACATTTTAAATGCCATAATAGGTGCTCTTTAAAGGGATACTCCAGTTTTTTTTGGAAATAGGCTCATTTTACAACTCCCTCAGAGTTAAACAGTTGGGTTTTACCATTTTCTAATCCATTCATATGATTTTCTGATATTTAGAAGAATATCAGTAACCACTATTTCCAAAAAAAGTGGAGTATCCCTTTAAGTATGTAAAATTATCCATTCTTTCACATCCTGGATAATTGTAGACCAATAGTAGCCAATAGTAGCCAATAACCCGGTTTTGAGTGCCTCTGACACCACTATGATTGCCAGTCCCAGGATTATTGTGACACTCCGTGAGAACAGACCTCTTCTTTTCCTCTGACAGGACAACTTGCCGCATACTGTGACCGATGTAGAAGAGTCTGTCGTCTGTTTTAAAAGTAAAAAAGAAAACGTCTGAAAGAGTTGAAGTTCAAAGTAAATAGAAAAATATCATATTACTATCTGATATCTGACAGGTTTAACTACATTAAAGTCACATAATAATACCCAGATATGGAAGCTGAACAAGTAAAACAACTGAAATTTAAAAAGTTAAAATAACTTGATATTTTAAACCAATTTGTCCATTTAGCACATGAGGTTGTACCAGTCAGTCAGTTCCCTTCTATTTTTCATTCTAAAATCTTCCGGTTCTTTCTTACCCCCAGTTTCAAACAGACAAGGCCCAGAGTGTAAAATGCATATTTGAGCTGTTTTAACTGAAAGCAACACAGTGACTGATACATCATAATATGTCAGTGCCATTTTTTGTCTCAAGATACACACGACTAATGTTTATTTTTCTAAGGCATGTTTATAAAAGCTGGCTGTAACGATACCCTCATTTCACGATACTGAACTCACGATACGATATTATTGCGATACTAATATTCAATAGATATAATTGAATATTCTAAGAAATATTCTAAAAGGATATTTTATATAAACACAAAATGCACTGTTAATTAAAATGCTAACTTTGATATATCATTGTGGGTTTAAATTAATAGGCTTGGAATTAGTGCTTGTAACCCAAGGACAATCAATGGTTCCACCAAAATAAACATATTCATGATTCTGAAGCTGAAAATATTTCATTATTTATTAATACTTAAGACGAATATGCTTAACATTGGTAACATAAGACGTTGGCATTGATTATCAGGACCCACAAATATTCCCCATTGCATTATTATACATTATAATCAACATTTTATAGTAGTTTAATGTAGTACTTACACAAAAACTTTGAAAACATAAAAAAAATTCCTCACACAGTAATTTTTATTTTGGGGGAACTATCCACGATACGCATTTTTGCATTTTTGTATTACGATATTGTGGCACTATATACACACAACACACAATTGAACTAAGGCACAATCCTGGATTAGTCTAAGGCTTGTAACGTTAGTTACCTTTGATGATAAAATTAGCAGACGACCGTTTCACTTTCTGACGCTCAGCGGAATTGTCAGGCATTTCTCCTTTTAAAAATTTAAAAACTTTCACATAAAATGCAAAATAATCCATGTTTTTTTCGCACATGCAGGACAGTACAGTACAAATCGTGACGGTACAGTAGCCTACGGACAGTGACATTGTCGTAAAAACATTGATGATGACAGGAAGTGGCAGAAAAACTTCGTTCTCGCACATGCGCAGTACAGATCGTGTAACCGGTACGGATCGAGTAGCGACAGTCAGAATCGTTCTCTTACGAGAGTATCTCTCGTACTGCGTAATATCTTACGCTATGGGGGAAACACTCTTTCCTCGAGATATTGAAGCCAAAAATTATCCTTAATTTTTTTAATCATGCAAAACGCTTTTGCAGCAGCAAGCAGACAAGGGCGAAACAGCTCGCACGCCCATTGGCTGCCTCGCTGGAAAAGCTGCAGCCTATCGAGTGAAGGCACTGCGTGACGTAATGACGAATGAAGACGCTTCGCGCTCATTTCGTCATGTCCCGCCAGTATAGGCGTGGTCTCGCCCTGTAAATACCCCTCGATAGCTGTATTTCTCTGATTTTTCATTCTTCACGCGAAGCTCACGCATCGCGGGATCCAGAGTGAGAAGCCGCGCCGTTGACTTGTAGCCTTCTCAGCGGGACGTGCCATCTTCTGAAGTCGCTGGCCCAGCCGCCTTCAACTGCCGTACCTGCTGCGCTTTCCGGCGTACTATATCCTTTTACTCTGCTAAGTGTGTGTGTGTGTTTGCTTACGTGACGCAACACCCATTTCTACTGTTCTAAAAGAGCTGCGTCTTTTTAAAGATGCTTTCCTGTGGTTCTTGCCGAGCCCCACTCAGCGACGAGGACCGCCACGTCATCTGCGTGTCCTGCCTGGGTGAGGATCACGCGGCCACCGCGCTCGCTAACGGCGGATGCCATCATTGTAAACGCTTGCCTATGGTGACTCTGCGGACTCGCCTGGCGTCGTTCTCCGAGCCCGCATCCCAGCCCGCCGTGATGCCGCGCCGCAAGAAGCGCCGCGCCCTGCGCGCTCCCGAGCTATTTCCAGCCCGCCAAAGCTCGCCGGTTAGCCCGCCAGCTTCGCCGGCTTCGCTCGAGTCGCTCCCAGACGGACAGCGGCCGCCGTCTGCCGCCGCGTCCGCACTTGAGCTCGACAAACTACCGGAGACGTCATTGAAACTGAGCCGATGCGTCCGCTCTCTCAAGCCGTGGATTACATCGGCCTGAATGGTGAGATACATTTGTGGCTAACGCTATCCGAGTTGACGGAAGCTGAGCGCTCCGTGTTCCTCGACGTTCTCGCTCTGCTGGACGCCGCCCCCCTCAGCGCGGGCCCCGGCCGAGGATTGAGATAGAGCCCGAGGTCTCAAGGCCTTCCTAGTCTCTCTAGGAAAGCGACGGTGTTCAGTTCCCGCTGCGGCCGGATTTTCACCAAAACTTCTCGCTCGTTCAGTTCCAAGCAATGTGACTGTTCCAGTGTATTTCGCAGTGAGCAAGCTGGTTCCACAGCCCGCTTGCCTGCGCACAAAGGCCGCCGTTTCGGCTAACTAGCAGCGCCGCCAGGCCCGAGATCAAACACCGCGCTCTCGCTCTGCTGGACGCCGCCCCCCTCAGCGCGGGCCCCGGCCGAGGATTGAGGTAAAGCCCGAGGTCTCAAGGCCTTCCTAGTCTCTCTAGGAAAGTGACGGTGTTCAGATCCCGCTGCGGCCGGATTTCCACCAAAACTTCTCGCTCGTTCAGTTCCATGCGTTGTGACTGTCCCAGTGTATTTCGCAGTGAAGCAGCCGGTGTCTCAGCCCGCTTGCCTGCGCACAAAAGCCGTTTCTATGGCTACCCAGATAAATCCAATAAAGAGTGCATTTTCTGGTGTTCCGGCCACGGCCGATGGTGTTACGAGTGTTGTAAGAATGCCCACGTCCCAGTGCCCATTCCCACACCCAGACACAGCCCGCCACGGTGCAGGGCTAGCACAAATAAAACTCATGTTGGTTGTGCAGAAAATGTGGTGAACGCGCCCATACAATGCCCGCTTACACTACACGATGCGTGTCCCTTGGTTTCTGTAAAAACGAAACTAACACACATTTAGTCGGCGCGAGCCGACAGTGTTCTCAGTGCAGTAAATGTGCCCGCTGTTCCGCATTTCCTCACTGACACGCCGAATCCCACGGGATTCACCCCCACTCGCTTTCTATGCACAACCCGTCACAGAGAAGCTGAGCGCGGCCAGGCTGCCCGCTGTGATTAGCGCGCACCTCGCACGCTGTGAACACAGCGTTGATTCAGTCGGCGCGAGCCGAGCATTCTCCGTGCAGAAAATGTGCCCGCTGTCTCGCGCCCGCATTTCTCACAGACACTCCGAATCTCACGGGATTCACCCCCGCTCGTCTTCTCTGCACAACCCGTCACAGAGAAGCTGAGCGCGGCCAGGCTGCCGGCTTTGATCAGCGCGCGCCTCGCACGCTGTATACACAGCAGTGATTTAGTCGCGCGAGCTGACAGTATTCTCAGTGTAGAAAATGTGCCGCATTTAGTAAATGTGCCCACATTCCCTCACACGCGGCGAATCCCACAGGATTCGCCCCGCTCGCTTTCTCTGCGCGTCCCGCCATCGAGAAGCTGAGCGCGGCCAGGCTGCCCGCTGTGATCAGCGCGCCCCCCGCCTCGAACGCTGTAAACACGGTGCTGTGTTCCCAGTACACAGGGGCTCTCGAGCCGCCGTCCTGCCGCGGCCAGAGCCCAGATTTCATTCTACCCCTAGCTATTCACGCAGATGCGTGGTTAAGGCTTCCCGGGGTATCAGAATGGGTGTTGAACACTATAACGAGAGGCTGTTCGCTACAGTTCGCTCGACGCCCCCGCCGTTATACGGCGCGAGTCGAAACTACGGTGTATAGCGAAGTGTTTCATCTACTTCGAGCCGAGATAGCGAAACTACTGAGAAAAAGGGGCTATAGAACCTCTATCTCAGGGCGAAGGGGGCTTATACAGCAGATATTTTCTGGTACCGAAAAAGATGGTGGGCTCAGACCCATTCTAGATCTGCGACTGCTGAACAGAACGCTCGGGAAGCGCCAGTTCAGAATGCTTACGACCAGGAAAATCCTCGCGCAAGTGCGCCAAGGAGACTGGTTCATGTCAATAGATCTGAAAGACGCCTATTTTCAAATACAAATAGCGTCCCATCAAAGGCGATTCTTGAGATTCGCCTTCGAGGGCCAGGCATATCAATACACAGTCCTGCCGTTCGGCCTGTCAGTAGCACCCCGTACGTTCACGTAGTGCATGGACGCGGCCCTCGCCCCCCCTGAGACTTCGGGGCATGCGAGTTTTGAACTACTTGGACGATTGGCTGATTCTAGCTCGTTCACGAACGGAGCTCATAAAACACAGGGCCGCATTACTCGAGCATCTCGAGGAGCTGGGCCTTACAGTCAATTGGGCGAAAAGCTCACTGCTCCCCAGTCGGAGAATTTCCTTCTGGGAACAGTGTTGGACTCGCTATCCATGACAGCACGCCTGTCACCGGAGCGCGGATTAAATATTCAGCACGTCGCGAGATCCTTCCGCCACGGCTCTATAGTCCCGCTCAGAAGGTTTCAGAAAATGCTGGGTCTGATGGCCTCAGCAGCCTCCGTACTCCAGTTGGGCCTGCTCCGCATGCGCCCACTGCAGCTATGGCTAAAAGCACGAGTTCCCCCAGGGCGTGGACCGCGGGTCTGTTTCGCCTCAGGGTCGACCTTCAGTGCGTTTCAGCTCTGAAACCGAGGAAAGTGACCGGCTGGTATCAGTCAGGTGTGAGTCTGGGGATCGCCTCGGGTGTGAAGGTGGTGTCTACGGACGCCTCCACATCGGGGCGGGGAGCGCTGCTCGAGGGCAGACCACTAGCTGGCCTATGGTCAGTACGGGAGAAGCTCCTTCACATAAACTGCTTGGAATTAATGGCAGTCGACAAAGCACTAAGGCGCTTCTGTCCCCAGATAATAGGCCACCACGTATTGGTCCGGTCGGACAACATGTCAGTGGTGGCAGACATAAATCGCCAGGGCGGCATCGGGTCCACACGCCTTTGCAGGCTGGCGGAACCCCTCTTGGTCTGGGCCCAGCGCAACCTCCTTTCTCTGAAAGCGGCGCACGTGCCTGGGCACCTGAATACGGGTCCAGACAAGCTGTCCAGAGACAACGTCCCGACAGGAGAATGGTCGCTGCATCCGCAGACGGTCCAGCTGCTGTGGGAAACGTTTGGCAGAGCGCAGGTGGACCTGTTCGCGTCCCGCGAGAACGCTCACTGCCCAGTATTCTTCTCGAAAAGCAGGGACGCGCTGGCCCATGCTTGACCCAGCGGTCCCCTGTATGCTTTTCCCCCTGTCTCGCTCCTGCCTCAGGTGTTGGAACGGATCAGGGAAAATGGATGCCCAGTGCTGCTTGTAGCTCCGCTCTGGACGAACCAGGCTTGGTTTCCGGTCCTGATGCGGATGGCCAGCACTGCCCCGTGGCCTGTACCGTTGAGGAGAGATCTCCTCTCTCAGGCGGAGGGCTCGATTTGGCATCCTCGCCCGGAACTGTGGTCCCTGCACGCATGGGCCATCAACGGGTACCCGCTAGCCTCCCGGAAGGAGTGCTAAACACGATCGCGCAGGCTAGAGCTCCGTCTACCAGACGGCTCTATGCCTCGAAATGGTCGGTGTTCTCTACTTGGTGTCGAGCCCGTGGCTTTTCACCTGTGGACTGCGGGGTTAAGGAAGTGCTTGCCTTCCTTCAGGAGCTGATGGATAAGGGAAGGACCCCATCCACGCTCAAAGTTTACGTGGCGGCCATAGCACCGTTTGCTAAACCGGTGTCTGGCCAGTCACTGGGGAAAAACGACTTAGTCGTGCGTTTCCTACGAGGAGCTCGGAGGTTAAACCCTCCCAGGCCCCCTTCAGTCCCGGCTTGGGACCTTTCCACGGTCTTGGAGGCCATGAAAGGCGCCCCGTTTGAGCCGATCCAGCTGTCGGACATGAAGCACCTGTCCCTTAAGACGGTGTTTCTATTGGCTCTCGCTTCAGTGAAGCGTGTAGGGGACTTACAGGCGCTTTCTGTAAGCGCGTCTTGTCTGGAGTTTGGGCCTAACGACTCAAAGGTCGTACTCAAACCGAGGCACGGCTACGTGCCGAAATCCCTCAATACACCGTTTAGGGCCCAGGTAATTTCCCTGTCAGCCCTTCCGGTTCTCGATGAGGAGAGGGACGCGAGTCTCCTTTGCCCTGTCAGGGCGTTAAGGGCTTATGTGTCCCGCTCGCCTGAGTTCAGGCAGACCGAGCAGCTTTTCGTTTTGTTTGGCGGCCGTTCTAAGGGACTCGCCGCCTCAAAACAGAGCCTATCCAGATGGATAGTGGATGCCATAGCGCTGGCTTACACTTCCAAGGGCCTGCGGTGCCCATTGGGTGTCAAAGCGCACTCCACAAGAGGCGTGGCCTCGTCGTGGGCATGGTATAGCGGAGTCTCCCTGCAGGATATCTGTACGGCTGCGGGCTGGGCCTCGCCGTCGACATTTATCAAGTACTATAACCTGGAGGTGCCCGCCTTACAAGCTAAGCTTTTGGCGGTCTGAACTTCGGGCTTATCGGCCGCCAATGCGGCTATGTTGCCCTTACGGGTCGGTACCCCTACGGGACTTTTATGAAGGAGTGATGCTTCTAGCCTCTCCTCCTCTACTCTATGTGAGTTATGGTGATTATGCACTAGATGTGCCCCGGGCTTGGCCCCGGGACTCTGGTGTTGGATCCCTGTCCGCACGGCGTTTTGTATGGGGTCCCCATAGCGTAAGATATTACGCAGTACGAGAGATACTCTCGTAAGAGAACGTACTCGGTTACTAACGTAACCTCGGTTCTCTCTAGAGAGGGAACGAGTACTGCGTATCTTGCCGTGCTTGAACTATGCTCTGGTTCGCTTCGGTGTACAAAATCAGAGAAATACAGCTATCGAGGGGTATTTACAGGGCGAGACCACGCCTATACTGGCGGGACATGACGAAATGAGCGCGAAGCGTCTTCATTCGTCATTACGTCACGCAGTGCCTTCACTCGATAGGCTGCAGCTTTTCCAGCGAGGCAGCCAATGGGCGCGCGAGCTGTTTCGCCCTTGTCTGCTTGCTGCTGCAAAAGCGTTTTGCATGATTAAAAAAATTAAGGATAATTTTTGGCTTCAATATCTCGAGGAAAGAGTGTTTCCCCCATAGCGTAAGATATTACGCAGTACTCGTTCCCTCTCTAGAGAGAACCGAGGTTACGTTAGTAACCGAGTACGATTTCCAAATAGTTTTAGTGAATCACAATGCATTTTGGGTGCATATACAATGGCCCTTTAATACAGTCAATGGGTCTGATTGTTATCCAATCTCAGCAAACACATTAATGGAAGGTGAATGTGTGGCCTGTGAGTTACACAAACAATAAGCCCTTCTAGGATTGTCTATGAAGACTACTGAAACATGAACTACTTCAAAAATCACCCCAGAAATATTTTAATACACCCCTACACACATTTATTATTATATTCATACATAGCCTACTTCACTGTAAATACGTGGCACTTCCCATTGGATAGACAGAGCTGGCCATCCACGTGTCCATTTCCATTTTATTAACCTCCCACTGGGAGGTTAAAAGCTGTGTGTTTGCCCAGAAAGTTCAGCTTTGTAAAACAATGAGGTGAAGGCTGCTGCTGCAAACACACACACTTGCTCTTATTTGTTTTGTCTGTTGTTTTCGGATTACTTTCCCCTGAAATCATTTTCTCTCTCTCTCTCTCTCTCTCTCTCTCTCTCTCTCTCTCTCTCCTCTCTCTCTCTCTCTCTCTCTCTCTCTCTCTCTCTCTCTCTCTCTCTCTCTCTCTCTCTCTCTCTTCTTTTACATCAATTTAACATCTAATAAATGAATTTAATGGACAGATTTGAAGGAAGAGGAGGTGAGGAGTGGTATTTCTGATCCTTGGGTTATCTTCCACAGAAGCTGCAGAACACTATTTATCTCCCTCTTTCCCTCCTTCAGCTCCTAAATACACATCCTAAAAAAAACGGATCCCTTATCAGCACACAAACCCTAAAAAGAGTGACAGATGCAGTGCAAACACAGTCAAGATGAGGGGCAGACTTTCCCCGACAGTGGTCTGCAGACAGCCCTGCTTTTCCTCCTAATTTTCCTGAAGGGATGTCTAATGTCTCGCTGTTTGGACACTACTCACTAATGTCATGTTTTAGAGCAAGTTAATTGAATTGCAAAATTCTATTAGTAAACATTAAAAATGGTATCACTGTATTTCTTCCATGGAGCAGAGTAATTGTGTAAAATGCTGTCCCTTTTGTGAAAAATAATTACACACATATTCTGTGTTTTTTTTTTTAAGTTGTAATTACGGAAAAAAATGTTTTAAAAGAATATACATAGGTGCGAACTGGATGTTTTTAACTGTTATTTGCATGTTACTTGCAGATAAGTAAAGTTTTATACTATAAACTTCCGCAAATTACTTTGAATATAAATGTAGCACTTTTTTGACCCACTTACTGTACGTACATGTAATTGCATAGTTAATGTTTTTAAAATATGGTTAATTTGTTCTGCTGAATGTACAAGCATAAGCATTTATGCTATACAAAAAAATATTCATGTCGTTTCTATTGAAATTTTATGTAATGCATTGAAATATTTGTAATTACACATTTGTAATAGTGTAATGTTCGAATACCACACTACAGTTATTTATTTATATACAGCAAATTTGAAGGTGTCATTGTTACAGTGTAATTACAACATATACTCACTAGAGTTAGGGTAGGATTAGGGTTTGGTTGAGAGTTAGTTGCATGTAATATGCATAATTTGCTGTTGGTAAGTACATGTAAAATATGTAACAAGGACACTAAAATAAAGTGTTACCAAATTATAATCAAGCAATTTACATGTGCTTTAGTATTACAAAATTGGTTTAGTTACACTTTATTTGGATGGTCCCATTTGATGGTGATTGTCCGCGGTTTTTCCACCATGGGTTTAAGCATCCCCCCTGAACGGGAACCAACCCCAGAATATTTTTGTAAAGCAATTGGGCTGTTTTTTGTTTTTTTACACAAACCTGGCAACCCTGCCCTTTTCTATTGATTAAATAATGTTGCACCTATAACTCTCATTAGATTATTGAGTATTAGTAGACTGTTAGGGATAGGGTTAGTAGAATAAGTTGACATGTACTTGCAAATTTACTTAGTCAGTAGAATGTCTGTTGGGGGTAGCATAAAAAACGTGTTACCCAAAATTCACATTTTAAAAGTGTACTTACATGTTTTATAAAATCATAATCATGAAATTGTCTCTCTTTATGTACATTTAAGTGGCCTTTAATTTCACTATTATTATAATAACTGCAAGTACAGTTTTTAAAAAATATTCTTTTAAGATTTTGAGTACACTATACAATTAAGCACACATCTTTTTCACAAGGGTGTGTGTGCTTTTCCATACAGAGAAAGTGGATTGGGACTGAGGCTGTCAAACTCTAAAAAATGTTGCTTTGTAATTACAACAAAAAAATTATGTTGTTGTTGTTTCAAAATAAATTTAGCCCACAATCCTTTCCTCCAACTTTCTGCCACGTGTAGGAACAAGTTCCTTGACTCACTGGAGCATGTCACAGCATCAGACTAACAATTTAATGCATGACATGTGACTATAGCAGCAATTTCATATGCTAGCCAAACAGTGTTAGCTATTGTGCTGTGATTTGTGTGTGAGTGTTGGCTTGTGTGTGTGTGTGTGTGTGTGTGTGTGTGTGTGTGTGTGTGTGGTGTGTGTGTGTTGTGTGTGTGTGTGTGTGTGTGTGTGTGTGTGTGTGTGTGTGGTGTGCTGACTCCAGATGTGAGAGAGCAGCTCTCCTGTTACACTCAGTTTTAATCACGGTAATCCATCAGGCCTTGCCACACTCCTCCACACGTTGTCTTACTCTAAGAGAAAAAGAGAGACATATAATCATATGGGACAGGGTGAAATTACAAAGACACTTCTATTGTCTCTGTATTTGTACTTGACACCTGAACAGCTGTGAAATCAAATCCCTGTTTTTCTGATGAGAAGAGTGAAGTCATAGCGGACTTGAATATGAATACTGCCTTTTATTTATGGGAATTTATGCTGTGGAGCTGCAATTACAGCATATTTGCTGGTACATGTGTTAATTATAGTGTCTCTATTATGACATAAGAGTGTAATCTCAGAAAACATTTCAGATCACATTTCAATCACCTTAAGTTATTTCAATTCTGACATAAAAATGAATCACATTTTCCCCAAAATTCTCATTAATGTAAATGTATTTTACGATTTAAAAATTTTATGAGTGCCTTGTTTAAACTAAGTATTTTATACTTTATGGCAGTTCATGTTACACTCTTTTTGATTTCAGCAGATTTAAATTAAATTAATTTTGATCTGAATCATCTTTTAATTGTTGTATAACATGTTGTTATGTAATGAGAATAACCACTGAGAATAATGAAAAAAAATGGTTTAAAAATATCCACATGAGGTCATGAAATACACTTAATTTTCCTTTTTACAAAATATGACCTGGACAAGTTCTTGCCAGGTTTCATAAGATTCATATTTGTAGATGATGCGTTATGTTTTTGCTCTCTCATTTCATTAATGAAACCATTGCTCTCTGTTCACGTCATGGCCAATGTGTCCTTTAAAAAAAGAATCACTGTGAACTCATTTTCAACTCCATTTGAGTCCGATTATGAGGAGCTTTGAAAGATAATCTGTCCCCTCTGTTTCTCTTTCCTCTTTAAATATTCCATCCTCCTCTGCACAACTGAATTTGACTGGTGGTGTGCAATAACTATGGTAATCCCACCATTTATTTCAAGGCCTTAGGGGTAAATATTCAGTTTATTTTAACTGACAAACGATTACGTTGAAGATTTAAAATGTCCACAGAGTGCTGTTGTCACGATGTGTGTTGCTAGAACGCACAAGAACACCGAAGATGAATTCAATAAGGCAGTCTTTAATAAATCCACAGGCAAATCCACACAATGAGAGTAGCGTACAATACATCCAAAACATAGACGTGATGTACATAGACTGATTCCGAAATCGCCCCTATATCCTCAAATAGGGCGCTATTTGAGGTGACATCCATTTGTATGGTGTTCGAAATCAATGTGGACGTTATTGAGTGCACTTATTTAATCCAACATTGCACTGCAATAACGAGTGTATAGCCTAATCGATGTACGCTCAACGGCTGTCCGAATTCGCTCACTCGTTTTAAATCACTCCTTCCAGTGAACAGTATTAGTGAACTAACGTAGGGAACAATGAGGGTTTAGGGAGCGATTTTGGATTCAGCAGACTAGAAAGAAAGGAAGTCACGTTATAAGCCAGGATAATTAATGACACACACCTGAACAATAACAAGTCAAATCAACATGACAACTAACTAAAGGGAAAACGATGCAGACTGAAAACAAAAGTCCAAATGGTGGTATTCCTTGTGAAAAATAAGCATTTTGTATACTTTTAAAATGAGTACTTATTATGAAAATAATATACTTTAAAATAATAAAAAAATTACATATACAACACAACACCACACACACACACACACACACACCCCACACACACACACACACACACACACACACACACACACACACACACACACACACACACACACAGTAAAAAAAAAGTCTCTGCCTTAAATTTTTAAGTACAATCAACGTGGATGTATAAGCAATTTCAACTTAATTGACATTAAACTGACTTAAGAAAATTAGTTGGATCTTGTATAACTTATAAAAAAGTTAAACATTGCTTAACTTATTTTGTTGAGTTAAAGCAATGTAAAAACATGTGTTGTCATAATTTATTGATCATATAATATTGTACATTGTGTGTGTGTGTGTGTGTGTGTGTGTGTGTGTGTGTGTGTGTGTGTGTGTGTGTGTGTGTGTGTGTGTGTGTGTGTGTGTGTGTGTGTGTGTGTGTGTGTGTGTGTGTGTGTGTGTGTGTGTGTGTGTGTGTGTGTTATATATATATATATATATAAGAGAGAGAGAGAGAGAGGAGAGAGAGAGAGAGAGAGAGAGGAGAGAGAGAGAGAGAGAGAGAGAGAGAGAGAGAGAGGAGAGCAACTTTAAAAGATTCAATGATTCAACAGTTTAATATAATTCAAGTTGAAAGACTGGTAAAACCAAGTTGATTGTAATTTAAAATGTAAGGTTGAAACGGTAGTTTTTAAGCTGAAATATGAGGACATTTTTTACAGTACTTTTTATGTGCACTACAAATTCAATACAATTAAGCGCACTTTATTCTTTTTCTTTTTTACAAAGGTTGAAATTGTGTATCTAACTGCTATAACATTTCGACATTTTTACTCTAAATAATATCTAAATACTTTTTTAGAGACACTGTATCTTTGTATCGCAGGTTATGTTTAGAACTCTTCTCAAGCTTATAATAAGTTGCAATGCAATGGAAAGGAGTGTGATTGCCTCCCCTCTCTTAATTCCAGCTGATGGCATTGTCCCCATACCTCTCTTATCCTGGGTCAGGCACTGCTCCACTCAGACACAGATATCTTACCCTGCCACGTGCCAAACAGCCCGACACACTCTCCACATCAACACTGTCCCAGCAGACAGCATCGGGCCTTGTGATTTCCATCATATTTTAAGAAGCGCCCACACTTCCATTATGTCAGCGTCCCAAAAGAGTGTCCTTAATAATCTTTCTCTATTCACGCATAACGCGAAGAAAAAAAAGTGAACACTGATGAAGCAGGACTTCCAACCACAGAATGTGCAGTCCAGTGCAGCGGAGTCACAGGACTTGGTGGCCGTTTTGATCAATAGTGACAACCTAAGTGCTCTGAGCTCCATTAGCTTGAGTGAGAGAGATACCAACATGGCACGGCGACCCAAACAGGATATGGTGTCATGACATGATCTCACATCACTTTAATTCACAGTTGGGTGAGCTCTAATTAAGGCCTCCATCTGTCACCCGCAATTTGTAAAGTCTTTAGGCAAGTCGCCCTACTTCTCAAGTAGATCGGTCCTGGAGGCTTGCTTGTAGCGATGACGTAGCGGGCTGTTTTAGATGCATTTCATGTCTGTCGGGAACACAGAGGTGCTCGGATAAGATTAAAAGGGTGGAAATGTTTCTGATAGGTGGCATGAAAACATGAAGAGTTCTGTTTCCTGATTAAAATCTCATATCAGTCCTTGGGAGGCTCCATACACATGCTGAGACAGAGAGAATATGGCACCTGAGAGGACCCTCAAAATGTGTTTATTTTCTCTAGTTTCATGTATTGATCAGTAAAACGTTCCAGCGTTGACGCTAACAACACCAGCCTAATGGGTTTGATTCCCAGTGAATCTCAGTGGCTTTTGAATTAAATATTTGAATTGTTCATTATTCCAAAATTGGATTGGATTGGGGTCTGACGTGCAAACGCCGAGGGTGATAAAAATCGTTCTGTCTGGTATGTATTTCCTTCTCAGGCTGGAGGGATATCAGACTCACTCTGTGTTCTTTCAGACTAAGTGAGGCTTAGTATGCCAAATCCAAATCTGATAACTGCTCAAAATCTAACACCACGGGTGAAAAGGTTTAAATGCCCACTGTAACCACATCAAACTGAAGGGATTTAATCAGGCCTGTTTTATTTTGACCAAGCGTTTGGCTTGAGAACTGAGCTCGGCCTATGATTAATGAGTTTTGAAATGCAGATGATTTTAAACATTTTTTTCTTTATTAGTAAGCTATAAAAAATGTTTTGACATTCTTTACATTTTAGCTATTTAAGGAAGATTAAAAAAACATTTAAGCGGTTTAAAGTCTCATTTGTTGCCTGTCTAAGTGTTGTACATTGTATAGCCACTAGATGGTAATAATAATCTTTTTCTTTTACAGGAATCTCGGGATATGGGATTTTCCAGTGTAAATAATGATGTTTAATAAAATACAAAATTTATTGAAATCTGTGACAGATTAGGCTACTTGTTTTTTATAATTAAAGTTTCTTGGACTTTGTTTTTTCTTTCATTAAATTTGGAATGAACTTCTCCTTGAGAGTAATATCCTGAGGTGTTGAGTATCATAGCAGCTATTTTGATAAATTCCTTTGCACCCTAATTTTCCACTTTTGCCATTGCTTTATTAAGCCATATTATGCCACAGGGAGACATTTTATATCAGCTTCGGCTGTTTATGATTCTACTAAATCTCATATGCAAGGATTTACATTAGCTATTTAAATATATTTATAAGGAATGTAAAATAAAATGTTCAGTCTAAAACAAACAATCCCATTGCATTAGACAATTTACATGGAAGCTTTCAAAAATTCATAATGGTGTTTTCTTATAACTTATTGTTACAAAAAATAGGCTAACAACTGTATAGCCACTGCTAATAATAATAAAAAAGAAAGAAAGGAAAAAAGAAAGAAATTCGGAAATGTCTACATTGTTTGAATGAAATCCTATTTAATTCATTGTCGGAAAAAATACATGGTATTTTGTCTCGAACTACGTTTCCCATGGCACATTGTTTTCCAAGGGTATCTCAATCTCCAGATTGACCGTTTGTGTTGTAGGTGGGCGGAGCCACGATTTACGCATATATTTTCAGTAGTAAGTAGGTGGAGCACACTCTCGGCGTCATTGGCTTTTCAGAAGTGTGTGGGCGGAACCAGTCGAAACGTCATGAATACCCCGCCCCTGTATTAAAGGGACACAGAGAGGAGAGCGAAAGTTCAGTGTGAGCCACAGAGATGTGAGGAGAACAGAGAGGAGCTGCAGTCGGACTATAACGCTTCACAGAAGTTTGGAGATAACCGAAGACGCGGACAGATTTGTTGTTTCTCTTGTTGAGCTCCTCCTGATGCCTTTATTTGTCCCAATAATGACGGTAAAGACTGACGTGGAATATTAGTTTTTTTTTAAAGTGATTGTGCACGCGCGTTTTTCATATTAACATACGAACTTGGACATTAAGCATCCTTTTTGTATGCTATGAAGACTTTGAAAGAGGATTTTTCAGAGAAGTTTAATTCAGAAGAATAGGCTGTCTAATTTTTTCAGCGTTTTATTTGGATGACATATGAAATATTCTTTGAAACACTATTAATATAAGCAGTGTCTATGGAGCTACATAATCACCCATAAATAAATAAAAAGAATCTTCTTTTGGGACTGTATTTGCCAGGAAAGTTTTTCTTGACTTATTTCATTTAAAAAAGAAGGTGACTGAAAATCCAGCATGGGAGCCTCACCTTTAAAAATTGTGATTTCTCTGTGGTGTCAGCTGGTTATTGCTGCCTACAGTTTAGAGATTGGCTCTTATGACCCGGAGAGAGGAAGACCAGCTAAATGCGAGCCTATCACCATCCCCATGTGCCAGGGCATCGGGTACAACCTCACCAGGATGCCCAACTTTTTGGACCACGAAAATCAGAGGGAGGCTGAGATTAAACTGAATGAATTTGCCCCTCTGGTGGAATATGGCTGTGATGTGCATTTGAGATTTTTCCTCTGCTCTCTTTATGCCCCTATGTGTACTGACCAAGTGTCCACATCCATCCACGCCTGCCGTCCGATGTGCGAACAGGCACGTCAGAAGTGCTCGCCCATCATGGAGAAGTTTAATTATGCTTGGCCTGATTCTTTGGACTGCTCTAAACTGCCCACCAGAAATGACCCCAACGCTCTGTGCATGGAAGCCCCGGAAAATGACACCAAAACTGAGACTAAGAAAGGAGAGGGCATGTTGCCTGTGCCATCCAGACCCAGGCAGCCTGGCACTGGGAACGGACGCTCAGGGGGCAGCGTGGGAGTTTGTGAAAACCCGGAAAAGTTCCAGTATGTGGAAAAGAGCGAGACGTGCGCTCCACGCTGCTCGTCCGCTGTCGACGTGTTCTGGTCCAGACAGGATAAGGACTTTGCTTTTATTTGGATGGCGGTTTGGTCTACTCTGTGCTTCATATCCACAGCTTTCACAGTCCTAACCTTCCTCCTCGACCCACATCGCTTCCAGTACCCAGAGCGGCCCATCATCTTCCTCTCCATGTGCTACAACGTTTACTCAGTCGCCTTTATCATTCGATGCGTCGCCGGGGCAGAGAACATCGCGTGTGACCGTGAGAATGGCGAGTTGTACATCATCCAAGAAGGCCTGGAGAGTACGGGTTGCACCATAGTCTTTCTCATCCTCTACTATTTTGGCATGGCAAGCTCCATCTGGTGGGTCATCCTCACTCTCACTTGGTTCCTGGCGGCTGGTAAGAAATGGGGTCACGAGGCTATTGAGTCGCACAGCAGCTACTTTCACATGGCTGCTTGGGGCATACCTGCCCTGAAGACCATAGTCATCCTCACCATGCGGAAAGTGGCGGGCGACGAGCTCACCGGACTGTGCTATGTGGGCAGTATGGATGTGGGGGCGCTAACAGGCTTCGTGCTCGTGCCTCTGTCCTGTTATCTCATCATTGGGACGTCTTTCATCCTGACCGGCTTCGTGGCGCTTTTCCACATCCGGAAGGTGATGAAGACCGAAGGCACCAACACGGAAAAGCTGGAAAAGCTGATGGTGAAAATCGGCATCTACTCCATCCTGTACACGGTTCCTGCCACCTGCGTCATCATTTGCTACTTCTATGAGCGCCTCAACATGGACTACTGGAAATTCCGAGGGCTCCAAAGCAAGTGCACCACATTCCCGGGTCGGAGGAACGAGGACTGCTCTCTGGAGTCTTCGGTGCCCACCGTGGCCGTGTTCATGCTGAAGATCTTCATGTCGCTGGTGGTGGGCATCACCAGTGGCGTGTGGGTCTGGAGCTCCAAGACGCTGCAGACTTGGCAGGGTCTGTGTAGCAGAAAGTTTACAGACAGGACTTGTAGGAAGCAGTGCAGCGGGAGCTGTAGCACTAGTCACTGCCACTACAAAGCACCTGCCGTCATACTGCACATGTCCAAGACTGATCCCTACTCGGACTGTCCCACGCATGTATGAGCACAGCGCTGAGACTGTGATGTCCTGTACTGTGGACTTTGTGAGAATAAGACATGCAGTGCAGTGAAGCTTTACGGCGAACTAAACAAATTTAAAACCCAACATTGCAGCTAAACAATGGATTAACAGTACTTTCATAAAGGGAGAATTTTTATTATCGCTTGCTGTAGCAATAAATGAGACAGATATGCACATCCTAATCAGTTCTAAATATCTGCAATTGCTCTTGCATGGAGAAGTGCACAGTGTTCCCGTTTGAGCTGTTCAATGACTTGTTAGTATGTTTAATTTACTTGTTCAAATGTTTCAGGACACATTATTTATTGTATATATAAATATATTTAATTTTTCTTGGTCTTGGTTTCTCACAAGATGGCATTGATCATTTGTTTAAAAGTGCCTTTTGAAGAAGATAATAAAATGGTATATATTTTCAACAGTTGACTGAAGTTTATTCTTTGAGGTGGGCATTTCAAGAGTTAACTGCTAACCTAAATGTGTTCACTTTTACTTTTCTTTTAGTGTTGCTACACAAAGTGACACTATTATTTCAATTTCATTCAAGTACTTGTGCCGGACGGCTGTGTTTGCATCTATTTGGAGGTGAAAGTTAAAGAGAAGCGCCTTAGTGAGACTTTTCACATGGACTGTAACAAGAAAATGCGTCAAAGCAATGCAAATATTTTGATGAAGAAAGCTAGGTTTGCATCTGAAAGGTTGCCCCAGTTCAAATGCAAATCGATCCTTGAGGGACCCTTTCAGGAGCCTTCAAAAGAGTGGGCTACCCCCGAATAACACAAGGCTGTGTGGCTTTGTACGCCCCTGACACGAATAAATCTATGTCACTTTTAAGGGCCTATTGGTCAGAGTTGTGACTAAGCTTGGATCGTGAAGATTAAGCTTGTAGCTAAGGCCTCATTTTTGTTTTAGCACATTGTTTATGAATCGCGTTATACTCCATGTTCGCTGTTTTTTTTTTTCTTCTTCTCCTTCTTTCAGCTGTTTGCTCTATTTTCTCTCTTTAATTCCCCTCCATATGACAGACGCAGTCGCTTTGGGCACGCTCTCCTTTGAGCGCGTTTATCAGAACAGAAATCCCTGGTGGTTTTCTCTTCTTCATCCTCAAAGGGAATCGTTGAGCAGAGCGACAGACACTAGCCTGGATTTCTCGGTGTGAACGTTCACATCATCACCTTTAAACGCAGAGGTTGTTCTGGAATTATATTTAATTAATGAGGAGCAGCACATGCACACAAACACATCCAGATTCTCCTATTGTTGTGTGGTTCTTCTCTCTTCCCCCTCCACTCTTTGATGTGAGCCACTCATGCAAATAAAGGCACTTTTCTCCAACGCTTGATCCGGAGCATGTAGGGCTCCGATGGCTGCTTGAATTGTATTTTCTTCACCCTACCTCTACCCGTTTGTAACTGCAGGTCTGGATTTTGATGATTCATTTGTATGCCAATGCATATTTGTTTCAGCTCATTTTCTTATTGGAGCCTTTAAATGTGTTTATTGGCTTAAAACCTTTATGCATATGCCAAGCCAACAGGCTGTGCATTATGAGCAAACATTTTTATATATATTTTTTATAATATATATTGTAGCATGGGTGTACAGTATGTTAAGTTTCCCTAAAAAGAATGGTCTATTTGGTCTTCATTCATAATAGTTGAATAGTCTGAAACTGGTGGACACAGGGATAGCAACATATGGACCCTTCTTCAAGTGTGATATAATCGAAAATTTGGTGAGAAGTTTACTGTTACATACTACACACTGTCAAAATAAATATAAATCACTACAAATCTATTTTTTACTGACATTATTTCCACAAACTTAGTGGAACTTCATAAAACTGCAGTTGTGTCTAAATTATGAATTTGGAATGTTTCACTGAACAATATAGTTATGGGCCTGAACTGCCCACGTTTCCCATGTAACACTGTGAAGAATAATTAATTTTGCTGATCTATTTGTTCTAACAATTAATGTAATTCAAAAACTGTTCACAAAAACATTGTGATTCATTTGAGTCCCTGCATGCGAAGCCTAGATATATATAATATTATATATTTAATGTTACTGTTCACTGTTTTCAACACAGTTATTGAAAGATTTCACATCATATGTATTTTTTAAAATATATTACCCCCTGAGCTTAGTGTGTCCTTTGTTTGCTTACAACCAAGGTTTCCCAAACACACTAAAATTAAGTTCATGGTCCGTTCAGCTGGTCAAGCAAATATAAAGTATCTTAGCATTTCCATATAGGCCTATATGAAATTTCTTCCACCTTATAAAAGATCTGAATGGAAACTTAACATTTATCAGGGCTTGGGGCAAAAAATGTGACCGAACATTTACCTCAGATATTAAAAACAAAATTATGTACACTTTGCAATATTTTATAATGTTCTATTCAAGCCCTAATTAATTGTGTATTACGTATATGTTGATTTTATTTCACAAGTAATAATTGTTCAGTTCAATTGTCCAAAAATTGTCAATTATAAGTGGCAAATATAGCCCTATAATAATTTCTGACACTACTGCAATATTTTACAGGCAGTTGCTGACAGGTCTATATGAGTAATTGAAGCCACATTGTTTTGTTGTTTAAACTGACAGCTGCATGTGTCATTTACCCATCGTCATCACAACAAAGCAGATCCTCTGAGAGCTTTGGCAAGTGCACACATCCTTTCAGCAACCACTGTTTCAGAGCAGGTCGTCGAGGTCTGCTAGCGTTTTATGACGGAGTGTTTTGGTATTTTTCAGCTCAGGTTGCCTCTCTGGAGGAGTGCTTTACCTCCATCTCAATGTCAGTAAACTGTGCATCGGGTACGAGTGTGTGTGTGTGTGTGTGTGTGTGTGTGTGTGTGTGTGTGTGTGTGTGTGTGTGTGTGTGTGTGTGTGTGTGTGTGTGTGTGTGTGTGTGTGTGTGTGTGTGTGTGTGTGTGTGTGTGTGTGTGTGTGTGTGTGTGGTGTGTGTGTGTGTGTGTGGCACCAATTAAAATGACTCAGGCCAGTGGCTTATGTCTGAAATGCACCTGCTCAACCACAAATGTAAGGTCAAAACTGGAGTAAAACATGCATTCACTCACATCCTCTCAATCACTTCCAAAGAAAGCTTGTTTCCGCCACAGAATAAGAAATAAAAAAGGAAATTGCTAAATTTTTATCTCACAATTCTGACTCTTTTTTTTTCGAGTAATAAATTTGAGGGGGGAAAAAGTCAGAATTGTGAAATTAAAAAGATTTTGTGAGACAAATACCTTTTATTTTAAGTTTAAGACTTTTTTTCTCAACTAATCTATTATAAGAAAAAAAAAAGTAAAAAATGTGATTTTATATCTTGCAATTCTGACTTTTTTCTTATAATTGTGAGATTTCAAGTTATAATGCCAGAATTGCAAGATAAAAACTTGCAATTCCGAGGAAATAATTTGTGTTGGGACATATAAAGTCGCATTTACCTTTTATATTATTTTATTCCTTGCGGCTTCCATATTCCTCTCTCACAAACCCTATATAAGCTTTCATGATGTTAAAGCCTATCAAACAAATATACATTAATGCAGGGTAGTGCCATATTATTTTCTGACAGGAATGAAAATGAAGACCTACATAAAACATCTTTCCAAAACACTTTCAATAGAAACACTTTAGAAAGTTACATGTGATCTAGGACCTTTATACAGCACATTCCACTGAAAAGACTGTAAGCTTATCACAGAGTCAAATCCAAGATGGCGTCTAACCTGACTAAGGTCTATAGTTCACTCTAAAATTCATTTGTTTATATATTTTAATTAATGCACCTTTAAAGAGTTAAAGTGTTCAGATACTTTTTAGGCCCGCCGCGGGTCGGTTAGCCGCACTCTCTTCTGTCCGGCTGAGTGGAGTGTGAGAGACCCTGTCCGGTCATGTGTTTGATTAAAAGAGGATCTTTATGAGGTGTTTACCCACCTCCACCCGAACCCAAGCCATGCTTATCAGTCCACAACCATCCACCCACCCCTCAGGAAAGAAGAAAGAGAGAGAGGGAGAGCAAAGAGAATAAAAGAAGCCCTCATTACACTCATCCACCCCCTCCACCCTCCCCTGCCCTCCAGAGAACTATCCCTTTTCTGCACTGTTTTGATGTGTAAATGAGCGCATTGAAAACCTGCTGGCCTAAAAGAGAAGCTTTCCATGAAAATGTGCCAGTCGCTTCGTAGAGGGGTTCACACATAGCGAGTCTGCCTCGCTCAGCACTGATGCTCCTGTTTTACTAATATGAACGTATACAAACAAGTACGAGTACATTCATGTAAACGAAAATTGGAATGTATAATCATGCATAAGCAAATGGATATAAACATTAAGGTCAGCATGAAACTTTCTTCATGCCCAATCCAGGTCTTATTGTAAACAATTCAGCAGTGCAACTCCCTTAAAAAATAATTGTTTCTAAAATACAATGTCTGTTCGTAATGAAACATGTACAGTGATATGTCTCTAGTGTTGTAACTTGTCTATTGGTTGGAGCTAAACTAGCAAGTGTAATAGTGTGACACTTAGTTATATGTCTGTAAGCTAAAATCAGTGATTAGATCTCAAATATATTTTAACACCTAATTCAGTCCAGAACTGTTTCTTTTTTTTATTGCACACACATAGCTGCAGGCATATATAGCATCAGCGAGTGTGTAGCATGCAGGTTTCCTTTACAATGTGATTAGCTGTCACCTCACCTGCCGCTACTAATGGTTTACTTACTGATAGTTCACCCATAAATTACAGATTTATCATCATACACACTCTCATGACAAACTTGTATGACTGATTTTCTTCAGCAGAACATAAAAGAAGACATATTAAAGAATGCTGGTAACCAAACCAGCTGGTGAACAATGAAAGTACATTTCTGGGACATTTCTTAAAATATATTTTATTGGATAAAAACTGACCCTATTTAGCCTACATTTTTTTAATATTGTGCACGATTCATCAGTGCAAATTCTAACAAGTACACAAAAAATGTTGGTCTTCAAAATCTTTTATTTATTGAGTAGGCTATCTTTCTCCGTTTCTGAAATAAATGTTCTTTTCGGCTGATGCCACAGATATTTTTATTTTTCGATTATAATCATTATTAAAATAAAGTATACATTTACTTGAGAAGCAAAATGACTTAAAGGGATCATATAATGGTACATGCACTTTTAAAAGTTGATTGTACTGAAATGTGTGTTGGCAGTGCCTGTACACAACCATCATATAATGATAAAAATCCATCCAGGGGTTTTGTTTTAATCTCCTTATATGTTTTCCCCTGCCTCAAATCGAGCCGTTCCGGCCTGTGACGTCACAAGCTCGCATGCCCCTCCCACGACTGTTGATTGACAGCAGCGTTTCAACACAGACCCGCCCTCGCTCGTGAGTGAGATGTCAATCATAGTTCGTCATTGTTTACACTGTAGCAGAATGGCGGCCGTCTAAGCGATTGTGGTGTTCTGTTCTTGGGTGTAATAAGGAACACAGCAGTCATTTTAATGTTCCTAAATCCGAACCGCTGAAGACGCAGTGGCTGAGTTTTGTTTATGAAGGGAATATTTCCGACGAGCAACGTCAATGCGTTCATGTTTGCGCAAATCATTTCTCAGCAGACTGCTTTATAAACGAGGCGAGGGTCAATATAAATCAGGTTTTGCTAAGAAGCTGCTACTGAAAAAGGAATCGGTACCAACTACTCGTGTTCCTGCTGGACCTCCAGAAGAAGTGAGTGTAACGTTTAAGTAACCTTTATATTAAACCTTTATATTAATCTTTGCAAATCCCTTGCACGCTTCACGATGATTCTGGCTAATGTTTACACTCAGGGTGCATTACGGCATGTATTCTATGTAACGGTACGACGTTCTCAATATAATTCATAATCCCACGTTTATAATGAAAAATGCGTTATAGTTATGTGTTAATACGCAGGTGTTACAGTTAACGTAACAGGAATATTAACAGGAATATCAATGCAGTTACAATACTATAGATGTACTTAAAAGTTTTCTTAAAACATAAAACATTTTCGTACTGCACTAAACATGAACATACAACAAATTCTTAGGGATCCTTCAACTACTGCTAGAATCATTACTGACATGACATCATGTCATTTTCAGTCACAATAGTTGTACCTAACACTGAGAACGTCACGCATCACTGACAAGCCTACATTTACAAAAAAAGAGAAAAGTTTTTCAACATAAATCTGTCAACGAACTAACCTATAACTTACATTAGTAACGTTAAACACATAGTGTTTGTATCTCACAACTATAACGTTACCCTGTGCCAGTACATACAAAAATAGAAACCAACCATTCAGAAACGTCCTGTTCGAGCCTTAATTGTCGAACTTCTTCGGGGCTGTCATCTTGTTTCGGGTCCGACTCCGGTTCAAACTGATACGGTTGCACAGATGTGTCCTCAGAGCGAATCCCGCTGCCATAATAACAGTGTTGGGAGTAACGCGTTACAAAAGTAATGCATTACAGTAACATATTACTTTTTGCTGTAACGCAGTAGTGTAAGGCATTACTAATCAATTTTCAGTAATATTTTACTCGGTACATGTCCAGTAAGGCTTGCGTTACAAGTTACAACAGACTTTTAGTTTTAATTGTAAAAAAAAAAAAAAAAAAAAAAAAAAAAAAAAGCCTACACAGCAAGACCGCGAGACAAGCAGGCTAAATTACCTGTTCGTGGTCAGTCAATAGTCGCGTGTGGTGTCCAAGTCTGTTGATAAAAACTATATGGCAGCGTCTGATATATTTGTATAGCGATTTATTTTTTACAGGAGTGCCGTGAGGTATGATTTCGGCCTCTGTGCTCGCGCTGGCCAGTGGTGGTGAAGATGGCATGAAGAAGACTGTGCATTCGCGAGATGGACGTATGCGCAAAAGGCTATTCGTTCTGTGTTTTCTTTCTAAACAGTTAGGCTATGTTTATGTGGTATTTTTCATGTTTTCATCACGCAATCATGTTTTTGATGCGGTGGTGACGCGTTCATTTGGGGCAGCGGCGCTGCCGATAAAGCACCTAAGAGCTGTCACAAAGAACCGGCAAAAGCAATGATTATGAATATGTCAAATATAGCAAGGAGACATTTTACTTGTTTATTAATAAAGGCAGGATGAAGTTGACGATGCTGACTCGCGATCTTCGCAGTAGGAGTGCGCCAGAGAGAAATGCACATTTCATTTCATAAGCAGAGAGCAGTCTGTTTTCTTTCGTTTTGAATTGTTCTGTTTTACAAGTAGACATTTCAATATACATATATTTTTCAGGTCCGTGAATAGGCTAACTTATACGCTGAGTTTCGGTTCATTTATGAGTGAATTGTCCTCCGTGTCGTGATTATTTATAATCGTCTGCTATATTTAAAATCCATGCAAGTGGTTGATGAAACATAGATTAAAATTAAGATACAATTAATACAAAACGAAATTCACTTTAAAGAAAGGCTTTGTGTCTTCTGTGTAAGGTCTTTGTGAAAGTTTTTAAAGCAGTCTTTTAGTGCCGCTTCAGAGCGCTCGCGTCCGTAACCGAACTGTCACGTCTGTAACATTGTTTTTTCCTCATAAATGCGAACACGAAAAATAAAATAAAATAAATATTTTATGTTCTGTGGAGAGCCAACCCTTCTTCATCCGATTTGCGCAGTGTAATTCACAAAATTACAACAACAAAAATCGTTGCCTCCTAAAAGTTAAAGTTTTTTTTTTGTCACGCATGACTGTCTATTTCCCTAAAATTAAAACGCATGTGTAGACTGATATTTTTCTAATGTCTGGACTCCTTTCAGGGAGTAGCCAATGGATAAACAGACGTTTTAATATTTTGGTATTAATGCATTTTCTGAGAATTTATTTTTCAAGTTTTGACAGTAAATGTCATGTCCATAACGCTGGAATTCCCAAATTTTAAATAATTTATCCTCAACTTGTTTTGTGGTGTAGGTCTACGTATTTTATAATGTTAAGTTAACTTCAAATAATACTAATAGTAATTTAAAGATGTGGTAGCATTGGATCTGGTATGGATAACACTGGGAGTTGGAAGGGGTGTGTCGCGATTCTGCAGGTTCGTGGATCTGAGTGTCGCGATTTCGGTTTGCATATCGTTAAAGCCCTAGTCATTTTAGAATGTTAAGTTCTACTTCTGTATATTTATTTTGGTGAAAGTAACTCAAAAGTAATACAGGAGTAATGTAACGCATTACAATTCTGAGACAGTAATATTGTAAGGTAATGAATTACTTTTAAATAACAGTAACATGTAATATATAATGTATTCCAGTTTGGAAGTAACTTGCACAACACTGCATAATAAACCCTCAAATGTTGTCAAGTCAACACTCCACGTGCGATGTGTCAATGCGCCCACAGAACAGAGGGGCGGAGTCAGCGAAGCTCATTATCATTTAAAGGCATATGCACTAAAACGGCGTGCTGAAAACAGAGCTGTTTTTGAGCAGGTAAAATGAGTGTTTTCTTACAATACTAATGAGAATTTTTAATAAAAGTATATTACAAAGTTTTCATTTAGACCCTAAAGATTCATATTAACTTGTACAAAAATGGCATTATATGACCCCTTTAAGATATTAAGTCTTGTTTTCTGAAGAAAAAAAATGCTCACAATTAAGTGACTTTACGCTTAAAACAAACAAACAAATATATGTCTGTTTCCGTATTTTCACTGTTATGGCATGGGACGCTATGACATTTTCTGAAAGAGTAGCCTTCTAAATCTCCTGATCAAAAAACGTCTCGGTTACTAACATAACCACGGTTCCCTGAAATAAGGGAACGAGTATTACATAGCTATACACTATGGGGAAAACTCCTTTTCTCCGAAAGCCTTTTATAAAATAACGCAGTGCTACTGCACAGCCATAAAAGTGTTTACTCGCATGCTATTGGCTGGTCAGTGGGAACTGCACAAACCAATGGCAGAGCGGCGTAACCAATCGGTGCAAAGCATGCCAAGCTGAGCGCAGAGCCTGCCAGAAGGAGCGCGGCATCTGCCTACAAAAGACGCTCGATTTTGCCATGGATTCAGGTTTAATCGACTGAAGCGACAAATCACCAAGTTGTGTGCACCGTAGCACGGCCATATACGCACAACTCGTTCCCTTATCTCTTAACAAGGGCCCTAATATAAGAGTGGGACCTGCACCTGTAGTGCAGGGATTCCAGGTCATAAAGACGCAAGGCTAAGGGCATAATTTAGTTACGAAGGGCCATTCTCGCTGAGGCCTAAATCACACAGAAAGGACATGTGCCTGCACGCACTTCCAGGTTATAAAATCTGGCAAATGTGGATGGCGAGGACCAGCCGGCCGAGCTACATATATCGCCAATAGAAACTGGCGAGGGGCCTGCTGCCGCCCCGGCCGAAATCACACATCCAAGTGGCTTCGAGTAGGTTTCTCAGGCGAGGCCCAGTCAAGAACGAGCTCGCTGACAGCTCTGGTAAGGATGCGGATGAGTTTGGCGTCGAGACGGCTCTGGAGTAGCTGCGCTGCTGAGATGGTGGACGAGGTCATCTACGGAGCCCGACCATTACTCCGAGTCTGAGGCCGCCAATGACTCTGAGTCATCGTACATGACCTCGTGTGGATCTTCTCTGAAATCTGCCAAACAAGACGAGACCACCGGCATCGAGCGGGAGGTGCTGGTCTGAGTGCGCGTACACCACAGACGCAAAGAGAGGAGAGCATCATGCTCTCGCAGAGAGGGCAGCTGGACTCTGTGAGATGCACTCCCTGTGAGTGTCCTCATCATGCAGAGAGTCTCTGCATTTGCCACTGCCATTGGTTTGTGCAGTTCCCACTGACCAGACAATAGCAAGTGAGTAAGCCTCAGCAGTGTTATGGCTGTGCAGTAGCACTGCGTTATTTTATAAAAGGTTTCAGTAATTCGGAGAAAAGAGTTTTCCCCATAGCGCATAGCTACGCAATACGACTGACCGTTCGAAAGGGAAACACATGCAAAAAAGATGCAGAAACAAGCGATCTCATATGTCTATATGCCTATGTAAAATAACACGATCATCAACATTAAACAGCATATAAATCAAAACTGCCTAATAATACTGAATGAGATGTCGACCCAGGACGAACTGTGCAAGCATAAGACTCGACGGTCCGAATCTGATCTAGATGCAGTCTTTGTCAAAAACGGGATTTTCTCAGCTTTTTGTTCAAAATGTTGCTTTTTTTTTAATGAAACTTACCCAGTTTAGATAAAAAAGAATGCATGAAGCTGGAATAAAACGTTTTTTTTTGTTTGTTTTTTTGTTTGTTTTTTAAGCAGAGGGTCTGTTCTTTCTTTTGATATACAATTCAATGTTCAGATATTCAGAAAAAACTATTCTGGGTGCCATGAAATTTTTGTGAAAATGATCAAAAACGCTGGCGGATGCTGGCAACTTTTTTCAAAACTGCTGGCGGGGGAAAGAATTAAGAATGTTTAGATATTTTGTACTGGAAAACAAGACAAAAATACTAAGAACCAACTCCAAATACCTTCCTCCATTCTGGTGTGTATTGGCTGATTTGATTAAAAAATATGTAACATTAAATAAGTAATATGGGTTGTGATTTGTGTCTCACGCTGACTTTAACACGTGCACAAAGTGAATAGATTGAATAGGCCTAGATATGATAGAAACACACATTGTGTGCTTTCACACACACACATGCACATATACAGTACATAGTAGAAACCACAATGTACACTCAAACAAAACATTACCTTCTGCCAAAGGTGGAACAGCCAAAGTTCAGGTTTTAAAAAGGAGTCTCCTTACGATTTAGAAAATATGCACGAAATATCCAAAAAAACTATTTTTTAAACAAGCATTGAGATCCTCAGAATAACATGAAGTCTACCCAGATGTAACAGTGCAGACTTTGTCAGAGTTTATGTTAACGAAAGACCCCCAAATATGTTTAAAGAAAATAACCACATAAGAAACTTCAGGAGCACATTGAATTTTACAGACCATAACCCATCGACCTCATTGGTTCTGTCTTTGTGCTTGTGTTCAGAGCTTCTGTTTTGTAATTAAATATAAAGTTCTGAACTCATCTTGAGCAAACTTCTGCTCTCAGAGTAACACTGACATGGGTTTAATTAGCCACTGAAAACCCACTAAACCTCAACTTTGATTCCACTGCATTCTGTATTAGCATGGGCACACTTGGATTTGACCCCATGCACTCCAAAATTCACCAAAGACCCAAGCCAGAACACCATTCATAATAAAACACAAGTATATGTTACGTTCTCAACTAATTGCCACAAGGGGCGCAATTGTGGAAACTTTCTCTGTCTTAAGCCCACTCTAAACTGCTTGTTCTGTGAAGGGTCACAGGGATGCTAGTGTCTTGGGCTAAAGGCACCTACACCTATTGAGCTAAAGGCAACCTATGGACAATTCTCACCAATTCACCTGAACGCATGTCTTTGGGTTGTGGGGGAAACTGGAGCACCGCCCACAATTCATATTCCAAAGAAATAACTTATCAAAATTAAATAACTTGCTGTTCCTCACAAATTACTTTCCTTTTTATCTTGCATCACCAATTCATTAATCACGATGGCAACTTATATATTTTATTTTTTTGATTTTATTCTACAGGTGATTTGTGAATTTATGGGCGTTTCAGTTTTGTACTTAATTGCCATGATTATGTTTACATACACAATTGCCGTTATTACGCAACACCAATAATAGCAAATAAGAGAAATATACAATATAACAATAGCAAATATTATGATTGTATGAGTGGATATTGGGCTCTGGTGTGGCTCAGTTTTGGGGTTTCTGGTAAAGATTGGTGTTGATATGGTTTGCTTGAGGCTGTGAATCAGTACCAATATTAAAACTTGTTCTGAACAGTTCATGGCCGGTTGTAGATTATTAATTGGCTGAGACTTGGGCCAGTTTTGGAACATATGTGGCCATTGTCCTTAATCAAGACTGGGCCCCCCGATCAACAAAATTCATTGGTGTATGTGGGCTGAGCAAAAACTGGCCAGAGAATAATTGCTACGTGCGTAAAACAGTCAAAGATTTTAAAAGTGCCTTAGGCCTGGTTTCACAGACAGGCTTAGATTAAGCTAGGATTAGGCCTTAGTTCAATTAGGACATTTAAGTAGCTTTTATAAATGTGCCTATAAAAAACATTACGGGTGTGCATCTTGAGACAAAAGAATGTCACTGACATATTTCAAGATATGTCAGTATAAGTTACTTTCAGTAAAAATAGCTCAAAACATATTAAAAGATCAAGCTCAGAATATAAATGCAATGTGCTAAATGATTAAGAATTTTTTTTTATAATGGTTTCCTATGGAAAAACGCTTTATGAAAAACTGCATTGCGTTTATATTCTGTTACGTTCATTTCTGCTTGTCTGTATGCCTCATCAATAAAGGTGTATACTGAATTTGGTCTTTTAATTTCACTGTCTTACTACAATAGTACTTAATACAAAAATGACTGGCTGGCAGCCTTGTTTTGCCCTCCAGGCGGGCATTCCAATAAGGTTGTGACGTCAAACTATGAATTCTTCTTATTTTTTCAACGCCTTCTTCAATCATACTTTTCCATTCTGTTAACGACCACTTTTTTACAATTGGATCTGTTCACAATGGATAAAATCAAGTCCCCATAGCCTTTCTCCTTTAATATCTTGTTTCATTCATATTGCAGAAGAAAATGTTGTGAAAGGTTTAGCATTAACTGGTCTGCTGACATGTTTATAGCTACAGAACTGAATAACACTTCTGATTTAATGGTGCAGACATTTTAGGTAATTCTATCGCCCCCTTGAGTACTGAGGTTTCTTACCTCCACAGTAACTAAGGAATGTGTTAAGAATGTAAAAAGAAGCAACTGCTATGCATTTGCATCTGTATTTGCATAGGCATTGAGCATATTTTTTGCCTTACAGTCCATGATACTAAATAGTTTGTGTCATTCAAAGGAAGGAATAGAAGAAAATATGAAAGCTAATGGGTCATGATTTCCATGATCTCCAGACATGCGAAACCCACTAAATCAGAGATTTAGGTCTTAAAAATCATATTTCCCCCTTCTTAGTGTGAAAAATGGTATTAAACAGAACATAAAGCTTAGCGCACATTTCCAGTCTGTTTCATCATGCCGCAAAAGAGATGCCAGTGGTTGTCAAGAGATTTGCAGCATACTCAAGTACTCATCTTTACGTCTTCCCTTCTCCTAGTCCCTGAAATGAACGCTTGTTCTATTTTAGTATTTATCAGCCAGCTTCATTTTAATATCAGCATGAGATATTGTTTGTCGACTTCTCCACATTTTACATGTTGCCCTCAGGAGTACAGAGTCAGAAGTGACTGTGTTCGATTGATCCGAGGCAACTTTTTCCTCCTCCTCTCTTCAAAGTGACGTGAGCACATAGTGATGGCAAGGGTTTGTCGGGGTGACAAAGTGACGCGCGCTCGTCGAGGACTTTCATCGGAGGTTGTCACAAAGTGTGATCACAAGCACTGTGTTATCTAGGTCAGGCGTTTAGACACGGAGGGTTCTTCCATTTTGATTCTAGTTGCTAGGCAGCACCCTTCTCTAATCTCCAGTACCAAAGTCTCTCCAGAGAGAGCAAGAGAGAGGGATCAACAAAAGAAAGAAGAAGTGACTGGAAAAACAACAACAAAGGGCTGTAAACGGTGTCATCGTCTGGTTTTGGAAAAAGCACTGGGTGGCAAGGGGGGTCAGCAGTGTGAAGGTGCAAAGAAAAGACTTGCATCCTTGGGTACCTTGGGTATATATACTGTCGCTTTTTTCACCTTTCTTCGCCTTTGTGGCCATTGGCTTTTGGCTTGTGGGTACATTTAATTTTATATTTAAAGGGTACCTATCATGGAATTTTGAAAATTACCTTTCATGTAGTGTGTAACATAGATCTAAGTGAACAAAAACATCCTGCAAAGTTTAAATATGAAAGTTCACCGTATACAAAGTTATTGTCTCTCAAAAGTAAGAGTCGACTCTAAAGTCGCTGATATGAATCGATAGACAAACGATGCTTTCTCTCTAGCTTTCGTACGTCACTTGTACAAGTTATTTGAATTCGACACGCCCACTCAGTGCGCGCACCGAGCAGACAGAGAAACCTGACAACATCATGTCGACGAGACCTGTTTTGTAGTGCGAATCAAAAGCAAACTTTTTTTTCACTGCCCAGGGACCAGCATGTGAAGACTCAGTGGCTAGAGTTTATATTTACAACTATACCACACAAGTATAGCCACCTTGAGCTGTGTTCGGTTATTTTAATGACGATCGCTTCACAAACACAAATGCTTTCAAGTGTGGATTCGCGAGTCGGCTGATATAGGAAGGTTCAATACCAAGTTTATTTAGATCAGCTTCCTCCTCCGAATCACAACCTGTAAGTACTATTAATAATTGTTGCTTTTATGTGTGTGTGTGTGGTGTGTGCGTGCGTGCGTGGTGCGTGCGTGTGTGTGTGTGAGAGTGAGAGTTACGCTCAGCAGCTTCTAGGTCTCCAATGTCATTTTTTTTGTTTTTTGAAATATGTGAAATTATGTGAAGCGTATTGTAGTACTGCAGTGCTTTATCAATATGTTTAAGCTTTGGGCTAACGCAAAATATAACTGACTGCGTCATCTGACCAATCACCGCCGATTAGCGTCACGCAAAGGAGGGGTTTGGACAAATGAGTCGTCAAAACGAATCATTATGAAATCGGTGAGCAAATCAGGTAAAAATAAATGCATATTATAAGACAACAAAAGTGTTTTTTGTCATTGCATGCATGTAAAACTGTTGTTGGGGACTCCCAGAACATTATTAGGAACATTTTAAATGCCATAATAGGTGCCCTTTAACAATATTATAACAACATTATTTTCCTGTTATCTCTTTAAAGCTGCTTTGAAACAATCTGTATTTTAAAAAGCGCTATATAAATAAAGGTGACTTGACTTGACTCCTTCACTTACAATCAATCGCACTCAAAAAACACAAACAAAAAGCCCCGATATACTTAAAGCGAAATCTAAATCATTTCGAACAAAATCAGGCCAAAACAGAACTCATTTGGAGTTAATTTCGGGAGTTCAAAACAGCTCTCCAAAGTGAATTTTCTGGAAAAGTTCGCTCCCGCTGGTAAACACCTTAGAATTACCATTGGTCAGTGATGATTATGTAAGTAGGTGTGGCCCTGAGGCTCCGTCTTCTTTGACAGAAATCTTTTCCGGTACATTTTCTTTGTGTTGTTGTTGTTGTTTTTTTTATAAATTTTTAACATAAATGTCTATCTTTTAAATGTACATATGCAATAACAAAATTGTCCTGACCTAAATGTCAAGATAAGTACATTCCCAGACAGCAACAACTGGTACATGTGGATTCAACTATGTTGCTCTCTGGGTTATATGTACAGTATATATTCATAGTAGCTATTTTGATAGGAGTATGATCAATACAAATAGTATACATACATAAGGCTATATGAAATAAAGTATTGGGAAACATGTGAATTCAGGGGTTTCAATCAGACCCATTGCCACGTATATAAAATCAAGCACCTAGCCATGCAGCCTGCATTTGCAAACATTTGTGAAAAAAGGGGGTCATTCTGAAGAGCTTAGTGAATTCAAGTGTGGTACTGTGATAGAATGCCACCTTTGCAATAAGTCAGTTTGTGACTTTTCATCCCTGCTAGATATTGGTCAACTGTCCTTCAGGTGAGACGTTAAACCGAGGTCTTGGCTCTCTGTGGTCACAAAAAAATCCCAGGATGTCTTTAGAAAGAGTCAGGGTGTAACAATACCAAGCGTTGGATGGAGTGGTGTAAAGCATGTTGCCACTGGAGCAGTGGATACATGTTCTGTAGAATTCCGAATCACACTTCTCTGTTTGGCAGTGTGATGGGCGAGTTTAGATTTGGTGGATGCCAGGAGAACATTGACTGCATTGTGCCAACTGTAAAGTTTGGTGGAGAAGGGATAATTGTATGGGGCTATTTTCCAGGGGTTGGGCTAGGCCCCTTACTTCAGTGAAGGGAAATCTTAATGCTATGCTTCAAACTTTGTGGAAACAGTTTGGAGAAGGCCCTTTTCTATTCCAGCATGACTGTACACCAGTGCACAAAACAAGGTCCATAAAGACATGTATGGCGAGCAGGACGAGTGCTTATGGCGGTGGCATGATTACTAATGAGAAAACCTGTGCGATGCACTGGTCTTGTATCTCTCACGGAGGATCAGAAGCATAAAAGGAGGAGCGACGACAGTGAAGATCGAGAGAGGACCAGGCCTGGACTATTTTATTTGCTGTTTTGTTTTATTATATGTGCCTTTATATGATCTGCCTTTACTTTTATTTTGTATTTGTTTATTTATTTGTTATTAAAGTCTTTGAATGTTTGCCGGTTCCCACCTCCTTCTTCCCATAACAACAAACTTTGCTACAACATGTTTGAATGAGTTTGGTGTGGAAGAACTTGACAGAGTACAGAGTGCAGTGTAGAATTTATGGCAGTTGTGGCCTAATGGTTAGATAATCAGACTGGTAACCCAAAGGTTGTGGGTTCGATTCTCAATATGATAAGTTTGGGAGGAGCACGTTCAAATAATCAATCCAATTAACTTGTCGTCAACAATCATCATGTCTATCTCATCAGCATGAGAGTAAGCATATATATACGCCAAATATGCACACCATTTATTCTGACTTATTTGTAAGTTTGAACTCGTGAAACCCGTTTGAACAGATGAAATTTAGCTTGTAGCTAATTCTAGTATGGCTGAATGCCATACACTGTCCCTGTTAAATAAATAAATAAACTGGCAAGAAATTACTGAAGTGCCCTTGAGAAAGGCACCTAACCCCCAATCGCTCCCCGGGCGCCGCAGCAAAAGGCTGCCCACTGCTCCGGGTCCACTACTTAAATGCAGAGGACAAATTCCCGAGTATGTTACCATACTTGGCCTTCACGTCACTTAAGATGTGATTGCGAGCCAGGCGTTCTCATCCAACATCAATGCCTGACCTCACAAATGCTCTATTGGATGATTGGACAAAAATTCCCACAGAAACACTCTAATATCTTGTGGAAAGCCTTCCCAGAAGAGTGGAAGCTATTATAGCTGCAAAGGGGGATTAACTCCCATAGCGCATTTGCATAGAAAAACTAATGCCGATGAATACTTCAGTCAAGACCTCTATATTTAGTTTTTCACCGACGTCTGCGTGAACATGCATAAGAGTCAAATAAGTTCTGAGACATGCTGGTCCTCAACCAGTGTAGTCACTCCATGCACCCCTAGTTCCCACGGCCATGCTAACTCCATATTAATGTCTATGTATTTAGAATGTGATATTACAGTTGGTGTAATGGTCAGGTGTCCAAAAACTTTTGTCCATATATAAAAGTCATTAATATAAACTAGATAGGCTCTTTTGTCTTGTCTCTCAAATGTCTCTCAAATCTGATTGGTTGATTGGAATGTTGTTCCAGGATCAACAAATTGAGCAATGAAAGACAGAAACTTTTATTAACAGATATGCTGAAAGTGTTAAATGGCAATGTGAGCTTGTGACTGCATCATGATGGTTTGATGCTCACCCTTCAGGGGCTCATTCTGAGAGAAAACCAGCCAGATCCTCACTCCTCTCTTTCTGTACATCTCTCTCTCTCTCTCTCTCTCCTCTCTCTCTCTCTCTCTCTCTCTCTCTCTCCTCTCTCTCTCTCTCTCTCTCCTCTCTCTCTCCTCTCTCTCTCCTCTCTCTCTCTCTCTCTCTCTCTCTCTCTCTCTCTCTCTCTCTCTCTCTCTCTCTCTCTCTCTCTCTCTCTCTCTCTCTCTCTCTCTCTCTCTCTCTCTCACTTCCACTGTCTCTAGAGATAGCAAAAAAATATTCTGTATATGTAGGCATATGTGTGAGAAAAGCAAGGCAAAAAGCCATGGAGTGCAATGTGCTTGATGATGATACTTTAATCTTTTTTTCTCTTTCATGAAAATTTAGTTCAAAGCAGACTATTTTAAAACCATGAAGTGGAGATCAACAAGAAACTGTATTCCGAAGATGGAATAACTGAATTCACTTCAAACAAACACAATTGCACCATTGTGCCAACTTATTATACAGATACAAGAATCTCAATAATTTGGTCTTTCAATTTGATGAGAAATATTTGTTCATACTGAGAATCGATCCATGAATTTTGATTGCAGACTTTGGTATCTTGGCAAATCAGTTTGAGACATTATTGAGATCTCTTCAAAAACTCAAGTGCAGACATACTGTAAAAAAAAAAAAATAATATATATATATATATATATATATATATATATATATATATATATATATATATATATATATATATTTTTTTTTTTTTTTTTTTTTTTTTTTTTTGCTGGTTTAACTTAAAAAAGTAAGTAACCTGGTTCCCTTCAATTTTTTTGTTTATTGAAACTAAAAATTTTAATTAATACAAAGAAGAAGATTGCTTTAATCAACAGAAACTCAAAACATTATGTTATCTGAACCACAAGTTGATTTGACAAAATAAAAAAGTTAAAAAAAAATTGATATATATATATGATTTATTTATTGAATTTTTCACAACACCAAAGACAAACAATCAATATAAAAAAATATAAAACTAATAATATAATAAAAACCACACAAAAAAAAAAATAATACAAAAACACAAATAAAAAACATTAATACAAAAACACCAACACAAAATCCCTCACAGTACAAACAGGTTTAGTATAGTATATAATATATAACAGAGCTTTATGTCACAATACAGAAATAGGACAGGCCAGTATATAAGGCCAGTATATAAATAAGGTCAGCCTTAACTAGGTCCAGCAAGTAAAGTTGAGTAACCTCAAAACTTAGAAAATAATGTGTGCTCACTGTGCTGCTAATGATAATTCCAGTTGGATACTGAAAAACCACTGAAAGTGCAGGGTTGAGTGGTCAGTCAGTCAATCGAGACTGCGTCCAGTTGCAGAGATTTAACATGCTCAAAAAAGGGTAACCAAATTCTTGAAAATTTAATCATGGAACCACGAAGGCAGTGTTTAATTTTTTCCAATTTAACAAAAAATAAGGCATCTTTTATCCACCGAGTATGAAAAGGGACTCGAGGACCCTTCCAGTTCATCAAAATGCAACGTCTAGCTAGCAGTGTAAGAAAAGCTACCAACTCTGCGAAATGAGACGGCAATGAGTAATTAGGAGGTAAAACTCCAAACAAGCCGATTAGCGGAGAGGGATGGATATTGACTGAAGTAATAGCGGAAAGTGAGTCAAAAACCGACTCCCAGAAAAGAGATAAAGCAGGACAAGTCCAGAACATATGAGTTAGATTAGCCGGTTCTACATGACACTTGTCGCAGCTTGGATCAATGTCAGGGAACATACGGGCTAATTTACTTTTAGACCAATGTACCTTGTGGACCACTTTACACTGTAACACCCCGTGACGAGCACAAACAGATGACGTGTGAACACGTTTCAAAATCGAATGCCATGTTTCTGTCTCTATCTCTATATTAAGATCCCTAGCCCAGGTAATCCGCAGACTGTCAGAATCCAAAGGGCAACATGTGAAAAATGTATTATAAATCGTAGAGATGGCCCCTCTTTGATAAGGATTGATATTTATATGGTATCGACAATGGTGGAGGGTGGGATCGAGGGGAATCCCAGAAAATGCTTACGGACAAAGTCACGGACTTGCAAGTATCTGAAAAAGTGGGACCTTTGTAAATTAAAAACTTGAGTCAATTGTTCAAAAGAAGCAAATGTTCCGTCTATGTAAAGATGTTTAATGGAAATGATCCCGTGGTCCACCCAGGCCGCAAAAGCCTTATCAATGAGAGAGGGAGGAAAGAGGGGGTTAGAATGTACAGGGCATAGAAGAGGTGTTGACTGTAAAGTAAAATGCCGCCTGAGTTGACGCCAGATCTTAAGACAATTTTTAACTATAACATTACTGGAGAAGGTTAAAGGTGATAACGAGAGAGGAAGACACAAAAGCGACGTAAGCGAAGTGTTGCCACAAGCAGCCTCCTCGATCCTTAACCAGGGTGGAGGCTGACCGCTGGAACAGCACCAGATTAACATATTACGAACATTTGCAGCCCAGTAATAAAACAAGAAGTTAGGTAGTGCTAAACCCCCCAGCTCCTTAGTTTTTTGTAAAATGCCTTTCTGTATTCTTGGAGTTTTTCCATTCCAAATAAATTGAGAGATAGTGCAATCTAAAGAGTGAAAGAAACGTTTTGGAATAAACACCGGTATGCATTGAAAAAGATAGAGAAATTTAGGCAGTACATTCATTTTTATACAATTTATCCTACCCGCAAGAGAAAGAGGCAATAAAGACCAACGATGAAGATCTTCGGTCAATCGATCCAACAGAGGAGAGAAATTACAGTTAAACAGGTCAGAGTAGTTCTTAGTTACGCAGATGCCCAAATAGTTGAATTGATTTAATGATGTCTTAAATGGCAATTTTGAAAGAGGGTAAGCTATGGCTGCTGAATTTATAGGCAAGAGTTCACTCTTATGAAGATTCAGTTTATACCCCGACACCTGCCCAAATACCTTCAGTAGCTCTAAAACGTGGGGTATAGATCTGTCTGGCTCAGAGACGAAAAGTAAAAGGTCGTCAGCATATAAAGACAGTTTGTGCACAGCGCCCCCTCTTATAATGCCCATCATTTGACTAGATCTAAGGGCCACTGCCAATGGTTCAATGGCGATGGCGAACAATAAGGGGGAAAGGGGACAGCCCTGCCGAGTACCACGTCCAAGGGGAAAATAATCTGAGTAATCGTTGTTTGTGCGGACACGGGCCAAAGGAGAAGCATAAAGAAGTTTAATCCACGAGATAAATTTACAGCCAAATCCAAACTTTTTTAATGTATGGAACAAATAAGGCCACTCCACCCGATCAAATGCCTTCTCTGCATCCATCGAAATAACCAACTCAGGGGTGGTAGAAGTTGAGGGAGAGTACAATATGTCAAAAAGACGCCTGACATTGTGAAAAGAGTGCCTTCCCTTGACAAACCCTGTTTGGTCTGTAGAAATGATTGAAGGCAAAACAGCCTCTAGACGCCTTGCCAGCATTTTAGCTAATATTTTAACATCCGCACATAATAAAGAAATAGGGCGATAGTTACTACAGAGAAGGGGATCCTTGCCTTTCTTCAATAAAAGTGAAATGGTGGCCTGTCTTAAAGTAGGAGGGAGTATGCCGCATTGTAAAGATTCGTTAAACATATTTAGCAGTAGTGGGGAAAGTTTATCTGTAAATGCTTTAAAAAATTCAATAGGAAAACCATCAGGCCCCGGACATTTCCCATTCTGCATTGAGTGTAACGCATCTTTAATTTCATCTACCGTAAAAGGCTCATCCATCCTAGAAGATGTCTCAGTGTCAATGGAAGGAATGTTTAGGGGCCTAAGGAAACTATCCAACTGAGCCTCATCAGATGAACACTCAGAAGTGTATAACAAAGCATAAAAATTCCTGAATTGGTCATTAATAGTTTGAGGGTTAATAGTTGTGCCATTGACTGTATTAATTTTTAAGATATGTTGAGCCGAGGCAGATTGTCGAATTTGGTGAGCCAATATTTTGCCTGGCTTATCACCAGATTCATAATAGCTATGACGAGACTTAAGTAATGCTTCTATTGCGCTGTCAGAAGCCAATATATCAAATTCAGACTTTTTAGTAAGCAATTCTTTTATAAGTTCGGGTTCAGGTGCATCCTTGCATCTGGACTGCAGGTCAGCCAATTCCCTAGAGATAGAGATACTCCTTTCAACAGTGTTTTTTTTCCGAAAGGCAGAGAAAGAAATGATCTCTCCACGTAAATAAGCTTTGCATGCCTCCCAAATTGTTGACGCTGACACGTCTAATTTAACATTAGTGGAAATGAAAAGATCAATGCGACCATCAATGTTTTTTATGAAATCCGGGTCAGTAAGAAGAAACGAGTTAAAACGCCATGGGGATCGCGTGAAGGACACACCAGGAAATGAGATATCCACTATGATAGTAGCGTGATCTGAAATAACTATAGGACTGTAGAAACAATTGTTAACAGAAGAAAGCAGCTTGTTGTCAATGAGAAAGAGGTCAATTCGAGTAAAAGTACCATGTACAGGAGAAAAAAAAGAAAACTGCTTATCACTGGGATTGAAGAAGCGCCATACATCTGAGACAGCATACTGCTCCATAAACAGTTGAACAACTTTAGATGATTTAGATGGAGAGATGGGCTTAGTGGATGAGCGATCGAGCGAGGGGTCCAGACAGCAATTAAAATCTCCACCGAGAATAAGGTGACTAGACACTATATCAGGAATTGAAAAAAGAAATTTTTTATAGAAATCCTCATTATCCCAGTTTGGGCCGTAAACATTAGCTAGCGTCAGAGAAATGCCAAAAATTTTACCTGTAACAATAATAAAGCGACCATTGGGATCCGATATGATTTTAGAGATGGACAGAGGTACTGACCTATGCACTAATATTGCAGCCCCACGAGCCTTACTAGAAAATGAAGAATGATAGAGTTGGCCTACCCATCCTCTACGAAGTTTAAGATGATCAGATGGTTTAAGGTGGGTTTCCTGCAAAAAAGCAATTTTAGCGTTTAAATGTTTTAAGTGATCAATCACTTTATTGCGTTTAACAGGTGAATTAAGCCCCCTCACATTCCAGCTGACAAACCTCAACCCACCACTAGAAGCCAATTTGGCATTACAGTTTAACATAGAAAGGATATGTTAGAGGTGGTATAATCCAACAAATCTGCACCCATGACAGATTCACAGCAGCAGAAGAGAGGGAGGAGCAGGCAGCACACAAAATTAAAGAAAAAAGAAAAAAAGAGGGAAAACACGCGTGCACACACACACCCAGCACAAGAAACCAAACCAAACCACACACACACACACACACACACACACACACAAAACATACTAACCCCAACCCGGTTGCTGTAGAGAACGAAACCAGCAACGAACACACCTCTGATACAACGATCAGCGAATATTACTACTTCCCTGAAACAATCGCACTGCCCCCACAAACAAGTGCAATTAAACCTAAGAGAACAATTAAACCATATCAAACAACTCGAATAAAACACATTGAAAAAAAACAAGGCCTGGACTTGTTATGACCCGTGAGGTCATATAATCAACAGAAAATACTAAAACAGCATTCACCTTAAAGCCGGTGTACGGTGCAAAGATGCATGTTATAAGAAATCAAATACACAAGACTTATATATAAAAAATAAAATAAAAAATATTTACATATCCTATATTATATAAAAAAAAAAAAAAAAAAAAAAAAAAGGGTAACATGCATTTACCGTCCGTAATAAGGCAGGAAAAGGGTCTGCACCGTTTTAGCAACATCAGCCGCAGACTGAAAGTGCCAATTTGCCAGCTTACGAGTTCTTGTTTAAGTCCTGGTCCTGGATGAATTTAACAGCATCTGAGGCGGACTGGAGCCATGTTTTATCTCCGTTGGGTAGAGTGATGCGCAGTCTGGCCGGGTAAAGAAGTGCCGGCTTGAACCCGCGCTTGTATAGCTCCGTCATGGGACCTCTGTACTCGGCGCGCTGCTTCACCACGTCGGGGCTGTAGTCGTCAAACAGGCGAATCGTATGGCCTTTATAAAGTAGGACACCCCGTTTACGAGCCTCGCGAATTACGACGTCTTTAACATGGAATCGGTGGAAACACAAGATAACAGGCCGCGGTCTCCCTCCCGGAGCCGGCTTTGGAGCGAGGCTCCGGTGCGCACGATCTAACTCAGGGGGCGAAGTTAGGACCTCCCTACCAAGGACATCAACAAGTAGCTGAGAAAAGAACGTTGATGGACGAGGACCTTCAATCGATTCAGGTAGGCCTATAATCCGAATGTTTTGACGTCTGCTACGTCCCTCCAAATCAGCTACTTTGAGTTTGAGCAACTCGTTGTCTTTCTGCAAAGCGGAGTAGGCGCCCTCGAGATGCTGAAGTCGTTGGTCAACTGAAGTGGCGTTAACTTCCAGAGAATTAATGCGTTGCCCGTGATCAGTAATGGTGGAATGAATGCTGTCCAGTGTAGATGCAAGAGACTCGAATGAGGATTTAAAATCAGCCGAAAGGGCCTCTCTGTGTTCATCCAGCAGTGAGCTAATGTCAGCCATGGAAATGCTAGCCGTTGAAGAACCCTCCTTCTCTTTTTCTGCATGTTTTCCTTTAGCCTTAGACATGATGAAGTGTTCCGATCACTTACAGTTTATTAAACTTTTGTTGATAGTATAAATTAAAATTCGAAGGTTTGGCAAGAAAATTAAAAATGAAACGGCGGGAGCAGGCTGAGCGCGCGACTAATCTGCACTCCTCATAACCGGAAGTCAAAAAAAAAAAATTGTTTAAAAAAAAGTAGAGTGCTGGAGAAACGTCTGAGAACCAGAAGACTTTCCATTTGCATCTCATGGTTGTCTTATACATTCACCAATTTACATTCTATCACCATGATTTTCTTACAATTTTGTAACTTATATCTGTGGTGAGTTATCTGCATCATGGAGAGCTTGACTCAAGAAGAGGTGACCTTTAGCCAAGACATCTCATCCTCATCATCAGAGAGAGCCGTGCTGATTGAACTCCAGTCCTCCTCGCATTTGATCTACACTTCTCCTCCCCTTCAAAGCATGCTCTCTTTTAATCCACTTACTTTTATTTTCTAGTGTTTCCTTCCTCGTCAAGGTCAGGCTTATCCATGTCTGAAGCGCTTATGAGCACAAAGCTTCAAAATATTTTAAAGAAATTTTGGTCATAGAATTATATGGAGAAATTGTGGATATTTTTGATTTATATATTTCAATGACATAAAAAATTCCATGAATAAGGTACAAATTAGTGCCTATAAGTGTCAGGACAGTGTAGCTTCCCAACACACATAACGCAGAAGATACAAGGATTGAAGTCTTAAATACATACAGGGATAATCAACGGAACCAGAAACAGGTGTAACTCAATCAGAAACTATGGAGACAAAACTATGGTCACAAAAACTTCACAAGAACCGATAAGTCGCTACATGACTTTCCCTGTTTCCATGGAAACCTGTTTCCGTCCTTCGGATGAGACATTAAACAGAGGTCCTGACTCTCTGTGGTCATTAAAAATCCCAGGATATCCTTCGAAAAAAGAGTAGTGTAACCCCGGCATCCTGGCCAAATTTGCCCCATGGCCTCTGTCCATCATGGCCTCCTAATCATCCCCATATACTGATTGGCTTCATCACTGTCTCCTCTCCACAAGCTGGTGTGTGATGGGCGTTCTGGCGCAATATGGCTGCCATCGCATCATCCAGGTGATGCTGCACATTGGTGGTGGTTGAGGAGATTACCCCTTCCATATGTGAAGCGCTTTGAGTACCTAGAAAAGCGCTATATAAATGTAACGAATTATTATTAAAGCAACACTATGTAACATTTTTGTACCTAAAAATAATGTTTCCAAAATCCTATCAGTGGTTCGTCAAGTCGTAACAGGGTGAAAGGCACTTCTGCCATAGCCTGACGGGGTCTGTACCGCTTTTACTGGCACTATGTAACTTCGGGTTTCGGGTAGGAACCTGCCCACAATAAGAACTACAAAATTCGACTGCTTTACGTCAAGCGCTACAATAGTCATTATTTCGTTTTTCTTTGTTTCTGATGTCGCAATACATCATCCTTTCATGAAATCATGTAACATACTCTACCTTGTCTGTGGACATCGTTCATTCTAAAGCCGGTGCTGGATGAACAGCGAGCGAGCGTGCGACAGTAGGCTAAATTATTTACGACAGCGGTAATGGACAATTTCGTTTCCAACCAGTAGGGCGACCGAAGAGGAAAAGTTACTTGGTGTTGCTTTAAAGGGATACTCTACTGGGTTTTCATATTAGAGCACTTCGACTCGGCGCAGTAATATCATCTCTCGTGAAAAGTCTGCTCCCCCGCTCCCTCTCCTCCTCCCTCTCATTTCAACGGGAGCGGACTTTTCACGAGAGATGATATTACTGCGCCGAGTCGAAGTGCTCCCAAGCACTTGCTATGGTATTCTGCCATACAATATAGTTATTCATTTTACACGCTTAGAAAAGCGCAACGTTTTATTTTGTGTCACCGTTCTTGGTCGAGTTACACTACTCTAGTAACTGTATTTAAATAGGGAAAACGTGGAGGTGTTTGGTCGCTTCTCTTCTTGGCCCATATTGAATGAACAGGGCTGAAACCAATAAAAAGCATTTAAAAGAGGTTGTTACTAAACCATTGGTTCCTCAAACTGTCAGTCAAACCTCATAACTCCGCCCGCCTTCTTTTTGAAAGTATCGCACCCGCGCCCAGTTTGGAGAGATCTCTGCTGGTTTGTAATGCAGTGGAAAATAAAGAACTGATGTTTGCGTAAGTACAGCGAAACACCATTTTAGCTCGCTTCTACAAGTCTGATCTTTTTTATTATGACGTTTCACAAGACTCCTATCTGAGTGCTCTGAATAACAAGTGCCCAGAGGAGCTAGTTTACTAATTAATTGTTTTTTTTTTTTAAATAACAAAGGGTGCTTAACCTTCAGAAAATGCTGCCCACTTTTACATTTTATATGAGATTTAAAACAGTTTGCAACTGTTTGCCTTCAAAGGATTTGTGACATGTTTAAGATTAAAGCCTGGGTACTTTCTAGCAAGACAAACTTGTATAAAATTAACACATTTGCAATTTTTATATAAATGCTAGGTTGGGTAAATGTGAGTTTTTTAGTTTGTAGCCACTGATTATATTATATTTCCAATAAATTAAAGAAAATCTTAATTTTTCTTAGAATTTCTTTGTGAACAGGGCTGAATACTTGAGCTTGATGAACAAACATAGGATTTGTGTCTCTACTTCTTTAAGAAAAGTAATTGGACACCAGAGTTTACCCCATTCGTGAAAAGTGCCATAAGTATCACTAAAGAATAGCTTAAACGCCGCTCAAATCCACATATTGCTTTCTATGCCTTTGTGTTAACAGCACTGTGAGTTAGACTTTCATGTCCCTTTCTCCCATTCATTCTCTCACCCCTTTCTTTCTATCTCTTGTTGTGGGGAGCCGTGTAGGGGTGTAGATAATGCTTTTAGAGAACTTTATAATGAAGTTAACCCTCTCTTTTCCTTATTCTAACCATCACCCTTTATTCCACCAAAGCCCGTGAAGAGAAGAGTAGGAGGTCAGAGGTCAGTATGTGTTTGCATGGTGAGAAAGAGTGTGAATGGAGCTGTGCAATTAAGCGAAGCCTCGGCAGGAACATCGAAGGCTAATATTCACACTTCAGACCTTATATTTTGGTCTTTCATCAAAAATGTAAAGAAAAAATATATGGAGGCAATTTTGGTTGATTGTTATTATGAATATTTAGGTTTCTTAAAATGTTATTAATGCTATTATAAGTGTCCTAATTTATCATTTTAATGAGCAAATATGTGTTTTTCCCAGTTGTATAAACAAAGCTATTACGTTTTTTTAAGAATTAGTACAACCAACTAGCATTTAGCCAAGGGGCTATCAGTCGTACAGACCAATGTATATTTTTACGTAACTGACTCATCAACAGTCAAAAAAAACCTTGCAGACTCGCAGTTCATACAACTGGCCCGTTATGTGGCTGCAACCTAGTAAACAGTATTGCTGCTATAGCCTCCATAGGCAGTTTGTTGTTAGTATAATTGCCAAGCTAAAAATGTATTGTTATAATAAGCACAGAAAAAAATGCATAACACACAAGTATTGGGTAGTGGTACAAACAGTCAATTATATATAACCATTTTTCTTGATACGTCTTAGGCAGCAACATGGTGTCGGCCCAGATTCATGTGGATTCAACACGTACCATGTGTGGGCCGGATCTGGGTCGACACTCATGTTGCCGACACTATCATGTCTGGGGTTGGACTTTTGATCTTAACATTTCTCTTGCTTCGTCCACCATCTTGGATTATTATTTTCAATGAGCTTTTGCAATGCATGCCTATGAACAAGTTGCAAATGGATGATTTACGTTTTTTTAGTAATTCGTTTTTATGAAGTTATAGGTTATATAAAGTAACCTACCTATTAGTCAAAATGAAGGTATTGGCTGCATAATTCTGCTGAACAGGACCTTAATTCATGTATAATCATGCACGATGGGAACGCATCTATTTTATTTTAAAATGCTCTATAGAATTTGGAACAAAGTGCATATGTTACTCACTACCCAGCAATATGAGGCATGTATTCTTTGTTTAGCACCCCTGCTGAAGATGCTTTGCCGAATGGTGCTTCCCTGCAGTGCAATTCGGGATGCAAATAGGGTAGAGAAGGAGGTTCTCATTTGAGGCACAGTCCATACGGAGCTCTGTGCACGGTGACCCGTAAAACTTGCTGTGTGCTCTTGAATATGGTTAGGATGCTGATGTCTTCACGCCCCTTGTTTCGAGAGAAAAGTCCTTTATGTATGGTGATAGTTTGAAATATGGTCCTATTCATCTGGAACGTTCGAATTTTGTTCTTGCTTCTTTGTTTGCCTCATCATCATCCCTTTCTGTGCATTCCTTTACATGGAGTCCCTAGCAAACGTTTTAGTAGAGTATGTTCATATAATCTCACCAATCATAACAATAGATGGTTATAAACAGATGCTTATTTCAGTTCATCCCACAATTCCTTTTTTGGCCAAACTCCATATTTTCTTCGCCATATGTCCAAGATGAATTGTGTTGAGGTGTTTTCCATTTTATATATATATATATATATATATATATATATATATATATATATATATATATATATATATATATATATATATATATTTAAAGTGTGTGTGTGTGTGTGTGTGTGTGTGTGTGTGTGTGTGTGTGTGTGTGTGTGTGTGTGTGTGTGTGTGTGTGTGTGTGTGTGTGTGTGTGTGTGTGTGTGTGTGTGTGTGTGTGTGTGTGTGTGTGTGTGTGTGTGTGTGTGTGTGACAACAGAAAGAAAACAGGCTAAACAGATATTGGTGACAAAATCAATACTTTAAATAGTTGGATAGTTGGTCTTTTCAGTTAAAAAATTATTTGGTCAACCAAAAAGAGTCTTATTATTTGTTTCCCTGCAACTGTGGCTATTAATATTGCATTAGTTTGGCCAGCATGGCTAAACAGTTTTTTACATTTATTTATAAAATTATGAAAATATTTAAAGTATATTGGCAAAAAGTGACGTTTTAATGACCCTACAAGTTTGATTAAACCATCAAAATATGAGGAAAATATATTTAAAAAAAATCAAATAAAACATGGTTAAGGTATTTTTCTCACAAAATAATTAAGCAAAAAATGCAAACTACAACTATAGGTTTTATTTTACTATGAAAAGAAATGCATACAAAAACAAAAAGCTCACGGGAAAAGGCAATCATTGACTACAACATGAATTGGTGCTTTCTTGTTTTTGCATGTGCTCATAATTTCTTTGTATGACAGCCTGGCCAAATATTAAGTCTGCTCGATTTGCCATGTTTCATTGCATTATCACAAATAAAGCAATTGATTCCAAGCACAACAACATAAAATACTTACATAATCTTTGGTAACACTTGCATAACTGCATGCTATGTATCATTAGTTAAGCATTAGTAAATAGCTAATTCATCATTTATAAAGCATTAATAGATATTAAAGGGTACCTATCATGGAATTTTGAAAATTACCTTTCATGTAGTGTGTAACATAGATCTAAGTGAACGAAAACATCCTGCAAAGTTTTAAATATGAAAGTTCACCGTATACAAAGTTATTGTCTCTCAAAAGTAAGAGTCGACTCTGAGTCGCTGATATGAATCGATAGACGAACGATGCATTTTCTCTAACTTTCGTACGTCACTTGTACAAGTTATTTGAATAAGACACGCCCACTCAGTGCGCGCCGCCAGAAAACAGTGAAAACAACATGTCGACGAGCTTTTCTGAAGTGCGAATCAAAAGCGAACTTTTTTTTCACTGCCCAGGGACGAGCATGTGAAGAATCTGGCTAGAGTTTATATGTACAACTATACCACACAAGTATAACCCAACCTTGAGCTGTGTTCGCGTTATTTTAATGACGATTCCTTTGCAAACATAAATGCTTTCAAGTGTGGATTCGCGAGTCGGTTGATACTGAAGGAAGGTTCAGTACCAAGTTTATTTGGATCGGCTTGATCCTCCGAATCACAACCTGTAAGTACTGTTAATAATTGTTGCTTTTATGGGTTCTCTTACGAGAGTATCTCTCGTACTGCGTAATATCTTACGCTACGGGGAAAACTCTTTTCCACGAGATATTGAAGCCAAAAATTATCCTTAATTTTTTATTAATGTAAAACGCTTTGCAGCAGCAAGCAGACCTAGGCGAGACAGCTCGCGCGCCTATTGGCTGCTCTGCGGCAATAGCAGCAGCCTATCGAGAGAGGCTCTGCGTGACGTCACGACGAATGGGGGCCTTTCGCGCCCATATCGTCACGTCCCGCCAGAAAGGGCGTGGTCTCGCCCTATATCTAGGCTCGATAGCTGCTCTTACGTCGATTTTCATCTCTTCAGCGAAGCCTCCCGCATCGCTGGATCCAGAGTGAGAAGCCGCGCCGTCGACCTGTAGCCTTCAGCGGGACGTGCCATTGAGCCTGGAGTCGCTGGCCTCGCCGCCTTCAGCCGCCGTACCTGCTGTGCTTTCCGGCGTTATATCCTTTCCTCTGCATAGAGTGTGTGTGTGTTATTGCATTTCTGCCTTTTTTCCCACCCTCTAAAAGAGCGGCGTCTTTTTAAAGATGCCTTCCTGTGGTTCTTGCCGAGCCCCACTCAGCGATGAGGACCGCCATGTCATCTGCGTGTCCTGCCTGGGTGAGGATCACGCGGCCATCGCGCTCGCTGACGGCGGATGCCATCACTGTGAACGTTTGCCTATGGTGACTCTGCGGGACTCGCCTAGCTTCGTTCTCCAGCCCGCATCCCAGCCTGCCGTGACGCCGCGCCGCAAGAAGCGCCGCGCCCAGCGCGCTCCCGAGCTATCTCCAGCCCGCCAAAGCTCGCCGGTTCGCCCGCCAGCTTCGCCGGCTTCGCTCGAGTCGCTCACCGACGGACAGCGGCCGCCGTCCGCCGCCGCGTCCGCCATCGAGTTGGACGACAACACCGAGGCATGTTCTCTCTTGGCTTCGGATAGCGAGGATTGGGCGAGCTCCGTGGACCTCCCCTCCGCTAACGTTCCCCGCCAACCCTCTGGGAAGAGAGCCGGCATTGAGACTGAGCTGATGCGTCTGCTCACCAAGGCCGTGGAAAGCATCGGCCTCGATTGGGAGGCACCCACGCTGCCGCCGCGCAACAGATTAGACGGGCGCTTTCTCGGGAAAGACGAGGCTCCGTCAAAATCTAGGCCCGCGCCCTTCCTCCCGGAACTTCACGAGGAGGTTGCAAAGTCGTGGAAGGCCCCCTTTTCCGCCAGGATGCGTACCTCTACCTCCGCGGCATTCTCCGCTGTCGACGGTGCGGGAAGTAGAGGTTACCTCGCCATTCCTCCGGTGGAGACGGCTGTCGCGTCGCATCTCTGCCCGCCCTCCGCTGGACGGCGTGTTCAGACGACGCTCCCGTCCAAAGCCTGTCGAGTGACATCATCGCTGCACGGACGCGCTTACACCGCAGCCGGGCAGGCAGTCTCAGCGCTGCACACGATGTCTATTCTGCAGATCTACCAGGCAGACCTCCTCCTCAAACTGGACGAGGAGGGACCCGGCGTTATCTGTGTGGCGGACCTGAGGAGCGCTACGGACCTCGCTCTACGCGCTTCTAAAGCCGCTGCGCAAGCCATGGGGCGGAACATGGCCTCTCTCGCCGTTGCCGAGAGACACTTATGGTTGACGCTGTCTGAGATGACGGAAGCCGAGCGCTCTGTGTTCCTCGACGCGCCCATTTCCCCGGAGGGCCTTTTCGGAACGGCCGTCAAAGACTTCGCGGACAGGTTTGTTGAGGTGCAGAAGACTTCTCAGGCTATGAAGCACTTCCTGCCGAAGCGCTCGAGCTCCGCTACAGGCCGCACCAAGCCGCCTGCTCGCAGCTCTCAGCCCCAGCCTGCACCGCCCGCCGCCGCCGCCGCCTCACAGCGCCGCCAGGCCCGGGATCAGAGACCGCGGTCTCGCTCCGCCGGACGCCGCCCCCCTCACCGCGGGCCCCGGCCGAGGATTGAGATCAAGCCCGAGGCCTCAAAGTCTTCCTAGCCGCTCTAGGAAAACGACGGTGTTCAGATCCCGCTGCGGCCGGATTTCCACCAAAACTTCTCGCTCGTTCAGTCCCATGCGTTGTGACTGTCCCAGTGTATTTTGCAGTGAAGCAGCCGGTGTCTCAGCCCGCTTGCCTGCACACAAAAGCTGTTTTTACGGCTACCCAGATAAATCCAATAAAGAGTGTATTTTCTGGTGTTCCGGCCTCGGCCGATGGTGTTATGAGTGTTGTAAGAGTGCCCACGCCCCAGTGCCCATTCCCACACCCAGACACAGCCCGCCACGGTGCAGGGCTCGCACAAATAAAATCGACTCCGGTCGATTGTGCAAACAATGTAGTGAACGCGCCCATATCCCTATGCCCGCTTACACTACACGCTGCGTGTCCCTCGGTTTCTGTAAAAACGAAACCAACACACATTCAGTCGGCCCTAAACGACAGTGTTTTCAGTGCAGCAAATGTGCCCGTGGTCCCGCGCCCACATTTCCTCACAGACACGCCGAATCCCACGGGATTCGCCCCGCTCGCTCTCTCGGCGCCACCCGCCTTAGAGGAGCTGAGCGCGGCCAGGCTGCCCGCTGTGATCAGCGCGCCCCCCGCCTCAAACGCTGTAAATACGGCGCTGTGTTCCCAGCACACACGGACTCTCGTGCCGCCGCTTTCCCGCGGCCAGAGCCCAGATTTCATTCTGCCCCTAGCTATTCACGCGGATGCGTGGTCAAGGCTTCCCGGGGTATCAGAGTGGGTGCTGAGCACTATAAAGAGAGGCTATTCGCTACAATTCGCTCGACGCCCTCGCCGCTACACGGCGCGCGTCGAAACTACGGTGAAAAGCGAAGTATCTCATCTACTTCGAGCCGAGATAGCGAAACTACTGAGGAAAGGGGCTATAGAACCTTTATCTCAGGCTCAGAGCGAAGGGGGCTTATACAGCAGATATTTTCTGGTACCGAAGAAAGATGGTGGGCTCAGACCCATTCTAGATCTGAGGCTGCTGAACAGAGCGCTCGTGAAGCGCCAGTTCAGAATGCTTACGACCAGGAAAATCCTCGCGCAAGTGCGCCAAAGAGACTGGTTCATGTCAATAGATCTGAAAGACGCGTATTTCCAAATACAAATAGCGTCCCATCACAGGCGATTCTTGAGATTCGCCTTCGAGGGCCAGGCATATCAATACACAGTCCTGCCGTTCGGCCTGTCCCTAGCACCCCGTACGTTCACGAAGTGCATGGACGCGGCCCTCGCCCCCCTGAGACTTCGGGGCATGCGAGTTTTGAACTACTTGGACTACTTCTGGCTCGTTCACGAACGGAGCTCTTAGAACACAGGGCCGCATTACTCGAGCACCTCGAGGAGCTGGGCCTTACAGTCAATTGGGCGAAAAGCTCACTGCTCCCCAGTCGGAGGATTTCCTTTCTGGGAACAGTGTTGGACTCGCTATCCATGACGGCACGCCTGTCACCAGAGCGCGGATTGAATATTCAGCACGTCGCGAAATCCTTCTGCCACGGCTCTATAGTCCCGCTCAGAAGGTTTCAGAAAATGCTGGGTCTCATGGCCTCAGCAGCCTCTGTACTCCAGTTGGGCCTGCTCCGCATGCGCCCACTGCAGCTATGGCTAAAAGCACGAGTTCCCCCCAGGGCGTGGACCACAGGTCTGTTTCGCCTCAGGGTCGACCTTCAGTGCATTTCGGCTCTGAAACCGTGGAAAGCAACCGACTGGTATCAGTCAGGTGTGAGTCTGGGGATCCCCTCAAGTGTGAAGGTGGTGTCTACGGACGCCTCCACTTCGGGGTGGGGAGCGCTGCTCGAGGGCAGACCGCTAGCTGGCCTATGGTCAGTGCGGGAGAAGCTCCTTCACATAAACTGCTTGGAATTAATAGCAGTCGACAAAGCGCTAAGGCGCTTCTGTCCCCAGATAACAGGCCACCACGTATTGGTCCGGTCGGACAACATGTCAGTGGTGGCGTACATAAATCGCCAGGGCGGCGTCAGGTCCCGAAACCTTTACAGGCTGACGGAACGCCTCCTGGTCTGGGCTCAGCACAACCTGCTCTCGCTGAGAGCGGCGCATGTGCCTGGTCACCTAAATGTGGGGCCAGACAGGCTGTCCAGAAACAACGTCCCAGCAGGAGAATGGTCTCTGCACCCGCAGACGATCCAGCTGCTGTGGGAAACGTTTGGCAAGGCGCAGGTGGACCTGTTCGCGTCCCAAGAAAACGCTCACTGCCCGAGATTCTTCTCGAAAAGCCGGGACGCGCTGGCCCATGTTTGGCCCCGCCGCCCCCTTTATGCTTTTCCCCCTGTCTCACTCCTGCCTCAGGTGTTGGAGCGAATCAGGAGGGAGGGATGCCCAGTGCTACTCATAGCTCCGCTCTGGACAAACCAGTCGTGGTTCCCTGTCCTGATGCAGCTGACCAGCGCTGCTCCATGGCCTTTACCGTTGAGGAGAGACCTCCTCTCTCAGGCGGAAGGCTCGATTTGGCATCCTCGCCCGGATTTGTGGTCCCTGCACGCATGGGCCATCAACGGGTACCCGCTGACCTCCCAGAGGGAGTGTTAAACACGATCGCGCAGGCTAGAGCCCCGTCTACCAGACGGCTCTACTCCTCGAAGTGGTCTGTGTTCTCTGCTTGGTGTCAAGCGCAGGGCTTTTCACCTGTAGACTGCGGGGTTACGGAAGTGCTTTCCTTCCTTCAGGAGCTACTGGATAAGGGCAGGTCCCCTTCCACGCTCAAAGTATACGTGGCGGCCATAGCAACGTTTGCAAAACCGGTGTCTGGCCAGTCACTAGGAAAGAGCGACTTAGTCGTGCGTTTCCTTAGAGGAGCCCGGAGGCTAAACCCTCCCAGGCCCCCTTCAGTCCCGACATGGGACCTTTCCACGGTCTTGGAGGCCATGAAAGGCGCCCCATTCGAGCCAATCCAGTCGTCAGACATGAAACATTTGTCTTTCAAGACAGCGTTTCTTATGGCTCTCGCTTCAGTGAAGCGCGTAGGGGACTTGCAAGCGCTCTCAGTAAGCACGTCATGCATGGAGTTTGGACCTAATGACTCAAAGGTCATACTCAAACCGAAGCACGGTTACGTGCCGAAATCCCTCAACACACCGTTCAGGGCCCAGGTGATTTCCCTGTCTGCCCTTCCGGTTCTCAATGAGGAGAAGGACGCGAGTCTCCTTTGCCCTGTCAGGGCACTAAGGGCTTATGTGTCCCGCTCGTCTGGTTTCAGACAGACTGAGCAGCTTTTCGTTTCGTTTGGCGGCCGTGCTAAGGGACTTGCCGCTTCGAAACAGAGCCTATCCAGATGGATAGTCGGTGCCATAGCGCTGGCTTACACCTCTAAGGGCCTACAGTGCCCTTTGGGTGTTAGAGCGCACTCCACAAGAGGCATGGCCTCCTCGTGGGCATGGTCTTGCGGGGTTACCCTGCAAGATATTTGTATGGCCGCGGGCTGGGCCTCGCCGTCTACATTTATAAAATACTATAACCTGGAGGTTCCCGCCTTACAAGCTAAGCTTTTGGCGGTATAAAATTCAGTGCTATCTGCCCGCTGTGCGGCTCGGATACTGAGTTTGACCTGCGTATTGCTCACTGACCGGTACAGCAGCTCATTTAAAAGTTGACACACTTGTGGCCACCCAGTTCAGGCTGAATGTTCACCCTGACGGTATGGTTTATTTGTCACATGATTAGCTCCTTTCGGATGCTATTTACAGGGAATGATGCTTCTAGCCTCTCTTCCCTCACTCTCTGTGAGTTTATGGTGATTATGCACTATATGCGCCCCGGGCTTCGGCCCCTGGGACTCTGGTGTTGGATCCCTACCAGCACGGCGTGTTGCATTGTGTTCCCCATAGCGTAAGATATTACGCAGTACGAGAGATACTCTCGTAAGAGAACGTACTCGGTTACTAACGTAACCTCGGTTCTCTCTAGAGAGGGAACGAGTACTGCGTATCTTGCCGTGCTTGGAATACGCTCTGGTTCGCTTCGGCGATGAAAACCGACGTAAGAGCAGCTATCGAGCCTAGATATAGGGCGAGACCACGCCCTTTCTGGCGGGACGTGACGATATGGGCGCGAAAGGCCCCCATTCGTCGTGACGTCACGCAGAGCCTCTCTCGATAGGCTGCTGCTATTGCCGCAGAGCAGCCAATAGGCGCGCGAGCTGTCTCGCCTATGTCTGCTTGCTGCTGCAAAGCGTTTTACATTAATAAAAAATTAAGGATAATTTTTGGCTTCAATATCTCGTGGAAAAGAGTTTTCCCCGTAGCGTAAGATATTACGCAGTACTCGTTCCCTCTCTAGAGAGAACCGAGGTTACGTTAGTAACCGAGTACGTTTTGTAGCATGCTCAATAAGTGTGTGTGTGTGTGTGTGTTGTGTGTGGTGTGTGTGTGTGTGTGTGTGTGTGTGTGTGTGTGTGTGTGTGTGTGTGTGTGTGTGTGTGTGTGTGTGTGTGTGTGTGTGTGTGTGTCAGTTACGCTCAGCGCTTAGGTCTCCAAGCTGTGTGTGTGTGTTTTTTGAAATATGTAAAATGTTTGTCGTTGTTGGAGTTGTCATAAAGAATAGAGCTTATTGTAGTACTGCATTGCTTTATCAATATGTTTAAGCTTTGGGTTAACGCGAAAAATAACTGACTGGGTCATCTGACCAATCACCGCAGATTAGCGTCACGCAAAGGCGGGGTTTAAAAAAATGAGTCGTCAAACGAATCATTTGGGAATCGCTGAGCAAATCAGGTAAAAATAAATGCATATTATAAGACAACAAAAGTGTTTTTTGTCATTGCATGCATGTAAAACTGTTGTTGGGGACTCCCAGAACAACATTAGGAACATTTTAAATGCCATAATAGGTGCCCTTTAATAAGATGTTTATAAATACAGCTGTATATGCTTTATTCTTGATTTATAAACATATCTTATGTGTTTAATAATTGTATTTTCATACTTTATTAATTATCAATTTATCATTTCTAAATTATGTATTACATTCCTTACAAACCATTTGTTTAGTAGTTGTCAGTGGTTCATAAGATCATTTAGAAAGTGTAAGTAAATGATTAATAAACTATTTAAACATTTATACATCTTATTATTTACACATTGTAATAGTTACTTAATGTGTTAATAAATACTTTATTAACATGTATTCCTAATGTAATTCATGACTAAGTTCTAAAACATTTAGGAGTTGTCAGTGAACAATTTTTTATATGCCTCATAAAGCTTTTACAAAGAAGATATAAAGGCTCATTTGATGAAGATGAAGCTCGCGATTATGGTAAGGGTCGTTACATTTCCAACACACACTTGAGGTGTTTGTCCAATCACAATGCACTGGGTTAGCTCACCAATCTCTGGGCTTTTCTGAAAGAGAGGCTGTGTAGAAATCAGAACTCAATCAGAGTGTTTCAGACAGACTGGGAATAGAGGTGCTGCAATAATGTACTGTATGTGGAAAATAATGAGTTTTATGAACATTAAAGTTACCTCAAACAAACTTAGTTGAGTCACTAAATTACTAAATGTCGCTCTAAATTCAGTTTAAAAAGAAAGAAGTAGCTTCACACAAATATACCTCTATAATATACCTCTATGTGCACTCCTGTTTACAGTGCCACAGGGTACAGGCCTGTCAAAACTACTGTCCTGGCTCAAGCGTTTGTTTTGTTTTGTTTGTTTGTTTGTTTTTTACCAGCAGAAATTTTGGCAGCCTTTACGAATCGCTCAAAGGCACACTGTAGAGAAAGCGCATAAGCTGAATCATAAATGCCCGACAGTTTGTTATTAAAGTACAAACATCTGGAACTGCTGGTCCTGTACTTCTAATTCATGCTGTACAACACAACATGCTATGCAAATAACAAAGATGCTGTTTAGAAAGCCAGCGATAATTCTGTTTTGTCCTGGGATTTTATTAGGAGCCAAACGATGATGACCTCTGATCTTTTTCTGCAAAATCCACGGTTCCCAGGGTGAGACTGCGTGAGAGCGGCGTTCTCTCCTGTCGCGTTTTACTCCGCGCTGCCGGACATGACTCGCCATTCTGTACTAATTACCCCTTTCCTGCACTTCTTTATGAGCCGTGTTTGCTTTGTGCGGTGCATCTGGCTCTGTTTAGCATGCAGAACAGTCGCTTGTAAAGTCCGCCTGCTCTATAGGGGGCCGTGTCAGCGTTAGTGCCTATTAGCGATTCCCAGACCCCAGAGTCTGCACTAACCACAACACATGACTGAGGCATGAGATAGAAGTCCTTCATCTATACTCAAAACTTAGGATTTTCATTGATGATAGCTCTGTTCCAAAACCGAGTGACCTCTCTTGCTGTGTATTGCTATCTACAGCATCCTAACAGAAATGGAACCTCATAATTGATTCATTTGGAACATTTTACAACAAATTGGAAACTCAACACACAATTTGATGTGTAAGTCTAATCGTTATAAAAAAAAACTTTTTTGTGCCAACTGGGGTCAAAATTTTACATAGAGATTTTCAAAATTGATAAAAGATGCTGCTAGTTTTTATTATTGGAATGCTGTTATATTCTAATTATTGTATGCTATGTACTGTGTTGTGTGTGATCAAAGTTGTGTACTTGCCGTGTCATGTTGTCCAAGACACCAGGAGTTGGGTAATAAAATATAATGTAAAGTAAAGGAAAGTAAATTGAATCCAGTGAAGTTGTTGCTAAGCTCACAGGTGATGTTTTAACCCTTTAATAAGGAAAAAAGGAAACCGCGCAAACAAGTGTTTGATTAAAGGGGTCATGACATGAGAAACCAAATTTGCCTTGATCTCTTGGTATATAAGAGATCTATGTACTATTAAAACTTCCTGCAAGTTTCATAGCTTAAGATGTCCTCCCCATTATAAACGAAGCATTTATTTAATCAAGCTCTAAATACAGCTCGTTCTGGATCCATGGTAAGAAGTGACGTCGCGGTGCGAAGTGACGTACCAGTCGTTTGCATATGACCGCCTCCAGCCAGTGTTGCCAGATTGGGCGGGTTCCCGCCCAATTGGGCGGTTTTGAATTTGATTGTGAGGGTAAAAAAGGGTTTGGGCGGGTGGATAAAATTTGGGCTGGTTTGGGGTCAGTTCGGCGGTTTTCAAACATCTACTTATTAAAGTCTAATTGGTTAAAAAACTAAGCTAAAGTGTGCATGTGCTGTCATCATGACAAACACACACGCCCATGCAGAGTCAGCTGGCGTTGGTGTTGACGTCACCGACGAGCACGCACGCACTTATAGCCAATCAGCGATCAGCAGGCAGACGCGATTTAGCGCGATAACTTGAAGGCAGCTGTATATTCTAGTGATCGATAATGCCAAAGTGACCTACATATACAGTAAGTTGTATCTACAGTAAAGAGTAAGATAGTGATCAACTCTAAAAACGTACACATGTGGTGGGAGATGACTCGATGGTTAACTCTGAGAGGAGAGCAAAGTTCAGTTGAAATACTTGAATTGGAATCGAATATGGGACGACTCCTGTCCATGTGCACTAGCCTAACCAGACATCTGCAACGTTTACACCGTCCAGACTGCATGAACTCTCCTGTCCCTGACAGCTGCTGAAAAAGGTTTGATCAACAATGAATCAGTTTTGACTGCTAGATTCTGCATTATGTTCTACAATGTGTAACAGCTACTTCTGAGGGTTAAAGTCATCGGTACATTTCTTGATTGCCGTTTTGACAGTGTCCACCTGGATATTTTAGTCATATTTGCTAATTCTTCTTAATTATTGCCTTAACGGATGTTTTGATCCGTTTTCCTGTGAAATTTATTTATTTTTTATTGTATTTTATCATCGTTATTTTGTTTTAAGGAAATAAAAATGGTGCTTATCAACCTTGAATGACATGGCAATACAATTATATCACATTATTTTGGCAGTAAAATTTTGGGCGGTTTTTTTCTCGGAGTGGGCGGTTTTTGGTGAGCTTTGGGCTGGAAATCACCGTGCCAATCTGGCAACACTGCCTCCAGCGCAAGACAACTACGCCTCATTTCGCATCCTTGCATGCGTTGACGTGCAGCAAGTGGGTCTGTTTACAAGATGACTGCGATGATGTGCTGTTCCTGCTGTGGACAAACAACATGTTTGAATGCTGCTGAACGATCCAGACGTTAGGGAAAGCAGTTAGATGCAGTTTATTTGCAGCATATGCAGCCTGCCAAAGCTTTATTTGAGGTGAGTGAGATGAGTGTGACAGGGCGCATGTTAGCTACTGAAAGAGCAGAGAGCGAGCGAGCTCCGGCCGCGTGCGCGCCTTCAAACTGTCTTGCTCTCTCTCTCTTCCTCCCTCGCGCATATGAATCAAAATCAATGGAGAATTGATACGATGGTAAAAGATTGGAAGACCGAAGTTTCACGTGGTGGAGCATTGTGTAGTTTACGTTTGATACAAAATGATTAACGTTAATAATTTATGCATAAGCAGCACTGACGTTAGCCAATCATAACAGTATAGGCGTTAACACTGAACTCTTAAAGGGGAAACACCCCAAAACAGACTGTTTGAATCAGAGGTGAGGAAAATGTCATAAATCACTACATTTTTTATTTTTTTTTGTACAAAAAACTATAGTAATACTATAATTGCACCTAAGGGAACATAATGAAACAAAACAAAAAACCATGTCATGACCCCTTTAAGAGTCAATATGTTTATAGTTTTAACTTTGAATATAAGTGAATTGTCATTTTTGAATTTGACGATTCATTGCAGTGCATTTTGGGATTGCCATGTCTGCGTAGATTATTTACAATGCTGTTTTACACTAAGTGTGAAACGTTTTGTTGGTTATTTGCTTTCTATTTCTGGGGTGTGTTTCCCGAAAGCATCGTTAGCCAACTATGGTCTATGTCTATGATGTATTAGATGTGTTTTTAAAGAAGACACAGTGCGACTGTTGCAGTGCCAGTAGAAATTGTGCGTGCTCAAAGTCTATATTGTGACCATGGCTTGACGTAACTTAAGGGTAATTGAACCAAGAAATTGTATCAATTCTAAACAATTCTATCATCATTTACTCACACTAATGTTGTTCCAAACCTGTGTGAAACACACCAAAAAATATTTTCAACAATGTTATACCAAAATATCTTCTGATATGTTCCACAGAAGAAAGAAAGTCGTACAAGTTTGCAGTGACATGAGGCCTTTATTACTGTCTATAATAAAATTGCATATCAGAATAAAAGCCATTTTGCTTTGCACGGCATCACAACAGTCAAGTGGGACAAGTTGGAAAGTTCATAAAATGATGTATTTCCAAATTGCAATTACTAGTTTGACAAATGTATGAACTGCTTTTACAAGTCATAACTTTTAATTAAGGAAATCTAACTACTGGGAATGCAGAATTAAACATTTTCACTTTCATTGTATGACAAATGATTTCACTGGAAACCTGTCACATCAAGTGAAGTTAGGACATGGTTTAACATTTGGAATAGTAAAAAGCAGCATATTGTTGACTGCTTCAACACGGGCTCTAAGTAGGTGAGTTTTGGAACAGTGCCGTTGTGTGGTATTTTTGATGGTATGAGACATTGAACATAATTGAGGCATCAACATGGGCAGCACAATGCTTTCACACATTCAGTGCTGTTGAACCAGGTCTATGTTTGGCTTGGCTCCGTTAGAGGGTCATAGCAGTAATAGTCTCCTGTCTTCTTTCAGCAAGTCTATCATGCCCGCTGAATTACAGTAGATAGAGTAAGCATGTGTGAGACAGGGCTGAGGGACAGTGTGTGTGGGGGAGGACACCAACATGTCCACACTGGGGACCAGCCACAAGGGAAATGGATTAATAAGAGGGATAGTTCACCCAAAAATGAAAATTAGCCTTTATACTCACCCTCAAGTCATAGGTGTATATGCAACACAATCTCATGAAAGTGTGTATCCATACCACAAATGTTATTTCTCGCGCCATTTATACACCAAAAATGGTCAAAAATAATTTTTGGAGTATAAATGGCACGAGAAATAACATTTGTTGTATATAGATACGCACTTTCATGAGATCGGGCTGGTATATGACATTCTTCTTTCAGACGAATACAATCAGAGTTATATTAAAAAATGTCTTGGCTCTTCCAAGCTTTATAATGGGGCCAGTTTCTGTTCCACGCGGCTCCAGGGGGTTAATAAAGGCCTTCTGAAGCAAAGTGATGCGTTTAAAAGTAAAATTTTACTTCGTAACATGTTCAATATTAATATTTTTCTAACACAAACGCTTCAGAAGGCCTTTTATTAACCCCCACGAGCCGTGTGGAGCACTTTTATGATGGATAGATGCACTTTGATAGACTTATACCAACTCTCATTTTAAAGCGTGGAAAAGCCAGAACATAGGATGACTTGAGGGTGAGTAAATCATGGGCTGATTTTCATTTTTGGGTGAACTATCCCTTTAGTAAACATATTTGATGCTTATTGTAAAATGTAAAAATGCGGAAAGTTTTCTGTGATGGGTTCAGTGGTATAGAATATACAGTTTAAACAGTATAAAAATCGTTATGGAGAGTCCCCACAAAGATAGCAAAACCTAACTTCAAAACCAAAACCTAACACTGTGTGTGTGTGTGCCCACAACCATGTGTGATCCTGTAAAAGTGCATGTTTGGACACAAAGGGTAAAGAGAGGGTGGTACGCTGAGAGAGCACTCGGACTAAGTCCACCACAAAGCACGAGATGAATTCTGCTGGAGTCTCAAGTGTCATAAAGGCGGCGTTGGGCCAAGAGTGTGTGAGTGTGTGTGGGTGTACGATAGGGTCAAGGGATTAACAGCTGGTATAAGAGTCTCAGTTCCGCTAGACACACACAAAACAAACGCAAACACTCTCCTGTAACACAATCAAAGCTGTGGCAAGAGATCTGCTACTAAAATAAATGCAGCGGGAGGGGAACAGTGAGACAGGGAAAGACAGAGTGTGTGTATTTATGTTTGTTGAGTAGAAAGTCAAACCGCTTGCACGCACAGAAAAAGAATAAAGAGAGAGAAACAGGGAGTTCAAGCTACATTTCTACATTGTCCGATGAAAATGTGAGCGGTGCTTGCCCGCCCACAATGTTGGAGTTTATTTTTCAGTGAATACTCATGAATATCTATGATATTCTGGTGCCTATATATGCAGGGGCCCCACAGACGGGCTCTGTACACTGCCCCAAATCAAATGCTTCACATCGGGTGGTTCTCTGCCTCCATGTCGTGCATTAAAAGTGTGTAATGCACACCTAGCTGTATCTGTAACTAAAGATGAACAAAATGTACAGGGAATGCCATATATTATATTAAACTCTAACCTATTAAAGGCATAGGTCACCCAAAAATGAAAATTCTATCATCATTTACTCACCTTCAAGTTGTTCAAAACCGGTATGAATTTCTGTCTTCTGCTGAACACATAAGAAGATATTTTGAAGAATGTCCGTAACCAAACAATTGATGGATCCCATTGACTTCCATGAGAAAAACAAAAATATGGAAGTCAATGGGGCACATCAACTGTTTGGTTAACCAAGTTCTTCAAAATATCTTCTTATGTGTTCAGCAGAAGAAAGAAAATCATACAGGAGTAAATGATGACAGATTTTTTATTTTTGGGTGAACTATCCCTATAAGTTTAATTGAATTACCATTTAATTTGAGATTTTCAACACTCAAATAGAAAATGTTTGTATACAAACAAATTTTGGTAACACTTTATTTTAAGGTGACGTTATGTACTTGCTATAGTAATAACAGTAAATTATGCATAACTACAAGTAAACCAATCCCTAACCGTAACTCTATTGTAATGTATAGTTAATCAATATGACTTACTTATTTAAGGAAGTACAATGTAGCTACATCAGCTTAAAATAAAGTGTAACAACATTTTAAATTATATAATTGTTACCCCAATTCGTTGAACGGTGGCCATAAAAACATGCTTTAATGACAGATTGATTTAAACATAGGCTACATTAAATATAAATGCATTTAGCAAAATGCTCCTCTCTAAAGTTTTTTTCTTTTTTTCTTGTGCTATAGAGGCTTTTCTGAGGCAAACGTAACGTTGCGTGACACATTCACAAGTTTTATTGACGTCTTTCTGTTGGAAGACTGATTGAGGTATTACATTAAACATAATACATTTTTAGTAAATTGTACTGTTTATTTCAACATACCCTCTGAAAGCGGGAGACGTGATTGAAGGATTTTTTGTGTATTTTAACACAGTGAAGAGGTGTGTGTTTTCAATGTGGGAGTGATGTGTGAGCAGGACAGGGGTTAAGGGGGCATGCCTCCAATTTATTTGGGGTGTTAGTTTTTAATTAAAAGTGTAAGTGATGCCCCTCGGCGAGTGTTTATCTTCAGGATGGGTGTCAGATGAGACTTCACGAAGGGCATCTGTCCATGTGTGTGGAACAGAAACGGAGTTAAAGGCTTCACAAGGCCACACTGGAGCAGCTGAGGGTGCGAAATCGCGTCTCTCCTCCTTTTTTCTCATTCTCGCTTCTGTTTGTTTTCTCTTCCCCAGCCGAGCGGAACACCTTCACGGTTTTGCACAGAAACTCTTTTGTCTCAACCCCTCCTCCCTTTTCTCCATGTCTGTCCACAAATAAATTAACAGAGAAATACAGTACCTGTAGGACTGACCGATGATGTGGTATGAATCATGTTTTGCATTAACATTCTATAGTAATGCGTTTCATTACGCACACATCATTAATATTGCATAACGCTGCTTATATGACATAGTAGATGAACCGCAGTGACCGTTTAAGGTTGCTGAAGCTGTGTAAATGTTACAGATCCAATTTGGAAGGCCATCCATCATCACCTCTCTGGCTATTTAGTGCTGGTGGGGATCTTTCCCATGCTGCCTCATGTGAGTGGGCTTCTGTATGACTAAGTGGTGGCTACCGGTGTGGTTGGAATGGCAAAGGTTGGTGTACGCATGGAATGGGGCCTGCAGAGGTTTTCAACTGGCTCTTTCAGGCAAAGAAACACAGTCAGTGTGTGCCTAGATAAACTCAGAGTCTGTTTCGTACAGCCTAGTATATATAGAGCTCATTGGTGATTCATAGTTGTTGATTGTGTCAGAGATATAGCTCCTGTTTTCTTTAGTTGAGAACATCCTTGGAATCGGGGCCTGCACTTATAAAAAGGTTATCAGATGTAATAATGTGGTACTTTGATATATACCCTAACTAACATTTAAAAGTATGGAGTCAATAAGATTTCAATGTTTCTGAATGAAAATGATACTCACTTTTGAACTTTCTATTCATCAAAGGATCCTGAAAACATTTTGCACGGTTTCCAGACAAATAATAAGTAGCACAACTGTTTTCAACATTTCTAATAATATTACGAAATGTTTCTTGAACACCAAATCAGCATTAATGATTTTATATATATATGTTTTAAAAAATATATAACATTTAAAAAATATAACATTCAAAAAAACTAAATCTTACCAACCTCAAACTTTTAAATGGTACTGTATACCATAGTACCAAATAATTACCATATACACATACAGTAATATCTGTTGTATTTTAAGGTATAATGATACCATGGTATATGATAAAAAGAAACATGGTACAACTTTATGAGGTTTGCTCATTCTTAGCGACTTTCAACATTCTGTATGAACATTCCTCTTTTATGATTTATTGCAACTACAATACCCAGATCTAGGCCGATGCTAGGTTATGGGTACTCAGTAAAACCATTCACTTACCTTATCAAATCAGAAAAAACTCCAAGCACATTATCTGCTTTAACGCAGTTTGCAATTGTAAAAACATTTTGCAAAATGCTAAACACAGTTTAGACACACTACTGTAGACACATCATTCAAAACTAACAGGTTAATTTGGGAAACACTGGCAGTGTTTTGTGCAAACCTATTGTGCAGACATACTGTACATACAATGTATTTGTGCACATGCATGTACATGTGAGTGCTATGACAAACTCCTATGTGCTCCACTGCATACTGAACAAGCAAAAGACACAATAGAGGATTCATTTTTCAAATCCGTGTATAGTGTGACGTGTATGTGGCCAATCATTTGATTGTTTTTGTGTAGAGTTACAAATTTTACAGGAGATAAAATAGTTTTTAATGAAGTGTTCGCTTTTGCAAGAGATGTGTGATGTTTTCATGTTGTGTGCATGTTTTGCGTGTAGAGTTTGGAAAAATGAAGCTTTAGGGGCTGTTTACAGGACAACCATATGCTTAAAACTGAAAAATATTTCCTTTGAGTTCTCCGCGTACAGACGAGACCACTATTAAAACATTCCCCATTCACACGGATCTGCGAAAATGACTAAAAACCCTGTATTCTGCTGCCAGACCATTGAAACACAATAGACTGAATGCGTATTATGCATGTGCATGAAGTCATCGTCTTCAGAGATTTGAGTTTTTGCTGTTTACATGGAGACCGTTTTCAAAAACATGCACTCTGAAACCCGTTTTCAAAAGTTTGCGTTTTCAGGCACCCACAAGTCACCGTCATTTATATAGCGTTTTTAATAATATAGATTGTTTTAAAGCAGCTTTACAGTGATAATAGGAACGTAACAGAGATTTGTTTTGGCTGTACAGCAGCTCTAGAATAAAGTTATTGTCCAGCTAAAGTTAGTTTTGATTGATTCACTTCCGTCGCATCGATCATTAGTTATTAACTTAGGGGTCGCTTACACGACACTGCTCTAACAGAAAACCCTTAAAGGTGCCATGTGTAATAATTGAGGTAAAAATATCCAAAAAATGAGCTACACGCATCAAAAGAATGAGAAGAAATAAGGGCGATGATGTCATTAAAAAAATGAAAAGTTATAGTGTTGCAGAGATATCAACCTAAATTAGCATTAGCATTACTAGCCCCGGCCCGACAGGTGTTGTAATACCAGTTTCGGCCATGGGAGGCGGTATGCGGGCAACATACATAACCACCAGCCAAACTGCAACACACGAATAACTCGCACTACTTGTATCTCTTTAATCTCTAAAAAATCTCCAAATGCTCCACGTGAAACTGCGGTCTTACTATCGTGTCAATGGATTTGATTAATATGCGCGAGGGAGAGAGAGCAGGACCGCGCTCATGTTGTTTGAAGACGTGAGAGTGCGCGCGCGCGCGGCCGGGGCTCGCTCTCTCTGTCTCTCTCTCTCCTCTCTCTCTCTCTCTCTCTCGCTCTCTCTGTCTCTCTCTCTGCTGTCAAGCGCAGCGGCAGCAGTCATTCTATATTCTACATCCCTCACCGATCAAAATAGGCTTTGGCGGGACAAAGCGGTCTATTTGACGGTTTTAGAAGATTAACAACCTGAAACTAAAAAACAGACTAGAGTAGGCCAACTTTCTGGAGGTATACTGCCCCGATCTGGTATGGAATATGTGGAGTATGAATTGATTTTTTGACATAAGGCACCTTTAATGCGATCCGGCCGCTCATTTGCACAAAACAGTGCCTGGTGGCTCGAGAACGCAAAACATGAAATAGGTTCCAAGGTACAAGCCTTGAATAATTTTTTGTTTTTCCGCGTACTTATCGCTTCCGCGTAGCCACGCAAACCGTAAATATCCCGACAACGTTTTATCAGTACAGAGGTAAAGGGAAGGGAAGAAGGCCTTCACAAGGGAGAGACTAGTGGACACTTCAGGGCTGCGTTGTCGTCGTGTCCAGGCGCAGGTCCTTCATCAGATCCGGATACGGCCTGGATCCGGCAGACTGTGGTAAACCTCGGGATAAACAGAGAGACTAATATTAGCGTAGACGCCATCCTTCTTATGATGTAACATGAGTACATCAGGATTTATGGGAAGTGTTCCCGGTTCCGGCTGACCTAATCTATGCAGCCTAACATTGAATTATAGAAGTCTATAATGTGTTATGTGTATGCTAAGCCAAAGAGATGTGTTTTTAGTCTAGATTTGAACTGACAGAGTCTGCTTCCTGGACAATGTTAGGAACACTGTTCCAAAGTTTTGGTGCAAAATAGGTAAAGGATCTACCACCAGCAGTCAATCTATTTTGATCTATATGTGTTAAGAGCTTGGTCAAGTACTGGGGAGCTGAACCATTTAGTGCTTTGTATGTAATCAGCAATATTTTAAAATGTATACAATGTTTTGATAGGGAGCCAATGCAGTGTTGACAGAACTGGGCTAATATGGTCATACTTCCTGGTTCTGGTAAGAACTCTAGCACTGCGTTTTGGACCAGCTGTAGTTTGTTTATTAAGCGTGCAGGGCAACCACCCATAATAGCATTACAATTATCTAGCCTTGATGAACGCATGAACTAACTGAACTGTTCCATATTTGTCATTGAGAGCATATGACGTAATTTAGATATATTTCTAAGATGGAAAAATGTGGTTTAGTGGATACTAGACACGTGACTTTCAAATGAAAGATTGTCATGTAAATGTAACAAAATATTGTTGTCATGTAAACGTACGGTCAAAAGCTCGAGGTCCTTTGCCGATCCCGTTCCCTTCGCTCTCTACCCCTCGCTTTCATGTCAAATTCTCTACTCTCCTACCCAATAATGGACAAAAAGTCCAAAAACACAACTTTAAAAAAAAAAAAAACTTTGAAACCAGGTTTCAAAGTGCAAGTTTTAGAAAACGGTCTCCGTGTAAACAATAAAAACGTGAATCTCTGAAAACGATGACATCATGTACAGTCTATGGTATTACATGCTGAGTCTATAGTGTTTTATCGCCATCTACTGGCCTGGCAGCAGAATACAGCGTTTTTAGTCTTTTTCGCAGATCCGTTTGAATGGGGATCGTTTTGACAATGCTGTCGTCTGTACGCAGAGATCTCAAAGGTAAAACTTCTCCGTTTTAAGCATATTGGTGTCGTGTAAACACCCTTACTTTCAGGAATTGTGTGTAAGCAATATTTTTTTTTTTAAAACTATAAAGTTGACCTTGCTGAGCTCCTGCATCCGCACCCACGCCGTCCTGTCGCCGTGCCCAGACCGGGTCTCCTGTCGTTGGGCTGTGGCAGCCACCAGACCTGTCTGGCTGTGATTACCTTCACATCTGTAATGAATTATAGCTCTCTCTGCCATTCAAAGACTCCTTTATAGGCCTGCTGGTCCCTTGCTGCTAACACACACACACTCACCTCTTCACACTCATGTGAATGCCAAAGTCTCAAACACACTATTCACCGAAAAAATTATCCTATGTAAACAAATACCTTTACAAGAACACAACCCCCCCCCCCCCCCCCCCCCCCACACACACACACACACTCCTGAAATAAAAGGTCTCAGTTACACAGTCTTACAATTCAAATGAAATATCCTCTTTTTTCCTGCAGCTCCTACTATACAGCTGCTTCTGCCCGTTTCTTTAATGCCTCGTTTGAGCCGCTTTGTGTTTGTGTGGGTAGAGATTCCTCTCTATTGTCACACACTTTGATGTCTTCATCTTTAATTCCCTCTTAACTGTGCCGCATACACACAATGCTCAATCCAATCTTTATTAAAACAGTGTAAGAACAGCATACTGCTCTGCATCAGCAACAAACCCAATTTAAACATTTCCATGTAAGACAGGCTTCATTTTGCTTATATAACTTCCATTATACAAACAATATATAGCTGGCTATGCCTAGAAGGGAATACGATACTGTGTAGTGTCCTGTCTGCTTTAAATAAAAAATTGAATACACAATTGTTGTCAACAGGCTTCATTATGTTACATTGAGCATGTCAGCAATACGATGATTGAACATTGTAATCCACTTTTGTCCTTTTTATTAAATAATGAGTCAAAAAGGTATTAATCATTTTATTAGGTGTATTCTTCATGCTGGAACTCAAATGGCTTGAATTGTGGGGTACAAGGCCTAACGCACACACATTTTAAAAATCATGTTCTATGACGTCATTTCACATTCAAGCAGTTTTTGCATTAAGGAAACGCTGCACAGCGTAAATGACTGCAACAGTGCCGTCTACTTTTTCAGCAGACTTGGTCCCTGAAATACTTTTTTTTAAAGTATTTTTTATAGAGTTATAAGCTTTGAACCACACCAATCAGCTACAAAGAGAAACACATCACAAGCTTTGTTTTGAAGTAAAAAATTATCTGAAAATCTGATAAATGGACAAAGGTTGTATTAAACGGCTTTAAAGAAGGAAGGAACTACAATACCAAGAAGCATTGCGAAAGACAAAAGTCATGGATAAATATTGATTTAAAGATGTTGATTATGTAAATAGACAATATATTTCATGTTCATTGTAAAATATGCATATAATATTTTAGAAGTTTGAGAGTGTATGGACTCAATACTTGATTCAGTGCTTCATAGGCAGTGTTGGGCGTAACTACCAAGTAATTAATTACTGTAATTAAATTACTTTTCCCTTGAAAAAGTAAGGAATTACTCTTATTTTTTATGTAATTTATGTAATTGCATGAAATACTGTATAATTCTATATAAAACATTTACATCAAAATTTTATTTAACATCTAATGAATGCAAAAATTAGCATTTTTAATGTAACCTTCACCATTTAAATACTTTGGTCAGTTCAAGAATAATTTTATATTGTTTATTTGAAAGAATTATAATAATTCATGAAACAGGTTCAACAGGTCGAGGTTTAAATGGGATTTAGAAAGTAATTAGAAATGCAATTTTTTTAGAGCTTTACTTTTTAATGCAATATTCTGAAATAGGAATTAAAACCAACCGCTTACGCACAAAATGCCAAAAATCAGCGAGACGCAGTGCAGCGAATGTCCATCAAGTGCATAGAATGCAAAAAAGCTTTATGACCTCAATGATCCCAATTCAGTATGCAAAAAAAGTATTTTTTTTACAGTGAACATTTATTTTTACAGGCTAACGACGACAAACATAGTAGATTTTCAAGAGGGAAAAAAGAGAATTTCAAATACTGTGCTGCCTTGCTTGCTTGCATGTTTTCAAAGCTATGTGGGTATTAATTTCACTACATTAATGTGCTGTATTATGCATGTGGTGCTCAGAATTAATGGCACCCCTGGTAATTATGATCAAAAATGGCTGTAAAAAATAAATCTTCATCGTTTATCCTTTTGATCTTTCATTCAAAAAATTGGCAAAAATCTAACCTTTCATTGAAGTAAAAGAATTGAAAATGGGGGGGGGAATGCACATTATAAAAAATATTTTTCTCCAAAATACGTTGGCCACAATTATTCATACCCCTAGGATTTTTTATGAATAATTTATCTATGAAGTATATTCCCATTAATATTTACCTTTTTAGCACACCAGGGTAGGAACATGAAATTGTCCAGCTATGACTTCTTTTTTCACAGGAGTTTAAATATGAGGAAGCACAAAGGCCAAATCCCCTTAATCATCCATTACAATGAATAAAACCACAGAACATGGTTCTGATGTGCAGCAAAAGATTGTTGAGCATCACAAAATAGAAAGTGGATGTAAGAAAATATCTAAAGAATTAAAAATCCCCATTTCCACCATCAGGGCAATAATTAAGAAGTTCCAATCATCTAAAGTTGTTACGATTCTGCCAGGAAGAGGACGTGTGTCTATATTTTCTTAATGGACGGTGAGGAGGAAAGTTTGAGTTGCCAAAGACTCTTCAAGGATCACAGATGGAGAATTGCAGAGATTAGTTGAGTTTTGGGGTCAGAAAGCCTATTAAAAAAAATCAAACAACCCCTACATCACCACTTGTTGTTTGGGAGGGTTTTAAGAAAAATGCTCCTCGCTCATCCAAATACAAACTCCAGCATATTCAGTGGTCAGACACGACTGGATCTTCAAACGGCACGGGGTTCTGTGGTCAGATTAAACTAAACAAAAGAGCTTTTTGGCAGCAAACCCAGCAGATGTGTTTGGTGCACAAATGATAAAAAGTATCCCATGTGTACAATTTAATATACCATTGGATCTTTAATGTTGTGGGCATATTTTTCTCCTGGAGGTCCTGGACTTCTTATTCAGATACATGGCATTGTGGATTCTATCAAATATCAACAGATAAAAAATCAAAACCTGAGGCCTTCTGCTAGAAATCTTATAATGGGCCATGGTTGAATCTTCCATCAGGACAGCGATCCAAAACAAACATCAAAATCAACACAAAAATGTGTTAGGGAGCACAAAATGACCATGACCGTCCCAGTTCCCTGACCTGAACCATAAAGAAAATGAGTGGGGTAAACTGAAGAGAAGAAGCACCAATATGGATCTGGGAATCTGAAGGATCTGGACAGACTCTGTATGGAGGAATGGTCTCTGATTTCTTGTCATGTGTTCTCCAAACTCATCAGGCATTTTAAGAGAAGACTCAGAGCTGTTATCTTGGCAAAAGGAGATTGCAAAAAGGTATTTAATAAAAGGGTATGAATAATTGTGGCCAACGTGTTTTGGAGAAAAACCATTTATTTTATAATGTGATTTCCCCCCCCACTTTCAAATCTTTTACTTCAATGAAAGGTAAGGATTTTGCCAATTTTTTTAATGAAAGATCAAAAGGATAAACGATGCAGATTTATTTTTTATAGCCATTTTTTATCATATTTACCAGGGGTGCCATTAATTCTGAGCACCACTGTATATGATACTCACCAGGGGTCTCGTGTATAAACCTTTAAAGAAGCCGTTTACACAGATTCATAAAACCCTACATACATCAGATCTGTGCAAAGTTAATTTGATAAATCCCAGTGATATTAATAAATACTGCTATATATATGTGAGAAGTGCAGTATGCTTTTCAATGCCCGTTTTGTGTAAACATTTAGACATTAAGGGCTCTCAGACTACAATTGCTCAAGCTTATTCTTTCAGCTTTAAAGATGGAGCACCGCAAAGTGTTTGATCTTCAAAGGAGGATGACCAGTGCAGGAAAGACAAGAGAGTGATAATCTCTCAATTTCAAAGAAGATGTGACATTCTCCAGCGACCTTATGGAGCAAACAACACATGAAACAGTCTCCTGAAGAAAAAAAAAACAGGTCCAGCATGGTCATTACTGGTGGCATTTTAGCCTTGATCTGCCCAACAGAATATTACAAAAGACATGCTGAGATATTGAAGGAGAAAAATGACATGAAAGCTGTTTCTACAAGCTTCTCTGTTCAGAATAAAGCAGGACCAACATCTTCACAATGAGGAACTTAAGAGGATGCATCGACACCATGGCCTCACCTACCTCTGTCATTTACCCATGCACTTTACTCAATTAACAGGCCAGCATCTGTCTCCTCCTGTGTCCTTTTTCCAAGCGCTTCAAATATTCATTTCAGGTTTTTGCCCAGTCTCTGTCCTCAGTGGAAAGTCTGGAGCCAGGCTGGCTGAGCGGCGATGTGAGGAAGGGCAATTACCTTCTGCCACCCGAGACTTCCAACACAAAACACCAGTGTGTGTAATTAAAGAGTGAATGGCGGACTTCTCTCTTTACTCTCTCACCCTTTCATGATCAGGGCCCCATTACGCGTGGACAGGAGGAGCACTGGGGCCAGTGCAGGAACGGCCGAGACAAGCGGCTTTCATGAGATAAAAGACTGAATCTCTCCAGATTATGACTGCTGCGCTTTCACCACGATCCGTAGAGTAAATCTAAACTGAAACACTGAATCACACTCCTAATTTCAATAGTCTAATGACAAAATTCTTGAAGATAAAAAATACAATATTGGGTAAACATTCAAATATTGAACATTTTTTATCAGGGAGCGCTCGTCTGAAGTATAAAATCATTGGTTACCCGTAAGACAATCACATAATGTTTGGTTATGACATGTTATGCGCCAGCTCAGCCGCATCGAACTTTCACTGTAAAGTTTAAACACATTATAATGCGAAAACGAAACCATCGTGCGAAATACCGGAGTGAACATGGCTGTCAACGACTTTTGTAGATTATGTGATGTAAATATACGCATCCACAGCACAATCAGGGCCTCTAAACTAATTTTTGACAGTAAAGAGAAACATAAAAATATTTGCAGCCAACTGTCAAAGTTAGGATTAGTTGTGTCAAACACAGCGCTTTGTTCATTTCGAGTCTGTCGGAAATGCTTGTAAGATTACAGCATGACATGGCATTTGAGAACTGGAAAAAAAAGGAGACACTGACCTGTCAAACGGGTGCCAGTTCGAGCTCGACAGATAAAAGAGATCTAGATACATCCTCTAAAACTCCAAGGATAGTGTTAGAGGGGACACAATCGCAACTATCGCCTTGCCGGCCTTTGGCCTCCCCAGTTTCTCGCTGACGATCGGCAATATTTGATCAATTAAACTTTTACCAAAACCTGTCGGGAGTAGGGCCATGACATCACCTCATTTACCAAACACTCTTCTTGTTCGTCCTTCAGTTTGGAAATGCCGGGAATATTCTCCACAACAGAGCGAATTGCATCCGCATCTCCATATCCGCGGTCGTTTCCCCAATCTCAAACTCGGCGCTTAGCGTTTACGTCACGGCTCTCAGCCCGCCCTCTGTTCGTTGATTGGCCGGCTGTTTACAGGCCGGAGGAAAACTGAGAGACATGTCGATGTCTCAGACTAAGTACAGAAGCGAAATGAAATTGAGCGGAAGTACAAAGTCTGACGTAGTCAGGCTAGGAATTTTGGGTATGTGACAAAAGTGTGAAATTCACAGTACTCATTAAAGAGTAGGCAAAAAACTACCCGGATGGCCTACTACTTCTGACGAGATTGTGAAGTGTGCGTCGGATGGACACTTTACTATCCCATGAGGCCACAGGAGAGGATTTGTGAATGGCAGTGAAGCGACGTAACTGACGTTGATAGGTCACATGATAATGCCAACATAGCGAATGTAGAATATCCAGATAAAATTCATACAGATCATTTTTTGAATAAGTATATTACAAAAAGTAAGTACCTACTCATGAGAGTATATGCAATTACAGACACAGCCTACATCTCAACTCCACCGTTTTAGATTAATTTCTTTGAGTCAACTGCAATGAATTCTGGGATTGCTTGCCTCATTTTTGCTGTTTTAAATTATTTTCCTGCATATTCTGAGACATCTTAAAAAGCAGCATAACAGGAACAGCCTTCATGTTGAAAGCACCAAAACAGCCCAACTATGAGATTCTATCAGTATTTATAGGTCTCATGTGATAGAAACCAGAGGGTATTAGAAACCATGACAAATCTTGGACATTGTACAATGTTTTATTAAAAAGTAAAGAAATTACACAAAAAAAAAAAAAAAAAAAAATCCCCAAATGACCAGGCCCTCCCTCCCTGCCCCTTGCTTATGTATAACACAAGATTTTACAACTGGCAGTGATGCTGAAGGGGTCTTTAAACAAGAAAATACTTTCAGAAAACTGAATGAAGTCTTAGGAAATATGTGGGTGCAAAAAGGGGAAAGGACATCCTTAAAGTTTAGTTTCCCTACCAGTTCCTGGAGCTATAAATACATATGAAAACTGCTTTGACCACCACTAGTACCTCCTGAAAGCCACCTAGTAACTGAAAGAAAGCATTTACACCAGTGAGACGACTCGCTTTCCAAGTACATACCAGTTTCAGTTCAATCTTTACTCATGGATCTGGAAAACAACAGGCCATTCGATGGATATGCTGTTAAGTTACCAAGTGATGTCAAACCAAAACAAATAGGTTATGAAAGTGACTTTGTTTCCAAAGATTAAATTGAGCCCAATCCAATTGGGGTGGAGGGAAATAAATCAGAAAAAAATATATTTTAAAAAGAAATCCAGAATAGAGCCCTGAGCAGCACGTCTGCGGTGGACAAACACACCTATTTTAAACTTCCGTGGCTATGATCAAGAAACGAAAGAGTCCAAGCTCATTATTTACATAGTGATATAAAAAGGAATTATGGTACTTCTGATGAATAGATTATACACTCGTATGTGAGCTGATCTGTGCCCATCAGATACTAGAATCTCACTTGAGTGTCTCCAGAAACAAAACTCACATCTGATTTTACCATCTTGATTTCAGGTTCAGTTAATCAAAGATTTTCAGGGGGAATATAACATTCAAACGTCAGTTTAACACCAAGGAAAACTTTTCTTTCGAAGACCACTGTAGTCGAGTGCCACCTACTGGTTTCCAGGGAATCACTAGATCCCACTAGTCCAATAAACAGGATCAGGAATCTGTTGCTTTTAAAAAACAGAAGTTGTTTAACCAAACTTAAGGATGACAGTTTTTATTGTAAAACAGCCAAAATAATAAATGACTAAAGAAAAGTAACAATTGGTGGCACACTAAAAAAATAAAGACTTTTAGCTCAACGTCATACCACCATGGGGGTTTAGTGCCAATTACACAGCTCTCATGAGACACAGAAAACACAAGGTCAGTTTCATTGAAAGAGCCTAATTCTGGACGGTCACCAGAGAATTAATTTGAAAGTCTGCATGAAGGTCTACAAGTTTCATTCTGGACCACTTTCTAACATTTACAGGTCAACTTCTGCAGAGGAACCTCCTCCTAAGTCATCAAAACCAGACATGGCTTGGTGGTATTTGCGATTACAATTTTTTGGGGACATAGGGGGTTTCTTTTTTTAACTTTCTTTTTTTTTTTTTAGGTCAAATATCAAATGAAAAAAAGTCTTAAGAGCTCAAAGAGACGACATCCCATTTTCAATGCAAATCCTCAGGTTGAAAAAAAACAAACAAGTGTCACCATTATTAATCAACTTACAAATATAAATCAGTTTTCTCCAATATTAACATAAAAACTTCCAAAAAGTAAAATAAACAGAAACATCTACATCGGGGTGAAAAAGGGTTCTGTCCGATATGCAGCGGGTACGGGGTGGCCTGTTTCGCCTTCTGATTAATAAGGAGGGGGTACGAAAACGAATACAAAGAACACAAAGCACCATGGTCTTCATGAGCGTTTGAGCCTCTTGGAATGTCGCTGCTGGCCGCCCGAGTCCTCGTCGCTGCTGGCCTCGTCCTTGTCTTCCGTCACACCTCGTGGTGTCCGTCTCGATCCAGTTCTCCTGCTGTCCCTCTCATTGTCGCTTTCCTGCTCTCGATAGTCTTTCCGACTCGTCCGCTTGCTCTTCCTTCTCACAGACACCTCCTCATCTACATCGTCCTCGCTTTCGCTGTCAGCTTGGTTCCGTTGTCTGCCGCCCTGTCTGGCCTTCCTTCGACCCGAGACTTCCTCGTCATCTTCTTTCTGTCTGGATGTGGCTCTCTGCTTCCCGTTCTGTATCTTCCTCCTTCCCTCCCCCTCTTCTTCTTCATCATCCTCCTCTTCGGAGGGAGTGGCGGGGCGTTTGCGCGTTCGCCGGCGCAGATAGCCGACCCCAGGGAGGCTCTTCTGCAGGAGCTCGACGAACGCCTGCTCTGTGCGGGTCATGCAGGTCAGGACGTTGCTGTTGGGCTGGTTGTATTCCTCTGCGTTTGAGAAGATGAGCTTCACGTCCTCGAGGAAATCGCTGGCGCTGTGGTACTGAGAGGATTTGAACTTGTCCTGCATGGAGGTGAAGTCCATCGGGGTGCTGAGATGTCCTGATAATCCTCTGCCTCTTCAGCAGATACAGGTTCCCTGGTTGAGGAGAAGTGAAAGCACAGGAATGTTTTATGCCACGACTGCTTTCAATCAATGCCTCCACTAAACTGATGTGAAAAACAGTTTTTTTATATATTAAACTCAATTTAAAAAAAAATTATTAGTACATGTTGAAATTAACAAAGTAACAATGACTACAACAACATTAACCTTAGTTAATGCTAAAAATGGAATCTTATTGTAAAGTGTTAACATTTCATATTACTCCAAAGAGTCATGCTTAAAGATGTCCATTAAAATTACAAAATGTAGACCTATATTACATGTATAGTCTCTCCCTTTATTTGCATCGATATTAGAACACTTGATTATCTAAACAAAATAACATGTATTGCAGTGATAAAGAATTGAATGCGTTTCTGATTTGTTTGTTTCTGTCGGCTACATGAACATTTAAAGCTAGTGACGTGTTTGCTTTCTCAACATTAATATAAGCAACTTCGCCGGCTAATGAATGCATAAAAGTTGACAAGCTGGATATAAACTAATGCAAATAGATAAAAACAATTGCGACATTCAACATTTGGGTCAGGTTTTCGTGTTTGTCACATTGTTTTAACCGCTTAAGCCACTAATGTTAGTCCTCTCAGCCTCAACGGCAAACATACTTCTGTTCTTTCTCTGCTAATGCAGCATCTAGTCAACATATTAATTACTTTATAATGATGTGGCAATATGTACTGTAGTGTTCTGTACTCATACCGTTTCGCTGTCAGTAGCTGCGTTTACATGAAGGTTTTTTAGTCCGATTGAGCCGTCAATCCGATTATAAGGGTCCACGTAAACACCTTAATCGATCCGACCGGATTGAAAGGGGTGGTTTAATCCTTTTGTAATTTGATCGAGAAAACATGTAAACATTTGATCAGATTTAAAACCGAAACTGAAAGTATTGCGCATGTGCAATGACGTTGAAATAGCGTAATGACGCAGTGTGCGCATGTCAAAAAATCAATTCCGATTTGAATCTTGTGACATAAATGCACACATCAACCTGATTACTTTATTTATCATTTATGTAAACACCTTGTTCGGATTGATTTCATTCCATTTGAACCATGTAAACGCAGCTAGTGTTTTAAAAGCGCATCTGCATCTTCAGTGACTCAAAGTTCTTTTGAGATGTTTACAAGAAGATAAATCTTGAAATGTCACAATTTTCTTAATCTGAATCAAAGTAAAACTAAAATAATGACACAAAACTCTTGACTTGGGTGAGTTAGCCCCTTTCTGTAAATCTGTAGTGAAGAACCTTGGTGTCCAATTTGATAGTTCTTTGAAATTTGACAAAATCAATCCAGTGGTAAAATCTTGTTTCTTCCATTTAAGGGCCCGTCCACACGAAGACACGTTTCGCTGTATACGTACAAATTTTTTTGTCGGATCGGAGTTTCGTCCAGACGGATCCGGCGTTTTGGGAGACTGAAACAGCTATTTTTTGAAACCGGGTCCCAGGGTGGATAAATCTGAAAACGACACCCTTGCGCTTTCGTGTGTACGGCCAATCCGTATATTTTGTGAAACAATGATGTCAACAGGGACTCGTAAAAAGCAGCATGTAACACAGATTTTAGTCTCACTTCATTGGTTACCAGTGCAGTTTAGAGCTGATTTTAAATGATTGATTTTTGTATAAAGCATTGCATAATTTGGCCCCACCATACTTAGTGCATCTCCTTCTAGGTCTCTCAGATCAGCAAATAAGATGATCCTAGACATTCCAAGGACCAGATTGAAATCGAGTGGCGATCGGGCATTTGCTGTAGCAGCTCTAAAAGCGCTGGAATAATCTACCTCTAACCTAAAGGAGGAGCCAGTCTAAGATGCATTTTAAACGAAAGCTGAAATTACATTTACTAGAATTAGCGTTTGGCTCAGAAGGTTAATTGGCAAGAGGCTCTAAACAGATGCTGTTAAATACATTTTATTTATGTAATTTTATTGTGTGACTGCACAACACATTGGTCAACATTACGTTGTTTTAATTGTGCTTTATAAATAAAATGAAATCTGTAGTGTCAGCGCTCTCAGTGCAGCTCGTGATCTCTGTGCTGCGCAGCCTTGTGTTAACTCAGTGAATTATTATGTGTCCTCTAGAGGCTACTCTCGCTCTGTATAATGCCAGCAGTCTCTTCTCAGCGCTCTGATAATGACAGCGCACTCTTCTCAGTCGCTCCAGCGACTGGTGAAACTATCGTTATCATCAAAAATCCATACCGATAGTTTTTCAAGGTTGCATCAATCAACTATCGGTACTGATATATCGGCAAAACCGATGAATTCGTCGACCTCTAGTATGCATGGTTGTCAGAATTTACTCTTTAAAGTCTATAACAGTTACCACAGGAAAAAAATGTATTGTATAAATATTAAATTAGTACCTAAAGGCTATGTATCGTTGTTTTAAAGTATAATAGCCTTAAAAAGTTATGACATTGTGATTAACAAATCTATTTGTGTATTAAAATCATATGCCTTTAAAATGTCTGTGAGGGTTTACCTGAAGGGCCAGCTGTATCGATATTTCATGAGCTTCTGAAGGATCTCCTCACATTTCTCCAGCTCAACAGCTTTTTTCTTTAATAGAGACTTCGAGCTCTGTCGGATCTGCACACAATCAAAAACACGTCAGAAACTCTCACATATGGTGCTTTCATATTCCTAAACATGAAGTATTAGTCACTGTACTAATATAGACCTATATGAATGTGCCTACTGTTCATTTAAAAAAAAATGCTGTTGTCTCAACACACCCCGTATTATGCTTGTTAATGAACAAATTGTTCTTTCACCAGTACTTTTTAATGATTCAGCTGAAACCATATAAAAAGCTTTAGTGAATCAATTGTCTCAGTTGTGCAATTTTAAGCACCGTTAACTAAAACAAATGTAATGCAAACAGGGCACAGTATTGAACATGTCTTGTTTTACTCACCAGCTCGTCGATGTCAGCAGGGTGGCTCGTGGGCCGTGATTTAGGTGACTGTTTGGAAGCAGGTTTGGTAGAAGGTTTAGGATCTTGCTTGGGAGCAGGTTTGGGCGGTTTAGGATCTGGTTTGGAAACAGATCTGGGAGCAGGTTTAGGATCTGGTTTGGAAACAGATCTGGGAGCAGGTTTGGGATCTGATTTAGAAGTAGATCTGAGAGCAGGTTTGGGATCTGGCTTGGAAGCTGGTCTGGAACTAGGAGGCGAATGCTTCTTCTGTGGTTGTTTACTCTGAACTTTAGGCTTCAAAGACGTCTTGACCTTTTTCCTAGGTCTTACTGTGACAACCAAAACAGACAACTAGAGTTGGTGCCAATACTTAAGACAAAGTTTCAAGCACTTCAGCATGACATGATGCTATAGAACATTTATTAGACCAGTTTTTTTTTTTTTGCATTTTTAGTATGAAAACATTAATACAAATTGATCAAGTAAAAATTGCATTTTCCCCCACCCTTAATGAAAAAAAGTGCATTGTTTCTCAATGCTCCGTGACACTCACAGCTGTGGCCTGTGTCTCTGTATTCCTCTTCCGATTCTTCCTCTTCAGAATCTTCTTCATCTTCCTCCTCTGAATCCTCCTCTTCCTCAGTGTCCTCATTATAATTTCTGCACATGCAAAGATTTGTAAACGAATTGAGGAATTTTGAGCATAAAAAAAAAACAAAAAGCTACACTAGCCTCATAAAAACACTAACACAGATTTTACACACTTTACAACGCGTGAGCACTAACCTGCCCCTGGAGCTGCGTCGGGCAGTGGTTGGCTGACAGGCTGGGCAGAGCCATTCACCCGCCGGTATACGGTACAGAGCCGGCCGCAGGCAGAACAGGTGGAAGGCTTTATTACACTCATCACACAGAATCAACTTATCATCCTCTCCTGCAGAGAAAGACATTCAGAAACCAGATCAATTACACATTAAATCTTCCCGTTTCCATGCAGTACTTCCCCTTGTGTGGAGCTCGCATTACAGCAACAGGTGCCGTTTAAATCTTTCTCTCATTCTCTCTTTGATGGTCATTCTCTCCTTTGTGCATTTCATTTCATACTCTAAAGGTGTGAAGTCAACTACTCCCTGTGGCTGTGTGAGTCTGAAGGTCGTTTAAATCACATACAGTACACTATGGCCCCATCCACACTACTGCGTTTTAGTTTAGAAACGGAGATTTAAAACGGATACGATCTCCGTCCGCACCAGCGTTTTAGCTGCGATCTCCGTCCACATTAAAATGACTGAAAACGCGGATCACGTGACCATTCACCTACACGGGGCATGCGCGTGCCGGTGTAAACACCATTCCTCAGGAACCACATCTTCATTGATAAAATTATCCCACCATGCGCTGGTTCTTCCTGGCTTAACCCAAAACTGACGCTCCATGTATGGTCGATACCGCCGCTGCACACGGCATGGGAATTGTCACAGATCGCTGGAATAATAGCTCGCCTCCGGCGCATGTAGGCAGTTAAGCATCAGGGAAGGATACGCCATGATGATGACACCCAATCAGAGAGCCGAGCACGAGCGTCTTGCGTCATCGTTTCTAAAGTCCTCCGTTTTGACCCGTCTTCACTAAAACGCCCTCCGGAGATTTAAAACGCAAAACAGGTCTGCAGCGTTTCTAAACTTCTCCGTTTTAGGTCTTCGTTTTTGCCGTTTTAGTCTGGACGAGAGGTGCAAACGTAGCAAAAGGTCTCCGTTTCTAAACGAAAACGTAGTAGTGTGGATGGGGCCTATGTTCCAAATTATTATGCAGGTGACATCAGTAGGATTTGAGTACAATAAACATTCAGAATTTTAGTTTTTCAATTAAAAAAAATTTCAATCAATTAAAATCATATTGTTTGATTAATTAGACTGGATAGAGAAGCAAAAGCACAGATGAACACCGATGTAAATACAGTTTAAAAAAAGCATCCCATGATGCAGCTCCTAAAGTGGGTTTAGTGAATGTCCAGAACAGAGCTGGAATCTATACAAAGGGTGGCAACTTTGAAAATGACAAAATGTAAGATTTTGATTTTTTTTTTTTAAATTGATCACTATGTAAAGTTGTACACATCTCATTCACGTTGCAATGTGTGATTTCATAGCTTTGCTGATTTGGTCCATCATTTGTCCACTCTTTTTAATATTTAACACTGAAACTGCTTCACATTATTTGAGATTGATCTTTGTGTCTCACCTTTTCTGCGGCACACTTTACAGCGAGCGTTCTCTGCAGACATGTCCCACTTGATGCAGGCGTCCAGCATGCCGAGCAGCGCGTGCATGCGAGAAAAAGTCTGAGCTTCACGGACGGCAGTTTTCCACTTCTCCACCGCCGTGGCTACCTAGAAATTCAATATGCACAAGTTTAGTGTAGTTTGAACATTATATACACTCACATACACTACTTTTAAAGTTCACCCAGAAAGTATAAAACTGTCATCAATTACTCATGTCATTCCAAACTAGTAAGACTTTCGTTCACCCTCGAAACACGAAGACTTTCAATGAAATCTGAGAGATTTCTGTCCCTTCATTGAGTTCATGCAACAATCACTTCGATGCTTCAAAAAGTTCATAAAGGGATCAAACTAATCCAAATGAATAGAGTTATTTAGTTAAAAATTCAGATTTAATTTAGGCTTTTATTCACACATCAACATTGATCATTTAGCAAACAGAAGCTCAATTGAACATGCTTAAAGTGCGAGAACAAACAAACGTGCTGAGTAACACGAGAATGAACCTCATTGGTTCCCGCACGTCAAGCGAACATGCTTGAGCTTCTGTTTACCACAACTGATGTGTGAGTTGATGAATGTTTATACGTGAATAAATGCCTAAAGTAAATCGGTTCATGATGTAAAGTGATCGTGTTTGCTTGCAATGTTTACTTGACTGAGAAGTACATAGTTTTAATTTGTTAATATTTATATTCATTTTTAACCTTTTAAACATAGCCATTTGTTTTGTATATTTTTTGGCTATTGTATTAAGAATAATGAGATTAATTATTTACTGCTCATGAAGCCTTATTGAGCACAAATGCACTCACCCTGGCCTCTTCAGCCAGTCTCTTCTGATCATCCACCTCTTCTGCCGTCGTACTCTCCTCTCCCCCAGTCTTCTTTTTCTTCTTCTGTTTGGGCGCCATGAAGCCCTGCAGAAACTTCTTGATCACGCTCTCTTGCAGTGCGATCACACACTCACCGAAATCCTGCAGTTTCTCCAAGTTCTGCACCTGAAAACACAAGAGAGAAGTCAGGCAGGTTCAAAGTGGTGGAGAGATCCATGAAGCAGGGCTGGGCAATATTATTGACCAAAATCTTATTTCACGGCATGGTAATGGTATAAGCACCCACCCTCACCACAAGATCTTAATGTTTCTCACCCTCTCCTCAAACTCAGACGTGTCCTCCATGTATCCCAGGCCTCCTTTCTGCAGACGAGAGGCTACCTCGATAATGTCAGTGCGCAAGAATTTAAGCAGTTCCTGGTATCCGTCGCAGGTCTTTAGGCCTGGGTTACCTTTTTTTGTCAGATGGATGGAATGCAAGATTTCCTGGTAACTAAAACAAAAGAAAACCATCTGAATTCTTCATTCATTTTTACAGGGATTGAAAGCAAGTAAGTTGTATCTTTATGTACTCACTTGACTTGCAGCCTGAGTTTGAGTTCACTCTCTCTTACTCCCTGAGAGTGAAGACTCTCTATTAGTTCATCGAGGTCTTTTGGTGCATCACACACAAACCTGGTAAAACAGTTTAAGAACAAGCATTTGTGTTGCCGCCCAATACCGATATATCTTAACAGATGTCATGCCATGTCCTGACTAAAGTTCATTTTAACCCATTTTAGACCTTTTTCTTATTGGAGGCCTTTCCTCCCCAAAAATGTGTAGTCTCATACAAAAATTACTTAAAGGCTGATTTCCCAGACACTAAATGATATGATACAGCTGGGAATTTGCAAGAACACTTACCAGAGGTTTTGGCCTTGTTTGGGCACAGTGGTCTCAATACAAGTCTCAGACACTGGCGCCCCCTGCTGGCCATTTTCATTAGAAGTGCTGACTATGCTGCCCTCATCCTCTTTGTCTCCATCTGAGAAGGCAAGGGACAGACACGTTTAAACATACTGCATTTCAATGAAAGTAACATTATTCTGTAAATTATACATTTATAACTTTGATCTTAAAATACTTTCCACTTTCAAACACTTTTCACAATTCTCCAAACAGAAACTATTTTACATGGATTGTCCTTGACTACACCCGTTAAGTAGAAGTTGTACCAAAAACCAAGAAAACGGTTGCTTCTGTAAGCAACAGATGTGGTACATCTACCAGAAAATCTAGTCTGGCAAACAGGTTTTATGCAGCTAATATTTAAATTCTGCCAAGAAGTCTGGTCAACACATTTACAATAAAGTATTTAGAAAGTGCAAAGGTGGACTAACCTTCTGTCTCCTCCTCTTTCTTTATCTCTTCATCTTCCTCTATCGACACCAGCTCCTCTTCAGGAGGAAGAGTGAACGAGTAGTCTATACTCTCATGAACCCATCCCTTTTCAATATACAGCCCAGGAACCACATCGGAGAACAGCCAATACCGGTTGTGATTGCGGTCAGTGCCCAGCGGTGTTTTCCTCAACGCCAGCTTCGCTTTAGTGACAGCATCCTGTAAGGCTTTCTCTGCTGCAGCTTTCTGCCTCCTTATGCGCTCCTCCTCTGCTTCTTTCTCCATACGCTCTGCAGGAGATGCATACATACATTTTATTTAAGAACATTTTTTTATTATCTAATTCATTTTGAGGTCGCACAGATTAAATTTCGGGAGCATACGCGACCAAAATGGTCACCATTTCAAGTCTTGTAAGAAAGTTAAAAAGAAATGGAAATCTTGTGTAACAATATAAATGCCTTTACAGTCACTTTTGATCAATTTAATGCAGTCTTTCGACACATCAAAATGGAAAAAACGAAACTAGCGGACTGCAGATATACAAAAACTAGCGGACTGCAGATATACAAACGGTAAACAAAGCAGCGCTTGCTTACCATTTTGAATATCAATCACACAGATCACCAGTCAGCTCATGTTATTATGAAAATATTTGTGCATTCGAATGCTAAGGTAAGAGGACTTGTTTGCTTGCTTTAATCACTTTCACTTTTATTCTCGTGCACCGACTCCTTTCCTAAGCAGAACAGCCAATCAGAGTTCTCTCTCTCACCGACGGCCCGACACAGATTAAACATGCGGAATCGGCTCAAAATACCCCGACGTGTCCAACTAGAGCCCACGGTGCGGAACACACTGGAAAAACTGAGCTGACCGACGCTCAAAACGGTCCCGACGGTTAACTGTCGGCTTCATGTGTCCAGACCTTAGGTGAAGAAAGAACTTTGTCTGAGTGTTTCAGGGCCTTTGAGCAAACAACTATTCTAAAACTCAACCATTTCACATTTAACATGCTGCTCTCTTTAATTACCCTGTTCTGATCCAGACTCGGTCTTCATTGCGTCTCTCAGTGACCTACTTTCAGGGTGTGTTTCACACTTGGCAGGTTTGGTTCGATTAAAGTGTAAACTTTAGAGCGATTTCTGTTAGTGTAGATCATTTGAATAAGTGTGAACGCTGCCATCCGAACCCTGATGCGCACCAAACAATGCGACCGAGAACTCTGAAATGATGGTCTTGACCCATCACCCACCCAAAAATGCTAAAAAAAAATAAACGTGTGAGACCGTGTTATAGGTTATAAGTCATGTTAAAGCCAGATATGAAGGTACTACTGCAACACGCATGCAATGAGCACATTTAACCCAGCACACATATTGTTTTGGATATTAGTTAAGTTCCGTCACAAAACACAGTTTTTGTTTTTAAGTTCAATCTTAAAAATAACAGTGTGAACGCTAAGCGAACCAGGACTATTGTTTTGTTTTTTTGATCCAGACCAAAAGAACCAACACAAGTTCACTTTTTACTCCTCTCTCACCTTTGTTTTGCCGTTCCTGTTCTTCCTTTTCTTTCTTGGCCTGAATGGACATCAATCGTCTGCTTTTCACTGTGCTGATCATGTCCTCCGGCTCTGGTTCCACTTTGGCAGGGACCTTAGGTGCCTCTTTTTTCACGTTTGAATCTTTCCTCCCATCTGCCCTCATTAGAACATCTCCACCACCATCGTTTTTTGCCTCCATCTGCTCTTTCCGTTTCTGCTTCTCCGCCCTCTTACGTTCATTGACTTCTTTGAGCGTGGCGAGTCGCTCCTTCCACAGCTCAGCTGATCGCTGATGCATGGCTCCACGTGATCCTCCACCGAATAGGTCATGAGGATACGATGAGACAGCGCCACCAGCAGGCTGACCTTCTCCTGAGGGGTCAGTTCAAACACCTCCGATGTCTCAAGCTTTTCCAAAAACTCGCTGCTAACCACGTCATCATAGCCTCCACCAGGCTGCCAGCTATCTGAGCCACGGGCACTCTCTTCCTCATGTGCATCCGTTGGTCGCAAACACAGGCGCACCAGCTCGGAAACGGAGTGCATGGTCAGAGGAATCTCGGATAACGGCATGTCCAGTTCACTGTAACCTTCGGCCAGCTCATCTTGCAGAAGGGTTTGCAGCAGTATCACCAGCACACGGTTCAAGTAGAGGAAACCCGCCTTGTCTCCAGCTAAAGCCTCCATCAGAGCGATGGAGGTGATGGGATACTGGTCATCAGGCATTTAGGAGGCCAGAGTAGCACTGAAGGAACTCCACTACCATGGCTATGTCACCAAAGAGGGCGTTGGGAAGCCCCTCGGGCATGTCGAACAAACGGAACGTTGGCAAGCATTTGCCTTCGAGTTCCTGGTCTTCGTAACGGCGCGACATCTCCCGCCTCACCAGCATCTCCTTCTCTCTACGCTCTTTGGCTTTCTCACGCAGCTTCTGCTTGACTTCCTGCCGTCTCTGACGTAGAACATCCTGTTTCTCCTCCTCGGTCATGAGGGCCCATCTGCGTTTTTGCTCCAGAAGTTCCCAGCGCTTCTCCACCATCTCTTTCAGCTCCTCAGGAAGTCGTCCGCGATCCTCTGCGGACAGTGTTTTTGCTGCCTTTGACACCAGTGTGGACAGAGCGGTCTTCTTGTCTTCTTTGCCTTTATTCTCCTTGTAAAACCGAAGGAGATGCAAGGCCATAGGCGGAAAAGGTTTGCCCAGCTTAGGGAGCCAGTACTTAAACTTCGTCCTCGTTTTTTTGGGCTAGCTGGAGCAGGTGAACTTTTAGCAAGATCCAAAAGGGTCATCTGCTTCATTTTGGGTTTCTTGGTGATTTTCTCCTCCTTTTTGGAGAGCTTCTGGCCATTGGGAGTCTTGGTGACTCCACTCTTGCGGCTCCTTTTGGGGTCATTGGATTTTTTGTTCGATTTTGGGGTGCCGAGGATGTTTTCCCCATCAGACTTCTTGGAAGTACCTGAGTTTTTCATTTTTAAAGGTGATCCATTAACTTTCTTCACCTGAAAAAAAGAAAATATGTTTTTTTATTTTATTAAATATACACAGACATTACATAAATAGGGCTGGTCCGCTGGTTTTTTTGAGCTTCGAAGTTTCGGTAGGAATAAACATCGAATATTCGAAGCTTCGGAATCTCTATACGTCTCAGACATCCCAAGTCTCCCGCATATTGATAGCGGCTCCCTGATGCCCGCAATTTAGTTAAAATCTCCCGGAATCTAGCTGCTCGCGAGCTCCAAACCGTGTAGCGCAAGAACGACAGAGAGACCTTGCGTGTGTCATGTGTGCAAATGTGCGTGTGTGTGTGCGCGCAAGTGTGCGTGTGTGTCTCTTGAAGCGCATGATCATCATCAGCGCATGATTATTATTTCGAGAACCGTTCATCCTAACGACTTCACAAGGGAGTGCAGTGTATTCGGTGCATTATAGATGGACAGGCGAGACGCGACACGTTCAGAATTAATAAACTTTTAATAAACTACAGAGCAGCGCGAGCGGGAAGCGGTGCGCCTCACGCGAGCAGAGCTTATGCTCCGAGAACGGACACTGCTCTGCACTAGTGATATAAAACACACACACAGGTCTGTAACTTAAGCAATATTTCTAATAAGGTAGTAGGGATGCGCGGTATACCGGTACTGCAAAAATACCGGTATATATTATATTTCAAACGGTACAATATCATAATTTGGTTCATTTCGGTATTTAATGCGCTGCTGTTTCGAAGTTCACCGCTAGGCGGCAGTGCGCTATCTAAACTGACGCGGGTCATGCGAAACCGGCAAACGGTGACAACAGAGGAACACGATGGATCAACGAAGCTCATTGGAATTTCTACACGCCCGAAATTAATAAATAGAGAGAGCAGTATGAGTGAAATAAGGCATCACTTTGCCTATGAGTGAAATAAGGCTTTACTTTGCCTACAAAAGTCATGAGAAAAGTAAAGAAACAGATCTCAATGCACCACTCAGCAAACAGGGAGGCAACACATCAAATCTGCCTAAGCACTCGTCAGTTGCTCATCTTGACTTGTTCAGAGATCGACAGGTTAGTCCATTATTCAACTGATTTTATTTAGACTTTTATTGAACACTGAACAGCGCACATACATAAGAGCTTATCAATTATATATGATACGGTAAACACAAGCTCAAATCTGCTTGCATGACGCGCTAGAACCAATTCAGTTTAGGTCTCATCATTGTTATACTTTCAAACAAAAATATATTAATTGAATTTGAATGAATAAAGAATAAAAATTTGAATAATATTAATTTTAGTATTAGTGATAGTAAAATGAATGGCATATTAAGAGAGAGAGAGAGAGAGAGAGAGAGAGAGAGAGAGAGAGAGAGAGATGAGAGAGAGAGAGAGAGAGAGATATGAATATTACTAATGTTACAATTAAGCTACATTTGTCAAAATTCATTAGGTAACCTGACCTAACAGTATTATAGCATTTATTAATCTATAGCCTATCAATCAGTAATTAAATGACCTAAAAAAATTAAATATACTAATACATGTTTAGCATGTTAACATTACTTTATGCAATGCATTAAACTAATATAAACCCAAACAGTAACCAAACCAAGATCAATAAATGCAATAAATCTTGATAATTCTCTGTTGATGCATGACAGCTAATGGTTAACATGTCATTTCATTATTCTATTATTAGCCTATATGTGAATCTATTATTATAGATATTAACCTATTTTAATTGTATAATTTCAGTTTTTTTTTTTCCAAAATCAAAATTTAACCTACTGTATGTTCCCTGACTCCTTTTTTTTATTTATTTTTTTATGTACATTTTTGATATCTTTTCTTTGGTAGTGGAGAGTTTCAAGCAGTGTTTTTAAGTGGCACTTAAATTGAGACTTTTTTATTTTTTTTTACCCTAGGTATCGATTTAGTATCGATACCGAGGTATTAGATTCTGGTATCGTACCGAAGCCAAAATTGTGGTATCGAACCATCCCTATAAGGTAGGCTTGTCTAATATTTTTCTCACTAACAAATTACTGACAAAGTAGGGTTTAAATAAAGGGGGGCGCGCCTCACGCGAGCAGAGAATGGACTCCGATAGCATTTATATGCTCCGAGAATGGACACTGCACTAGTGATATAAAACACACTAATACATACATTTATACATTTTAATACTACATACATTTTGTTTCTATTATTCTATTTTCCACAATGTCAAAGCAATGCAGCTTAACCCAAAATACAAGCTCCGGCATTCACTTCTGTCCATACAAACTCTGCTGTTGTGCGGTCTAGCCAGAGAATACTCCCGTTGCAGGAACACTTTTAGTAGTCCAAGAAGAAGCAAATATCTACTTAAGTAGCTATAACGAATTTATATGTTAAGTATTGTATTTCACCAGAATTTATAGTGTAAAACATATTCAAGCGCGAATGAGAACTAGGGATGAGTCGCGATCTTCGAATAGTCGAATTGCGTTCGAAATTCGATCATAAAATTGCTTATTCGAATATCGTTAAATTTTCGCGCAATTCCAATGTGACATAATTGACGGCGCGCCTACTGTCACAGATCGCGCAGCAGGGTATTTTCCTGTCGGGGACACACACAAGGTGTTACTAACATGAATGAAACCCCCTCCTGCGCGATCTAGGATACCAGCGTTTTATACATAGTGTAAACAAACAACAGAAGGAGAGCTGTCGTGACCGTTACTCTGCGCCCAACAGAGGTGGGTAGTAGACTAACCTTTACTCCATGGTAGTAACCATCTATATAACAAAGTAGGCTACATTTACTTCACTACGTTGGGCGACGTTCCTCTCGTTACTTTATTTTAATGCAATACATGTTGTTAAATGCGTAGTTTGTTTATTCCAAGCGCGCTGTATCTTTTTTGGGCATGAGCGATGCTCCATTTACAAATGAATCACTCTTTTGAGTCGATTCTGTTCAAAGACTTCATCAAACAAGTTGCCAGATCTGTCTAAATCGGTTCGCGAATCAGTTGATCTGTTCAGTTTCCAGCACGCACTGAATCGTCTGAGGCGCTTTCAATTCACACTCGACTCGGAGTCGTAACAGGAAGATTTAAGAACATCAAGAGCGTTGGATGAAGTAGCCGAGGACCTACAGTTTAGTCTAGTGAAAGCAAATCTGCAAATGCATTATATTTTGCCAACGATGAAGATCTAGTTGAACATCTTCGTATGCTGTCTGTGAATGAATAATTCCACAGGACGATACATTCGAGTTCATTTCATTCAGGTAACACATTTTACAACCAAACAGATTATTACGCGACGATAGCACTACACAAGTATAATGACATTATCCGTTTTTTTGACATATACATTCATTTATAGGCTACATTAAATAAGCTACCATTGTCCACAGTTTATGAAATGAACACCCGCCATCCGCGGTAGCAGCAGTGGCATCACACGAATAGTTATGATTGTTTAAAAATTAGGCTTTTGCAGTAAAAAGGCAGGTTTGCATAAAATCATTATGATTAGGGCTGCACGATATTGGTAAAAAATCACATTGCGATATTTTATTTTTCTGCGATATATATTGCGATATAAAACAATTTCACCAGATGACTTAAATAGCTCTATTTGGAAAGAATGAATCATTCTAGAATGACTGGGGTGGTTTTGTCATGGAGTAAATCCGCATAGAAAGTAACTAAAATTAATAAAATGTTAACTAATGTAGTTAACTAGACTTAAATAAATGGAACCTTATTGTAAAGTGTTTCTGATTTATGTCTCTTGAGTTCAGTGTTGGACAGATCAGTTGTTTTAACCATTCATTAAAGTGAATCGGTTCAAATGAGTCATTGGTTCGCGAATCGGACGTGTCATTAACGGACCACATCGCCCAAGATTTGAGATTTGTCAACACAGAAAACATTTCATCACTGGACTCAATCAACTCAATTCATTAATATGCGCGAGGGAGAGCGAGAAAGACAGTTACAAGACGGTGAGTGCACGCGCGCGTGACCGGGACTGCTCGCTCTCTCAGTTAAACGAACGCAGCTGTCACTCATCTACATCACTCACCGGTCAAACTTTCGCGGGACAAAAATACGCTTTAGTAAGGCTGACAGAAAACAGCGCGCAATTTCCAGTCTTCTTGAGCTTTATGTTTAAACTGACAGGACTTGCAAATTGATAAACTCTCACACTATGATGGTTAACTTTGCAATGAATCCGCGAATCACACCCGTTACGGGCCGGGGAGCTGCTGGCACATTTACTGATCATGAATCACGCAACATCGCACATATCTGCGATGTGACTATCGTGGATGCGGACATCGCGATATCGATGTTAAAATGATACATCGTGCAGCCCTAATTATGATGACATTATTTTTTTTATCTAACGAGCATCTGGTTTGGCGATGCAAAAACGGACTGTCGTTAGGGCTGGGCGATATGGCTGAAAACTGTATCACGATATCAGTGTTTCATATCGGTCGATTTCGATAATTATTGATTTTTTTATGACCCATTTAAAATAAGGACCAGGATAAAAAATATATTACATTTAAACATTTTTATTTTAAACTTAACCTTCCTCTGATAATCCCAAGACAGAAATGTCAACACAACCATGGAAAACTCAAATAATTAAAATGTAAACATAAGTCTAAATTCAGTTCGGTTCAGACATCACGGTTCGGTACGATTTCGGTACGATGGAGTGAAAAGCAAAACAGAAATATAGAAGGCTTTTTTATAAATGTCTTAAGCCTTGTATTTTTTAAATAAGTTTAAAGGCATATAACCAGTTTATTTATAGTGCACTGATAATAGTTTTATATAATTAGTTTATTAAATTAATAAAAAGATAAAAAGACCTTGATATATGTTTGGTAATTGTAACTTACCTGAATAAATTTAAAATTTGCAATATTTCAGATCAATACTGTATATTTGTTTTCCTTAATTTTAATTAACTCTAACTTTATTCTCATCAGAATTATAAATGATTTTTTCTTTTTTAATTAATGTGTAACTTAAAAATAAACAGATTAGTGCTCTGTTTTGAGGACAAGAAATGAAAACCAATGCGATAAAAGATGGAACACACAGACTGTTTTAAAAAGGGGTTGGATAAATATGTTTTGCTTTTAAAACGGTGTGTGTGTGTGTGTGTGTGTGTGTGTGTGTGTGTGTGTGTGTGTGTGTGTGTGTGTGTGTGTGTGTGTGACAGTTGTAGGTTACAGTTTGACAAGGAATACAGTGTGAAAAAAGCACAATGTTGTGTTTTATTGCGAGTATAGGCCTACACAAATATAAGTAAACACTGGCAGACTGAATGATGTTCTGTATTAACAAAATGACGGAGTATATTTTTATGTCTCCACTGTTTGATCGCGTTCGCGTGTCTCACTCTCTCGTGCCTCTCTCTCTCGCGCCCGTGCCTACTCTCTCTCTCTCTCGCACGCGCGCACACACACACACACACACCAGCATTGGAATCTTGACATCGCAAGCCTGTTCATTATGATGTGTTCACATCAAATGCGAATAGAGCGAATTATCCAATAATGTTTCGCAATTCTAGCCTGCATGGCATGCAGATGAAGGGCACTCATTTTCTGCTTCTCAATCGCCGGTTACTGAAGAGGAATCCAGCAGCACGAGACAACGTGATGGCGCAAACAAACTGACACCGTTAAGTTACATGATTGCCTGTTAGCGTGTCACTCCCCATGGTCACTCCCTACGTTGCTAGATAGGTTACCAGAGAGTGCGTGCCTTTGTTAATGCAACCAAACTTGCTTCACAACCTGTGGTTTCTTCCGACGAAGAAAAAAAATATCGAACGTTTTATCAAACACATTTTTTATTGATATCGATCACGTGACTATCGCGATACATATCGTTATCGTTTTATCGCCCAGCCCTAACTGTCGTGCTTATTGTTTTTTTCTTCTATGTTAACTACCGGTATGTAAAAAAAAAAAAACGACGAAAACATGTTAATTGTTCAATTAATAAACAGTTTGTTTGATGACAAATCGCTAAAGATGAAATTGGCCTCCTTTTCTGTCATTGTGATTGTGCGTTCTTTTTTTCGATCTTCGAACGATAATCGACTTTTGCTCCTCGATTTTCGAATGGCATTTTTGGCAGAAATTCACATCCCTAATGAGAACTGTTTCGAGGGGGATGCCAGGTGTGCAAAAAAAAAAAAAAAAAAAACTAAACCACCGAACGAATATTCGAATATTCTGGTCCAGCCCTATACATAAATACAATTAAAATGCACAAATAACTCAATCGGGCAGTCTAATTAAAGAGCATCATAAGATGTAATTTAGTCATCTCATGTACAAATTAATGGCATAAAAGTTTAATTAATAATTTTAATTAATGGCATCTAGTAAGGAAGTGGGAATAATGGAAGTAATACAATGACGTTCCAGGAAGTCCCTGAGGCATATTTGGAGTTTCTGCGCGAGGGCGCCCTTTAGCGTCCAGAATGAATGAAGCAAATGCTCAGTAACGCTCATTCAATCCTATTTTAGGTAGAAAATAAATAAAAAAATAGGAAAACAATACTTTTCTAAAGAAATTTGATGATAATCAATGTTTTCCTCCAGTATGGAGTTTTTTTCCCCACAGTGGATGCATCAGAGGCTCATATTTCATATTAAATACACGTCTTTGTTTTAGATTTTGCATACATCCTGACATTTTATAAAAAAAAATATATATTTTATAATAAATCCTTCGGTAGATATAAAAAACATTGGTTGATTAATCAGTTATCGGCACGTACGGTCAAACCTAAATATAGGTAAAATCTACCATAGGGTCGACCTAATTTTGATTAACTTGAAATTAAATTGGCATATATATATATATATTTATATCACTATTTTATAGCCAGAGTTTTTGCCATCTGCTCACATTAGATTTTGCAAGCACTCTGCTCAAACATACCTGCATATGACTCCAGAGGGTTGGACTGAGAGGAATGTTCTGGGAGTCTTTTTTCTTTTTCTTCTTTTCCCCTTTTACATTTACTCCCTCACTGTCTGTTCCCGTCTCTCCAGTCTTTAGCTTCTTATTGGGTTTACCTTCGGGTGAGCTCATGCTTTTCCTCTTAGTTGATGGATTTTCTGCCAAAAACTAAAACAAAGAAAATGTTAATATTAGTTTTTTATTGAAAACACTTCTTTCTAAAGCATATCACGTACGTATCCCACCTTGTGAGGGTCCAGTAAAAAGTCACTGAATTTGCTCGGCAGGTTGAATTTTTTCACCAACTCATCCTCCACCACCCAGGGGGCGCTCTCTCCCGTCCCCAACCTCAGAGCGTAGTGTCTGATGAAGTAGCGCATGATTTCTTTGTTGGGAGGACGCTCCGTTCTGAACAGGCTGTCTACGGGGACGTCACTGATTACTTTGTCCTCATTAAGAAGTTTGACGTCATACTTGTGGGGCAGAAATTTGGGCATGACCCATTTCTTCTTTTCTTCTTTCATACTGGTTGGAAGTTTTCTGGGTGAACGACGGGCCCTATCAGCTACGGACAAAAAAAAGAAAAAGGGAATTTTTTTATTTTATTCTCCCTGATTCAATCAGAGTTTAATGTATATAGCAGTAATTAATATACAATTACTGGTCATTTGAATAATATCAGTAACTAATAACAACAGCAATAATAATTGTATTAACAATTTTGAATATAATGAAAGACTTACAGAGACTCTCTCTCCTGCTCTCCTCCTCTTTGGACTGTGGCTCCTTCTTCAGGTTCTCCTGACTGGCGTTCTCTTTATCACTGGATGGAGAATCGCAAGCTCCTTCCATCTTTTTCTCCACATTTTCTTCCGGAGGATTCTCCAGCGGATGAAGCTTTACCACTTTCACACGCAAAGTCTTATCATTGCCAACCTTGCAGAGAGAGCAAGACAGAATTACCATTTCACATCCATAAAGAGAAACCAGAAGAGAGGGAGAAAGACAGATAATTTGCACAATTCAACATTATAATACTACATATTCAGGGTTCCCACACTTCAGCCAATTAATTTCCATGACTTTGATGCAAAGTGTGGGAACCCTGAATATGTAGAATATCTGAATATCGCTTCTGTTCTCTCTTCATGGATGTGAATTATCCACATTAATAATTATTAAAGTAATATCTAAACAAATATGTAAGAAACCGAGCATAAGTAGACAATAAAAAAAAATTAACTATTAGAGAAAATGTACATGACATTTCCAGACCTGGAAATCTCACTTTTGAAAGTTAAGGACCTTCATAACTAAATTTTTCACAAATTAGACAAATTCCAATGGACAAAAGTCCCACACTACATACAAGTAGGGTTGAAACCATATGCAATTTTCAAGGTATTATATCAGTCTAGAAAATATCACGGTTTTACAGTATATTTGATCATGTTTTTGATTATTGAAAGCTGAATAAACAAGTTGAATCAATTTAATTTAATTATGGATTAAATTATTATTCTTAAATTAATGATAAAAATTAAGTTGTTAGAGTCCTATGAAATGTATTTTATTCAGAGTTATTTTTTCTTTTTGATTTAATACAAATATATTATCAAAATAAATGCATAAAACTTACAATTTAATTCATGTTTTAATAAGTAAACTAATTAAAATTTATAACCTTTTATTTTTGTGCTGCACAACAGAGATTAAATAATTGACAAAACATATTCTGTAAAGTTTTAAATGAATTGTATTTTTTTGTTATTATTATTAGAACTTTGAGAAGTACATTCTATTGTAAAACAGTATATATTTCTGTAAATGTATTTGTCAAAATCTTCAAGTTAAACTGAACTTTTATTTTTGACAGGTTGTAGTGAAGACCTTTAAGTTTTAGAGTGTATTTGACAATAATTTTTCTCAAATAAAATAACAAAATGCTCATCAAGCGTTCTCTCAGAGCAGCTCTGGAGATGTTGGTGTGTTCACGTCCTCATATCGTGAAAGTAGATGAAGCGGCGCAGCTCATACGAAAAAACACGCAGATTATATATTTATATAACAGTTTTTTGCGCTTTAATATTCACAGACCATATTGCGATTTGATTTACTGTACAGTTCTACTTTTGATTTATTCATCCATCAATCAATTTGTGCATTTTATGTGACATCTGCATTACACTGTAAATTCCATTTTCATGACTGGATTGATTCCGGGATTCTCTCTGCATCACGGAAATCACACTGCCTTAACTTATAACAGATTCCTTTATCTGCATGGAGGGATGGTGAACATACAGGTGTACAATTACCCTACATACAAGCATCAAAATATTACATGCAAGTACATACCAGGAAGTCGCATTCCTCGCCCACAGCATACTTGGTGAGAATCTCCACCCAGGCCAGATCCACTAGCTTATCGAGAGATACTGTGTTATGGTGCACAATCTCCAGAACAGGCTTTTCAAACCACACCGGATACTCCTCCTGAAGCCTGCCAAATATGAAACCATTCTACATTATCGGTAAAATGAGGAGTAAACAAATTATTCACTCATCGTAACTTACAAAACTTTGAAAATATGCTTTGATTTGTAACTTTGTATTGCTAACCAATGCAGGGCTTGACACTTAGTTGGCCAGAGTGAAAGACAGTCAGGACAGTGATGGAATCGTCACCGGCCCAATTTCTTACCTGAATACTACTGTTAGACTTACCTGAAAACATTTATTTGGAGAGGATTTATGTTAACACCAGTAAAGCTCAATACAACATACTCTTCATGGCCAGCAGAGGGAGATGAGAAACACGAGAGTGAAGAATGAAGAGTAAAAATAGCATCCAAAACACATTGACCCTTAAAGCAGCATAACGCTCTATATGGTCTGTACTGCAAACTGTTGTGAGTGTGCGCGTGTGTCTGGTTACATAAGCAGCTTATGAGACTAAACTGCTTTCTCTCTCTCTCACACACCAATGTAGAAATCTGTTTGAATGTCAGATGAGCAGAGCATTTCTCTACACTTCTGCTGAAGACTCAATCTATAATACACTCTCTCAGAAGGGGGGAGTGACGGCACAAGGGCACCAATGAAATAGCAGATGTGTGGTCATATGACACTCCCTCATCACAACAGCCTGACAATAGTTACGTTTAAAAGCTGTCTGCTATATACGGCTGGTTATGCTGGAAAATAAAGGGTTGCAACACCCAATGAATTTCCATGCCTTTAAGGGGTTCTACACTAATTTCATACAAATTGCACTCAAAGAATATTAATTTAAAAGTCAATAAAATATTTCAGAGCCAAGTAAAGGTGTATTTGAATAGCGTTAAGGGTCTGTGAACCGGTTCAAAGTAACCTGCCCATTTCATTTCTAGGCCTGGAAAACATATTTTTAAAATTACAATATGATCTAAACAGCACTTTTTCAGTATCACTGAGACACTGTTAAGTTTTTATTAATATTTTGAATTAGTTAATATTTTCTTTTTTAATTTTAGTAATTTTGTTGTGTGTTTGTCAGGTTTTTTTTTTAGGTTGTAGCTTGAGTTATTTTATTACATCAAGTTGAAAATGAGAAATGCTGCCTTGGGAACAAGCTGAAATAAAACTTTTTTCTCAGTTTATTTTGAGTTAACTTTTTTTTTAGTAACAAGTTTTAGTAAACCAATAACCCTCCCAAGAACTCTGATAATGCATGATAACAGCTATAGCATAAACCTATTGTGCTGCTTACCTATCCAGCATTTCTGTGCCTCAGATAAGCACAAATGCAAGAAGGCACTGGCAGCTCACTACATATTGAGACAGCCAAAAATGCCCAGTAGATCTCTAACTATAGAGATACGAGGTAAAAAAAAAAAAAAAAAAAAAAAAAAGACTGATGACTGAATGATGCTCATATCATATCACTCATGTATGAGCTTATTTTTGTTACTTACAGCTCAGTGACCTCCTGCTCCTCTTCCCAAGCCTCCTTATGTGTAAGCTGGCTGCTGCCAGTGCTTTTGCACGTCCATATCCGCTCTCCATACCTGCGCAGTCGAGCTTCATACTCTCTGAACAACAGGATTAAGGACAAACAACGCAGTCAAACACTACAAACAGCTCTTCTGCACTTCCAAAGCAGAGCTGCCCTGCCGTCATCCTTTATGAGAGACCCATTCATAATTAAAGGTCCTTTCACACTGGACGCGATTTTGACGCACGAATAATTCGCGCGATGGTTTTATTTTTTGATCAGCTGTTTGTGTAATGAGTGCTTCCACACCAAACGCGAATGTGCCTCGGCGAAAAAACGACTTTTATTTTATTCGCTTCGATGTCGATTTTTTTAAACTTTTGAAGCGACAGAAAAGGCTTCAGCCAATCACAACCAAGGAAATTGCATGTACCTGATGTAAACGTAGCCCCTAATGATTTTAAGAGGACAGCTGACTGCCAGACGCTGCTCCGGATCGATTCCCTGAAGTTTGTGGTTTGTCTCAGATGCGGTGCCATTGTCTGTGTCTCGGATGCGGTGCCACTGTCTAAAGGAGCTCCTCAAATTGTCCCACAGACATCCGAAAATAAGTGCGGAACCGGCCATGATAAAGTTTTAGCTCCTGTACTATACAAGATTAGTATACTCCCCTTCAGTCTCTCTGTTCTTCAAGATTGGGTGCCCGAAAACCTTCTTTTCTGTCTTTTAAAGTGAAATGAAATTATAAGCTCATCTTCACTGGATGATGATGTTTATGATTATGATGTTTGATGTGTCCATTTTTTCTCAACTGTCGGCGCGAATGTTTTGGAATGTTGAAGCTCTGAACGTCACAGACGTCGCAAATTCGCATCGCGGCTGATGTGAATGGTTTTGACACGAACTATTCGCACGCGAACTATTCGCTTTTTCGTTTCGCTTTTTCGTTACGCATCCGGTGTGAAAGGGCCTTAATGCATGCGTGTAGCACAGAAGCTCAGTAATTAAAGGGCCAGCAGCAGCAGAACCTCCATGAACATTTTTCGATATAAATTTGCCATTTAAATTTGCAATTAAGAACAGGTAGTGAAAAGACAAGAGAAGAGCTTCAGTAACAGGCACTCTGAAGAGAGTAAAACCACCTTGCCAAAATGCAAGATAAATACTTGTGCATAAGTTAATTTTACTCTGTTCATGTATTATGTAAAGGTTTATTCAAGCATAATAAATAATTACTGGTCACCCAATGTGGGGTTTAAATATCCGATATCAGTATATCTAGAAACCTGGTTAAGCAAATAAGACAGACAAAAATGCTCTAATTAAATTCTTTTTTAAAAAACTTGTTTTAAATTGACATGGTCATAACATAGATTTCACAACAGACAAGCAAAACCTAAATGTCAGATGCCGGACATCGCAAAAAAGCCCAAATATTGTCGGATTAATTCATATATCATCTCATGTATTATTCCATCATTATCTAAACAACGTTATGAAAGGTTACAGACTCAAAACTTTGCTTGCTTCAAACACTTTTTTGGCAGATCTAGAACACACACTTGATGGGAAAAACAGGAAAATTGTCTAGTTTTTGGTGCTGGAACTGAAACAAGCGTAAAAGTTTAAGCAAGTGATTAAATCTTTAAAATGAGTCAGAAAGACAGTTTTCAATGTATATAACCTGCACGCTCAAACGTTTTGCTAACTGAATTAAACTGACCTCCATCCTACAACCTTCACCCTAAAGCCCCGCCCTCCACAGACACGTTAGCCAATCCGAGGTCACAAAACCCGAACGCAGAAAGTGATTATGACGCAGGGAGTGTTTCTGATTGGCTAGTTTTCTGATTCCGTAACACATGCGGCCCGAGTTCACTTTATTTTATACTATTTACAGAGACAGGTGTGGTTCGTCAGGAAACCTGTTAGTGACATCTGTCAAATAAGATATTTTGTCTGAGATAAATAAAACAACACCATATAAATATCAATATTTTTGGAACAAACATCTAGTTAAATAAACAAAAACATCATATAGTCAACAAATATGCGAATGTCAAAATATTTAGTCAAAAGACTAAAACACTCGGTTGCTGATGCCCTGAAGGTCAGCTCTACTCATCCTGACGATTATGACCAAATTCACGTGGCGTGCGGTGAACATTTCGCGCGCAAATGACCTCGCGCCAAAGCAACACGTGAACTCGCACTTTCCCCTCCAGTGGCAGCCTGAGCTGAAACTATTTGTACAACCATAACCACACTCCCAGTATACAGATAACTGCCAGTCTCAATCTTGGAGCAATCAATCTATAAACCCATATCATGCATATCAGTGAACTGTAAGCGAGCGCGTTATACAAGATTGAGTCATAGCAGTTTGGATGAGAAACTGCTTAGCCGCCAGACGTCACACAAACACTCCTGGAGCTAACGTTAGCTCGCTAACACTAACGTTAGCTCGCTCTAAAATACACAGGACAACAACAACCTCTCAATATCATGAATTTGACCAGTTTCCAGCGCTAAAAATCAGACAAATATAACATTAAGCACTGCCTTAAGAGTGTAACCCCTGATGATCTAAACGTCATGTCACCTTTAGCCTGTTAGCGTTACAATGAGATGCAGCGCGCAAGATGAAAACCATAATAACCGCTTAAATGCGCACACTGTGCTCATACGCGCTCGAAATTCCACGATCCGCGTGGAAACAACAGATCGAGATTCTCGCGGACGCGTGTGTGTATGTTCAGTGCTCGCAGGTGGATGGTGGAGACAGTGGGAAAGGATACTCTTTGTTCCTGAAGGCCTCTTTAGAGTGCTCGATGATGAACACCTCCTCTCCTGGGCCCGGCGGCTCCGACAGCGGCTTCACCAGCGGGTACGGCTTCCGGCCTAGCAACGGTGCCATCGCGTGCGGGCTGCTGCGGTCCTGGATGTATCGGCAATGTGAACTACTGAACTAACCCACCGCTCAATCTCAGCTTAAACTGAATATGGAGTGAAATCCGCGCGTCTCAGCGGCGTAGCATGGGGGCTAGGCTAGCGCTGCTTTACTTAATTTTTACAAAGCGCGTCAAAACAAAACAAAACCAAACTACGACTTTACTGGTCAGTTACATCTCCTGTGTGGAATCCGTTGGTTTGGGGCAGCCGGCGGGGTCATGGTGAGATGGTTGAAAAGAGCGTAAGAAGTGAACGGAAGCTCCTCCTGAGTGCCGGGGATTGAAGCGCGAAAGGCGGCCCGTCAGAGCTGGTATGGCGGGCTTTCTTATGCCGCTCAGGTCCGTGTTGCTTTCGATTCTCCAGGCCAATGCGACGTACCAATCCCTTTTCCGCAGCGACTATAGACCGCGTAGATACTGTTTTGAAGGACGTGCTGATTATATAAACAAACAACAGGGTTTATAGCTTATTGAAAAATGGCGGGAGTTCCTGCTCCACCGGCAACATTCCGTACAACCTCAAAACTCCGTTACCCCGGTAGCAAGCTGCGACGCAAGAATAAGTCCCGCCCATCGTCTCCGACTATTGGTTACTAAACAACTACGACAGCGGCTGATGTATTTTATTGGCCGCTTGAACTGTCAGTTACTCCACCTTTTGTCAAAGGAACACCCCTCCAATCATAAATACAAGGCGTGTTTGGAAGCGTGGCTAGAGGTCAGTTTGTGGTAAATTCATAGATAATTTAAAATGTCAACTTTTGCTTTAATTAAGTAATTTTATTTTTTAAGAACATAAATTATGAGGCCTAATGCCTAGCTGAAAGGAGCAGCTGTTATATAATTTAAATAGAGACAATAGAGCGTGCACACGACACACATGATCCAATTAAAGAGACAGCCTTGATTAATATGTTAATGCTTGGCAGTGGAGACAATGTACTATATCGTCTTTTATTTTAATTTTTGTCAAGGCAACATATGAAATAAAGCATTGTCTCAAGCATTCATATAACACTGAATTTAAACCCTAATCAGTCTATTGAAAATTTCTATAATTATTTGGAACCAATATTGGGGAATCGCCTTAAAAATATGATTTGATGATTAGAAATCTTGGACATTGCACTTATTTTCATATGTAGAATAGTGTTATATCTCTGCAATACAATACATAGAGAAAATAATCAAATTAATCCAAAGTGGTTTTATTTCCATCTCTGGTGAAGAAGGTACATTTTTACCAGTTTATGGATCAAACAAACATATTTCTTTTTTATTTGTAAAATACTTCAAAGACAATGGAAAGTGGAAGTCTTTATATTTAAAATATAAATCTGTAAGTTACCTTACCATTTATAAAATATAAGCATTATTTTAAAAACAAAAACAAAGTTCAGTAATTGGATGCAGTACAATGAACAATAATAAAACAATTAAGACATTGTTATTTATTATAATTAAAATTGCCCTAGACTGCATGCATTTAAGTATTTTTACAATGAAGCAAACTAAAACAAGCCAACAAAAGTTATTTGTATAATCTATAAGAATGCCGCAAATACAAAAAATTCAACTGTTTTGTCATACTGTATATACCAATCATCACTCCATGCAGACTCAAATGTATTATACTGATAAAGTTCTTTCTCAATTTAGATTAAGAAACATGCAATTAATCAAGATGTAATACAAACCTTCATAAGAAAATAGCTGAAAAGACCCAAGTAAAATCTTTTTATGTACAAAAAAACAATTTCAAGCTTGTTTCTTGATCACAAAAGCGAATTTCAGGCATTTGGCAGGCTGTAAACCGTCTATTAAATGTACAGTTTAGTCTCTTTCAAAATGTACTTCATACTTTTGACCTGTGATGTTCAGCATAATAGTGCTAACTAAGAGTTGAGTTTTGGTCAGTGCAAACTCTTTTAAGCGGTGGGGCTCCAATCAACTCCTCTTCCTCCTATGAAAAACAGGAGTGTCACACACATTCATAATATCTCTTTTAATTGAGTATGTATATGAAGAATAGTGGATGTTACCTGAGTAGAGAGAGGCAACACATCTTCTTTAATTAGAGTTGGGGGCTCATCCGTGACCTCACTGCTGGTTGTTGATGTCTCTAAATATGGGGGTTGATCAAGAAAAGCAAAGTAAAATACTAGTATGCAATGTGAAATGAAGGATGCATAATCATTAGATACTTTTGTGAATTTAACAAAACTTGTCAAGTCTTATTTCATCCCAAAACTAAAAGAAAGAATAAGAAATGTAATGATATTTTAATTTAAAATCTGTTTTAGGAGTGAAAAAAATGGCATTATATATATAAAAAAATGATTGTTGTTATTGTTAAACATATTGGTATTTAAATAAAATGTATCATTGCATTATATTATTGTATTGTCATTCAGTAAACTACAGTATTTCTCACCTCTCTCAGCCTCCATCGTCTCCTGTCCCAGGGTGGGCGGCTGGGAATCCTCTGTACGGAAGTAAGGTGGTTGGGAAGGGCTCACGGCCTCACTCACATGCTGTGGACTGGAGTTGCTGCTGCTGTCCACTTTTGTATTAGACTGATAGGCATCTGATAGGAAACTCTGGTTACTGTTGTCATCTGTTTAGGAGAATAAAGCAAACACATATTTGTGTTAAAATAGGAATGCAAACAACATTGTCGAGGTACAAGGTCATTTAAGTAACTAGAGTATAGCAACACAGGCCAGTGTTGCGTTACATTAAATAGAGGATGTTTTGAATTGTTTACAGGGGAAATATTAAGCCTCATTGTGTCTGACATAAACATAACCTGTATTACCCTGAAAATCCAGTAGCACGGAACGGGCATTTTCCAACACTACATCTGTAGGAAAGCCCTTCAGTTTCCTCACTGCAGTACCTGCCACTTTAGGCTTGTATATCTATGAGAAAGAAAAAAGACATTTTGAACATGAAGACAACAGATATTTATATATCTGGGAGCTGGATTCAAGATGATATGATACACACACCTGTTTAGTTTCTGTGACAGGGACCCATTTGAATATTCGTAATGATGTGTCTCCCACTGTAACCCACTTTTTTTCCCTAAAAGCACAAACATTGTACAGGTTACACATACTGCATAATGAGCATAAAACCAATTTTAGGACTATTGTGTTTGCAGATTGTCAGCAAAGAAATGCCCCCTAGATATTTTTTTTGTGTGTATTTTAATTTTTCTCAGTGGTAGTTCTCATTAAATAATGTACTGCAGTAATTATTACCATAATACAATAAAAAAATATTTAAACAAAAGCAGTACAATAAATAAACGCAAATATTTTCATTACGGTAAGGGCTTGATTGAATTGTATTCTAATTCTTGGCAGGTTTCATGAGATTCACGCATATACGTTGAATTCTACGTCCTGTAATGTATATGTAAAAATGCTAATTTTACATTTCAGACATTCCGAACATCATCACCAACATTGTACAATCCCCATTGACACTTCTATGACTGACACGCCCACACACAGTATACAGTAAAGCCCATTGGTTGCCTTGCTTGTCTGTCATTTTCCTGAATGACGCCACACTCCCCGCCACTCTGAAGTTTATTTTTGTAACGTAGAAGAAAAGAAACTTGTCTCCCTCTTCGAACAGATAACTTACCACCGTCGGACCCTTTCAATTGCCGCCATCACTTTTTTTATATCATCTTTTGCACGCTGCGCGTCTCCGCCCGCACGGACCGTCCCGACATTTTAATGGGTTTTATTAGTTTGTCAAGATCTTCCTCTTTTTCTTGCCTTCCTCCGTCTGCGACTTGATCTCACCCTGTCTTCGTCTCTGTCTCGCGAGACTTCATAACGCGCCACTGGTACTACCTCTTTGCATTTTTCACATTCCCCATATTTAATTTATTTGTTAATTTATTTTCATTATAAATCATTATTTGAATTCTGTTATCTAATAAGAGCCATATGGGTGAACAACATTAAAATAAGCTGTTACGTACATTTTAATGTTCTCATCACACCACCAGATGACAGTGTTTTGCATGAAAAATATTCTCAATGGGATTTCATTTGACAGACTCCCATTATGCAGTAAATGTAACGTCTCCATCTACAATTTATAAATAATAAATGTAAATAATATTAGTTGTCCTTTATTAAAATTGCATGAACATGGAAATAAATTATAAATATTTTCACCATTTTGGTGCAGGAAAAATACCACTTGTTAACTACATTAATAAAGATGAATACTGTTACAAATGTATTATTTAATGTTAGTGCATTAATTAATGTTAAACAAATGGGATCTTATTATAAAGTGCTACCAAAATGTTTCTTCAATCAAAAAATGTAAAACGCATTGCATATTGTTTCAATATTCATTTTTTAAAAGTTAAGTATTCCTGCATAACAGGAAGGAAGCAACAGACATATAGTATATTTTTAACCTCACTTATCAGTAGATTTTAAAACTTGTGAGGTTTAAACTGAGTAACAATGGAAACCAATATTATAAATAAATAGACTCAATCCCTTCATATCATTTTAAAGATATTTATTAGATGATATTGGAATATCCTCCCTCTGCATAGTTGGGCATGCACATTTAGTAGTCCAGCAGAATTCAGTCATTAGAATTTCTCTCTCTCTCTCTCACACACACACACACACACACACACACACACACACACACACACACACACACACACACACACACACACACACACACACAACCACACACCCGAGTTTCCAATAGCAACACATAATCTATATTAACTATAAAAAATAGATGAAAAAAAGCTATATTTGAGTAGTTACACCATAGAACTCCACTGCAGCGATGAATACACCACATCACTCCATCCATCCTTCCCAGTCTCACTCAGCTCTGCGGAGAGCAAAGCAACACTGTTTTCTTCACATTAGAGCCCAGACGAGCTATAGCTAGAATATCACAGAGAGGTAGCTCTTCATCCATGGAAATGCATAATGCAATGAAATGAGCATGAAAACGCAGTGGATCTCCTGCAAAAAAAAACAATAATAAGATCTTAACTATTACGCTGCACTGAAAATACTTATGTTCTGTATTCAATGAAAAAATGATGGAAGCTTGTTTCCATAATGTAAAAAAAGTAATTGTGACTTTTTTCCCTCAGAATTGCGAGTTATCATGTCGTAATTATTTTTTTCCCCCTCACAATTCTGGGTTTACATCTCACAATTCTGACTTTTTCCTCAAATCCGAGTTTATACCTCACAATTCTGACTTTTTCCCCTAACAATTCCAAGTTTACATCTCGCAATTCTGACTTTTTGCACGGAATTCTGAGTTCACATCTCTCACAAAATAAAAAAAAAGGTATTTGAGAGTTTATATTTCGCAATCGCGAGTTAACATCTCTCAATGAGTTTATTTCTCACAATTCTGAGTTTATATCTCATAATACTCATATTATTCTCAAGTGGAAAGAAGCTTCCATAAAAAAAAGACATTTGCCTTCATCATAAACATACCTGGATATACCAGGAAATCTCCTCCAAACTTCCCTGCGGAGGTCAGGTAGAAGCCTTTATTTCTCAGATCCCTGTATACACGGAATCTAGTGTTCAAGCGTTCATCTCTAGGCACTGGCCAATCAGTGGAAAGTAAACTGCGTTCCTCTGGACAGTGGCTAAAGCCGGCACGGGCAGTACAGAGCTGGACCGCCATGGCGGCCACGGAAAGCGGAAAGCCTGGTCCAATGCATTAAGACGGTCTCTAATTGCATGGCCGGAGTCCTCTGTGGCTGTGGGATCAGGATGAGTCAAATATTATTATACAGTATCAGGGCTCTTATCATAATTAAACAGACAAATACACACACAATTGTGTCAAAATGCCCACCTTGAACAGTATCCTCATAAATGAGGGGTGTGCAGAATCACCCTGCTCTTGACTAAATAACTTATGTGGCTTTACTAAAGATGAATCTACATCTCATTTATACAGTGAAGATCATGCAGTTATTTTACATTTAATAACTTTACTCAATTATGGTATTATTTCTGTACTGTTGCATGTATTAGAGCTAATGCATTTAATTCATTTATTTTCTTATTTTATTACTGTCTGTTTACTTGCCTTTAATGTTTGAATATTTATATTAGTTTGCCTAGTTGTTTTTGCTGTGGTATCATTTTACTGGTGTCATACCCTTATTTGTTAGACAAAAATAACAAAATAACATAATGTTTGTTTCTTAGTGGAAAAAACATCCACGTTAGGTAGAGCTCATCAATTGTATTAATGATTGGTTAATTCATTTGAATATCCCCAACTGAGCAAGCCAAAGGCAACAGTGGCAAGGAACCGAAAAACTCCATCAAGTGACCTAATGGTGTCCTAAAACTCCATCAGATCACCCAATGGAGAAAAAAAAAAACCTTGGGAGAACCCAGGCTCAGTCGGGGGCCAGTTCTCCTCTGGCGTTTATGAACTAGAGGCCGAATTTACAGTAACTGTAAGATAAAAAATTTATATGAATGCCTGGCTAAATAGATGCGTCTTTCAGGGTTTCTGCAGGTTTCAGTAAGTCAAATTTAAGACCTTTTTAAGACATTTTAAGACCATTAAGATTGAAATTTAAGACCTACACGACGCATTATCCAAGTTAGATAGATAGTTAACTCGGGATCATTAGAGTATCTGTCTGTCTGTGTGTGTGTGTGTGTGTGTGTGTGTGTGTGTGTGTGTGTGTGTGTGTGTGTGTGTGTGTGTGTGTGTGTGTGTGTGTGTGTGTGTGTGTGTGTGTGTGTGAGAGAGAGAAGGAGAGGTAGATATTTTTTAATAGAAAATTGTACTTTTGCATATTATACTGTAAAAACACAATTATTGTTGATTTTAGTTGATCATAGTTGATAGTTAACTAGAGAGGAAATGATGAGATGATTAAAGTGACCAAAATTATCACGGTTATCACAGAATCCTGTTCAAAAAGTATTCAATTCAACAAGTTTTATGTCGAAAAACAGCAAATAACAAATTGATTAGCATCAATATGCACTTTTTGTTTACATAAACATTAAAATACCATTAAAAATGATGGCTAGATTTTAAAAGAGTGTCTTGCAACATGTCATCTACTAACATGTACAAGTTCAAATAAAGTTTTGACAACAAAGGTTTTATACAAAGTTAAACCTCATATTTCAGCCTTTAAATATTTTTTTTTATAAAAAGAATGAGTCAAAAAATTACTGACATTTACACATTAGCTTATATTTATTAGTAGTGTTTGGGTGAGCCCCCCATCCTTCATGTTGACGGAGCTTTCAATGTTGTTATGGAAAGGGGTGATTGGTTGGTTCCTGTCACATGACCTGCGGTGCGTGCATTTGCGGCATTCTGAAAAGTTTAGATTTTTTCCATCTCGTTGCACCTGGTAAAAAAATTAACGCGTCGCTTCAATTATGAGCACGCTTGCCGCGCGCCTACATTTGAACAAACTGTATACATTTTGAGCGCGGAAAAGACGCGATATGTGAACGGCCTCTGGCGAGCTAGCTCATGTCAAGCCACGAGCTACTGGAGCACGCGAGCGACGTGTTGGAGACCCCTGCTCTAGAGCTCCGCTTTGTAGGCTACAACTCGATACTTTTTTGCTACTTTGTAATAACTTTCTGCGGCAAGCGTTTCTGGAAATGAACGAGGGTAAACACTTTTTTAGACCTGACTAAATGAAATTTAAGACCTAGGATGAAAATCTGGCCGTTTTTAAGACTTTTTAAGGCCTTAAATTTAAAGTCCAGAATTTTAGACTTTTTAAGACTTTTTAAGACCCCGCGGAAACCCTGGTCTTTAGTCTAGTTTTAAACTGGGAGAGCGAGTCTGAGCAACGAACAATATCAGGAAGGCTATTCCAGAGCTTTGGAGCTAAATGTGAAAATGCTCTGCCTCCTTTGGTGGATCTGGATATCCTAGGAATGACCAGAAGCCTCGAATTTTGTGATCTTAAAGTCCCTGTAAAGGCAATTTAAAAAAAAAATTCTAAACACATTATAAATGTTAGAGATGTATTGCTAAAACATATTACAAAGACTGTGAACTGTGAAGTACTGAATTGTGGAGTTAGACCGTTAAACAGTTTTTCACCATTGCTATTTTCCGGATTTTCTGGGCGGGGCTAAAACGGGGACTCGATGACGCACTGGAGCCCCCGAGCTCCTGGACACGCCCCTACTTGATGACGCACTGGAGCCGCTGAGGCTGCTCAATCGCGAGTTACTGTCAGTACTATTATTAGTAACAGCCTACAGATTGCTAGCTAGCTAGCTATGCCTTCGTCACGGAAATGCGTACTACCTGGATGCGATCACCGGATCACACAAACGGATCGGTGTCCTTATTTAAATTTCCGAAAAACGATTACATCAAGAAGAAGTGGATTAATTTTGTGAAGAGACACCTTGATGGAGAGCTGAGGATCACCGCCAAAACCCACCTCTGTAAGTGATCATTTTACACGATAGTTGTATAAACTTTCGTCGGAGACAACTGCGATTCACTGATAATCCGCTGTTACTGGTGAATGGGGGCGAACTGACTCCCGCCTCGGCATTCATTCTCCCGTCGCGCCGACAACTGGTGCCATCATCGGCAGTGCGTGCCCACCGTGCGAGCGTTCATTCCGGCTGGAGAGTTGAGTGTGGCGACGGTCGGCAGCTTTCCCGCGAGTGGGCGTGGTTTCAGCGCAGCCAGCGGACACACCCCCAGCGTTTGAGAGCAGAGACTACTGCTCATTTTTTCAAGATTTTGATAGCTTATTTTATGTACTTGCTGGCTTTTTTTATCATTCAAATTTGGCTGGGTGACTAATAACACATTTTTCTGTGGTGTGACAAACTCAGAACACATACTTAATTCTGACTTTACAGGGACTTTAAAGAGCACGATGGATTGTAAGGCGATAGAAGATCCGTTAAATAGACTGGAGCTAAACCATTTAGGGCTTTATAAGTCAGTAGCAATACCTTGTAATTAATATGGAACTTTATGGGTAACCAATGAAGTGATGATAAAATCGGTGTTATATGATCATATTTTCTTGATCTAGTAAGAACTCTAGCAGCTGCATTTTGGACTAACTGTAGCTCGTTTATTGAGGATGCAGGACAACCAGCTAATAAAGCATTACAGTAATCTAGTCTCGAGGTCATGGATGCATTAACTAACTTTACTGCATCAGAAACTGATAGCATATTACATAGCTTAGCAATATTTCTAAGGTGAAATGCCTCCATTGCTAGTCATCCCAGAAACAATTTTAGAGCTAGTAACAGAGGCTTGAGCCATTGATAACAGACTAATGCAGTTATTAATGCAATTATTAGAGAGAGAGAGATAAAGTGTGTGAATTACCCGAGTCTCTACGAATACTAGTGAAACTAAGTTTATCTGCCCCAAGAACAGAGCCCTTAATAGCTCACTAATGAGAAATGGCATGTAGATTTAAGTTACTAAACTCTTTTACTGATAAAATCATCAAAGCAGCACTGACAAAACGTTTCTGTGCGAGTGTGTGCCCGTACTGTATGTCTGTGTGTGCGCGTTTGATTGGGAGAGCGGGAGACAAAAAGTATGCTTTCCTTACATAATAAGTTTTACAATAACAAAAAAAAAATCGTTTTTATCCTATTGTTCACTATATTTATGTGCTTGGTCAGTGTCGAAGTGGTTTTTGGTTCCTTTGCTGTTATAGGGCTGTAAGGACTTTTGAAATAGCTGAAATCATTTGGCGAACAGGTGAAGTAATATGGGCATGTAATGAGGTCTGCACCTCTCTCTCACCATTCTCTTTCTCGTTGATGATTTTCTTCAGCACCGTCTTCTTGTCCTCCAGGGCCAGAGCACACTGCTCCTTATAACTGCTCTCCAGACCTGCCTCATACTGCCTCACAGCCTCTGAACGCATCGCTTCATCTCCACAATCCTGAGGAAAATAATATCACATACTTATTCACATAGTCACAGAAAGATAGATAGATACTATCAAAAAACAGACAGACACATAGATAGATAGATAGATAGATAGATAGATAGATAGATAGATAGATAGATAGATAGATAGATAGACGTTCTTTTCCTGTGTTCTCTAATGTCTGTATTTGATATCTAAATGCAGTAACAGAGCATGCTTATTTAGCCCGGTTTCCAGAAATTAAATATGGACTCGTTTTGTTTGAGAAAAGGTCTTCAACATGTGTTAAAAGATATAAGGGTCATTGGAATCAATAGTTTGAGTGACCATTTTATAGCTAAATTCTTTAATTTACTGTGTTAGATTAAAGTGTAATTTCCTTGAGAGAAAGAACGTATTATCTTGATGTTTTGAGACGACTCTCCTGTTTGTAGTTAGAGCCTGGCCAAATCCAACCTTGGAAAAGCTGTGTGTCTGTCTGTGTGTGTTAGTCTTCTTGGTTACACGTTACAACACTGTCATTATTGGAGATGACTGAGTTGTTGTTCTGGACATGCCGGCGCCCAGCAACCCAAATCTGCGACCTGGAAGGTCACAACGTGCCTAACTTCAGGGTCCGAGTGTCTGCTGCATAATCCATGGAGATATGCTTCCGTCTATCTGTATATGTGTGGAAAATTACTACATTTATCTATTTCTTAGTCAATGAGAATCATGCAACCTGAAGCAAGGACGTAGCTTAGACCTTGTCAAGTCAAGTCACCTTTATTTTTATAGCGCTTTTTACAATGCAGATTGTTTCACAGCAGCTTTAGAGACAACAGGAAAATAATGTTGTAATAATATTGTTAAATATAAAATTAAATGTCCCCAACTAAGCAAGCCAAAAGCCAATGGCGACAAAGGCGACAGTGGCAAGGAACCAAAGCTCCATCAGGAGACAGAATGGAGAAAAAAAACTTTGGGAGAACCCAGGCTCAGTCGGGGGGCCAGATCTCCTCTGGCCAACGAACGACCAGTGTATGATTATGATTCAGGCAGCATTACAGGTCAGAAGTCAGATTGGATCGGAAAATTATATTATGTATTTCATCTGGTTGAAGATTGGAGTCATTACGCACGAGTTTGTTGAGGATCAGTGCCGATGAGGCCTTCACAGGGGAGAGTCTAGTTGACACAATCTCTGCTGACACTTTAGGGATGCGTTGTGGTCGTCTCTAGGCGAAGGTCCACCATCTGATCTGGATACGGCCCAAATCTGGCTGATTACATCATGCGTTTTGGTCAATATGCTACCTTGGTGTAGTAGGGTATATTGCTGTGATCTACGAACTCCTTGGGAGTCTTGAAGCTTACTTCTGTCTGATGAAACTGCAAACTATCTTCAGTAAAACTGTTCTTTAATTTATTATAATTCTGACTCTTGTTTTAATTAATCATTTCTGGTTCTTTGACTGTAAATCCCCTTACAAGAGATAGATGGGTATATAGATAGACTGATATACAGATAGAATAGATAGATAGATAGATAGATAGATAGAATAGATAGATAAAGATAGATAATAGATAGATAGATATGATAGATAGATAGATATGGCTGTAATAGTGTAGTGGGACACCTGAGTGTGCAGTGAAGCGACACCAGTGCTGGTCTCCTCCAGCAGCAGCGCCTCCTCCTGCAGGAGCTCCAGAGGTCGTCCCAGCCGCACGTTCTGCCGAGGCTGACGGGCCAGAGAGCCCACCAGAGCCCCGGTCACACCCTGAGACCTGACCCGTTTCATGTCCGACACCTTCCACAACAGAGGAGTGGATCCGCAAAAGCTGATGTCCACCAAAGCATCTCCTGCCGGCTGATTCTCACTTTCACTTCTGGTATCCATATCATCCTTTACTTCAATACTTGATGATGATTGTGGCATATTCATCTCTGCTGGATCCTCATCCATTACTCTTCCAGAACACACCTGGACTCAACACATGACTATCAACGTGTACGCTGTAACAGTTACCTCCGCTCTAAAGAATTTACCAAGACATTTTGTATCGGCACAAACAAATTATAACAGTAAATACGATATCTCGGCGCACTGCCAGAAAATTAAAGTAACATGACTGCAGTGGTGGCACAGATATGTCAAATGAACTACGCCTCAGGGTCACGTTTACCTCGCGCTGCCAGAACACGAATGTTGTTTCAGTACTGTCATCTGGTGAAAGACTTTTACATTATACATTCATTACAAAAAACTATTAAAAAAATATTGTTAAATCGCGATTCACAACACGTGTATTCTTTACACAACTTCCTTCGCATGCATCGATCGCATACCATGTGACCATTCTCTGTTTGAATAAACAGAACAGCAGGCGCCATCTAATGGTCCCTTAAAAGTTACAAGTCACAATTCGCTTTACTGGCATGGTTTAAAATAGATTTACATGGCAAGCAATTTGTGATATAATATAACTAATATATTATGATACTAATAAAAATAAGTTACATGCAATCTCCCTCGAAAAAGCCGTTGATGTGATTAGCCGCTTGTTCATGTGGTATCTGTTACTTTTCTCATCGCTCTTTAAGATGAGCCAATCACAGCCATTTCTAATAACTAGATACCAGTTTTATTTAATCGTTTTAGTATTTCCATTTGTGTTTCGAATGCCAAACCTTATAATTAATGGGGTTAAGATATTTACTTAATGCAAATAAAATACATCCTGAAAAATAAATGCCGATCAAAGGTGCATTCGGCCTTCTGAGCCCCGAGCGTCCTCTTGTGGAAGGCAACATTCTTCTAATAAAAAAAGGTTTTAACTTGTTTACACATCCATCATTGATTGACTTTATTCAAAACACAGTATAAACAAATATTAATAATGATCAAAAATCAAAATGTATCAAAGTACATCCTTGATGATATGTACATATTTAGTTATTGGACACATTTACAGAACTGTTTATTAATGAATACCGTTGTCTAGAACGTACTTTGCAATCAGCATAAACATCAGTGGAATGAATAAATTGGCATATGATCATATAAAGAGAGATGAAAGGGTCAATAAAATGATTGAGCAAAATAAAATACAGTTCTGAACACATTACAAAGAGTTTGAATTTCCCAATGAATGCCAATACTTTGAAAACTGATTAATACGGCAGTCTACTGTATACACCTGAAAACATGTAAAACACTGTATTTGACGCCAATTTGATCCACTTAACGGCACATGTTCTTATTGGCCGAAGACTGCAGAGCGGTTGTGTGTACAGGAGACTCATGGAGCAGCGAGAGGGACTGGACATCCAGCATGCACTAGCAGACACACTGCATTCAGTGCAAACCTTCATTAATGCCGTCTCACACACCAATGACTCACATCACACACCTGAAGGAAAAAAAGATAAAAGTGTGTTGTATGAGGTTCAAAACAATCTGGAGCTCTGAATTTACAGAATGTTCTTAAAGTCAGCATGAAATGGAAGTTTGTATATGTTTGTTATGTATATCTGAGTGAAAAGTGTTCTAAAAAAAAAAATTACTCGCCACACCAGTAAACACATCATCATCAGAGAAGAGATGTCGCTGCAAGTTATTTTGATTAAAGATTCGGAAGGCACATGAAAAAAAAAAAATTAATGTCCACAGATAAATTATTTATAATAAATACTGCAATATTCCATTAAAAAAGAATAGTCAATTTTGATTTCATAGTGACTTTAAAATCACAATGTATTATTTTGGACACATTCAAAGATCTTTGATCTTAATAAGAGTGGTGTAGGGATGATGTATTTTTGTAGATCATCCCGGCAGTTAGCATCACCCTGGTTCCTTCGACAAAAATCATTTTCAAGCATCAAGATCAACTTTTATGAATTTTGGGAGCCTAAATACAAGCTAAACGTAGATTAGACTTCAACGTCACCACCATTAAGCTTCCGACAGCTCTTTCAGTCTTCATTTAAAAAAACAAAACATTTTCCCTGAAAGTTTGAGTTAGAATATTTTTCAAGAGCCAATTATGAGTTTACTGGTCTGTGCGATGACGTTTAATGTCCTCTGTAGTCCCACACTTGTTAGTGACCACTGTTTTCAAGACATGTAAAGGCTTTAAAAAAAAAAACAATCACGAGTGGGGTATTACTGGTGTGTTTTATGTCATAGAATAAAACATGAAAATAACTAGAGCTTGTGTTTACCACAGACCTTATTTCAGGCTTTTAACAAAAAAACCCATTGACTTTAGGACGATGCAACCAGAAGTGCTAAAATGCTAACCCATGACCGGGTTTTGGCCTACAGAAACACGTCATATATGGGGGCGTAAAAACCATCAGGCTACCCACAAGTCACAGCCAGTCTGTTCAGTTCCCGCAGCCTTACGCCCGTCTGTGGGGGAGAGAGTCCATGTGAACGCTTAGCTTCATCTCATTCTCCAGAATCTGCAACAGCTGCTGCATGGAGGGAAGGTGGCCTGACTCCAGCTTTGACCATACAGGCACATCTGTGAGCGCATAAACACACACACACACACACACACACACACACACACACACACACACACACACACACACACACACACACACACACACACACACACAGCACACACGCAAGGTAAAAAATGACTAGTATTAAACATCATGTAGTGTGAAATCAGTATTTTGATCAATAATCAATCATCAATCCTACCATTAAGTGTGATTTCAAAGGCGCCAGAGGACATGCACTGGTTTTCAATCATGTTGCTGAAGAAGAACACCATCATGCAGGCATATATCTATAAAAACACAACAAACTGAGGTCACAAACACATGTAGTAGGCAACATTTCATGTGGGAACTGTAATTCCTGAATCACTACCAAACAGAACTGACTGATTAACAGATTTCCCAAACATTCATGAACTAAAGGTTTAATTCTATTACATTGTTTTCAGACTGTGCGTGAACACTACATACACATTTTTTAACAAACAAATCACTAACTTTTGCACTCAAATTGATTTAAGAATTTGAAGGAAAAAAAATTTAGAAACTGAAACCACATGTACACAAAAATTTTAAATAAATCTGAGATATATAGCCTATATGTTCAAAACTGATAAGAACAGAATCCAGAAAAATTAAAAACGGAAAAAAATGGAATAAAACAAAAACGGATTACAAAACGGATTATAAAAAAAAACAAAAGACCAGAAGGGTGGATATCAAAATCAGAGGCAGAGATATCCCACAACTAAGCAATTATTAGTGAATGAGACTTACTATGAATTAAATATTCTAAAATATAATGTGACATTTTTCAACAGAAATTGATATGCACTCCAAAAACCTTATTCTCTTGTGCCCAAAGCCAGATTCCTGGAGTCTCCGTACAGAAAAATGTGAAAGGGTCCTTGCCCAGGATAATTAAACCAATCACTACAAATTTGAAGACAGAGAGGAAGGAAGCTATATGCCTAAAAATAAATAAAAAAAGACATGTTTATGAGTTAAAGCCACAGATTACCGTGAATTTGTATGGTCTACAAGAGAAACGTGAGAAACCCACCTGTATATAGGCTGTGGAAGGAAGTTTTCTCCCTCGATGCGGATGTCTGGGTACCTCTGGGTGAGAACCCGAGAGTACTCTTCAAACACCCGCCTGTACCCTCAGGACACACTGAAAATTGAGAGAAACTGTATTCAGGAACTAACCCAGAGGACAAATAAACCAAAAAAACTGGTTCACATATGCTTGCATTATAACACTGAATAAAAAAGAAAAAGGTAAAACATTTTATCTCACATTTCTGACTCACAATTGTTTATATCTTTATTTATTCTATCTCACAATTCTGAGAGAAAAGTCAGAATTTTGAGATATAAAAGTAACTACCACCTTTTGGGGGGAAAAAAAGCCATTGTGGAAACAAGCTTCCATACCTAACAACAAATAATGAGGGACAAAAGTACACTTACTATTGTAAAACATATGTAGTTTTGTGTTTATTATGGTTTACAACAAAACCATAGTTAACCCCTGGTAGCTATGGTTTTACTGGAAAAGAAAAACTGTAGTAAAACCATGGTTAATATTCTCAAGGGTTGTGTCAATTGTGTGCTATATGTTTATTGTTTACTAACGTTACAAAAAAATATGAATTGGATTTAAAAGGTGTGTTGTTTTGGTTTGTTGTGAGGGTTTTTAGTCCTGAAAGACCCAGAGTTGTCTGAGAGTTATTAAATGCCATATAAAACACTATGTATGCCATATTCAGTTACATGGTATTTAAAAACATTTTGATTTTTTTTTTTTTTTTGCACATTACTTAGGCTACGGGGCAATTGCGGTCAGCACAGAGAAAACTATTAGGAAACATATATGATCCAACTTTAATGCATTTAACGTGTAAATAATTTCAGTTTAGAATAAATAGTTGCTTCATCAACACATGACACTGATCAGCACGCGCACTGACAGGAAACGGAAGCACATTCCGTTTGCTTACCAAATCTGAAACTTCAGCAGTGGCATTCCAGTATATTGCATTTTCATCTTTTTAACGCTGGTATTGTCGGCTGTAGCATGACACACTGACAGCACACAGACCAGTAGAAGACTTAAACACCGCGTTTCCATCCCGCACAATCTGCTCGCAAAACCTATGAAGTCAACAGGAAACTCCCGCAGTAATACAGCCTGTCAAAGTAAAAGCTCTCATCATCACTTCGCGTGCTTCAGACAGGCTGTTATATTCTGTGTATAACCGAGGTTTTCAATCTTTAACAGGTCAAACAGCATCTTTTAATCTTTTAAAGATAAAACTTAAAATATGATCATTCTCATGCGAGAGAACCCCATCTTTAAATTTAAAAGGCAGCTATATAGTTATATGACCTATTTATACAGTGAACAATAATATTAGTAGGCTATATCAGATAATGTCTTATAAGACGGGCTCCATGGATTTCCATGGATAAAACATAAAACTGACGACATGCAAATGTTTGTGTTGGTCGTATTAATAACCGTTCATTCAAATTAAAATCGCACTGAAAATGTGTCTTGGTGTGAACCTGTACAGACAAGTAGTGGTGGATTTATTTTTTATTTTTTTGGCAACCACTGATCAATATAAGTGTGGTGGTGATGACGATGAACACCAAGTCATCTAATCATCATTCACACTCAACCGTTAATAAAACTATTGACCTGCCGTTTAAGCCCTACACTGATTTATATTACTTTATTGAATTATTTTAATTTAAAAAGTATTACTTACAGTTCCACTCAGAAGAATGTAACACGTAATAAGTTGGTATGAGAACTTACATCACCATCTACTGTGGGAAATGTGACCAAAAGCAAGGGAATAAAAGGGTATTTCCGTGGATGAAAAATGAATGACCAAAAAGTTGGATATCAAAAGCAAAGTAAATCCTGCAACTACACAATGATTAGTGGATGGGACTCACTATGAATTAGATATTCTGATCACGAGTTAGTCATTGAATAATTTACTCAGCTGTTTTTTTTCACCCTGCTTAATTCAAGAACAAAACACCAAAACCAAATCCTGGTTTTCAGATGCTACCTGCATTAAATACACTGAGCAATTGATCAACAAGCCTGATGTGAAAAGGTTTGACAAAAGTGGACAGACTGAGAAGGTTATTGTAGTCTGAAGCTGAGCTGTCCTTGCCCAGGAAGATGGCAGAATCACTCATGAGAGGCACCAGCGGACAAGAGAAAGTGGCCAGTATGAAGGGATTCTGGTCCTATGTACCAGATTGACCCCTCAGTTGAAATTGTTTCAGACCCCTCCCTCAAACAGAGGATTCACTAAAATTAACAGGTTTCTCCTACATATATGAGGGGAAAAAACATGTATGAGAAGCTGATATACTAAAATCAATCTAAATGTTTAACACCACAACTCCAGATATTAGCTGTTTGTGCCGGTGTGATTACATATTTTGTAACAACAGGTTTTGTCTTAAAGTCTCATAGGATTTTAATGATGTCAGAGCAAGACGTTTTAAATTCATAAAACCAAATTCCATAACAGAGTAAAATGCAACAATTGACAGTAGGAATAAGTCACTTTTTATTGAGTAAAAATCAGACATTGAAGACGTGCAGACTAAAAACCAGTGCAACAAAGTCACCATGATCCCCCCCAAAAAAAAGTCTGCATCCAGCTGTAAAAAAATATGATCTATTTTCAGAGTAACCAATTTTCTTCCATCAGCAGAGCATCTTTATTTATTATTCCTATATCTGTGCAAAGTATCGTTGTCTTTCCTGAAAACATTTTAAATTTTTCTATGTAACTTGATTTTCCCACCTTAGCTTTTATAAATCAAAGCATTTCCCATTACATCAACATTGAACCCATCTTTACACTGTAAATATGTAGTTTCATATCCTTTCAACATTTAAAACTAAAACAGCAAAATAACACAAAAGAAATCAATAAAGTAAAACAGACAACTAGGTCAACGTTGACCACTTTAATCAAACACAAAGTCAGACGTGTAACAAGAAAACACTCAGCGTCTGTGTCGACCGTGGCTTGAATGGCTGCTGCTGTGGTGTTTGCTTTTATGAGAGCGTTCGTAGGAGCGTGAGCGTTCCCGCCGGTCGCGGTGATGGCCGCCGCTGCCACGCTCGTGCTTGTGCCTCTTGGCCAGGTCAGAGGCACCTCGGTCCCGCTCTCTGTCCCGCTCGCGGGGTTTGCTGGTGGAACGAGAGCGGCTGCGCGACCGTTTCCTTTTGTGGCCGTGTCTGCTGTGCTGGTGCAGATCGTCTGAGCGCTGCTTTGACTTCAAGTGCGGCAGGAGGGGAGACGGAGAGGCCGTGGTTGGCGTGTCGCCGTGGTGATTGGCTGCGGCTGTGAGAGCGGCTTCGGGAGCGAGAGCTGTATGTGCCTGAGTGACTGTGCCTGTTATTGTAACTAGACGAAAGGCAGCAATTGAGTATAGACACAAACATCATCGAGCATACAGCAGCGCACTGCAAATGGTACTTACTGTCGTCTGGGAGAGCGAGATCTGGACCGGGATCTCGTTCTGGAACGTGAACGACTTTTGCTATCCTTCCTGAGTCTGAGGAAAGAACAAGGAGGAGGCTTAATCACTGCTCTTTAATTAAACTAAACAAGTATCTGATGACAGTCGTCTGTCAAATAACTCACCCGTTGTGTGGGCTCTTAGAGCCCTGAGTCCGATCTTCTGGTTCTTTCTTCATGGCCTTAAGCGTTTGAGGGTTGGGAGACTTCTCATCTGCCTTCATTATGTTAGGAGAACCTAACAGGAAGCATTAGATTTTTTATAGGTTTAACCTTAAACAGACGCCTGTAAACATCTTCGGGCTAGTGAGATGTGTTTTGAAGGGATTGTTCACTCAAGAATAAATGTGCTGTCATCATTTACTAAACTAAAAATAAAGGGAGAAAAAGCAAGAATGACAGACAATTTAGACAAAGTAGGGGTCAGTGATACGATCAAAATCTTATTTTATCTCTGTTATTAAAAATAAGAAAAATTACAAATACAATATAAGCTAAAGTAGGTGTATTTACTTAAGAATATTCAAGTATATTCAAGTAAGAAACTGAATAAACAAATGTAAAATAAAAAAAAAAATTTTCCCCTAAATATTTACAAACTATCTGATATTCTGATTCTCAAATATGTGTAAGCAAGATTAATTATAAAGGTTTTTTTAAAAGACAAAATACACTCAATCTATAACGTTAGATGGGCGCCGCCATGTTTGTCAGTTTAGAGTCTTGTCAGGATTTCGGATTTACTGCATGAAAATGTATAATTTCTCACGAAATACATGTAAGAAAGTGGCTGGTGAACCGGGAGAAGAATAGAGTAAACTTTATAGTTACTTATACGATGTGTATCTGATATGAATAACACATGTCAAATAAAGCACATTGTTATTGCTGCTTCCATAGTGTGTATTTTACAAACTCCAAATGTATTGTTTTACTAGTGCTTATGTGTATTTTAAATGTCTGAAACCTAAATGAAAAATTATGGGTTTGAAAACACTGCAAATAGTTGTGATATATGACAAGTGCTGAGCGCGTCCGTCTCTGGCTCAGCGCCAACCAACGAGCAAAAGCACAGTTTAAATCTGGAAGTTATGTAACGTCACTGTTCATTCTAAATCCCATATGTGGGACCGTACTGCTTAAAAGGTTAAAGCTACTAAAGTTATTCAGTCTAGGGCAGCGAATGATTTTTTTTCTTTGCATTTTGTTGTTTGACTAACATTTATGACAGACGGTTTATTAGGCGGCTGTCACTTTAAGATCGAATGCACGGATCCAATATATTGACACATATCTGAACTGACTTCATTCACACACATATACATATACATATATATATAAACGATTGTTTATGTAAACCTTGTGTGTATTTGACAGTTTTAACTAGGGGTGTAACGGTTCACAAAATTCACGGTTCGGTACGATAACACTTGTGCCACGGTTCGGTTCGATACGATACACTTGTGCCACGGTTCGGTTCGATACGATACACTTGTGCCACGGTTCGGTTCGATACGATACACTTGTGCCACGGTTCGGTTCGATACGATACACTTGTGCCACGGTTCGGTTCGATACGATACACTTGTGCCACGGTTCGGTTCGATACGATACACTTGTGCCACGGTTCGGTTCGATACGATACACTTGTGCCACGGTTCGGTTCGATACGATACACTTGTGCCACGGTTCGGTTCGATACGATACACTTGTGCCACGGTTCGGTTCGATACGATAAACTTGTGCCACGGTTCGGTTCGATACGATACACTTGTGCCACGGTTCGGTTCGATACGATACACTTGTGCCACGGTTCGGTTCGATACGATACACTTGTGCCACGGTTCGGTTCGATACGATACACTTGTGCCACGGTTCGGTTCGATACGATACACTTGTGCCACGGTTCGGTTCGATACGATACACTTGTGCCACGGTTCGGTTCGGTACGTTTTCAATGCAGCAAAAAGAAAGAAATGCCAGAGAAATTTCCTTGATTTTTTCATTATTATATTTTTATTAAAACTAACATCATAAAGTATGATATATTTTTTTTACTTTGAGCAATGATGGAGCTATACTTGACTTTTCTTAGGAGCATATAAAACAAAACAGCTCCTTGGACAAAATGAAATGTTCTATTGTAGTAGCTAGTTATAAACAAAGGTTTATTTTAGTTCAGATTAACATTTGAGGGCAACAATTGTATTCATAATGTCAAAATAAAACCGACGTAATGTTACTTGAAAGCATTATAGCCTATTCCTGCCAAACTTACATGGTTACAGTTAGTGTTACTACAGTAAATCCATGGTGAATGTTGCTGATCTGTGGACACTGGATAGTTCATTCATGGCACAATGTTTCTTCCTGGTTTCCACGTCAGCGCGGTTTGATCCGTTAATAACGGAGAAATGTGAATGTTTCTCACTAGATCTCGCAGCGATTTTATTACTTCAAGATCAATAGCGAATTCAAATGCTTTCTTTACTGGATGTCTCAGCGCTGTGTACTAACAGAGATCGGCTCGCGCTGCATTGGTCCAAACTGATAAACAGTCCGTCAACCACATAATAACGAGTAGCTCAGTTTCGTTCCGCTTACATTACATTTGCCATTTGATGTTGGGCAATGTTGTGGTCGCACCAGCATCTCAAGTGCGCTTGCCACACACAACGCGCGCCTACATTTAAAATAACGAAATTTTGGTCGTCAGGAAAAATGGTCCAACGAACCGTTCGGTTTGAAAATGCGTACCGAAAACCGAACCGAAAGCCTCGTACCGAACGGTTAGATACGAATACGCGTATCGTTACACCCCTAGTTTTAACACAATTTAGTTTAGTACTCATGCGATGTCTGACAGGCCTTGTGTGTGTGCTGGTGTACGTGCTCAGAAAAGCTTGTCAGAACAGAGTAAGAAAAAAAACATCAACTGGCAAGGCTAATGCATGCAAATAATAAACTTTTGTGATGGCAAACAACTGCAATGTCACACAAGCGTAACCCTACTGCTGCGTTGCTAAACGTGATGTGAATGGATGTTGCATTGTATGTTGGGACGGGGCACCAGAACTGCACCTGAAATTTGTGGCTGTAACATGATACAACGCTCTCTCTTTTATTCCCTCGTTTGCAACATAAAATCGTGATATCACACACCCCTACTTAATCCCCTCACACATTGCTCGAAGACACGGGAGTCTATTGTTGTTAAGCTCTCCAGTAGTTCATAGCTGTTCCATTTCCTTCATGACCGTGAAACAACGGGTGTATGCACAAAGACCAAAGTATACTTTAGGCTTTCCATTTCTTGTATGGAAAAAGAGCAGTTTGGAACAACAATGGTAAACTATGCTTAAAAGTAAAGCCGTTAGACTGCACAATAAGTAGAAGAAGTGACAACTTACATGGTTTGGATCCAGGAGAGAATCCGCCCAATATGGAGAGAGAAGGAGTGCCATCTGGATTCAGCCCTTTGGCTTTCAGTTTGGCTTCCTGTAGAGCCACCTTCCTCTTGTCCACTTCCTTCTCCACGAATTCATAATTTGGCTAAAAAACAAAGGATACAAATCAGAAACAAAGACTCAATATAACACACGAGTGAAAACCAACATAAGAGAGACGTGAAACAGGTCTAACCTTTTTTCTGGTGTACAACTTCAGAGTGGTTGTACATATATCTTTGATCTCCTCCTCCGTAGCACCAAACAGCTGGTACCAGAGCGGCCGAGAGGGTAACGATATCTGATGGCAAAAGTCAGACATTAACACCACATCTCTGAGTAAACCCAAGAACAGGTGATGAATGGGCAGAGAACGGTTTTGTACCTGTAGCACTCGTGCAGCGAGGTAAATGCAGGCACAGGCGATGGTCTCCGCTTCAAATCTCACAAACACATTAGTGCGAAGGCTGTCGTTCATGTAGTTCCTGCAACACAGAAGGTGAACCACAAAATTGCAACTTGCCTGCATGGGTTGATCATCCAAAACATCAGCTCTATGTACGAGATTTGTCACATGATGCAAAAAGACCAAAAATAAATGGAGGCTTGAGCTTAACTTTGTCCTTTCCCTCTCTGCCTCTCGTTCCTCTGTCGTTCTACAGAAGTTTGAAGGCAAGCATGCAGTGTGAATGGGCACACGCACACGTTCAGTGTACCCATGTGCACATAGACAGGCTCATGGGAGGACATTTGTCAAAAAAAATAACTGGTTTGCATGCGACATATTACTACAACTTAGAGCTGCACGATTAATCGTTAAAATATTGCGATCTCGATTCGAAAACCCAAACGAATCACCTGTGTCTATTAAACCTTTGACAAAAATCACACCAGAACCTTCAAATCTGCGTCTGCACTGCCGCCAGAGAGAAGTCTTTTCAACCACACAATATCAATATTTCTGTCATCACAGAAGAACTGCTATAAACATGTCTATGGAAGCGATCAAAATAGAATAAATCACCTTTTGAAAGTAAAATTCATTAATTCAAGAGGTTTGATAAAAAAAAATGCTGATTCATCCATTAATGTAATCATTAATATCATTGAATCATTCATTCAAACTTTTAAATAATTCATTCAGATTCATTAAACATTTTAAACAAGACTGCAACAATTAACATTTGTAAGAACCTCTAGTAAACTACACGTTATTGTTAAGCTGTCTGTTCAGAATCGTGATCTCCGTTTGAAAAAAGAATTGTGATTCTCAATTTATCCAGAATCGTGCAGCTCTACTACAACTCCATCTGTTTTTTCATAATTCCATCTCACATTCTCACTTAACTTTCCATAAAATAAGCAGATGAGAGTGTAAAATGAAGGGAAACAGGAGCAGCAGGGATGTAGCACTGATGACTGCATGCAACTCATAACAATATACGGCATGCAAAGCGGGCTGAGGAGTTGCCCTGGGAATGGGCAAATACACTTCTCCTGTAGTATTAGGATACACCACTAAATGGAAACTTGCAGACAGACAATCTTTAACTTCGACTCTGAATGACTGCCAGAAATGAGATGCAAAGCTCTCTGAAAAAAGCAAGCAAGCAGATGGATACTATGGACCCAAACGCTGTCATTACGACAAACAAGGGAAAGACTACATTTCTGTGAATTACGCTGAAATACAACCACTCTAGATTTTATACTGCAGGCTTTAGAACTAAGGTTGGGTATCATTTGAATTTTAGATATTCTAATTCCAATTCTGATTTTGCTTATCGATTCCGTTTCTTTTAAAAAAAAGAAAAAATAATTCGTCCAACATATTTATTCGTAGTCTTTTGGCAAAACATTATGCTGCAGCTGATTTTCATAAGCAAAAATCAGCTGCCAAAAAAGAAAATCAAAAATATCACAGCAAAAACAACCGATATAAATTTCAAACATTAAGACAAGTAAACTAATAAAATAATAACAAATAAACAAATTCGGAATAGCACAAATAAATACAACTAAACAGTTCAGGTACAGAAATTGTAATCAACTGTAAAATAACACTATAGTTTGCTTTCTATAAATGAAATATAGATTCATCCTTACTAAAGTTACAAAAGTTATTCAGTCAAGATCAATAAGTGATTTTGTTTGATTAACGTAAATGAGACTGTTAATTAGGCTGCTGTCACTTTAAGACCTTAAGCGGGATCCAATATGCGTTTTCTTTCCCAACTGTTTACGTTCACTTAAGACAACATGACTGTTTACGAGGATTTTGACATAATTTCGTGTGCATTTGTGCGTTCAAGCCCAAGACGACGTACGAGAACTCAACTCAGTATCACACACTATATGAGATGGCTCTCTGTGTGCGTGTTTCAGATGTGTGTGCAAAGAAAACTGTGCCAAATTAAGTTCTCTTTCGTGTCTTCTTGCGCTTGAAAATGGATTGAAATCACATTAAAATTTGCAAACAGGAATCGATAAGCGGAATCAAAGTTAATTTAATTACAAGTATCCAATTCCAGAACTGGAACCGATTTTCGATTCCCAACCCTACTTCGAACATTGGATTTATATAAAAATACTGAGCTTCTAACATATCGTTCAAGCGTAGACTGAGCAGGAGAGTTCCTGTAAGACATAACGCCTCACACCAAATTATTGTGATAATAATTGCTTATTTAAAGGATTAGCTCACCCAAAATAAAAAATGTCATTTACTCACCATCATGTCATTCTAAACCCATGAAATTTTCCTCAGAGGAACACACACAAAAAAATGACATCCCACCCCATACAAAGGAATAATATGGTGAACAGAGGCTGTCCATCTCCAAAATGAATATAAAAGCATGAAAAAGCATATTGTGCCCCATAGTACAACTCTTCTGAAGCCATAGAATCGCTTTGTGTGTGGAGAAGTGGCTTTTCAGCAAAACTCTTAGCGCCCAGTAGAGGTTTCAATATTATTTACACTAATTACACATATGCATTTTGCGAGGACAGAATTATGCTTTAATTTACGTTCAGATGACTTGGAATAAAGAGAACAATGCCCTTTTTACATCTCGACAGCCTCTGGACACTATATGCTGTCAATGTATGGAAAAGAGCATTCTTTAAAATTTATACTTGGCTATTCTATGAAAAAAAACTAATCATACAGGTTTGAAAAGACATCAGGGTGAATGACAACAATTTTCCTTCTTGAGTGATTTACCCTTTCATTTGGAGTACATTTAGAAAGAAAAAAAAAGTAGTCAACGTATAGCACCTAAATCTAATAAGTAAAGTCTAATAATGAAATGCAAATATTCAGGTTTTGAAACTACCTTATAAAGGTGAAAGCAAATAACTAAAAAGAAAGAGAGAAAACTTGAGACTTGGAAGCAAAAACAAAAATACAAATCCTTTTGGACAACCGCAAGAAAACAAGATGCTGCAGGCAGCTGGAAAAGGCCCCCATCAGTGATTCTCGGGCAGAGAGCTCTCACTGGATTGGCTGTCTCGAGAAGGGCAGCCAATGGGGGGAGATTCCTGAGGTCATGTGGTTGGAGGAGCAGAGTTCAGAGGTTCTTTATGACACTTACCATCATGGACTACCCTTTAATCAAAGAGTAGAGAGAAAGGACAGAGTTAAACTAAGCTCTCCATTTTCCTTTAATTACAGCCATGAACAAGAGATTTAAACAGAAGAATCACACCAACACACACATGAGCCACGAATACACCAATCCATCAGATGAGGGGACAGAAAAGTTACGTAAGAGGGTTAATTACTGGGTTGGTTACACCGCAGTGTCTAGACACCCAATTCAAGATTGCTTATTTACTCACCATGCTGTCTGGACCAGCGTTTGGTTCTTCTCACATTCAAGGACTTGCAGATACATGACGATAATCTAGAAAAACAACCAAACTGCATGTTAAGATACTCATTTCGTTTTCCAACGAAACTATGAAGTGCAACAAAAGAAAGTGGCATACCTTGTGTGGGTGTTTGACGTGGACGCAGAAGCCCAGCTCCTTCAGCACACGCCGTTCAGCTTTTATCACCTGGTTTTTGGTGTTTATGTAGTTCTGATCAAGTATCAATGGACTTGGACTCCTGATTTATGAAGGAACGAAAGTAAAATGGTTTCCCCATACCCAAATATGCTATTCAAGACAATGAAAAAGTGCCTTTTGTTTGCTTCATTTTCAATTCAAATCATTCTGTTTCCCTTTCAACCAACTACAGGCAACAGGTCCAGTTTTTTTTGACTCCTGTAATTTCAGTTTAAGACTTTTAGTACTGCCACAAGTTACTAGCAAGAAAATGCTCCACCTCTCACCACATCATAGCTTCAACAGAATATTAAAAAAAAAAAAACACGTTCTACTATAAACGCACTAAGCAATATCACAATAATACACTAACCAGGTCAATCTTGGGAAACAAAGGCATCAAAAACCTCAACACACAGAATACAAAGTCTCAGCATAACCATTAAAAAACATAGAAGAGACGTGAGCTTTTTATCAAAAACACTACTTGAAGAACAAGTTTATGACAACATAATAAGGCTGAGTCACGATTTGAGAATAGTACGGATGTACTTCAGGGTGTGTAAGGTAATCACGTAAATAACATTGGTCACCTTCACTACATGTTCAAAATCTGCGATACAACAGCAAAAAATACTGACCAACTAAAAGGTGACCATCTAAATGAATTTTATTATTGTACTCTTTTAGCTATTAAAAACTAAAACTGTCCAGTTGTGATATCAAGAGTAATACTTTACCAAAACTATGTTATACACCTAAACAATATTCCAAATTCAATTATTCAGTACTGGAAAGGAGCCTACATTTGACCAAAATAACAGATTAAGAATTTTATATTTTCTCTCTCTTGCATTGAAATAGAGAGAATTTTTTTTTTATATTTCAATAGTTATTATCTAAATGTTTTCATTTTCACTGACATGACATCCAGACACGCAGAAATATTTCATAAACATTAACACAACATATTTAGTTTCATGTCACACAATTACATCTGAAATCATAATAATCAAAAAATCTACACTAAACAACATGGTTAGTGATTTCTAAGGCAAAATGCACACAAGACAGCTCTGACAACCTGATCTCGAAGACTGCTCTTAGGATAACTCAACATTTAATTGTGCATTTTGGACAATAAAGTGTCTAAAACACCCAAACCTTATATTACGACGCAAAAAAGAAAAGAAAAAGAAAAGCACGTTCTCTGTGTGCAACCCTCACGGCTCCAGTCATGTGAACATACAAGAGAATTCGATCTAGGATGTGCAGAGTGAGATATTTCTGTGGAAGCTATGACATGTGCGGTGAGGTGTCTCTTGATAATGAAATGAAAATTTAGATCATCACCTGTGCTGGCAGAGACAATAAGCTTAAACTGAGATACAGGAGTCACCCAGACGCTTCGGACCAGCGGCCAACCTGTCGATCCCCGATATCCCAGTGACCGCTTTCAGACCACTGGCTTCTCCCGGGGGAGGGGGGGAAGCGACACCTCGCTCACTGTTGCCATGCCGACTGCTTCATCTCTACGTACCATTCCACATCACCCAGGCATTGGTAAATGTAGCTGGTCGCTGTTAGTTGGTTGCAAGGGAAAAGAGAATTCAAGTTAATACCGCGTCCTTGATTTCAGATGAACAATTTTTCCTTTTTTATTCTCTTTAAATTGTTTGCAGAATTTAGACTAGCCAGTGATTTATGCAACAGCCCAATTGCCATCATATTCCCTTGATCAAAATTAACCTTTTGAGCCGTTTGAACGTATTTTACTTGTTCAGGTAATATCCTGTGCTGTTACTACCAATTATGACTGATGACGGAACTGAAAAGCTTTAAAATGGTTTAGAATAAAGCAAACAAAATTAAGACATATCATATCAACGACAAACAGAAGTGCACAGACTACTCACAGTTAACATGTTTAAGTATACCTGAATCATTTACAATTTGAGGTGATGACATTAAAAGTTATTCAAAGAAAAATGAATCGGTTAAGGGTGGGAGGTTGGGCGCACAGGTAACGAACAGAGGAAACGGTGTGACAGAAGCCCTGCGAGACCGAGACATGCTTACCTTTTGCCTCGGAGCTGCCTTAAATGATGAAACACGTTGATGACGTCTCGAATTCGTCGAGGGGCTTCTTCGATCTTTGAAGCCAAGTTCATACAGGCCATGGCAACAATCTAGATAGAGAACATAAGACAGAAAGAGCTGTCAGAGACACTGTTACACAAGAAACCAAGCAGCATACACAAGTTATTAGGCCAAAATACCGATAAATATATCAATTTCAGAACTTTTTCTGCTTAATTAAATAGTGAATTTGAGCAAATGTTGCATGAAATGCATTTCATTTTGTAAGTGCCGGCAAATGAAAACAGACAACTACATACAAATTATATAGTACTGGTCAAACGTTTGGAAACATTACTATTTTTAATGTTTTTGAAAGAAGTCTCTTATCCTCATCGAGCATGAATTTATTTCATCAAAAATACAGAAAAAAAATCTTACTATAATTTAAAATAATGTTTTTTCCTAAACTTTTTATTCATCGGTGAATCCTGGAAAAAGTATCACAGGTTCCAAAAAAATATTAAGCAGCACAACCGTTTCCAACAGTGATAATAAATCAGCATATTAGAATGAGTAATAGATTAACAGCTGATGAAAATTGAACTTTGTATCACAGAAATAAATTATATATTGAAGTATATTACAATAGAAAAACATTATTTTACTATGTAATAATATTTCACAATATCTTTTTTTCTGTATTTTTGATCAAATAAATTAAGGCTTGATGAGCATAAGAGACTTCTTTAAAAATAGTAATGTTTCCAAACTTTTGACCAGTACTAATATATTTATTTATTTTTTGAGAGAGAAATAAATATTAAAATTGTCAACATAGTGAGCTGTCTAACTAGACAGTGTTCCCTTCAAACAGGCAATGTCTGATGCCCAAAAATTACGCCAAGTTAGACAGTTCATTTGAAAACAAGTCCATTATAATTACCCTGTTAGTGTTATGACACCAACATTAAAAAAAAATAAACGATAGCGATATAGTTTGGTTGTAATCTGATTGAATGTCATTTACAGCAGTTCGAACAACATGGCTGCCATCCGCATTGCTTGTAAATACGGCATTATTCTCTTACCTCAAAACTGTGTTTCACGAAAGACTTTGAGTAGAAGAATCGATGAAAAAGCACTTGTCCGGTCGCCATGGCAACCTGAAACAGAAACGCAATCAAAGAAAAATTAATAAACCGCCCTGTTTTGTTTAAAAAAGCAACGTCCGCCATTTTGTTTTTGTCTAGCCGACGGACAACGTTCGTTTAAGGCGTACAGAATCCATGTAACTGAACTCAAGATTAAACACTGTGTAAAAACTTATATATCCTTTTTTAACAAATATTTTTAGTCCATGGGGAAGTTTTGCGTGTTTTGTCGAATTATATGTGTTTATTTGATAATGTCCCATCACAATTGTTTGACTAACGTTAATTGTTTATTTAAACTTCCACCATATAACAGTTGCACTTAATCGTTTCCCTACACTAACAAACATATGAATTACCTGCGGCAGGCGCAGCAGGATCCCGGCGGCCTGGATGAGCTCGCACCCCAGGATCCGCAGGTCGGTCTCGACGTACAGGTCGAGGCCATCCTGCATAGACGGGGTTGGGGAAAGCTTTTCCTCGGGAATCAAAGAATTATCGATGGTGAGGAAGACTTCAGAATACACTTTATCTCCTATTAATATGCCTTCGCTATTAGCGGGCGCGTTCACGGCGGGACCGGTGGCCATCGACTCCTCCATGATCGCTGTCGTCGGTACCTGCCGAGGACGTTAGAATCTAGAAATATTCTCGTAACCCAGAGCGGATAACAGCACTGCATTCGCTGCTTCTGTGAAAGCTCGCTGATTGGTGCAGAGATGTGTGTCATGTGACCAAAACAAACAATCGCTGTCAGACAACTGTTACATTATTCAACGCTGTAACCCACCACATTTCTTTGAAGTACGTTTCTGCGCCCATATATAGACTAGTAGACAATTTATTATACACTTTAAATACATGACTGGGTATGTTGGGATTGTAAGCGTTATCAATAAGGGTTTTTCTCACTAGATTGTTTTTCACAGCGCCTCCTGCAGCAGTCTTTCCTCAAATGACACTTGTTGGCGCCTCCAGGTGTTTGTATTTCTATAAGGTTTGAACGTAGGTCTGACGTAAGTCTGGCCTGACAAACAGAATATTTGTACACATCCGCGACCTATTGTAGAGCCGGATAAAATGAGACTTAAAATGTATTTTATTCACGTATAACATATGTAAACACATAAAGCACTCCACGTAATCACGAGGGAGTGCGCACAGCAATTTATCAGCATGGTGGTATTTCTAAATTTGCTAACTTATGTGTAGTCTGTAAAATTGAAGAAGAAGAGTGCCGAAAATGTAATTTAAACGTTTCGCTAAAATATGTATTTCATTATTTCTCTGGCAGTAGGCTACATATGCTGTTGGACTTGTTAATTATTATTATTATTACAATAATTTCTTAATACTCAGTCTTAACAGTCTTTCATACAATACAATCTCTCAAAAATAACAACAAATTGATATTTCTCACTGATTGTGGTGTCTTTTCAGTAATTGTTTGTATTTTCCTTTCCTTTTCATGTTATGTAGGCCTATTTTGTATTTCAATGTTGTGTGCTGTTCGTTTGTTCTCCGCAATAAAAAGTATCAGCATTACATATTTCATAATATTTTGACGCATTATGAAAAATAAATAGTAGGCTACACTTATCCTTCGGAGAAACTGTTACTGTGCTATTATGTAATATGTGTATTTTAAGATATGTTTCTGTGTAGTTTAAGATTGCAGCCACTACCGGATACGGGAAGTACCATGACGCTGATGACAGGAACTGAAATCAGTGTGCAGTACATATCAATCCGCGGGTACATTCGTGTGGATAGCAACGATCCACTAGTTTTAAAAAAACAACAACAAAACAATCCCCTAGTTTTTTTTTGGAGCCGTTTTTTGGCAGTATTTACTGGAAAAGAGCATGGTTATTGCTTGAAAAATACAGCATTTCTAACCATTTTAAAATTATAATGTGCTGAAATGATACATGCTTTACAATTGTAACACCAGCGTCTGAATGTTGAAGCTGATTTTATTTCCATATAGACCCATAGAAGATAAGTTATTTTGCGTCAAAATATTATAGGCACTACAGTTACAAATCAAGGTTTTATCCATCACCGTCCAAAAAAGAAAAAAAACTTATAAGCCTAAACATTTGTTCCATCCTCTATGATTTCTAGCAATGGTCACAGTCAGCATTTTGACAGAAATTATGTTATCATGGTAATGTTTTGTTAGGGAAGATCATGTACAAATAGGCTACAAGTTCCACTTCTGTTAAGGTAAGATCACATTAGGGAACTTTCTGTAAATTTCACGGGCACAAAGGTCACAGCTCTGACAGAAGTCAGCTTTCTGTTGGTCAACATGTTGAATTTGCAGGACCAACTTGAACTCGAGGGAAATCTGCAAGGGGGAAATCTTTTGCCCTCAAGCAAAATTCCTGATTGCTCATTCCTATAAAAATGACTCCGTTTCGACCACAAATATTTGTCGAGCAACAGTAAATGTGACCACACTTTTAAACAAAATATAAACTTTCTTGGAATGCCACTTGTTCGATCAAACCAGTGGACTGCTGTTGAATAAGGCCTGTTCACACTACGAAGATGACTATAACAATAACTATATCAGCACCACCAATGCATGATAACGTTCTGTTTATTTATTAGCATGTGCTGCGGTTATGTCGTCTGCCGATTTAAATGCTCAAGCTCAGGTGGATTCTGATTGGCTGTCAATAAAGTGCTGCAGGATGACATATTTTTGTAGGCCAACCATCACCAAGTCAGCATCACCCTGGTTCCCTCAACAAAATCCCTATAGGATCGATTATTGCATAATAATAAACTCTGTGACTGACAAACATTTATCATTCTTACGAGTTTTCTTCATCATGATAATCTTCACAAATGAACACAACTTTTATGAATTTTGAAATACAATCAGTAGAAGTAAAAAGCTAAAATAGGCTATAAAACGAACTAAACTACAACCCCAAGACTTCAAAGCCACCATCATTTGTATTGTTCATCAGCTGGGAAAAAGAAACTGTTTTCAGAGTGATTCCATCATGTTCCTCAGTATCGTTATAGTTGTGGTGTGGAATTAGAAAGATTATTAAAGGCCCGGTTTCACAGACAGGGCTCAGATTAAGCCAGGATTAGGCATTAGTTAAATTAGCACATTTAAGTAGCTTTTATGAAAGTGCCTTAGAAAATCAACATTACTGGTGGTGCATCTGGAGACAAAACAATGGATCTGACATATTTTATGATATGTCAGAAGTTGCTTTCAGTTAAAACAGCTCAAACATGTATTTTAGTCTGGGTTAGGTTTAGGGGGGTACATTTATCATTATAGTTGTCCTCTGTGTGATCAGGCCTTAATTTACAGTTTTTTCTTCTATCTCTGCACACCGTCCTGAACTCGATCGTTCATCCTGACAGTCTGGTGTTGCTGAAGGAGCTGGACGATGCCTATCCTATTGTGTGTTCTTGCAACGTCCTCTGCTGTCTCTCTCCAGCTGCTCCTTACAGCAGGATCAGCACCTTTGTCTAGCAGAACCTTGAAGACCTGTGGATTGAATCGAAAGTGTTCTGAGAAAGTAAAGACACATTTATATAATACAAAGAGCAGAACATCCCATAGGAAAGCGAAATCACAGATGAGCAACTTTTCAGTTAATGCATTTTTACTGATTCGATAGCTATCTGATTTGTTACTGGCCACATAAATGTGTCTCAGCAAAACAAAAATATATCTGATTTTTATGCCACTAAAGCAACAGATATGCCACATATCATATGCGGTGAAATTTATTATCAGCTTTTCAAGATGCGCCAGCACGGGCTTATCATTTTTAATGGAATTGACTCTGTGTTTAGTTGAGGTTTCAGATGTGACGCAGTACGCCGAATTTCAGTTGTGGCAGTTTGCGCGTCTGCTTGTTAAAAAAAATATGCTCAACTATTCATCTCTGGCAGGCCATATCTGTGGCAGTAGTGCTATTTGGCTACAGGTATCATGTTTCTCATTTGGACTTTTATATTTAGTTTTTATTAGATTTATTTCTTGTTTCTAGTTTTGTCCTTTCTGGTTTTGTCCTTCATTTCTCCCTCATCATTTGCACCTGTGTCTTGTTATCTAGTTTTCCCTGTGTATGTATGTAAGCCATAGTGTTTGCTGTTTACTTTGTCAGATATTTCTCATATTTCAGAATTCTTGTGTGTACTTGTATTTTGGTTTCCTGTTTTCTTGTACTCCTGCCCTTGGTGCTCCTTGGTTCTTTTGTTATTAATTAAAATAAAATGAAATACACCTGTAGTTAGTTCCACACCTCTGCCTGCCTGCCTTCCTCGCCTCTTCCGTGTTACAACCAGGATTCTCTGAAGTGGTTTGAGTGATTGGTGTTAAATCTGTCACAAAAGCTTTTTTGAGGGCATTTACAACTGTGCTGAATCTAAAATCACATACACTGAATACGGCCCTGTCCACACGGACACGGGTATTTTTATAACCGGGACTTTTTTAACGCGGTTCGGCCGTTCGTCCACACGAAAACGCACTGAAACCGAACATTTTTGAAAACCCCTGCCAGGGTGAGGATTTTCAGAAACGCCGGTTACAGTGTTGTCGTGTAGACAGTGAAACCGGGGTTTTTGCCTTGCGACGTCAGAGCGTGCGCCGTTATCCGCTGTGTTTGACGTCAGATTTGCGCCTACCGGAACCGGTAATAAGGCTTCTGATTGGCCAACGTGGCTTTACGGTTAAGGGTTATTTCGCCGCCTGCTGGCGTGGCATGCTCTTGACCGCGCTTGATAGCGTGTTTTTGCGTTTTCATGTAGACGGAGACCGAGCCCGTGTGGACGGGATTTTTTTTTAAAACGCTGGAGGAAAAACTCCGGTTATAAAAATACCCGTGTCCGTGTGGACAAGGCCTGAAATTTAAGCTTACTTTGTGACCACATATGAACAACATAAAGCTGGATTTTCACCACGGGACTTTACAGTGTTTTTACATTGTTTAAAAAAAGGTGTGAGTGAGTGGAGGCGGGGCTAATTTGCATATTTTTAGATACTGCTGTACTAAATGATGCAAGGGTGTGACATCAAGCTATTTTAAGGCATGAAGATTTTTTTTTCAAGGAAAAAAATGTTAAATGTAATTTTGGTGATCAAAGATGAGATTTAAGGGATACAATTATTGATTACATGGGACTTTAAAAAATATGTTCTAGTATGAATGCGTGTAGTATGAATAAAATTGGGACGTACATCCACCATGTATGTAAGTCACGGCATCAGCACCTCCATTCACAAATCCTCTCCCGTGGCCTCATGGGATAGTAAAGTGTCCATCGAATGTGCACTTCAGAATCTCGCTGGAAGTAGTAAGTCATCCAGGTACTTTTCACCTGTTTTATGAATACTATGAATTCGGCCATACTACTCGGCTCACATACTGTTTTTCACCTACTATATAGTATAGAAAAATGCATATTTGGACGCAGCGCTGGTCTTTTCACAAACTGATAGCTATGAAGTGTAAGTAGGCCCTAAATTGTTTCTTCTAGAGACCACTAATAATAAATGGAGAGGAAACAGAGACTTTTACTCTCCTGCTTAGAGAGAGAGAGAGAGAGAGAGAGAGAGAGAGAGAGAGAGAGAGAGAGAGAGAGAGAGAGAGAGAGAGAATCAACACACCTTGCAGTGACCCCTCTCTGAGGCCAGGTGCAAAGGTGTCTGTCCGAGCCTCTCCACAGCATTCACATCTGCCCCGTAATGCAGCAACAGTTTGGCTGCCTCAACATTATCCCTGAGTGCCGAGTAGTGCAGTGGTGTCATTTTGAGGTTGTCCCTGTCCTCAAGTCCTGCTCCGTTCAGAATCAACAAGTGCACTACAGCCCTGGAGCCGCTGCGGGCAGCCAGATGCAGCGGAGACGCCACATCTCCATCCCTGACATCAACCTTGGCCCCTCCTGTTAACAGCTTCTGGAGGATCTATGGGGAAGGAGAAGATACGGTTAGAAGAGAGCGAAGAGGGAGGATGGAAAGTAGAGAGTGAAAGAAAGACCGAATGGTGCTAAGCTGACAGGAACTGTACACTGCCCTTCACCCACACATGTGCCATCTGTTTCACTGCATGCGGTTGGCGTGACTCTGAAAGCATTCAGCCAAAAGGGCAGCGAGACCTTGACTTTACAGTCTTGGCAATGCAAGTTTTACTGCGGTAATAGGGGTGATTGGAAACAAATGCATTTAGGTGTTTAGGACACTTCATGTAGACATGAGTTTTTTTAGCGAGAACATTTAGCACTCAATGATCACATGAGATAATATTGGATAGCATAACATTATTAAATCACTCCTGTTATAAGTGACTGGTACACTGCTACTTTTATTTAAATAGCGTTTAAAACAGAGTCCAACTTGCCAGTTTTCCAGCCAGAAAACTTATTTTAGAGTCTCTAGTTCAAGGTTACACTTACATATAGTCGGATATATTATAAATTATGCGTATTTGGTGTGCTGTCTGAGGAGAGGGCTCCGAACTCAGAATTTGGCTCGGACACAGAACACCTCTACCACATTTTTCTGAGGAAAAGCTAGTTCCTTGTCAGGTTAATAAAATCAAATATTTGATAGATAGTAAAAGATAGTAACTGTATATATATATTTTCACAACCCACAACAATCTATTAATCCATTTTATATTTTTTAAGCTCCTAAACCCCCTACACCAAAATGCATGGCCTTTTAACAGACAGGGCTCCAGTTCAATTTGGACATTTAAGTAGTTTTTATAAATGTGCCATAGGAAAAAAAAGCATTATTGGTGTGCATATTGAGACATTTGAAGTGGATAAAAAAAGTTAATCGAACAGGTATTGTTCAAATGCATGTATAACTTTTGTGAAAGGTTTTGATCCACTTCAAATGTTGACTACTGTATTTTAAGATATGTCCGTGCAAGTTGCTTTCAGTTTAAACAGCCTAAACATGCATTTTTTTCTTGGACTAGGCTTAAACTTTGTCTGTGAAACCAGGGGTAAATGCTGGTAAAGTTTCAAAAAGATGTAGTGCAGGATTTGGTTCTCTGCATTGGTTGTTGAATGGATTTTAAGATGTGGGCACTCGAAATTAGAGGCAAATGAACGCAAACCTGCAGGGTGGGGTTTAAGTGGACTAAACAATTGTCATTTTCACAGGAAGATCCAGTTTTGAATTTTTAGACCTGTTTACACCTGGCATTAAAATGTGTTTTTGTCAAAATGATCACAAGTGGACAATATATTAAATGAAAGGCTCACTTAAAAATGAAAATTCTGCACCAAAACAATAGATTTCAACTTCGCTATGTTGTGCCAAAACACATGGATTATGATTGAAATCGTCGTTACCATTCATATTCTTTCCATTTTCTTCCCTCCCAGCTTGCTTGTATAAAGCATAATGACTTCATTCAATAATATTTGTGCGGTGCACTAATGTGAAAGGGATGTAGAGTATAATGAATGAAGAGAGGAAGGTTTAATCTAAATCAGAACACAAGTGGTCACAGTGTAAACGGAGTTTTGGCTGAAAACGTATCACTGAAATACCAGGTGTAAATAGGGCCTTTGACACATTATGAGGAACCAACATGGTAACACTTTATTTTGATAGTCCACTTTAGACATTCTACTAACTATAAGTAACTTTGCAGCTACATGTCAATAACTGTCATTAGAGTATCAGTAGACTGTCTGCTTAATATTTGCTAACACTTTATTTTGATGGTCCCCCAACAGACATTCTACTGACTATAAGTAACTTGGCAACTACAAGTCAACGTATTCTCCTAACCCAAACCCATAACACCTAACCCTAACCTAACGGTCTACTACAGCCTACTAATACTCTAATGACAGTTAGTTGGCATGTAGCTGCAAAGTTACTTATAGTTAGTAAAATGTCTAAAGTGACAATTTATTGAAATAAAGTGTAACCCAAAACATTTTTAAAAGTAAAACAAACATGGATAGATTTTTTTAAATAAGGTCTATAGCATCCATTTAGACCAGGTGTGCCCAACCCTGCTCCTGGCGATCGACTGTCCTGCACAGTTCATCTCCAACCCTAATCAAACACACCTGAAGGTCTTCAATTAAGGTCTTAACAACCAATTAAGGTCTTCAGGATTACTTGAAAATTAAAGGCAGGTGTGTTTGATCAGGGTTAGAGATAAACTGTGCAGGACAGTCGATCGCCAGGAGCAGGGTTGGGCCCACCTGATTTAGACTATAGATTGGGTGGATTTAAATTAATGGCGACTTCAAACCCATAGTCAATCACCTTCTTGTCTCCAGAGTAGGCACAAAGGTGCAAGGCTGTGCGCCCATTAGGACCCCTCATATTGGCATCTGCACCTCGGTGTAACAGCAGTCTCACCCCCGCCTCATTCCCTGTCAACACTGCCAGCTGCAGAGGGCTCATGCCCACACCTTTTCCTCCCTCCACATCTGCCCCATTATCTAGCAGGAGCTCCGCCACGTCCCCCCAGCCTCCAAAAATTGCCCAATGCAAGGGTGTCCACTTATGAAAGTCCTGGGCGTTCGGTGAGGCCAAGTGCTGGAGCAGAACCCGTGCCGTGCACAGGTATCCGCTGGCTGCAGCCAGGTGAAGCGGCGTCTGGCCAGAGCAGGACCTTTCTGAATGTGATGCCCCCTTCTGGAGGAGAAAGGCTGTGGTCTCGGGGTTTCCTCCGCTGCAAGAGCGGTGCAGGGGAGTGCAGTTGAAGAAGTCTTGGCTATTTACCTCCACCTGGCCAGTTTGCAACAGGAACTTGATCAGCATGAGATGACCCTTGAAAGAGGCGTGGTGGACAGCTGTCCAACCATGCGGGTCCCTGGAAGTACAAAATGGCCCAGTCAGTGGAAAATATGTCTGTATATTTATTTTGGGATTAACAACACTCTTTTGCATGGCATTAGATGTTACTATTTTTAACCTGTTACCTTCTATTATTGACATCTGACACTGTAATAATACTAATTTAAAAGTACATCGGCTGTACACTCATTATTGTGGTGCAATGTGGGATAGAAAGAGTGCACTCGATAATGTTTACTATGGTTTCGGACACCACAACAAATGGCTTTCCCCTCAAATTATACTGTATTTGAGGGTATAGGGGGCTTTTTCGAAATCAAGCCTTGTTTTGCCACGGCTAAAATTTCTGAGCGTTTTCTCCCATGATTGTCTTGCCTGGTTTTGACTCCCCCTCTTTTTAATTTTTTTTTATTAACATGACTCCTGCTGCCTGCCTTTTGACCCAGTCTTGCTCATCTGGATATTGTATTTGTCTGTCTGCTGCCTGCCCTGACCCTCTGCCTGGTTTGACCATGATTGTTATTCGCTATGATTCGACCCGCGCCTGTAAGTACACTGACTCTGCTGTTGTTCAATAAACTGCACATGGATCTTAAAGGAGTAGTTCACTTTTAAAAAAAACTTTTGCTGATTATTTACTCACCCCATGTCATCCAAGATGTCCATGTCTTTCTTTCTTCAGTCGAAAAGAAATTAAGGTTTTTGATGAAACATTCCAGGATTTTCTCCATATAATGGACTTCATTGGGAACCAAACGGTTCAAGGTCCAAATGACAGTTTCAGTGCAGCTTCAAAGGGCTTTAAACGACTCCAGACGATGAATAAGGGTCTTATCTAGGACCCTTCGAGTCATGACTCGAAAAAAGATTTGTTAATTTTGATGAACGAGTTCGAACAGGAGAGTCACGAACGCTCATCACAGAACAGAGCAAGGCGAGCATTTGTGCTTATAAAACTTAAACTTTGTTATTTATTTTTTAAATGAGCGATCGTTTCGCTAAATAAGACCCTTATTCATCGTCTGATATCATTTAAAGCCCTTTGAAGCTGCACTGAAACTGTCTTTTGGACCTTGAACCGTTTGGCTCCCAATGAAGTCCATTATATGGAGAAAATCCTGGAATGTTTTCATCAAAAACCTTAATTTCTTTTCGACTGAAGAAAGAAAGACGTGGACTTCTTGGATGACATGGGGGTGAGTAAATTATCAGCAAACAGTTTTTTTAAAAGTGTACTAATCCTTTAATCCCAGTTCATCAGAGTGAACACTGAGGTGCAAATAGTAGCCTATTTATGAATAGCAACTCACAACTATTTACACTTAGTGCAACAAACGTAGGCCAGTGAGAGCTGGCGCAAGAGACTTCTAGCGGACTTTAGCCTCCTTGTTAAAGTGCCCGCCTCCCATGCGGACAGGCCCGGGTCAGCGTTCCACTTAGAGCGGGTGGTGCGAACTGGAGAGGCTATTAGTGCAAAGAAAGTACTGCTATTTTCAATTTGTGTAAATAGCATCGCTATAAATGCCATTTGGAAATAGTTGCTGCCATTAATTTTTTTTTACAACATATCTACAATTTACCAGGTTAAAGGTGTAGCCAAAAATAACATTTGGAATGACATTTGGGAGAGAAGATAATTTGAAAATTTTGGATGAATTGTTTGCTGAAGTTTATAGCTCACTAACTGGCAGTTAGCAGGCACCCCTTGTCCCAGCATGGCCCTGACTTGCTCCAGACAACCCTGCCAAGCAGCGTAGTGCAGCCTCCGCTCATCCAAGAGAGAGTGCCTGGGTTTGGGTCGACGGTGGATCCTCCACTGTCTTGTTCCCGCAGCTGTCCGGAACTTCCTCTCCACAGACACCATGGACACAGAGTCGTGGAGCTCCAACCATCTCCAGTGCACCTCTGGGCCTGCGTGGGCCATGGCAGGAGGGTAGCCTGTGGAGAAAGGTCATGGTGCAAAGTTACAGGCTTTTATTTTCATTGGTTGTTAGTAAGAATTTACTGATTTGAATTATTATACTGAACTAAAAGAATTTGGACAGTTGCACGGATTAGTTTCTGGCTAACTATACACTAATTCCACCAGGGGGTGGTAAAAGTTTACAGCAGTTAGAAGATTCTCAGCCAGTTTTGTTACATCACTAAAGTGGACCGTTTCTGACCTACATCTAAAGTGTGATAGATTTCAAGTTTGAGTAAATCACTGGAGCGGTTGCGTAACCGATAAAGTCATTGTCTCTATGGCTCCAAAAATTCTACATTGATCTTGCAGTGCATGTTTTGAAAGACTCTTCTGATCTGTATTTCTGCTGTAATTCCATCTAGAAACGCAGTTGTCATGGTAACAGTGGCTGCAATTACTATTTTAGAGGTTTCCATTAACTTTCCTGGCAGCCTGTCTTGTAGAGGAGAAGCAAAACAGGGAAAGACATTTTAGTGATATTATTAGGATTTGATTAATACACATTATGTAATGCTCCAATTCATATACAGTGCTGGTCAGGATTATTTGGCCCTTGGTAAATATGATCAAAGAATGCTGTAAAAAAAAAAGAAATCTGCATTGTTTGTCCTTTTGATATTTTATTTGAAAAAAAAAAGAAGCAAAAATCTAACCTTTTATTGAAGTAAAATAATTGAAAGTGGGGGGATCACATTATGAAATAAAGGTTTTTCTCTAAAACACATTGGGAACAATTATTTCCACCCTTTTACTGAATACTTTTTGCAACCTTCTTTTGCCAAGATAACAGCTCTGAGTCTTCTCCTATAATGCCGGATGAGTTTGGAGAACACCTGACAAGAGATCAGAGACCATTCCTCCATACAGAATCCCTCTAGATCCTGCAGATTCCCAGATCCATGTTGGCGCTCTTCTCTTCAGTTCTGCCTGGTAATTTTCTTTAGGGTTCAGGTCTGGGACTGGGATGGCCATTGCAGATGTTTGGTTTTGTGCTCAGTGGCCCATTTTTGATTTGATTATAATGATTATTTTTGGATCACTGTCCTGTTGGAAGATCCAAACATGGCCCGTTATAAGATTTCTAACACAGGTTGTCAGGTTTTGATTTTTCATCTGTTGGTATAATCTGAACAAGATGTCCAGGAAAATTAGTCCCACAGCATTAAAAATACAGCAGAGTATTTCATTTTACACATGGGTTACTTTTTATCCCTGTATGAACCAAACCCATATTAAGTGTTTGCTGCCAAAAAGCTTTCTTTTTATTTGTTTGTTTCATCTGTCCATATAATTGTTCCCAACATGTTTAGGAGAAAAACATTTATTTCATAATGTGATTTCCCCCCCACTTTCAATTATTTTACTTCAATTAAAGGTCAGATAAAATATCAAAAGGATTAGCAATGCAGATTTCTTTTTTAAAGACATCTTTGATCATATTTACCAAGGGGACAAATAATTCTGACCAGCACTGTACACTAATTGTGGATATATTTAAAAATATATGATTCAAAGTTCCATGACATTTCAAACTAGAAATGTAGCTACACTGAGCAATTGTTTCTTAAGCATCAAATATAGGCTAATGCATCAAGATGTTGACATTTTCTGAAGAAAATCTGAGTATGCAAAATTGCTGCCACAATGCTAGGGAGTTTCTGGGTGTTTTAAAGACCCCATGTGGTGAAAATCATGTTTGTAATGTTGTTTATATGTCTATGTGTTGGTTTTAATATGCTTTCAGACAAACCATGTGCAAATTCATAAGTCAACACCATTACTGGTGATGTTTCTGACATCACAAACCACCTTGTAACCAGTCACATGAACAATGAACACATAACTTGATAACTTGAGTAAAAGTTGACCGTGTGGGTCTCTGGACTGGTGTGAGTGAGTGGAGGTGGGGCTAATTTGCATATTTATAGATACTGCGTATAACTGTTAAATAATTATTTAGTAGTTCAACGGCTCTGTACTAAATGAAGCAAGGGTATAGAGTTACATTCAAGCTATTTTAAGGCAAGGATTTCTTTTCACAGGAAAAAACATTTAAATATGTCATTTTGGTGATCAAAAATGTGTTTTAAGTGATAAAATGATTGACTACCGGGACTTTAAATGATTGTTTTTAGCACATTACTATGTGGTTGCACAGGTGTTCTGAGCGGTTATGTAGTCTCTCAACTCCTAGCCATATGTAGTCTCTAAATATAGTTTGGGACCCACTTTCAATTTAAAGGAGTAGTTCACTTTTAAAAAAACTTTTGCTGATAATTTACTCACCCCCATGTCATCCAAGATGTCCACGTCTTTCTTTCTTCAGTCGAAAAGAAATTAAGGATTTTGATGAAAACATTCCAGGATTTTCTCCATATAATGGACTTCATTGGGAGCCAAACGGTTCAACGTCCAAATGACAGTTTCAGTGCAGCTTCAAAGGGCTTTAAACAATACCAGACGATGAATAAGGGTCTTATCTAGCGAAACCATCGCTCATTTAAAAAATAAATAACAAAGTTTAAGTTTTTTAAGCACAAATGCTCGCCTTGCTCTGTTCTGTGATGAGCATTCGTGACTGTCCTGTTCGAACTCGTTCATCAAAATTAACAAATCTTTTTTCGAGTCATGACTCGAAGGGTCCTAGATAAGAACCTTATTCATCGTCTGAAGTCGTTTAAAGCCCTTTGAAGCTGCACTGAAACTGTCTTTTGGACCTTGAACCGTTTGGCTCCCAATGAAGTCCATTATATGGAGAAAATCCTGGAATGTTTTCATCAAAAACCTTAATTTCTTTTCGACTGAAGAAAGAAAGACGTGGACATCTTAGATGACATGGGGGTGAGTAAATTATCAGCAAAAGTTTTTTTAAAAGTGAACTACTCCTTTAAGTCTATAGTATTTTTTTCACCTATATTATCGTTATTATCGTAAAACTCTCCACAACAAGCGGCACAATCTGAGGCATCATTCACGTCTGTAGCACAAAGTTTAATACAAATTGTTCAAACTCTGATTTGAAGTATGAGCCATTAGTAATGCGTGCCATAAGTTTGTTTTAAATAAAAGTTACCAGAGATAAAGAATTGTTTTGGGGTAGTTCTGCCATCCTTTACTCACCCTCATGCCATTCCAAACCTGTATGACTTTCTTTCTTTTGTGGATTTTTGAAGAATGTGTTAGGGGGGCAGTGTTTCCCAACCCTTTTCCTGGAGGCACACCAACACTACACAACAACGCTTCCTAATCAAAACACACCTCAACTCGATATATCATTAGCAGAGACTCCCAGACCAAAAATATGGGTCAGATAAGGGTGACATCCAAAATGAGGACTATTGGGGGGAATTCACACAGAATGCGTTTTTGTTTTGAAAAACTCAAGGCGCGGGAAGTGCAATGGGGGAAAATGCAAGGTCTTTAGATGCATTTTTTAAAAGTTGAACTTCTTTCAACATGAGCTCCGCATTTTTAGAATGCAGTCTCAAGATGCTGCAAAAGATGCGAGACGCGAGCACAACAGTCAAACATGTCCGTGTAGCACTTGTTTACATAGAAAAACAATGGAAAAGTAGCGCAGTGGAATGGAAAAACGCGTTCTGTGTCAACAGCCCCTTGGTGTGCCTTCAGTAACAGGGTTTGGGAAAGCTGTGTCAGGGTTAATAATTCTATGCATAAGATTACTAAATTAGTAGGGTATGTTTACACGACAATGATGTACTAAAAACAGAAATGCCCTCGCATTTTTCACATACAGCCGTTAATGTTGTCAAAACAATCCACGTTCACACGGATCTACGGAAAACTATTAAAAACGCTGTCAAGAATGCTAAGCTAATAGTCGGTGATGTCACTTTGTAAAGAAACAATACGCACCTATAGACTGAACACGTAATACTCATGATGTCGCCGTTTTAACAAATTCACGTTTTAGTAGTTTACATGGAGACGATAGCGGTATCCTCCGAGATTGTCGTATTATTGGGAGATGAGAGGATCTGCGGCTCTTACCATTGGAGAAAGCGCAACGGCTAACTTGGATCACATGTGCCTTGTTAACCAATCACATTACAGCCTCAATGTCATATTTAATTCAAAGTTGTGCGACAGTCAATCACTGATTGCGGATACCAATTAAATGAATGAGAAGTGCCAGACTGAATCATGCCTGTCGCGCAAATTCACCTGTCCATGACTTCTCTTATAAAACAGCATTTTTTCTGGTGTAAATTCTAAAACTAGATCAATCTAAAACTAATGTTTAAGAGCAAACATGTTGAAAATTAGCCGTTGGGCTGTCGATTTATTAAGCTTTTTCCTCACAAAAACGTTTTTATTTAGTGTGGTGAAGTCTCTCATCCATTGACATCCATTCAAAAAAAGGCCTCTTGTACTTATAAAGCACATATTAATGCCTTATTCTGCTCCACATCCCTTAATCCTACCAGACCTTAACAACTACTTTACAATTAGGAGTTTTCGACTACGCAGTTCGAGTTCCCTCGAAAGGGAACGTGTCGGGTTATGAATATAACCCTTGTTCCCTGAGAAGGGAACGAGACACTGCGTCATTCTGCCACACCCCTTGAGGCCTGAGAGCGTCTTGTATGGCGGCAAATCAATGCCAATAATAAACGAGCGCGGTAAATGACTTTCGCGAGAGAATAACAGATCCACACGCGAGGAAACGGGGACTCGCGAGCTCATTCATACCCTGCGCGCGCTCGTGACATCTCCTCTGCACGCAATACAAGCCCTCGCGCGCGCGATTGATCATTCCACACGCCCTCGCGCTTGATCTGCTCTCGCCTGCTGCTTTTGCTGGCTGGAACAATTTTATTAGTTGAGGGGCGGGACTCCCCTTTTCCGGAAGTCAGTTGTGATTGGACGCCTGTCCAATGACTTGTAATTCACTTGACTTGAGACATCACTTAATTTGTTTTATTTATTGTGGTTAATTATGTGTAATGTGATTTAATGCATTGTTAATATAGAATATATTCTTACCAGATATTTTTTTAACAGAAAGTATTACTAGTGATTGCATTGTGTTGTTAAGAGATCATTTACAGACTGTAATGACACATTTCCAATGGTTATTAGCATTGTAAATCTACCAAAATTTTAATGAATTTTTACATAATATAAATGGTTCATTATATTTTCTATTAAATGTAAAAGGGGTTCTGGCTTCTCAAGTTAAGATACAGTACACAGCATTAATTATAGCTTAAAAATGGCTGTTCAGGATTTGCTACCGAATACAGAGAAACAATATTAAATCCAGCAAATTATTAAACCCAGCAAAGCTATTACAACATTATATAGTGATCTTAATAATCTAACTTGTTGTAAGCTAATAACTTAAGAGAAAGTATGAGACAAGTAGTGTACACAGCATAAATGATTAAACCCCATCTGCACATACAGTAACTTATCTTATTATGTTACATAAACATATCTTATTATGTTACATACAATTTTTATACATTCATGCTGCCAGAACACCTTTTACATTTAATAGAAAATATAATGAACCTCTCAAAATTGACATAATAGTAATATACACAGGATGAAAACAAAAAGCTTACAACAACTCTTGCTTATTGATATAAACAAGTAATTTATCTTTCATCCAAAGCCCTCGTTCTATTTACAACTATTTAATGGACACTTTTTACATTCTGAGGCTCTCAGATCCACTTTAATTTTGGTCGGATAAACGTAAATAGTGGTAAATGGGGGTCTAGAGGTAGTGGTGAACTACAGCAAATATGACTTTTTTTTTTTCAATTTATTTTAGATATTTTAAGCCAACACAAATCATAGTCTTTTAATATAAAATGTAAAAATTTATAAGAATGTTCATGATTTACAATGCTAATAACCATGGAAATGTGTCATTACAGTCTGTAAATATCTCTTAACAACACAATGCAATCACTAGTAATACTTTCTGTTTAAAAATATCTGGTAAGAATATATTCTATATTAACAATGCATTAAATCACATTACACATAATTAACCACAATAAATAAAACAAATTAAGTGAAGTCTCAAGTCAAGTGTAGTTTACAAGCGTCCAATCACAACTGACTTCCGGAAAAGGGGAGTCCCGCCTCTCGACTGTCAAAAATAAAATTGTTCGAGTGAGCAAAAGCAGCAGGCGAGAGCAGATCAAGCGCGAGAGCGTGTGGAATGATCAATCGCGCCCGCGAGGGCTTGTATTGCGTGCAGAGGAGATGTCACGAGCGCGCGCAGGGTATGAATGAGCTCGCGAGTCCCCGTTTCCTCGCGTGTGGATCTGTTATTCTCTCGCGAAAGTCATTTACCGCGCTCGTTTATTATTGGCATTGATTTGCCGCCATAGTCTTGCTTCATCGCTAGTCTAACGTGTGTGCCGGCGTCACTTTTATGACATACGGTTATGCCGTCACATGTTGCGTCATGACGCAACACCAATCAGGATTGGTATAAGTTTCATTCATACTTCAGAGACGCACGCTTAGGAAGCGTCCCCAAAGGGTCGTTTTCGACGACGCAGTGTCTCGTTCCCTTCTCAGGGAACAAGGGTTATTCAAGTGTTCTATTAGTATACTTCTTTTAAACTAAAAATAAGAAAGTATACTTTCAGTCTACATTTTATATACTGCTCAAAAATATACTTTATGTAGTTCTCAGAAATATACTTCAAATTACACTTAAGTGTACTTGACTTATACTGAGAGAAAAGTCCAAGAATATTTGGCCTAAAGCCTACTTGTAGCTACTCAATCTTTTGATCGAGATATACTGAAAATTACAATTAAGTATTCAAAGTATACTTGGCTTGTAGTTTTAATTAAGCTTGTTTCCGCCACAATGTAAAACATTTTAAAAGATAATTGCGACTTTTTATCTCACAATTGCGAGTTTACATCACGCAATACTGACTTTGTTTATCAGAATTGCGAGATATAAAGTCAGAATTGCGCGAAATAAAGTCGGAATTGCGTGTTATAAAGTCAGAATTCTGACTTTTTTTCTTGTAATTGCGACTTTATATCACGCAATTCTGACTTTATAACACATAATTGCGAGTTTATATCTCACAATTCTGACATCTTTTTTCAGAATTGTGAGAGATAAACTCACAATTGTGAGATAAAAAGTCCAATTCTAAGGCAAAAGTCGTTTTTAATAGTTAGTTAATAGTAAGAATTGGACCCTAAACTAAAGTGTGACCAAAGTTTTCTGTTTTTAGTTGTTTTGTTTTGATAATATTCTTTGGAACGGCATGAGGGTGAGTAAAGGTTGACAGAATTTTCATTTGACAGAGAACGATGCCATCGTGCTGTATGTGTGAAAAGAGATGTAGTTTTAAAAGATGACACTTTTTAGTGTTATCCTCAGTGTGAATGCGTGTTCCAAGCCAAGCTGTGAGCCACTGGAGATCTGGAGGCGTGTACGGCCTGTCATGTCGTGGGAGTTCGGGATTATGTGGGCGGACAACTGCCTCCTGCCCTTGCCTCCTGCCTTGCTATTTATCAAAGCAAAATATCATTACAAAACACGTAACTGCACATATAGGCCTACACTGCTGCTGAGGAAGATGAACTCAATCAAGTGAGATAATGCTATTTTGTTGAATTCACAGTGAAATTATTTGAACAGTTCATATTTCTTAGTAATGACTATTAAACTTGTATTTGGCACCTCAAACAATTATCACTCCGTAAGTTCACATCATTTCTTGTGGTTTCAAATTAGCATTCACACAAATACACATACCAGAGATGAGCGTATGAATTTGCAGATCCATCCAACTCCGTTCAGTGTAAACAAGACAGAGAAGTTACCTGTGAGTACCAGTTACTCCATGACGTCTTGCTTCTCTCCACTGTGCTGTTGAACAGATTTCTCAGGGTGTCATACATGTAAATCCGGTCTTTCCACCCCCTCTGATATTGTTCATCAAGTGTTTTATGTTCATCTGAGGTTGCTATGGTGAGAATGGGCTTTTAGAGCACTGTTAGTGTATGATGGCACAGAAGAGAGAGAGAGAGAGAGAGAGAGAGAGAGAGAGAGAGAGAGAGAGAGAGAGAGAGAGAGAGAGAGAGAGAGAGAGAGAGAGAGAGAGAGAGAGAGAGAGAGAGAGAGAGAGAGAGAGAGAGAGAGAGAGAGAGAGAGAGAGAGAGAGAGAGAGAGAGAGAGGAGAGATTTGAGACTGCGCATGCCTGATGGTTATTGTGGCACAATTACATTTAAATGTGTGCAATTGTCTCTTCTTTTTACTTTATCTTATCTAAAACACAAATTCATTTACCATTTTATTTTAAATGTGCTATAAATCAACTTGTTTTCTTGTGATCATTATGATGAAAATTCAGTGCTTTTCTGTTTAAATTCAAACACACAATTGGGTTTCCATTGGAGTAATTGTGTACCATGCAGAAATGAAAGGTTTGTAGCAAGTAGAATGCAGAATTGAATTGAATTGAAATTTGATTTGAAGGAAGCAGAATTTAAATAGAATGAAATTCAAAAACTGCTGTAAGTGTAAAATGTCGATGGCAAAATTAAATGGCTGTCAAATGGTTGTTCTGATAGTATTGTACTTCATAAGACGTTCTACACACAGAAAAATGATGGGTTAAAAATAACACAACTTGGGGGTTGTTTTATAACCCAACCACTGGATCAATTTTGCACCACACCAACAGTAGTTAATTTGACCCAGCAAGATGGGTTGGTCATTTTTTAACCCAACAGATGAGTTAAATATTCTACCCAAATGCTGGGTCAAATTAAATACAATTCTGGGTTGATTAAACTACATATTTGTTATATAGTGTAGCCTACCCAAATGCTGGGTCAAATTAATTACAATTCTGGGTTGATTAATCTACATATTTGTTATATAGTGTACCCAAATGCTGGGTCAAATTAAATACAATTCTGGGTTGATTAAACTACATATTTGTTATATAGTGTACCCAAATGCTGGGTAAAATTAATTACAATTGTGGGTTGATTAAACTACATATTTGTTATATAATGTACCCAAATGCTGGGTCAAATTAATTACAATTTTGGGTTGATTAAACTACATATTTGTTATATAATGTACCCAAATGCTGGGTCAAATTAATTACAATTCTGGGTTGATTAAACTACATATTTGTTATATAGTGTACCCAAATGCTGGGTCAAATTAATTACAATTCTGGGTTGATTAAACTACAGTACATATTTGTTATATAGTGTACCCAAATGCTGGGTCAAATTAATTACAATTCTGGGTTGATTCAACTACATATTTGTTATATAGTGTACCCAAATGCTGGGTCGAATTAATTACAATTCTGGGTTGATTCAACTACATATTTGTTATATAGTGTACCCAAATGCTGGGTAAAATTAACGCATTTGCCATATTAATTCTAACACATTACAGTACAATTTAAGAAAATAAACTGCAATAGACTATTATTTAGACAAGCGCTCGATGTGTGAACTCACTCTGGTGACGATGTGATGACGTTCGAAGCACAAACAACCCACGTGCTGGGTAATACCGATGTATGTTGGGTTGATTGATTTAACTCAATGCATGAGTTGCACAAAATAACTCAAATTCCGTATAAATAACCCATAATGGGTAAAATATTTCATAACCCAGCGGTTGGGTTGATGAAATAACCCAGCTGTTTTTAGTGTGTACAAATCAGGGAATAAAATTGTGTATTTTTGCATAATTAATGATGTCTTTTCACACGTTGAACTAATGCAATTCCTGTTAGGGACAGTGTAGAATTTCAGGAAATTAAGTTCAATTTAAAATCACACTCATGAACCAAAAGAGAGCCAATTTGCAAATTATGATAAATGTCATAAATCTTTGAAAAAAAAGAATGTCTTCATATTGTAATGAATTTGTTTTCTATATGTTAGGCTGCATAGATTAGGCCAGCCGGAACTGGGAACACTTCCCTTAAATCCTGATGTACTCGTTACATCATAAGAAGAACGGCATCTACGTTAATTTAGTGTCTTTGTTTATCCCGAGGTTTTCCTGCAGCCTGCCGGATCCAGGCCATTTCCAGATCTGACGAAGGACCTGAACCCGATGACAGCGCAGTGCTGAAGTGCCAAATAGCCTCTCCCTATGGAGGATCCCTATTCTACTCTACAGATTAAGCGCTATGAAATTACGGTTTCGCGTCCCTATGCCGAATTGATAAAATAAAATTCTGCGTCAAAATTTATAGGCAAGACAAGTAGTTTGTTTAGGCATGATTTGTAGCGAATTACGAACCTGCGCACACATATATTCAAACGCACATAACTATAGAATCAATTATTAATGCGCATGTGAACGCCATCAGCGTTTATCACAGGTTCGCGTTTAAGGTTGTTAAGACCCGAAGAATTTAAATATTTTTTTTTAAAAAATCATAGCTTCATCGGAATGGTCTGAAATTTGGTGACTTTGTTGGTACTTGGTATATGAACACCCAAAAAAATTGGGGACAGGATTTGAATAATCTAAGTGGTTGTAAAAAAAATAGTCACACTTGGGGTGTTCGGGTCCAAATGGACCCCCATAGGAAATGAATGGGAAATTGGCAAAAATGTGAAAATACCGAGTTTTTTTTGTGCGTACAATCTACAAATCAGCCATGATTGAGAGAAAAAGCACACAACAGTGAAGTGGTGAATCTATAAAACATCAAGAGTGCAAAACAGACACATCCGCACACACACACACACACACACACACACACACACACACACAACACACACACACAACACACACACACACACACCACACACACACACACACACACACACACACAAACACACTTTTATACACGTAAACACTAATACATTCAGATGCGTTTTCCATTTTTTAAATGCTCAGTTTGTCCACCAGATGGCATCCATCTCATTTCAAAAATTGCTTTCATGAGGCCTAGGCTTGACTCTAAAATGAAATACAGCTTTAAAAAAAATGTAAAAAAATATTTAAAAAAAAATTATTTTCTATTATATTCAATGGGGGGAAAAGGGGGGGAAATGGGTCATAATTGTTGCATAAATATTATTATAAATCATTAAATTATTTCAAAACACCAAAAAAGAAAAGAAAAAATATTATAAAAAACAAGTAAAAAAAAAAAATTATGATTTCTTTTTTTTAAATATGAATCCTGCCCTTTGGGTCCATTTGGACCCGAACACCCCAAGTGTGACTCTTAAACGATCAACCCCAGAGGGTTAAAGTCTATTTAGAGAGAACGGCGTCATCTTAGCGGCCCCCAATTTAATAACAAATGATCATTTCGACGGAAGTGAATCAATCAAAACTAACTTTAGCTGGAAATAACAATATTCAAGAACCGCTATAAAACCAAACCATTCTTTGTTACCTTAAATTATATGTTTGTCTCTGTAAAGCTGCTTTGAAACAATCTACATTGTTAAAAGCGCTATATAAATGAGGATGACTTGACTTGACTTTTCACAATTCCATTCACTTGTTCAGGGGAATTCAAGCAACCATACAAATCTATAACAAACAATTTCTTGACATGAATATGACATCATCTTTCCAGTTTATGTATGCTTTGAGCTCTGAATCTGAATGTTTTGCTAATGTCGGGTGTGTTTTGGGCGGTGAACGAAGGGCTGTTTTTATGGACCTCATAGGGGTAGTCACTTTAGAGAACTTCATGTTTGTTTTTGTTGCTTCCATTGACCTTCATCAAAGTAAATACACTGACCCACAAGGGGGCAATGTCTGCCCAGCAAAGATTTATTATTACCCTGAACCACAAGAGGTGCTGTTTTAAACATCCATTAATTTGGTTGTCCAGCCAGTCCAGTCTCATATTAGGAGAGGACATCAGTGATCCGAGACCTCAGTTGGTTCAGTGTGACGTAATGTTGTCTATGCGCACAGTTCCATCCAACCACACCTGTTTTGCACTGTATGATTTCACATTCAACTTTTGAGATTTGTTTTTAACTAAATCTTTCCGGACAAATAGTTTGAACACTAAAAAAGATAATTAAACTATGTCATCATTTACTCGCATGATTCAAAATCCGCATGACTTTCTTTTTGCTGTGGAGCACAAAAGAAGATATTCTGAAGAATGTTCACGCTGCTTTTTTAGCAACAAAAGAAAACTCCAAAAATGAAAAACACTATAAAAGTATCATAAATTTAATTTAAGTTACTATTTTCTGGAAATCTTTGAATCCACTGTATCTCACTTGTGTTTCCACATATTCAAACATGGCATTTGCTTAAAGGAAACAAGAGATTTACTTCGCAATTAGCTTAAAACTGAGGTTTCACTTTATTTTGATGGTCCCTTTAACACATTCTGTATAAGTAGCATTGTATCTACATCACAACTAACTCTCATTAGATTATTAAACGTGTATTAGTAGACTGGTAGGGTTAGAATAAATTGATATTGAGTTGCAGAGTTACTTATAGTCAAGAGAATGTTCAAAAGGGACCATCAAAATAAAGTGTTATCAAAACAGATATACCGGTAAAACTTCTGGATAAATAAAAAAAAACATGATTTAAAAAGAGAAAACTCCATGAAATAGATATTATGAGAACACATTTTAACTCCTATTGTTATAAGCGACTTCAATAATTGTTCATATATCAGTTATTCATTACATCATTAAAAGCATAAAAGGTTAAGTCTATGGCTGCACAAGAGATTCCCCACACAGTGATTATGACATCCATAAGAAGCAGATACAAACCATCCAAGTCATTGAGAAAGGCTTTCTCAAAATCTTTGTGGTTTAATATGGGATACCATAATCCATGTTAGAATGGCTCATAAACCAACCTCTGAAACTGGCCAGTCTGTTAGGGTTTTGCTCGTATAATCTGCCAGAGCTCTCACAGAACGTCAAGTTCACGTTATTTAACCGGTCTGCTGACACAGCACTTTCCATTAAGAGCCCTAACAGATGGACTGAGTCAATGGCTGGATAATAATTCAAACAGCATATTACAAAAGTACAGAGAGTTCAGGTTACTGAACGGACATGTGTAGAGAAATGTAAACGCATAGTTTAGAGAAGAATGTGTGACTTTCATAAATCAAAAAGACAAATGCGCAGTAATGATGTTGTTTATGGTGCTAATGGGAAGTGTGGGAATTACACAAGTAATGGGGGTTAGGGATTTTAAAGAAGTGTGGGGGTTAGGGATTTTACTTCCCCATATAAGTCCATAAAACTTTTTAAACAAAATGATGTGTTATTCACCATCTCATGTAAATTTTTAAGTATTTTACATCTTGGCAAAATGGTGACGCATTTGTATGAATTCGTATGTTTTTTTCTGACGATCTGCATGTCTAATGATGGTTGTTTAAAGGGTTGGGGTTAGGACTTCTTTTTTTTCTAAATATCATACGTTTTCATATAATTCACATTGTATGAATATATACAAAATCACAACCTCGTAAAAAAAAGGTTGCATTATGTTTTTTTGGGGTTTGTGTGCAATGACTCATTTAATAAAAAATGAGATGCTCACACCGGAAGACAACATCTTTAATATTATACAGTATCTGTGTTTGAAGAAACAGATTCTGCAGCGATGACTAGTTCTGTTGTTGTAGAAAGTCGCAGAAAATGCTCTTTGGTTTGTCTTCAATCAGTCAGAGAAAAATAATAGAGAAAGGCAAAGTTAAAGTAGAGTAAGTAAAGAAAAACAGAGGGTAAAAATATAAATAAATGATAAGCTAAGATTGTCTAGATATTGTCTTGGCTAAGAACAAGTATGTAAAAATAAAGCATCTCTATTGTAGAAAAATCAATGTGTGCAGTACAGTGATGTAGTTTGCAGAGTTAACCAGTATGTTTCGGCTTTGTTTTGTTATTTACTTGAAGCGCTTGATGGTGCAAACGTCGTCGTCGCAAATCAGCCTCTCTGGAGCCAGAAGTCAAATCAGGTAGAGGCAAAGCTCTACAGAAAGGCTTATTAAAGCAGCATTTGAGGTAATTAAGACACATGCGGACCCCACAGGGCCTCTAAGCAAATCACAGCCAGAGGACCCAATTGAAAACACATGCTGCCTCTCTTAGAGTACGTCGACTTCACTTTTGTCCCACTCAAGGATTTTTACATGTGATTTGTTTCTAATGCCACTTCCAAAGCGTTTACATTTGATTATTAAGTGTTTTGTTTCTTTATTCATCCCCTTCAGTCTTTAGGGAACCTCTGAACAACAGTCAAATCTGGGATTTAACGAGGTGCATAACTGACTTAAACAAACAAAGATGGATCATCCTTGGAGAGAAGATTTTCTGCAAACAACCAGGATGTGTCTTGGCACCAAAAATGTCCAAAAACAACCCCTCACAGAGTGGGGCATGTGTCTCGAAGGGAGAGAAAATATCTGAAATTCAATAGCAAATTTGTATTAATACACTGTGTTACAGTTTTGAAGTGTACAACACTGTGCAAGTGATGAAACATCTCAAAAGAAAATGATCACATTTAAGATTTTCTTGTCTTTTCAGATGGCTCTAGCAGCTTGTATGTGAAACAGAAGGCATTTTTACACGGCTGAGATTATCAAAGTAGAAATTACTTTGCATTTATAAAAAATAAATGCATTTATACTACCCGTGAGTCAGTCAAGTATAGAGTGGCTCAGGTATGATGTCAGAACCCAGAAGTCTAATTTGCCACTGGTTCCTTCGAGATTTTCCTATGGGGTCTCATAATGGGGCTCTTCGATTTATGAGTAAAATAAATCATGTGGTAGACATAACTTGATAATATCTTGACGTTTTGTTCTACAACGTACACCTATCTAGTTACTTAATAAAAATGTGTTTTCAAAAATGAAAAAAACTGCTATATAATACTGCTAATAATTTCATAACTGCTTCAAAATTCGTGTTTTTGCTATGGGTGAGTGTAATTTATGTTGTATAAAAAATGTCAAAGTTACCACAGACTTTATTTTACACATAAATCAAAAACCCATTGGAAAATCTCGAAGGAATCAGCAGCGAATTAGACTTCCCGGTTCTGATGATATACCTACACATATTAAACAACTCATTTGCCACTTCAGAGGTGCTTCTGTGCCACCTTTGCAGTGTACATTTATCATGTTAGTTTAGAAGAGCACCCATGCAAAACAGCATGTAAAAATATATATCTTAGGCCAGAAACATCAAGTACATATAGGCATTGTCCCAACATGCATACAAAGTCAACAGGAAACGACTTCCACAACCTATTTTACTTCCCTAATCTGATGGAATTTTTTAGTGAAAAAGGATATTCTACGAAAAATAAATAAAAAAATAAGGTCAGATGTGATTTTGCTATAGTTTAAACAGCGTAGCCCTGGCAAAGACAAGGTCATGGGTTTCATTCCCAGGGAATACATGACCTGATTATGTAAACCTTGAATCTTCCATATGCATTAATGTAATGATTTTCATCCATCGGGGATTGTTTGAATTGTGAAAGAGCAGGTTTCCATACCAGAATGGAGCTGGGTGGTTAAAAAGAAGAGACAGAAAAATAGAAGGACAGAAAAGGAAAGTGGTTTCAGATGTGCTCATAAAACAAGACATATTCCGGTCATGTCTACAGTTTAACTTTAACTCACTTAAACTGTTATTTTAAGTTAGTCGATCTGTAATATTTATTACAACTTGTTTGCATTATGAATTGTTTTGCGACAAACTTTGGCATGTTTCGCTTTATGCATCAATTAAATAAATAATTGACTGAAACTCAACTGAATTTGTTACTGAAACGTAACGTAAAGTATTAAGAATTCATCCAGATTTGTTGAAAGTTAGTAATGATGCTGCTTGAGGTTTAAAGGGATACTCCACTTTTTCTGGAAATAGGCTCATTTTACAACTCCCTCAGAGTTAAACAGTTGAGTTTTACTATTTTCGAATCCATTCAGCCGATTTTCTGATATTTAGAAGAATATCAGTAACCAGTCTGGTCCCATTGACTTCCATAGTAGGAAAAAAAATATACTATGGCAGTCAATGGGACCAGAAACTGTCTGGTTACTGATATGATTTTCACCCAAAATTGAAAATTCTGTCATTAATTACTCCCCCTCATGTCGTTCCTTCGTATATCTTCGGAACACGAAGATCTTTTTGATGAAATCTGAGAGCTTTCTTTCCCTCCATTGACAGCTACGTCATTGCAATTTTCAAGGCCCAGAAAGGTCATAGAACATTGTTAAAATAGTCCATGTATCTACAGTGGTTCAACCTTAATATTATGAAGCAATGAGAATACTTTTTGTGTGAAAACGCCCCCAAAATAACGACATTATTCAACAATCTCTTCCACGTCATTCTCCTACACTGTTGACGTATAGTGTAAACAGTGCAGCACTTCTGGGTTGTACGTCAGAACGTTGGCCCAATAATGAGCCAACGTTCTGACGTAGAACCCAGATTTACTGCACTGTTTACACTACGTCAACAGCAATTAATGACAGAATTTAAATTTTTGGGTGAACTAACCCTTTAACTGAGCCGTCACAAACCAAAAACTCAACTACCATAGATGCAGTTCTACCAGAAAGACTCAGGGGGCAAAATGACATAAAGCATACATTTATTAACGGCCCAGGGGCTCGTTCTTCGTACGTCGCTAACTCAGTTAGCTGGATTTGATTGTTGACGATTTGCCATGATCTTGGATTGTTTGGTTCTTTGAAGCTCATCCTAGACTTGCTGTCATAGCAACATGTGCGCTAGCTTGAACCTGCTCGCGAGCAGGCTTATTTCATGTAAACAGGATTAGATCGCGGCTTCATAAGCGCAGGTGATACGAGAAGTCTTTTAACGCAGCGCGATAGTGTACTTTTTGAGAGATATAATTATTCTCGGATGTCGTTTACATCAATTATTTTTTGGAAACGCACATTAAATGTTCGACTCGTCGTCGGAGTCGGCCTTTAATAACAGCACAAACTGTGTGCATTGTCCTGATATTATTTGCGAGTGGCTCTCCTTTAAACTATTGGAGATGCGGAGAACTTGATAAGTGCTGTCTGTCGTGTCATTCACAAAGTTTACCCTGGCGCTCAAGCAGTTTTTAGGGGGGTTTTTTTTGTGGCATTTCCAAGCCAGTTTAGACCCAAGGTTGTAGGCTATAGCAGGTTTTTTTTTTTTTTTTTTTTTTTGCCAACGCAGGTATATTATAATTTTTAATGAAGATCATGCAATCATGAACATGCCGATTAATATGACACAGATATGTCCCTCAGGCTTCACTAATGTGATTGGTCAATAGACTGCACACATGTTCCCATCAAGGCCTCTATGAAGGGGATTTTGTGTACAGAAAGGGAGATCACAATGTAAATGTGCAGCCAAGTTACTATTACAATTCTTAATATTTCAGATTAGTAATATTATATTAAATTTTAAAAAAAGGCAGTTGACAGACTAAAATCTCTAGATGGCGTGTGACTATTATTACTAATGTGGAAGCACAGAGACATTCACATTTATGCACATTACTTGAACATGGTAAGGAAAAATATAAATATCAAGCTCACTGTATTACATATGTAAATGTGAAATATAAATGTATGTACATACACAGTTACAATGCAGCTCTAGCCAGGACAAGTTCACACAATGAAATGAACTTTGGCCAACTAAAGGGAAGATTTCAGTGTCTGAAAAGCCTGAGTGTTGCACCTGACAGGACCTGTGACATTACATGTGCCATATTACACAACATTGCCAACATCAGAAAAAGAAGGGGAAAAAAGGTTTAATTAAGCCTAAATGTTTAATAAAAGACAAGACACATTTGCTTAGTTCATTGAGTCTTATTTCAATAGTTCTTTGTAAAGAAAAGCCAGTCATTCAGTCATCTTTTGCCTGCAATAAGAGATATTATGCAAGGTCAGCAATAGTACTCTGTGTGAAATAGTGTATTTTACTCTGAAGTTTATTTTGAAGCAACTCTATTTCTAGTGCAATTTCTTTCTTTAAGTAGTCAAGTTCTATTTCCCCCCCTGATTTTTTTTTTTTCAAAATACTCTATTTTCTGTTGAAGACTCATAGGGAATGAATTTCACCCTGTGTCATTTGTCAAATTGTCACACATGCCTCATGCAACAAATAAAAAGGAAAAGTTACACTGCCCACACCTGTATCACTGCGTTGTGCAGACTCTTCTGTAGGCCTTTCTGTACATGTGGACTCATGTCAGAAATAATAGACATAGGCACAAGTATAAATCAATTAAAATTATTTATGTATTTGCAGGTAGTCTACTTCCTCCAAAGGACAGTCATCTGAGAAGGTTTCTTCACTATCCAGTGCAATGTGATTAATAACTCATGGCAAAATATTTTCACATTAACATAAGTTTATCAGTTTTTTACTTTCACAAGTCAAAGCAATTTATCATTACTCAAGATTTAACAGTTGAAATGACTATACCAGCCAATATGCATTATAGGCCTACTTAATTTAATGCAGCAACAAATTATTTCACAGTGTACTTTCCATCTCATTTACCAGTAATGAAGGTGTTGCTGCTACTGGTCCCTGGATGTGTGTCTGGAAGAGCTGAACCCAGGGATGCCCTCCACAACAACAGGTCAATTCACACTCAACCCAGGGGTCAGCTCTTCTGCCAGGGTGCAGGAGCATCTGTTTCTTGGTTGCTTTTATAAACAGACAATCACTTATTTAACAGTGCCTTTTTGAAAGAGACTAGTAGGCCTATAAGGCCTAGTAAAAATTACCATTACGTAGAAGATTTTTGTACTTCACTTTCATCATGTTCACTATAGTGTGGTGACTCTGACAGGACAATGAACAAAGTAATTATGAAATTATTAAAATAGAAAAAAAAACAAAAGTTATTAAAACATCTAACATGGCCACCACAAACGCATTTAATTCATCTGCTACTTTTGCCAGCCCTCTCTCCTGGCTTTTGCACACTTAGAAGTGTTCCCTGGCGTTTTAATTAAAGACTCAAAATCGGCATTACCTTCTCTTTCTCTGCTTGGGAGAAAAACTGGGCGTGTTCTTTGGCCATGCTGAACAGCCAATAGCAGCGTCGCTGATCACTGTTTCTGCTATCGATACATATCCCCTTTTAAACCAACGCGTGAACGCGCAGTTATCTCAGATAACTCAATCCAGCGATACTAATCATAAACAACAGGAGTGTTCGAAGAACCCACTTAGCCGGATCATGATTAGCCCGATGATATTATCTTGGATGTCTCATTTGATCTCGGATGTTTTAAGCAACGTACGAAGAACGAGCCCCAGGAAGCAAGTGTTGTGATTAGTGCTGTCAAACGATTAAAATATTTAATCGCGATTAATCGCATTAATGTCATAGGTAACTCGCGATTAATCGCATTTAATCGCACATTTTTATCTATTCTAAATGTCTCTTGATTTCTTTTTGTCCCGTTATTTTTTCTCATTATGCTCTTATCAACATGGTAAAGTGGATCGGCTTGCTTTGTGCAAATGTTTTTTATTGAAAACAACATTGGCATATACTGTGTTCAAATTCACACTCTCACTTAAAGCAAATAATCTCTCACACAATGTAACACTGTCCATCAATAAAAAGGTGAAATAAATACTGACGAGGTCCTGATATTGACGAGGGGGCGGAGAATTCGCATCAGCTGTGTGTGTGTGTGTGTGTGTGTGTGTGTGTGTGTGTGTGTGTGTGTGTGTGTGTGTGTGTGTGTGTGTGTGTGTGCGCTTGGCCATCATCAAGCGGTATTTCAGACTGGACGTGCTGCGATGATGATAGCTCAGTTCACAACGACAAAACACACAGATCACTTTGGTCTTGTCAATGGAACCATTTGGCAACTTTTTAAAAGTAAACCTTCCATTCAGAATCTTATTGGCATCCATTTTGGCGTCTCGCGCTCGTCATCCACTCAAAAGGTTAACTATTTGGCCGGCTCGCAAGCCCAAACGAGTGTGTGCGGCATGCCTGTTGTTTTGTTTACGCTCTAGATCCGCTTGCACTTTGGTCGACGAAGCACTCGCGCGGCGCAAGCCACTGAAATGAATGGGTTTCATAGCGCAGCGCGCGCATGCCGCGTCCTGTTGCAAAAGCATGTGAAAGAAAACTAGGTCAAAAAGACCGTTAATCGCGCGATAAAAAAATTGACGCCGTTAAAATGGGTTTGCGTTAACGCCGTTAATAACGCGTTTAACTGACAGCCCTAGTTGTGATATAAAGTTCTTTGGCGTAGACCCCGTCCGTACCCGCAATCCGAGGGTAACCCGCAATCGAGGTAGGATCTGCATTTCCTGCCTGAAGACGAAGGCAGGGGCGGATCCTGGTGGTGGTGTGGAGGATGGAGGTGAATGTTGGCGTCAGCATCTGCGAACTCAGACATGTGTAAGTAGCCTACCGATCTTTTATACTACGAGACGAGTATTAGAACATGATTGGTTAGATGAGAAAGTAATAAGTGATGTAACAATTGAGTCTTCCTGGCAGAACTTACGCTAAAGCTTCCATTTATTCCAACCTCTCACTGTCATTTTCTTTGGAAGTGTATTTATTTACATTACAAGATGACCTTTGCTTGTGCTTTCTTTTGTCCTCAAGGCAATCTTTTCAAAGGCGATTGTAACCGTAACCCTTTGACATCTAGTCAACACCTCATCTGTGAATGAACGATGCCCAAACAAACAGTGACCACTGATCTCTCCTACAGATTGGGCTCATTTCTAATTCGCATTTTAAATCTCTAATAGATTTATGAAATGAGCTAATAGCTCGCATGCGGTCATAATAACACAACTGTCCAGAGTCCCAGACACGTGAAGAACACATGCAGTCCAGCTTCAAAAAGACAACCAGACATTGATATACAACTTCAGCTAACAGTTCTGGACTTTGCAAACAGTCTGCTTGCCAAATGTAATCTATGGCTCTGCTCCAAAACTGCTTTGGAAAATTCTCATTCACTAATATGCATAAAAATACATTGCATAGACAAATATTGGTAACATAACATAAAGAACTAATTAAGCATTTAATGATTATATGTATAACAGGTTTCTTTTGTCCAGTTTTTCACTTTAAAATAATGGTCCAGATCCAATGGGCAGTCGTGGTTAGAGAGTCAGAGTTGTAACCTGAAGGTCGTGGGATCGGTTCTCAATACCAGCAGGAAATGACTAGGTGCCCTTGCCTTGAGCAAGGCATCTAACCCCCAATCACTCCCCGGGATCACAGTAAATGCCTGCCCACTGCTCCCGGTGTGTGTAACCACGGTTTGCTGTGTGTGTGTGTGTGGTGTGTGTGTTTGAGTGTACGCTATTCACCGCTCTTTTATTGCGTGTGCACTAATTTAGATGGGTTAAATGCAGAGGAGGGTTACCATACTTGGCCTTCATGTCACTTCACCTCAGAGTAAAAAAAGATGATTGATTACGTCTCAGACACACAATGATGTTGTGATAAGTACTTAATTGGTTATTCTTTATAATTTGTCAAAAACCATGTTTCCACCGCCGGAACTTTCCCCAGGAACTAGGAACTTTGGGGTGGTACTCGGTATGTTCCGACCGCAGGAACCAGGGTCTAAATGAAGTTCCGGGTAAAACTTTTCACCCTTCTTGCGATGTGGTACTTTTTCCAAGTGCAAAAACTTTCGGGGGGTGGGACTTAAGCGCTGGTGGAAATGCAACAGGTTTGGGGGAAAAAAGTTCCTGGGACAAATTGTTCCGTTCCAAATCGTCCAAATGTAGACGTTTTCAACTCTATAGCCATGCAACAAGTGACAGGACATATTGTCAATCCCTGGGTGTCATGCTTGGCAGTAGAGGTCTTCTCGGGTCCTAAAAACTGTACCCGACCCGAATAGACCCGAATCACTACTTACCCGAACCCGACATGCATAAATAATTTTTTTAAAAAGAAAAACCCGACCCGAGACAGACCCGATAAAATTAGACCCGAGTCCGACCCGACCTGACGCCATTTCCTTTAGAACCCGACTGGACCCGAATGTAAACGGCATTTACATTGAGCACAGCCTGCAGCCCTGCGTTTCTCAAAAATGCACTTAACATAGACGCGCAAGTGTAAGCGCGCTGAAGTTTCCTTCCTTATCAACAATGATCACAAAAGTTGCCCACACCGATGACGACCCTGGATGTTTCTGTTCTACATATTCGTTTTCCCTTACCTTTTTCGCAATGTCTGTTATCGCCTCCATGCTTTTCTGACAGTGTCGCATATTTTTTAAATTGATTGACAGGCCTGGCTTAACGACAATTCAAATACTTGCATTTAGTCAAACATCCATCCACATGATAGCGCATTAGATCTTCTTGGCAAAGGGAGGAATTGGTTTATGTGGAGCGAGCAACTGAGTAAATAAATGCGGCATAGAGTTGTGTTAAATACTGCAATTTTGTTAAATGCCCAACATAGTTTAAAAGAATTCGGGTCTTCTCGGGTCCATTTGGAAAAGGCATATTTATTTTTAAATTACCCGAGACCCGAGGCCACTGATACCGAACCCGACCCGTGTCCGAGACACTCGTCGGAGTTTTGGACCTCGGGTTTTCGGATCCAAGTGGACCCGTGAAGACCTCTACTTGGCAGTCTTGTCCACTGTGAAGTCACACTTGTACAAAACACTGCTCAGTGAGTTATGAAAAGGGATGATGATCTGCATATTTGTAGAGTTAATTGCTACGTGATGGCATCTGGAGACGCCATATTTCTAGTGCTGAAATATGAGGACCTTTTCATAACTCATTGTGCAATACGTGTCTATGCACCAATGGGATGAAAAATAAATGAAGTTCTGCTTCTGATCAGTCTACATTAAATATCAAATATATTCTGATTGGCTGTGATTGTGTCACGTTGCACAGCTGTTTTGTGTTCGGTGTGGACAGATAAATTGGTTGTCACTGGAAACTTACCGCATCACGTTTGTTCAGGTCACAGTGTCAGTAGGACCTCTATATGCTGAGTGGGGAGGCCTAACAGAAAACTGTTTGCCAAGTTAAAAGAGAATATTTCAGATTATTCTCCCAAGGGTCTTATTCATGTTTTCCCAACTCAAGTTGGCTTTAGGAACGGTGTAATTTGCTTGCACACATTCACATGTTGGAGCAGGTCCACGATCTTTCCAGTGTCTCTCTGGTCTGTTGGGTGGGATTAAACATGAATACATTTTGAAAAGTTCCTGTGTCTACTTAAGGTGTTGAAGTGGAGTCATATCATGTTTAAACACTGTCATATTGTGTATTCCTCTGTGTTCAGTACAGTGACTGCTGTTCAGGCACACAGTGGAAATTTTATGTTCAACCCATATGTGCAATCTGTCTGATGTGTGAAGAACATGAAAAACTCTACTAAAGTAAGTAGGAAAAGATCAACTTCACAAAGCTAACATAGTTTAAACTTGGGGGTTTTCAAAATCCAAAAACCAAGACAATTTGTTTTTAAAGTATACCTATTATGCTTATTCAGATATTACCTTTCATGTAGTGTGTAATATAGCTGTTTGTGAATGAAAACCTCTAAAAAAAAGTTCCAAAGACTTTGTTCTTGACAAAGTGCTTGATAAATGAGGTTATTGTCTCGTAAAAGAAAGAACTGATTCTGAACTGCCTGAAACGAGTCGTCAGTAATTCCAGTCTTATTTTCATCACAAACTTATTAGTAGACGGTCTGCTTAATATCTGCTAACATTTTTATTTTGCTTTATTTTGATGCTCCCCAACAGACATTCTACTGACTATTAGTAACTTTGCAAATACATGTAAATACACTTTTTTTTCTACAAACCCAAACACCTAACCATAACCTAACAGTCATACAGTCTACTAATAATCTAATGAGAGTTAATAGACATGTAGTTGACTAGTAGTTAGTAGAAAGTCTAAAGTGGACCATCAAAATAAAATGTAACCTGCCAGCCTATGCTCATCATTGGCTGCCTGATAACAATGTCTACTTTGACCCGCCCTCGAATACTGTAGTTGTAGCTGAGGCCTGGAAGAGTTTGGTATGTGCTGTAGAGGTCTTGACGGGTCCACTTGGATCCGAAAACCCGAGGTCCGACCCGAGACCCGAGCGGGTTCAGGTCCAAAACTCCGACGAGTGTCTCGGACACGGGTCGGGTTCGGTATCAGTGGCCTCGGGTAATTTAAAATAAATATGCCTTTTCCAAATGGACCCGAGAAGACCCGATTTCTTTTAAACTATGTTGGGCATTTAACAAAATTGCAGCATTTAAAACAACTCTGACACCGTTCTCTCACTTTTTCTAAGTTAGAGAGCGAATCCGCGCTTCTACGTGCAATGGGCTATAAGTATAAGCACGGTTGCCTCCGCATTATTTACTCAGTTGCTCGCTCCACATAAACCAACCCCTCCGGTTGCCAAGAAGAACTAGTGCGCCATCATGTGGATGGATGTTTGACTAAATGCAAGTATTTGAATTGTCGTCAAGCCAGGCCTGTCAATCAATTTTAAAAATACGCGACACTGTCAGAAAAGCACGGAGGCGATAACAGACATTGCGAAAAAGGTGAGGGAAAACAAATAAGTAGAACAGAAATATCCAGGGTGGTCAACTTTTTAACAACGGGATTGTAGGCTAAATAACACAATTTTAGTAAAAGTCAATGACTGGGAGAATTTGATTGAAAATGTGTTATAGGCTACATTTGAAAAACAGCCATCGGTAAATTTTACCCTGTGGTGGTTCTAATCATCGTATGGTCCGGTAAATAACATTATGCCACATTTTATAGGACGTAATTGGTTAGCTTCAGCGCGCTTACACTTGCGCGTCTATGTTAAGTGCATTTTTGAGAAACGCAGGGCTGCAGGCTGTGCACAATGTTTACGTTCGGGTCCAGTCGGGTTCCAAAGGAAATAGCGTCAGGTCGGGTCGGACTCGGGTCTAATTTTATCGGGTCTGTCTCGGGTCGGGTTTGTCTTTAATAAAAAATTATTTATGCACATCGGGTTCGGGTAAGTAGTGATTCAGGTTGATTCGGGTCGGGTACAGTTTTTAGGACCCGAGAAGACATCTAATGTGTTGTCAACATGTCTAGAAGACGCTGTTCCAGAGTCCTGCACGGGTCCATTTTTGGAGACCCGCGCCCGCCCGTACCCGCAAAGTTCAGCACCAGATCCGACCCGTCACCCGTGATAATATCAAAATTAAATCCGCACCCGCCCAGACCCGTTAATATTTGGCCCGTTACCCGACCCGTGATAAATCACACACGCTAAAATCATTCCAATTAAAGTCCTTTATTTTTTTTATCTCGCACCTCTCTCAACATCACAATAGCCTCATGAAACAGGCTAAAGTGTGCTTTGTTTTGCGCCATTCAAGTAGCCTACATCGGCACCTAAATAGGCTATGAAACCTGATAACGCAAACATCTGGCTATTAATGAAAAGAAAAAAAGAACAAGAAAAAAATACAACCTATCTGAGCCTGTCGCTCACAAACAGTAGGCTATCCTATGCATTTACTTTGCCTTAAGTTATACTGTGCAGGAAAAGGATATCGTCCACATGGTTTAAGTTGCGTTCTCCGTTCTTGAATTACAGCTGGAAAAGTCTCTCTCTCACTCGCAGCGCTCGATGCTGGGATGGAGAGAACATTCCGTGCAATCAGGTTGGGAAATGTTTTTGTATGCTCGTTCTTAACACTTTTATATACCGTACTCCACTTGCCAACTTTACTTTTAAATCATCAATAGCTACTCCCTATGGCTACTCATGCAACGCAAGCATAAACGAAAGTCGCACTGACGCAGTGCCGGTGACGTGATGGGTCCAAAGGTCATAACGTTGTTGCGTATGTGTAATGGCAATTTAGACACAAATATTGCATATATTTTTCATCCGCTGCTACCCGCCCGCAAGGAGTTCATTATCCGCCCGCATCCCCGCCCGTGAATTTTAGGAATGATTACAATCCACCCGTTTTAGACACTTTTATGCGGGTACCCGCGGGTATCCGCGGGTACCCGACCCGTTGCAGGACTCTGCGCTGTTCCACAGCGAAACAGCGTTTTGCGAAAGCAAATCCACTTTGCATGCACTTCTAATGGATGAGGATTCAGGTTCCAACTGCTAAAACCGACACCATCGTTACTGTTAATATCACATCAAGTGATGAGGAAGATCCAGAGCTGAAATTCAGAAATGGTAATGGAAATTTCGTTTCCATCACCCGCGTTAAGTGGTTGACCAATCAGAACACACTGGACCATTTGACCAATCAGAGCCTAGTAGTCTCTCGGAAAGGAGGAGTTTAGAGAGACTGAATCCTTTAAAGTGTTTTTTAAGGTCTGAAAATGATACATGTAAACCTATTGTAAACCTATTCCATCCAAAACTAAATTAGGAACCTTTAAAATAGCATAATAGTGGCACTTTAAAATGTAAATGGGAAGATTTAGTGAAACTGCTCGAAACTATTTCAGCTTTGGATAAATGTCAAGTAACATTAATCTGAAACAAATTGATATTAATTTTGTATTTATTCAAATAGTTAAAAACACTTGAAATATATACAGATCAAAAGAAATAAAAATGAATGGTTTTGATTGTCCACCTTAGACATTCTAATGATTATAAGTAACTCTGCAACTACATGTAAACTAGCTCTTATTAGAGTATTACTAGACTGTCTGCTTAATATCTGCTCATTCTTTATTTTGATGCTCCCCAAAAGACATTCCAATGACTATAAGTAACTTTGTTTGTTAGTGTTAGTACAGTCTAATAATACTCTAATAAGAGTTAGTTGACATGTAGTTGACAAGTTACTTGTAGTTATTAGAATGTCTAAAGTGGACCATTGAAATAAAGTGTAACCAAATGGATTAAAGCATGAATTACAATAACTAACAAATACATTTGATTTTACCAGTGTGCTCTTCATGTTCACAATCATTACTAAAATTCTAAAAGTCAAGGAGGATTTGACATTTCTGTGTGGATTTGAATTGTGTTTGTGTTTGATAAGGCAATGCTTAAATAGATATGGCTACTAAATTATCCATTAGCGCACATAGCTAATTGGATATCAAAATTCTTTGGAATAAGATATTTAAATGAGTCTTTCACAACAAGAACAAGAACAAATTTTAAGAGAGTAATACAATTTTAAATTTTAGGTTGACTAATACAAATATATATTCAAACACTGTCTTTGAAACATTGGAGCTTGCAGTCAGTAGTTCCTTCTTTGTACATTCCATTATTTTAAAATAGAGAACACATAATACAGCATTCAATACAGAGAAAATAGACATTCGTCCCTCAAGAGAAACAACACAAACAAAAGCCTTGCTCAGGTCACAGAGGTCATGTGCACATATGCACACCTTCATTTAGCGTGTAATTGGACAGATATTTATACAGCTGCCTGGAAGTTCATTTAAAACCAGATGAACCAAAAACAAACCAATTTTGTTTCAAAATAAATAGGATTTTGGCTCAGAGACTCCAACATGTGGAAAAAAAGTGGTCTTATCAGATGACCGGAAGAAAGTTGATAGTTAGTAAATGACTTGATAATGTGTGTCTCATAAGACAGTTTGGATCTTCACACAGTACCTTGCTGAGCTGAAAACTCATCTGTTATGGGCCATTAAGGGGTGTGAAACCTAAATAAATGCTACAAGATGTTGACATGCATCCTGACTGGATTATGTTGTCAAATCAAGTAAACAAACTCAACACTGTGACAAGAAAACAAGAAACATCTGTGTTTTTGAATGCTGAAAATTGCAACTACAACAGGGCTTTTCATGCCTTGACTTAACGTCCTTTTAGCCCTGGGTTAAAGCTACATTTAACCCTGGGTTAAGAAACACTTTTTAGTGTGCTACAATAAAATGCTGTTTAGCAACATTATGAACAGACAACCAATCACAAAAAAAAGCCTCAATTCATGCCTCATTAAATATTCATGAGCTGAACACAGCTGCCAAAAAAACATATACAAATAAAATAAAAATATTACGAAAAGGCTCAAATGAAAAATGATAGTGGTCGGTTTATCACAGAGTAAATGACTTTGTCTTACACTTTTAAATCAATTATTGTGATTACACTTGACTGTCTGTTATGTTTTTCTTTATAACTGTACATATTTGAAAGAAATGGTTATTGTTATGTTTAGAGGTAGGAGTGGGAATAGCTGCTCAAAATGTACTTTTTATTCTATATTGTTACTGACTTGTCATTGTAGGCCTACATAATTGTGTCCATTTCGTTTTATATATTCTTTTAATTTTCTAATTGTTATGTTTAGGTTTGAGGGTAACAGTTAGGGATAAGGGATCTTAAATGTATCTATAAAATGTATCTGTAAAAATGCAACTATACAAATATCTTTAGGATATTTCTTTAGCTATAAATACGTAATAATGTTTACGTTGTCAATATGTCCGTATCATATCCATATTTCTGGATATATATTGTCTATATTGTATCCATGTCCATATTTCAGCAGCTATGTACAAAATGCTATGTTAATGTTACGGACTAATACCTTTAAATAATGAGACCAGGCTGGAAATATAAGGAGCTATTTCACAATGCACGGTATGCATATTTTCAGCATAAAACTTGAATCGTATTCCAATTTAACCTAAATGCTGCGCTGTGAATATTTCAATTATGTCTTTGTCATTATTTTATACACAAAACCACCCCATTCAAAGTAAATTAGGTTTATTATAAATTCTCCACAACCCAGCAGTCAGAACTGAACTGCAGTGGGCATTGCGCCATGCACATTGTGTTCAGCACAAACTCTGTGGGTAAGTTTGAGCTATTACGTCATTTAATTCCTTTATTAAACCGGGCACCAAAATAACACTTGCAAAAAAACTTGTTTATTAATTCCCTCCACTGCATTTTTTGAAAATTATTAGTGTGTTGAGATAATAAAAATTTTAAAAAATGCAAAAACTACACCCTCACTGAAGCAGAAAAATTATTAAATTTCTAATCTAAACCTAATAAAACCAAACCATTCGATCACATATCAATGCAAGTTACCCAATGTCACTCATTTACTACTAATTTGCCTTTGCACAAAAACAAAAGTTATTACTATAAATAAATAAAAGACTTGTATTTGAATCACTATTACTGTACAACATAATTAGTATTCATCCACTGATAAAAATTGTAGAGAAAAGGGACAAACTTTTGCCAGCAAACAAGCCTGGAGACATAAAAGCCCACATTAGCGCACAAAACACAGCACGGAAACAGATACAAGTGGAACGAATTTTTCACCGACATTGTTATGCGGTTTCCCTCGAACTTTGGAGAGGTCCTCTGTGTTATTCAAGAAGACATTGGTCAACATTACTGACACACAAGATCCTGTGACTAAAGAACACTGTGTACAAAGATCTGTTTTGCCTCTCCATTTATACATTTGTATCCCCAGCGGCGAATGCTTCCATGCGCTGATTATTAGAGGCACTTCTTGATACTTTTGGTCCTTTTTTGGTACAAACAAACTTAATTATTTTATTGCTGTATGTTGTAACCGTCCACATGGTTTGACAACTGAGTGGTTAATGCAGAAAAATATTATTACTGTCAAGACGGCCCTTGCTGGATTCTAGGAGCACAGAGGAGCTGGCAGTAAAATTCAAGACTATGAAGACTTCATGCTTACTGTAAGTAGGGCTGTCAATTAATTAAACCATTTAGGGTTGTATTTAGTTGTAGTCAACAAAAGGGTTGGCTTTATCGATTTCCCGTTTTTAATTGATCTTCTTTTTTATTGGACTGAGATCTTCTCGTCTATGCTGTTTTCAGTTAATGCGTGAACAAACTTCATTAAAAATTATTTTACCATCCAACCACACCTACCATCCAATAATCACAATAAGCGATTATTAATGCAATTATGCATAACAAGCCTGGTGCTTTGTTACTTTTGATATGATATGCTTTCAAATGCTGTCAGTTTTATAGAGCCCGATCTCATGAAAGTGTGTTTCAATACCACAAATGTTATTTCTCGCGCCATTTCTACGCCAAAAACAGTTTTTGCGTGTATATGATACGCAGTTTTCGCGTGCATACGCACTTTATGGCGTGTAATGCGCACGCACCCCCATCCCCCTCCCCCTAATCCTAACCAAGGGGTATAAATGGCACGAGAAATAACATTCGTGGTATTGATACGCACTTTCATGAGATTGCGTTGGTTTTATAACAAAATTCAAACAATATATTTGGTTTTGATGCTCCTGAATGTGGCGTGACAGATTTACTACTAGTTATAGCACAAAATAAACATGAATGAAAATTAGAAGGAATGTTGAAAGAAACAACTCATAATCGCTCAATCAGTGTTTCAACCGCAGAAAGATGTCAATAAAACAGCTTGTAAACAATGTCACATACGGTAATGCTACATTTACCTCAGGAAAGCCTGAAAGACAGCTAGAAAATGTTTTATTAAATATGCACTATATTACATATTCATTAACCGGTTTTCATCATTATTTAAGGTATGCTTGAGCAAATGTCACGAAAACGTTCATTTTGGTTTCGGTGTTTTGGTAAAAATAATAATTTCGGCACATAGTTGTAGTTAACATGTTAACGCATTCAGTTCCTTTTAAAGGAAAGAACAAAGCAAGAATACATTTATGTGGATGCTGCTCATGTCATAAATGTTTCTCGTCTCACTTGCACAAAAAAAAATTACAGATTTTAAATTTCTCAAAAAGGAAAATGACACCAAACATAGTATATAACATTAAATTGAATAAATGTGGTAATGGGGCATAAAGGGGGTCCAATTGACCCAGCATGCTGTGATGATATTTCATTAATTCTTAAATAAATGTCTGTTTCTTATTCTCATCCATGTCATTTTCACATTTCTTGGTCATAGGATGTTTTTATTTTTTTGTATCATTACCACAAGAATGCATGAAAGGGCCCGTATTCATTTCCAATGGAATTTAGAATCAACACAGTATTTTTGGACACTTAATATTTATTTTCTTTAAACTTTATGGATTACTTAAAAATCCGTTGTTACTTTTTTGCTCTGAACCAAGAATTTGCCTCACACACAAACCCTATGTACGAATATTCATATCTCAGTATAGCAGGTGAAAAGCATTATGTGAAATATGTAGTATGTCTAAATTCACAGTATTCCTAAAAAGTACCAGGATGATCTAGTTCTTCTGCCATGATTCAGAAGTTCACATCTAATGGACACTTTGCATAGGCCATGGGAGAGGAGACATGAATGGCAGGAAAATAACACATAGCTCACATGACAAATACTCTAAAGTAGTTCTAAATTTGCCTTAAGTTTGTTTAGAAAGAATACAAGTGCATTTTGAAAAGATTAAATTCCATCTTTTGTAATGCATATATACAAGGAATGTGGACAAATAAACATGTTTGATATATTAAAACGTGTGCATCAATTATTTTATTAATAGGACACCTCATTTTGTGTAGATTTTTAGGGTTATGCATTCTAGGGTTTAACAATTAACAGTGTTAAACCGATTTATTGTATGCGTTAACATGTTTACCACAACAACCCTAAGTGTAAGTGATAGCTGACTCTGACTATTCTATACTTTTCTGGAAGATTTAATAAATCATAATTTTTGTTTCTCAAAACATACAATATGACTCACACAACGATTGTCATCTTCATTGGATGTCACTTTTTTCTTTGGTCATGCCCCAAATGACGCACATGTTATTGACTTCTAGCCTTGTGCCCTTTCCTTTCGTTTGTCCGAGAAGTCCCATTGATCATTTCATGATTCAGAAAGCCCTTAACGCCCATTGCCAAGCCCACCCTACGAAGTACTAACCGGCGGTCTCTGTGACCTACTATTGCAAGAATTTAGGTGGAGGATGGTGGAGGAACAGCTGAAGGTGGCTTTTGAGACAAGGCCTTTGTCGTTGATGTTGTTAAACCATTGTAATGAGATACTGTAGCAATAAGACGTACCCATGTGGCTTGATATGCCAGTTTGTATGACAGCATTGTCGGCAGAACAGGCGTCACTCACAGGTATGTGGTGGCCTCGCGGTTCTCGCGTTCTTTGGCCTGGGCCACAGCCACATTGATGCACTGCAGCCATTCTTCCGCATGCTTCTCATCTTGAGCTTTCAGCACGTAGGTTTTGCTGTCGGTGAAGATCTCGAAGGCTCTGGGCAGCCCGCGGTCACGCCTCTTCTTTGCAACCACCTTAACGCTTTGCACTTTGCTAAGTTCAATTGTGCTGTCGTCCAGCTCGTCCTTCTGTGAGTACAAGAGGGGAAAAGTGGCATCAATCAGAGCTAATGCTTTACACTCTAATGTTCAGATAGGTTTGAATGTCAGTGGTTTCAAACATTTTGTATGTCTCTCTTATCTGACACACTCAGTTCAGTTCATGGAGCCTTAGATGGTCTTAATATTGGGTGATATGAGGGTCTGTGGCTCTACCATTGGAAAAAGCATAACGGCTAACTTGATAACCAATCACATTACAGTTTAGTTTAAAGAATGAGTTTAAAGAATGAAAAAAACATGTGCTTAAAATGTGTTTTTGAGGTAAATCTTTTGATTTGACATTATTACAAAGTGTTATAAGTGTGTGTGAGTGTGTTACACTCTCTTTAGGTACACTTAAGTGGCCTTTTATTGCATTAATATTATATTATCTGCACATCCAATACAGTTTAGCAGACTTATTTTTCACAAATTCTCGGTCATTTAGATAAGACACAATTTTGGTTGGAGGCTCACAGCATGCACAGTCCCAATTCTCCTGCTCTGTTTGCCAAAAATGAACCTTATTATTGTTTTTGTACATGGATTAGAATGAGCACCATTAAAATGAAAGAAAAACAGCAGAATTGCAAGCAAATTTAAGGCATAATAAAAACAAGATATTGTGACAAGAGGCCAAATGTTCCTCAAAATCATATTGAAAGCATTTGTGCCATGCCTGATAAACCAAAGATTTGTCAAGACTTTGCAAAATGAAATGACTGTTGCAATGCATCCCACTTTTCCAGAATAAAATATACGATGAATCAAGATTTAATGTGCTTACAGCTCTGACAAATGAATTCCATTTTACTAAAAAGCTTTTTTACTGATCTTAGCTTTATAGTCACTGTTTGTTATGGCTTTGGTTATGAATTCTCCTTTGCACAATCTTAAATATGGCTCCAGGTTATATGGACGAATAGTAAATTGTGCCTTTGCTTTGTTTAAATGCAATAGAGAGATTCTGAAAAGCCATTTTAGTTTTATTTAGTTAATGTAATTCCCTTCAGGAAAGGCTTTGGTGAATCTCAAGATGAAGCCATGGATTTTTAAAAGATAATGATCATCTTCCAGAAAGCAGGGCCCTAGTCTAGAGTAATACAATACTTGGTAGCCATTGGCTCCAAAAATGAGCCATTTAAAATACTTTTTAGTTGCTAGAATACAGAATAGCTCGATATAGATGGTTGTTCAGGAACACTGTTGATCATGTTCACGTTTAGTAGTCCATGCAACTTATTCCAGATATTCAATTTTTTTTGAAGCAATACAATGGCTTTGTGTGAGAAACAGACATAAATTTAGGTCACAAGGTAAATTTAGGTTTAGGGAAATCTTTACACACCAGCGATTTAGAAAAATTATCAGCCACCTGCAGCATTTCATTAGCCTGGTCCCACCAGACTCTCGTACATTTCATTTGTACATAGAGTCTGGCACCTCTCCATTGACAACTTGTAGGCGGGAACACTATTGAAGTCTAAAACTATTGGATCTGCCCAGAGTCACTCTATCTGCCATAACCAATCGCTAAAGTTTGGTCGTGACGTATGTATTTTCCGGAACCCCGTGGGGAGGAGGGCCACCAACAAAAGAAAGCAAAGATTGTTCTTGCTCCGGCTTTAACTTGTGAGCATATTCGGCAGCGTTGCCACAACGGACCGAATGGCTTCGCTCGCATCTTTCTTATTTTAAACTATAACTCAAAATAACGCACGAGTCGACATCAACATCGTTCTCAGCCACTCCCTCTGTTCGCTGATTGGCCCGGTAAAAAATTGATCGGAGAAAACCAACGTCTACAGCACAATCCCAGACGTAGTACTGAAGGAAAATAAAAATTGAGCGGAATTACGAAGGAGGGCGGAGTCAGGCTAGCATTTCATGGCCCGAGCTACTCTGCTCTTATTGGCCAGACAGCTCAGTCCGTTGTGATTGGTCTAAAGCGCGAATATCGAAAAAAAAAAACGCCCATTGCCATAACAACGTCAGCTCTGCTTGTCCTGAGGCTTCCTACACCGTAAACTAAACACAGTAACGAACAATGACTTTTACCATTTCAATCTGAGCACGAGTCCGATGATGAAACACTGGAAGAACTATTAATTCAATCCGAACCTCCATCGCAAGGACGACTCGAGCAGGACGTTTCACAGTGATGCTCAGTTTGAGGTACATTATGAGATGTTGCAACTGTAATTCCTCACCATCAGCATTAAAAAGTGCATGTCCATCAACAACCCGATTATTTTACTTGTACTTATTTATTTACAGAATATTTTTCTAATTTATTGTGGTGAACATGTGGAAACTGTATCAATAACAGTGCATACATTAGCCGAGCTCTAGCGTGAATGACTGATGTAACATAAACCTTGGTAAAACAAATCTTGCTCCATGCTTAATCTTTCCTCAAAGTATTGAGAATGACAGACAATCTGCATTAATAGACACAGTTTTAGGTAATAATGGCCCACAGCTGATTAGCTGAAGTATTTCAGTAAGACAGTAATAACGTGAATTAGCCAGTTAGCAGGATACCAACACAATATAAAACTCAAAGTATATTGAACACCATCTTTCAAGAGCTAGTGGATTGCGAATCCTGCATTGAACTCTGAGATTTGAGAAGCAGTTGTCAGTAAAATAAAGGGAACACAGCAAAAGTTTAGGATTATACTGCTGTGGTATCGTGGTAATGATTAATTTTAACCACTGATTCTTCACATGCTCGTCCTTGGGCAGTGAAAAAAAATGTGGCTTTACCTTCACATTGTAGAGCACAGCGTCTTCTCGACATGATGCTGTCCAGTATCCACAAGAATCATCGGTTTAAGGGTTCAGACCTTAATCAAACCTGGTGTCTGCGCGCGCAATACGTGGGCGGGCAATATGCTAATGTTTCGTTTTGTCGTCACAATGAAACAGCTTATGACTCGTTTGAAAAACGATTAATTTCACTGGCTCTTTTGAAAGACAATAACTTTATATAAGGTGCACTTTCAGATTTAAAACCTTGCAGGATGTTTTCATTCACTTAGAGCTATGTTACACACTACATGAAAGACCATTTTCATAAATCCATAATAGGCTACGTGCACAAGCGTAGTTTCGAACTTCCGCTATTGTCAGAACTCGGCATATCAGTTTCCTGTTTACGACTGTTCACCCGCAATCCGATAATAAACGAACGAGTGCTGCTGTTGTACGAAAAAAAGAGTTCTTAAACGCATCTAAGTTTCTAAGAACTGTGTATCTAACGCCCGTTTCACACATACCCCGCTTGCAGTGCGTGTTGCTCTGCAGGAGCAACGTGTGCTATAGTGCTTTCACATATGATGCGTTTGCAGTGAATAACTGATCCGCGGCTGCACCACAAACACATACTTAATATTTTTACTATTTTTTGTGCGTCGCCCAAAATGTCTATTTTGTGCAGCCACTGCGCACGAAGGTTGGTGTTTTTCGGGAAGTGGTGGAAGCTCAAATGGCTGTTAGCGACTTGAAGCAGAGCTGGATCAACATTTCATTCAGTAAACTTCAGGCAGTAATTTCAGGCAGTTTTGATTTATATGCTGTTTAATGTGGACGCATTAGTTTACATCTGCTTACATATGCTATCGCTTGTTTCTGCTTCTTCTCAAGAGTTTTGATCAGGAGATTCAGTACTCTATCAGAAGATGCGTAATAGTGCCCCCTAGCGTATAGTAGTGAAAACTAAACTAAAATTACGTCAATGGCAGGGAAGCGTTTTCTCATAAATGATGGAAATTTCCGTCCAAGTTAATTGGCATTGCTTTTAGCTGTTGTAACGTTTTTCATATTTGCTGCTTTGTGGTCAGTCACATGACACGAGAAGAAACGTCATTTGGCATCAATGATGTTGGACTTGATGAAACATCCAAAGACGACATCAGCGCTAACAACTTAAATTTAGCCTTGGTTCTCACACAGGGTTATCATTTGACTTTTGAAGATCTGGAATATACCGCAAGAATTGTATGGACTATGTTTGTGATCTTTTGTCCTTTATGCATGACAGTATAAATCATCAGCTTTCCTTTTATGAAAAACAGAAGCTGCCTAACATCTTATTTTGTGTTCCACAGAAGAAACAAAATACGTTGGGCGATATGATTATATCAAAATTGTCATTTTTGTATCAGTTCCTTTTAAAGAGTCTTGATGGTAAGAAATGCATAAATGATACAATTTGATGTCTTGTGAATGGGACACTTACTGATTTTCCTCTTCTGAAAAGAAGCTGGTTGCCGGCAAGCGTGAAATAACGTGTTTTCCACCTTTTGATGAACTTCCAGCGTACCTGTTTCTCCTTCAGCTTCCCTTCAATGAGTGGCTGGCCGTCCTGGTTAACGACTGAGCAGAAAGAGTCAAAATGAAAAAGAGAATGTTAAAGTAAAGGAAGCACTTCTATATGGACTACTATAATGGTGCTTTTATGAGGCTTTTCTGTCAGCCCTTGGTCCTTTCATTGTATTAAAAAGAGCATCATGTACACTTCTTTTGTGCTCTGCGGAAAAAAGTCTATCAAAATAGTTTTAAAAAGACACAAGGGTGAGTAAACAATGAATAAATTATTTTGGTGAACTAGCGCCATGTCTGCCTATAGTCACTTTGAACGCAATACCAAACAAACACTCTTCACTCACAGAGCCATCCTCTTCTGGACATACGCCATGCTAAACAATTTATAATGGGGAAAAGTTTTCTCATTAGACGCACAAAGGAGCACTGCTCAGTGTTTAGCACCACATTGCAATATCTGGTGTGGTTCAGACTTGGTGAATATTGTGTCTCCTGCCTGTGTTTGCTAGGTCTGTCTGAACTACACAAAGCGTTTCACAGATCTCTCTCATGGGTCTATTTGAGTTAAACAGGAAGCTGTGTTATAGCCCTTCCAGGATGGTACAAAGCAGCCCATTGTCTGAGTTTTCCTTTTTTCAGCAAGGAAAACAGATGAGAATCTGCAGCGCTTTGATAGCCCGCTTCAAATTAGGCAAGACTGATATCTTACAATCACCAAACTATAATCCCAAATGGCAGAAGTTAAGTTCATGGTGTATTAGAGAACACTGAAGTCATGATTTACATTGAGGTAAAAAACACAGCCCATGATCCGCCACAATTTACAAGAAAACAAAAAATGGGGCGACCAACGTCATTTGTTTAGTTGGTTAAATTGTGTTACAACAACAACACGTTGAATATCAGTTCAACAGATTATGTCAAAACGATGATGCATTGTGAGTTGAATGCACTTGAGAAGGTCAAGATCTCTAAGGTGGGACAGCCCGAAATCATAATTTTAAAAAGGTTAAACAGGGATTTGATACTAAAATAAGCTACTTTTATTGACAAGTTATTGTTTGTTTGTTTTCTCATTAATATAAATAGTAGTGTTGATGGGATGGGATGGAATTACTACCTTCAATGCAGTAAAACTAAATCATGTTGACACCGATGTACTTTATTTTAGGAAAGTGGTAAAACAATTAAAACGTTTTCACGCTGGTATTTCTGGTTAACCACATAAAAAAATTGGCAGAACAATCAGCTTTGGAAGAGATAATGCTTGTTCTGGTTGTTTCAACCCAAAACCTTTTGCAGATGTCTGTATTACAATGCTGGTAAATGTTGATGATTGAATTTGTGTGCGTTTATCCCAAGAGCAAAATAATAAAACTCTATTATGAATTATTTTTCATTTTATCTGCTTTTATACTCTCTTTGCTTTTCTCAAATGCATGAATCAAAGCACTAGAATGTGTATGCGAGTACATGAGCAAAACAAATATAAAATGTATGTTTTGTAAATCCCAGAACATTAAAAGCATCTGTGCTCCATTCTGCATGACATTTGTTTGCCTAAATTGATTTCTGTTCTCTTGATTATATTGTGTATATGATACTGTATTTGAAAATGAGTTTGTGGTACGAAAAGTGAAACACACACTAATGATAAGAGCAGAGGCCAAAACCGATGCTCAGCAAGCCCACAGACAGACAGACTACAATTGTTTAAAAAGGTTTTGGTCTTTCTGAAGTTACACAATATCCTAAATCATAGTAGCCTTTTGAGACACACATCAAATGTGTTCTCCCATCATAAGCGAAGTACAAACCAGTAGTAAATAGTAAACAGAAAGCATCAAAAGCCAATGGGAGAAGAGCAAGACATTTTGAGTGCTATGTTACCAATACATCCATAAAATATGTTGAGTTAAGAATTGTTTATTCCAATTTTGCTACAACTGTAAATGAATGCAATGAGGATATTGCTAGTCTCTGTGGGGAAAGAAAGGTCAGTGTTTATTTTTCTCCTGGTTGGTGTATGTTATAGATTTTTTAGCTGGGCTTTGGCCAACGCTGTGCTCTTATGTTGATTTAGAGTAGCTGTGATAGTCAGACAAGATTCCAGCAACCCCTGCTGAGAGTGTGGATTCACTTCGATAGAATTTACAGGACAGAGTTCACATATATAGCAAAGTCGGAGTGTTCAACACCACGTCGAAAGAAAAAAAAAAAAAAACGTAGAACAATGGTTTAGGAGTTTATTTGGGTTTTTAAAAGGTGAAATGTCCATGAGGTTTAAATTATTTGAGTTCAAAACATTACAAAATAAGATAAAAAAGTAATTTCTACTTTCTTTTATTTAACGAGAGATTAAAAATCTCTGTTACAGGAGTGTCCTGGCCAAGATAGACGCCCCCAATATACAAATACACATATAACAAACAACAATACAATAAAATGTCATTAAAAGTACAGCCTTAAAGGCATTTGCAAATCATTAAATCGTTAGTGCATGCATACGTGTTTTAAAATGACTAAAACACACCAAATGATTTAGCCTCAATTTCATTTGAAGAGAGTTCCAGTCTGAAGGGGCAGCGTATTTAAAGTCAGTTTTACCTGGATTAGTTCTAGCAGGAGGTACATAGAGATTATAATAAAATTGCTAACACAATAAATAGTTACCAACTGCTTTTTGTTGGATCAAACAACAGATATAAGGTGGTAAAAACCCAACATTGCTTTGTATATCATTAAGTACCAATGCATTTTCCTTAGTTCCTAAGTTAATAATAGTTATAGAAAAAAATATTAAATATTTTGGTCACACTTTAGATTAGGGTCCAATTCTCACTATTCATATTTATTAACTACGACTTTCCCCGTAATAAACTCCTAATAGTAGTTACTAATAATAGTTAGTAAGGTAGTTTTTACATTTAGGTATTGGGTAGGATGAAGGGATGTAGAATATGGTTATGCAGAATAAGGCATTAATATGTGCTTTATAAAAAGTAATAAACACACACACACACACACACACACACATGCTTGATTTTTTTTTTCATGAATTTAAAAATCATTCATTCTTTTTTATGCTTAAATGCTTAAAAATGGAGAAATGCAGCCAACAGCCAGGATGCGCCACATGAAATTTCAGCGGTGAGAAAAGCAGCATGGTAGTTTTAAAAATGTAGCACCGAGTCTCTCTCTCCTTGTTTAAATTCCCTCATTAATGTCTGAAACAAACTCCAAGCGATGGAATGCTTTCAAACACTATACAGTGCTTTATGAGCTGACGACACACAAGACTTCTGTCAGACCATAACATTGCCAAGGTAGCACGCCTGTCCAAGCTTTGCTTCCCAAAGTCCTTATTTCTGCAAACATTCACCTCGCTCTATTAAAAATCATTACAGCTCTCTGCTAATGGAAACTGTCCCACACTCCAAACAAGGAGAAAGGAGATAGAATGTATGCTACAAACACTTTAATGAGCGGCACTTGCTATTGAGGTTTCAATGAGTCTTTATTCCCACCTTGGCTGCTGGATGGTGGTTTGTAAAAACATTTCCTGTCTCATTAAACTGTCTCTTTGTGGCAAAATAATTGATTTCTGAGGTAAAGTGACGCCATCAATGTGTCATGTACCGTAGCAATCCAATACTTCACCAAAAGCAGCAGTGAACAATTTTAATATCATCTCTGAGGGTGTAAAATATTCAAAGTAGAAAAACATGAAGATTCACAACCACATTTTTTCTGAATTTAGAATTTTTGTTGTCGTTGTACTAAACAAAGAAAGACTCAATGCCTATAAATAGTGTCTATTGAGCATTAAATAAAATAAAATATGACAAATACTGGTAAATCAGTTCTGTCAATTTTCTGGGATGAGAAGTTGTAACATTACCAGTAAATGACCTATTGTAAACATGATGCTATTGAATGATTGTACAGTAAACAGCACACCGTTATTGTGTCATTTCCATCAGAACTTCATAATTGCCACAAAGCTTAGCATCACAGTTTCCCAATATTTTAGGGCTGATATGTGAATGTTAATGGGAAAAAAAACAGTACAGTTGTGTGAACAGCATATGATGTATTTACCCGAAAAGACAATATGGGAACTTTACAGTAATTTAGCGAGTTTAATGTGCAAAAGCGGCTTTTGTTTGATAAAGCTATAAGCCATTAATTTTACCACAGGTAAAGGGTCACACAATCAAAAAATAAAAATGAATGATCTTAATTAAATTGATGTAAACTTTTCAGCCAAAGCAAAGGAATAGTTCAATGATAAACTAAAATGATCCCTTAATTTACTCAACCTCAAGCCATCATAGGTTTTTTGCGAGAGCTGTCTATTCTCACCTAAGCTTATACTATGGCTACGTCATATGTCCTACATCGGGTCAGAGGTCATCCTTCCACCGGAACTCGACTTTCTTGTGAACGTGCGTACGGCCGTTGCTGGGATTATGGCTTATAAGTTTTTTAAATATGGATATTTGTTTTTTTTTTAAAAACCCATCGGTTTGCTTCAGAAGGCATTTATTAACCCACTGGTGTCCTATGGATTACTTTTATGATAGATGGATGCACTTTTTTTAGCTTCAAAAATGCTGCCTCTATTCAATGCCATTAAAAATCTGGGATGAGCAATAATATTTATATATTGTCATATACACATAGGATGGCTTAAGGGGGAGTAAATTATGGGATAATTATCTTTTTTGGATGAACTATTTCTTACCAATTAACTCTTTATATATATATATACAATAATGCTTTTATCAATTGCTCACTTGTGTGGCAGCTCTAAACCTTTGGTTAAAAGCATTTAGCATTTCTTGTTACTATGACATGTGGACTTCAATATATCAAGCTCAATAAGCAAGCTAACATTACATGGAGTACATTTTAAATCAATTTCTTTCTATACATTTTAGTGTGTCAATAGGCCTAATCAATGCTGTTTTTGAAGAGTGTGCATTACCATAAATGGGGAATCGAGCATCAAATAAAAAAAACCATTGGGAACAAAAATATTTAAGTAGTCATAAAATGGCATGTTTGTTACAGTAGCATCTCAGAGAAATGTTGTTGAGAACAACTAAAGTTGTATACATGTAGTTTGTGATTAAAAACAGCTTTCTGTACTTAGTTGTGATCTTGAATTGAGTAATTAGCAGAATTAATCCAATTTTCATATAGTATTACTCCAACACCCGTGAGTGACATTAATAACGACAGTCATATATTTTTAAACCCAGTTATACATCATTGTACGGGAAACATACAGTCTTGATCTGGATACTGGTTAATGACAAACAAAACTGATCCAAATGGATTAAGTAAACTTCCATTTATTTTATAATCTTGAATTGATTGCATGCAATACAATTACAGTGTTCAAGAATTGTGTAGCATTCGCTAATTTCAATTAAATTATTTGCATTTACTTTAAATTATTTGCATTTACTTTCTTTTTAAGTGTTTCAAATGCCTATAAATGTTCTCAGATGAAATATACATGTTCCATGTGCAGCGATTTACAATGTTTCATTGTTTTTGGTAAAATGTTCAGGCCAGAGGCGAAAACCTTCTCTATTGTATCTAATTGGTTCTTATGGACAAATCGTACCAAAAAGCACATTTGCACATCTGGAGAAGATTTAAAACAAAGCAACAACAATTCTGGATGCACTTGAATGGGATCAGAAGCCTCTTTGTCTGAACATCCTAATGCTGGACTGATGTAAATGTATCTCAGCTACAGAAATGAGCGGAACCACCTTTTCCTCTAGTTTTTGTTTCTTTCTTCTCTTCATGGAAAGCAGATTTCAGCAATCATCACAGAAGACTGAAGCTTTATACGACATCTGGAGTCCTGACGTGCTTTTGCAAAATTATGTAGTCGCTAATCATTAACTTCAGAGAGGGATCAACAGAAACTCTCTTAAAATTATGGTTGTTATTCACTGATAATCTTGCCCTCAAGTGAGCTGTTAACAGCTGTGACTGTTCCCTTTTGAGGGAACTCGCGCGATGCGTCGTATGACGGCACTTTGGAGAACGCCTTCAGCGTAACAGCGGCAGAAAATGACAATATATCAGAGACATATTTTGAAACCAGCAGAGACGACAGAGAAGCTGTGCATACTGCCGCTGCCTTAGAAGACGCATAGTCCAGTGCACAGCTACACATTTCCATGTTGTAAAATTTAAATAAGCGACCATCAGTATTGCAAATCCCTCCATGTTGCGGTTGTTGTTTTTGGCGTATGCCTACAAACGCATTGCCATAGAAACCAATGCAGATATTCCAGAAAACGAAAGAGCTGCATGGACACACAAATCGGATCTGAAAAGTTATCAATCATTTTAGGTCAGATTCCAATAGGATACACAAATAATCATATTTGGACTGACAGTGTGAATGTAGCGTAGTGTGTGTAAGTCTTATTATGTGTTTGTTTGTCCCCTAGGCCATACAAATATTAGAAATGACAAGCGAGCAGCGATTTAAAAAGTGTGTTCCTCCCTACCCATGTTATCTCATGGCGGGGATACACACAACTTTTGTGTGAGCTGATTGGGAGGGGAGCACGCACGGTCAGCTCTCGAAGGGGCTGACTGTGGACATTGTGAACGGCTTCTTTTGAGGACACTCCACTCCCCCCTGGCTTTGTTTGATGAGAGCGGCCAGGTTTGCGCTCCCCGCGGTTTGGGTCCTGCAGATGCCGAGGCTGGTGGAGGCTAGTGGAGGAGTTTGAGACGGCTTTGGCCCTTTCTCAGCTCTCAACCGCTAACTCCTGTGCCCAAACTTGGGAGACAGAAGCCCGCTCTTCGGCTTCTTCCACCCAGAGTAAAGGCTGGATGTTAGGACTGTCTAGCTCTGAGGAGCTCTCATCAAAGCAGGTGATTTGGGTGACTCGCCAGCCCTATACCCGCAGTATGAGAACCTCGGGGAGGTTGTAACTCTTAACTCAATGAGCTCTTCCTGCAGTCAAAAGCACATCCTCCACATTGCCATTCTTTCCGGATCTCCACATTGTGGTGTCGAGATCCTGGAGAAAGCTGTTCTCTTCCTTGACTATCCCACATGTTGCATAATTACGCTTCTATCTTGTGGCTCAAAGAGAACGGCTATGGTATGATCCCCAGAGTAGAAGAGACATTAGCAGCTTATCTCTCCCCTGACACTGCATCATCCCTTAAAGTCCCGACATTGCCCATCAAGCTATGCCATACAACGTCTTCGCTGGTGGGCAATGCGTACATGGTGGCAGGTCAGGCAGGCGCTTGCTTACACACAATGGCCATCTTGCAAGCGTGCCAGGTAGGGCTGCAACGATTCGTCGACGTTGTCGACAAAAATCGATAATAGAAATAGTCGACAATAAATTTCATTGTCGAATTTGTCGCCAGCCATGTTTTTTTCCGACCGAGGCATCTCTCTTCCGAGAGTCTCACATGCGAATTAGCTTCTCTGCTGAGCAATAACATACAGAAATGGCGGCGTCCAACGCAGCAGCTGCGCGTACCAAAACATCTAAAGTTTGGGTGCATTTTAGCCTGGATACGGCGAATAAAAAGATTACCTGTAGGGCTGCACGATGTATCATTTTAGCATCTATATCGCGATGTGCGCATCCACGATAGGCAGATATGTGCGATGTCAGTTGATGCGTGATTCATGATCAGTAGGCTACGAGTCAGCAGCTCCCCGGCCAGTAATGCTTGTGAATGATTCGCGGATTTTTATCACTTTGCGAGTCCTGTCAGTTTAAACATCAAGTGCAAGAAGTCTGGAACTTGCGCGCTGTTTTATGTCAGCCTTACTAATGCGTTTGTCCCGCAAAAGTTTGACAGGTGAGTGATATAGAATAGATGACTGACAGCTGCGCTTGTTTAACTGAGAGAACGAGCAGAGAGAGTGAAACCCCCGGTCGCGCGCACACTCACCGTCCTCTCTCTCTCTCTCTCTCTCTCTCTCTCTCTCTCTCTCTCTCTCTCTCTCTCTCTCTCTCATATTAGTGAATTGAGTTGACTGAATATTTTTGAGATTGACTGAATATTTTTGAGATTGCATGATGGTAAAAGGTCGGAAGACCGACTTTTTTTTTTTAACTAACTACCACTGGTTGTGAATTGTGCTCAAATAACGTCGGAAAAAAAATCGGAAACACTTTACAATAAGGTTCCATTTATTAAAGTCTAGTTAACTACATTAGTTAACATTTGTTAATATTAGTTTATCCACACTATGTGGATTTACTCCATGACAAATCCACCCCAGTCATTCTAGAATGATGCATTTTTTCCAAATAGAGCTATTTAAGTCATCTGGTGAAATTGTTTTTATATTGCAATATATATCGCAGGAAAATAAAATATCGCAATGTGATTTTTTTTACAAATATCACACTGCAGTCCTACTGCATGATTTGCAAAGCAGTCCTTGCGTATCACGGCAGCACCTCGGTGATGCACGAACATTTAAAGAGAAAGCACGGACAGTTGAATGAAACAGAGTTTGACTCGCCTCGGTAAGATTTAAATAATATGGAAACCGATACGTTTTGTTTTGGATGTACATTTTATAAGCGTATTTTTGGTAAAAAAAAAAAAATATATAAAATATGCATTTTTCATTGAAGTACCCACTTCTTGTGTTTACTATCATTTTCCACAGAATTAAAGCAATCTCATGCTAAATTTTAGAAACATTTAATAATTATTCGATTAGTCGACTAATCGTTTCAATAGTCGGTGACTAGTCGACTATTAAAATAGTCGTTAGTTGCAGCCCTAGTGCCAGGCCAACCTACTTAGGGATCTGGACGAGGGTGAAGGTGTGGGGTCCGACGCCATTAAAAAAAACTGCGTCAGGCCACTGATTTACCTCTCCGTGCCACCAAGGAGACGGCCCGCGCCATCAGCCGCTCTATGGCAGCTATGGTGGCTATGGAGAGGCACTTTTAGCTGAATCTCTCGGGTATCAAGGAGAAGGACAAAACATTCCTTTTTGATGCCTTGTTGTCACCTCCTGGTCTCTTTGGCTGTAAGCTCGGTCATTGAGAGATTCCAGGAGGCAAAGAAACAATCAGCAGCGTTTCAAAGGTTCATTGAATCCAACGTATCAGCGCTCAGATTCGTTTCCATGGTGCTGTCTGTGAGGTAAACTAAACGCTATTGGCTATTTGAAAAGGAGGAGGACCCATTCAGTCAACGCATCATACAAAGCTGCACGTTTCAAGGCACTTCAGTGGACCTTTAAATGTGATTTTTAATGTGATAACCAAAAATATGAAATATTTAAGATTGGTTTTATGTTCTATTTGATGCATACTAATGCTTGATGCTGTGTTTTTGTTATCTTATTGTACAGCGACCTTGAGATTTGAAGGTCGCTTTATAAATAAAATGTTTTATTATTATTATTCATTTTACGACTAAATGACCTTTATGATTAAAAATCTCCCCACCCTCAAGTGCTGCCAAATTAGGTGGTGCTTGTGCAACCATCTGTAGAATTTAGTGGCACCCGTGCTACTGCCCTCAAATGTTAGTCTGGAGCCCTGTATATTGCCAGAGATTTGAGTGACTCATTTATTGTGTACATATATGTTTGTACATTAGCCAAAAAGAAGCACATCGTATTTACCTGTGGCTTTTTCTGGGTTACTGCACATGAAACAGAGCCAGCCACCCTCCTCTTCACTGTAGCTGAACAGGTCAAAGAAACGAACCTCCTCCAGATACATCTGCAAACTGTCCACATCCTGAGAGTGAATACAGAGAAAGAGAGGGAGAGATGAAATTTAGCAGATGAAGCTATTCAAAAGACGACACACATGGAAGGAGTTCTAAAATTAATGCTAGAATGCATTGCAACAAGGTTGGTGAAAAAAATGATCCAAGATGGCAAAATGTTGAGTCTAAAAAATGCTGATTATAATATTCTAGTTAACCATTTCGCCCAATAGTTGTATGTCCTATCCTCTCGTTAAAACTGACGTCACTGTTTCCGGGTCAAAACCACAGCGTAAAAAACAGTATTGTTTTTTTTATTGGACGCAGTGAGTCCAGACACTGTAGTATATACACCATGAGTTTATAAAAGCTTGCCATCAATGTGTAATAGGAATTAATAGTGCCATTTATGAGCATGGCTGTTGAGATAGTATTCTTAATTGAAAATAGTGGAGGCCTGGACCCGGATAATGCATTGACAAACGGATATGACGTATATTGTTAGCTTAACAACATGCTAATGCCAAACTATTGGAATGAACTACAAGCAAGTCACATATCTTGAGCACATTTTTTATGGAATAGCACCGATATTGTTGAAATGTGTCTTGAGACATCAAAGCTCTTTCTGTTATAACTTCAGATTCTATAAATGGCAATAATGAAAAAAAAGAAAGACAGCTGGACACTACTGCTTTGCTAATCAAAAGAAATTTGAGGTGATCTCTGTCTGTGGGTTACCGAGTGTACCATTTTGCAAAGAAAGTCTAAGCAAAAAGCAAAGTCTAGCTTAAGTTAGCAAAACGGCTAACATTTTGGACAGAAGAGCTTCCTTGTGAATGTGTACAGTGGACAGTGAGGCAGCTTGCTAGGTTTAACAGGGTTAACATGTACACTACATTCATTTTAATGTGAATATTTACATTGTGCAGTATTTTTTAAGCAGTAAACTACAAGCTAGCTTTCTTAGTCGTGAGAAGTTGTGGTTAGCCGCTCCTGGCTACCAGTTCTTAAGATTAATAGAGTGAGTAAAAGAGTCTCAATAGTCTTAAAGCAGGACAGCCTTTTGAAGAATCTTCACATTGATCCAGTTATCCTAGAATTTGTCTCTAAAGTCTTTATGAAAAGCCGGCAATGGACTGAAACAGCTGCGTAATGACAATATGGGATTTACTTTACGTATTAGAGAGTCAACAGCACAGCTAGACACCAATGAACAATGAGAGCTGGCATCTACATGAGCTTATTGGCTAGAAATTCCAATGGATGTGAGGGTGTGTTGCCTTTATAAAGAGGAATCTGCCAAAATGAAGACAACCAATGATATTAGAAAATTATTTGTTTTTACAGATATAAAAGCCAGTGAAGTGACTATTACACTGAGCTGAGGTATTCTGGAAAAAGGACGATTGCAAACATTACACAGAAGAGTTGAGAGAAAAACAAGGATTTTTCGGAAGTCCTTTCCAAGAAATTACAATCACTGGTTTGTGCATTGGCTCCACCTTTAAAGGGTAAGTTCACCCATAAATTAAAATTCTGTCATCAATTACTCACTCTTATGTCGTTCCAAACCCTTAAGACTTTCGATAATATTCAAAACACAAATGAAGATATTTTTAATGAAACCTGAGAGATTTCTGTTCCTTTAACTGAAAACCCATTCCACCAAAACTTGCATAATTTTTTTTTATAAAGACGTAATAAATATGAGTCAAGTAGTTTAATCCAGTTTGTTCTGGTGCATCATGCAAGAACAGTTGAACTGCCACTGAACATATTTGATGAGTTTGATGTATGTGCGCTGATCGATGTTCATATAGCCGCTTTTTCAGTGTCAGGCCAAACCGTTCTTGTTGCTAAACCTTTCCATTCCATGCTGATCTGGCCCAGCCAGTATGAATATGGTTTCATTTTCCACTGTGGGGCTGATAACAGAGCTTTTTGGAATGTAATAAAAAAAAATGCGTCAGTAGTTGCCTTGGTAATAAAGAGTTACCGTTTATGAGATGTGTGACCGCATTATGGAGAATGATCAGATATTTCTATTATTAAATTGTGTTCACTAAAACAGTGCGTTTGGCAAGCGTCAGAGACTGGTAGACAGGCAACTGACAAGTGACCAATCCTGAATGAGTCACTACATAAGATTTCCGGGCTGAGAACACTTTGTAATCGTGCCGTGCCTAACCAACCTCAAGTGGAAATATAACTATATGTTCCTTACCGTTCTTATAACCAAAAAAATGACATTTGTTTATTATTGAGCGTGTCTCTTCAGAAGACTTCATATGGATTCATTTTTCGATGTCGCTATGAATATTTTGTAGTGTAAATGTTTTGGTGGATTGGACTTTTTTAAAAGGAGGGGGAAGAAATTCGTAGGTTTCAATAAAAATTTCTTCATTTGTGTTCCAAAGATTAATGAAACTCTTAAGAGTTTGGAACAGCATTAGGGTGAGCAACTGATGAGAGAATTTTCGTTTTTTAGTGAACTATCTTTTAAAGGAATAGGTAACTAAAAATAAAAACACAACTTGTGTTGATCACTTATTTCTATACAATGGAAGTGAATGAGAACTGAGGTCGTCAAGCTTCAAAATGACAAAACACTATTGAAGTATCACAAGTTGTCCATAGGACTTGTACGCTGTCTTTTGAAGCCATATAATAGCTCTGTGTGAGGAACAGACTGAAATGTATGGCATTATTCATTGATAATCTTCTCCATTTGGCTGTTTACAACGGTGACAGCATTGAGAACTGTATCAGTCTGATTTGTGAATGAATCATTCAGAAGAGTTCTGATTTGAAGAAAGATTTTGACCAATCCAGCATAGTTATTTTTTCATGAACATACCAAGAAGTTGCCATGATTTTAAGTGAATAACCACTTAAGTCACACAAAGATTCATAAAATTCGTCTGTGGAACATAACAGAAGATATTCTTTTATGTTCCCCCTATAAGAAAATTTGGTCCCACTTTATATTAAGTGGCTTTAAGTACTATGTACTTATTGTGTTCATGTTGTATTGTAAAACACTTTTTCTGCTATTGAGATGTGATACTGATAAGGTTAGGGACAGGTGTGGTGGTATGGGTCAACTGTGTAATTACAAATGTATTAATATATATTTATAAAATTTTATATTATTATTCCTATGACAGAAATCGCCATACATTATAAAACAAATGCACTTTAAAATAAATTAAATGAATATTTCTTTAAATTTCCTCGCTTCCACACTTTAATTTTGACAGAAACTGCAGTTGAGTTTTCATTTTGGTGGAAAACAAACCAAGTGAAATGCTGTAATCATCTTCCGACAAAAATTTTGGAAATTATGCAAATGTGAAAATAATGCAGGACTGGTGCCCGCTAGGATACGTTGTGTATTCAATCGCACAAAGAAAAGGTAGAACAGGGTGAAAGAAAGGAAGCATGGATGAAACAAAGGAATCTAATGAGATAATAGATGAACACAGGTGAAACAGAATGACTAATCAATTAACACAGGGAAACTAGGTCAGGGAATAGAACACAAAGCACCATGTGAAACGTAGTCAAACAAGACACATCTTACAGATATGTTCCCAAATGCACACTAAACTGGAGTTCACTGCATTCATTCACTGTGAACTGACTCACAGTCAGAATGAGTCATTCTGAGATGTGGAAAATACTGGATCACAAACTGATCGCATGAGGCAAAAGAACTTCGCTTTAAAAAATGAAGAGTTAACAGACTAAATACTTATTTAATTAAATTGCAGTCTTTTGTGATTTGATAAGGCAACATGACATCATGACTTTTGCGTAAACATACACGCCACTTTCAAGTCAAGTGGCGTGTTATTTATACGCATTTTGAGCTATCCGCGTGTATGCGTGTATATCTACGCCGTTATGTCCGAGTGATTCCGCGTGTGACAAAACATGTTTCGGTCTAAAAAACGCGTGACATTGCTTAGAGCACCTTTAATGGGAAACACCGGCGTGAGTAAATGATGACAGAATTGTAATTGTTCGATCAAGTTCCCCTATAATATAAAGCATGAATCTTATGGGCCTTTTTTTTAGACCTGGGGGTGTTGGGTATTCCTTTACCAGGGTCTGATTGTCTACTTCCTGCATTACACACAGTCTCCTCTCAGGCTAATAAAGCCAGGTCATCAGTCATTCTCAGACCTGAGGCTCAATGGCAAGGGTTTTCACCATCTCCTTCATGACAGCACATTAAGGTGAGTGACACTGTAAAGCCGCCTTTTCCAATAGACCAATACAAACTTTTAAGAGAAGAAATTGCATCAAGGAGCCTGATTCACATTTCAGTTGACTGGTCAGTTCTTAACAGACAACTAAACTTCTATTACAACTACATGACACAAGTTGTTCAGACCCTATAGAAATCTGACACAAGGACCAGACTTTAATTTTCACCTTCCCTGTAAGTGACTAGCACAGGCTTGGCATTTCAGAGCTTTTCTTTCTCTGAGTTTAGAAACAAAGGGAGATGAAAGACCATCAATCACACATCTTATGTTTAAATTTGTCTTCATGCTTTCCTATAGATTGATGCAGGTCATTATCGAACCCCCACAGACAGCCTTTCTGGCGAAGAACAGTCGAGTCATCTTACTAGTGCTCTGCCATGACTTATTTCACGCCAACTAAATCAGTGTAAGAATTGAGCAAGAAATGTAATGTGCATTTGATTATTTGTGCCATGAAAACCTTTCAAAGAGTACAAATGTTAAAATGGTATCTGATGTATTTTTTACAGATGAGTCGAGTACATAGATCTAAACCAGGACCATGTGTGTGCATGTGCAATAGTTTATATCCGCACATGCTGAGTTCAGTAGGGGATTTGTGCTGTGGTTTATGTTCCTTATTAAAAGCAAGGCTCCAAAAAATCTGAGCAGAAGAGGATTTGCCCAAATCATTCACTCTAAGGTAGTGGTCCTGAAAACGTACTCGGTTACTAACGTAACCTCGGTTCTCTCTAGAGAGGGAACGAGTACTGCGTAATATCTTACGCTATGGGGAAAACTCTTTTCCACGAGATATTGAAGCCAAAAATTATCCTTAATTTTTTATTAATGTAAAACGCTTTGCGGCAGCAAGCAGACATAGGCGAGACAGCTCGCGCGCCTATTGGCTGCCCTGCGGCAACAGCAGCAGCCTATCGAGAGAGGCTCTGCGTGACGTCACGACGAATGGGGGCCTTTCGCGCCCATATCGTCACGTCCCGCCAGAAAGGGCGTGGTCTCGCCCTAGAAATAGGCTCGATAGCTGCTCTTACGTTGGTTTTCATCGCCGAAGCGAACCAGAGCGTATTCCAAGCACGGCAAGATACGCAGTACTCGTTCCCTCTCTAGAGAGAACCGAGGTTACGTTAGTAACCGAGTACGTTCTCTTACGAGAGTATCTCTCGTACTGCGTAATATCTTACGCTATGGGGAACACAATGCAACACGCCGTGCTGGTAGGGATCCAACACCAAAGTCCCAGGGGCCGAAGCCCGGGGCGCATATAGTGCATAATCACCATAAACTCACAGAGAGTGAGGGAAGAGAGGCTAGAAGCATCATTCCCTGTAAAATAGCATCCGAAAGGAGCTAATCATGTGACAAATAGAGCATACCGTCAGGGTAAACATTCAGCCTGAACTGGGTGCCACATGTGTGTCAACATTTTTAATGAGCTGCTGTACCGGTCAGTGAGCAATACGCAGGTCAAACTCAGTATCCGAGCCGCACAGCGGGCAGATAGCACTGAATTTTATACCGCCAAAAGCTCAGCTTGTAAGGCGGGAACCTCCAGGTTACAGTATTTTATAAATGTAGACGGCGAGGCCCAGCCCGCGGCCATACAAATATCTTGCAGGGTAACCCCGCTAGACCATGCCCACGAGGAGGCCATGCCTCTTGTGGAGTGCGCTCTAACACCCAAAGGGCACTGTAGGCCCTTAGAAGTGTAAGCCAGCGCTATGGCACCGACTATCCATCTGGATAGGCTCTGTTTCGAAGCGGCAAGTCCCTTAGCACGGCCGCCAAACGAAACGAAAAGCTGCTCAGTCTGTCTGAAACCAGACGAGCGGGACACATAAGCCCTTAGTGCCCTGACAGGGCAAAGGAGACTCGCGTCCTTCTCCTCATTGAGAACCGGAAGGGCAGACAGGGAAATCACCTGGGCCCTGAACGGTGTGTTGAGGGATTTTGGCACGTAGCCGTGCTTCGGTTTGAGTATGACCTTTGAGTCATTAGGTCCAAACTCCATGCATGACGCGCTCACTGAAAGCGCTTGCAAGTCCCCTACGCACTTCACTGAAGCGAGAGCCATAAGAAACGCTGTCTTGAAAGACAAGTGTTTCATGTCTGACGACTGGATTGGCTCGAATGGGGCACCTTTCATGGCCTCCAAGACCGTGGAAAGGTCCCATGTCAGGACTGAAGGGGGCCTGGGAGGGTTTAGCCTCCGAGCTCCTCTAAGGAAACGCACAACTAAGTCGTTCTTTCCTAGTGACTGGCCAGACACCGGTTTTGCAAACGCTGCTATGGCCGCCACGTATACTTTGAGCGTGGAAGGGGACCTGCCCTTATCCAGTAGCTCCTGAAGGAAGGAAAGCCCTTCCGTAACCCCGCAGTCTACAGGTGAAAAGCCCTGCGCTTGACACCAAGCAGAGAACACAGACCACTTCGAGGAGTAGAGCCGTCTGGTAGACGGGGCTCTAGCCTGCGCGATCGTGTTTAACACTCCCTCTGGGAGGTCAGCGGGTACCCGTTGATGGCCCATGCGTGCAGGGACCACAAGTCCGGGCGAGGATGCCAAATCGAGCCTTCCGCCTGAGAGAGGAGGTCTCTCCTCAACGGTAAAGGCCATGGGGCAGCGCTGGTCAGCTGCATCAGGACAGGGAACCACGACTGGTTTGTCCAGAGCGGAGCTATGAGTAGCACTGGGCATCCCTCCCTCCTGATTCGCTCCAACACCTGAGGCAGGAGTGAGACAGGGGGAAAAGCATATTGGGGGCGGCAGGGCCAAACATGGGCCAGCGCGTCCCGGCTTTTCGAGAAGAATCTCGGGCAGTGAGCGTTTTCTTGGGACGCGAACAGGTCCACCTGCGCTTTGCCAAACGTTTCCCACAGCAGCTGGATAGTCTGCGGGTGCAGAGACCATTCTCCTGCTGGGACGTTGTTTCTGGACAGCCTGTCTGGTCCCACATTTAGGTGACCAGGCACATGCGCCGCTCTCAGCGAGAGCAGGTTGTGCTGAGCCCAGACCAGGAGGCGCTCCGTCAGCCTGTAAAGGTTTCGGGACCTGACGCCGCCCTGGCGATTTATGTACGCCACCACTGACATGTTGTCCGACCGGACCAATACGTGGTGGCCTTTTATCTGGGGACAGAAGCGCCGTAGCGCTTTGTCGACTGCTATTAATTCCAAGCAGTTTTTGTGAAGGAGCTTCTCCCGTACTGACCGTAGGCCAGCTAGCGGTCTGCCCTCGAGCAGCGCTCCCCACCCCGATGTGGAGGCGTCCGTAGACACCACCCTCACACTCGAGGGGATCCCCAGACTCACACCTGACTGATACCAGTCGGTTACTTTCCATGGTTTCAGAGCCGAAATGCACTGAAGGTCGACCCTGAGGCGAAATAGACCTGCGGTCCATGCCCTGGGGGGAACTCGTGCTTTTAGCCATAGCTGCAGTGGGCGCATGCGGAGCAGGCCCAACTGGAGTACGGAGGCTGCTGAGGCCATCAGACCCAGCATTTTCTGAAACCTTCTAAGCGGGACTATAGAACCGTGGCGGAAGGATTTCGCGACGTGCTGAATATTCAATCCGCGCTCCGGTGACAGGCGTGCCGTCATGGATAGCGAGTCCAACACTGTTCCCAGAAAGGAAATTCTCCGACTGGGGAGCAGTGAGCTTTTCGCCCAATTGACTGTAAGGCCCAGCTCCTCAAGGTGCTCGAGTAATGCGGCCCTGTGTTCTATGAGCTCCGTTCGTGAACGAGCTAGAATCGGCCAATCGTCCAAGTAGTTCAAAACTCGCATGCCCCGAAGTCTCAGGGGGGCGAGTGCCGCGTCCATGCACTTCGTGAACGTACGGGGTGCTAGGGACAGGCCGAACGGCAGGACTGTGTATTGATATGCCTGGCCCTCGAAGGCGAATCTCAAGAATCGCCTGTGATGGGACGCTATTTGTATTTGAAAATAGGCGTCTTTAAGATCTATTGACATGAACCAGTCTCCTTGGCGCACTTGCGCGAGGATTTTCCTGGCCGTAAGCATTCTGAACTGGCGCTTCACGAGCGTTTCGTTCAGCAGTCGCAGATCTAGAATGGGTCTGAGCCCACCATCTTTTTTTCGGTACCAGAAAATATCTGCTGTATAAGCCCCCTTCGCTCTGAGCCTGAGATAAAGGTTCTATAACCCCTTTCCTCAGTAGTTTCGCTATCTCGGCTCGAAGTAGATGAGATACTTCGCTTTTCACCGTAGTTTCGACGCGCGCCGTGTAACGGCGAGGGCGTTGAGCGAATTGTAGCGAATAGCCTCTCGTTATAGTGTTCAACACCCATTCTGATACCCCGGGAAGCCTTGACCACGCATCTGCGTGAATAGCTAAGGGTAGAATGAAATCTGGGCTCTGGCCGCGGCAGAACGGCGGCTCGAGAGCCCCTGTGTACTGGGAACACAACACCTTGTTTACAGCGTTCGAGGCGGGGGGAGGGGGCGCGCTGATCACAGCGGGCAGCCTGGCCGCGCTCAGCTTCTCTATGGCGGGACGCGCAGAGAAAGCGAGCGGGGCGAATCCCGTGGGATTCGGCGTGTGTTAGAGAATGTGGGCACATTTACTACACTGAGAATACTGTCAGCTCGCGCCGACTGAATCAATGCTGTGTTTACAGCGTGCGAGGCGCGCGCTGATCACAGCCGGCAGCCTGGCCGCGCTCAGCTTCTCTGTGACAGGTTGTGCAGAGGAAGCGAGCGGGGGTGAATCCCGTGGGATTTGGCGTGTGTGCCAGAATGTGGGCGCGAGACTGCGGGCACATTAACTGTACTGAGAACACTGTCAGCTCGCGCTGACTGAATCAACGCTGCTGTGTTTACAGCGTGCAAGGCGCGCGCTGATTACAGCGGGCAGCCTGGCCGCGCTCAGCTTCTCTATGACGGGTTGCGCAGAGGAAGCGAGCGGGGGTGAATCTCGTGGGATTCGGCGTGTCAGTGAGAGGATGCGGGCGCGGGAGAGCGGGCACATTTACTGCACTGAGAACACTTTCGGCCGGAGCCGACTGAATGTGTGTTGGTTTCGTTTTTACAGAAACCAAGGGACACGCAGTGTGTAGTGTAAGCGGGGATTGTATGGGCGCGTTCACTACATAGTCTGCACAATCGACCTGAGTCGATTTTATGTGTGCTAGCCCTGCACCGTGGCGGGCTGTGTCTGGGTGTGGGAATGGGCACTGGGGCGTGGGCATTCTTACAACACTCATAACACCATCGGCTGTAGCCGGAACACCAGAAAATACACTCTTTATTGGATTTATCTGGGTAGCCATAGAAACGGCTTTTGTGCGCAGGCAAGCGGGCTGAGACACCGGCTGCTTCGCTGCGAAATACACTGGGACAGTCACAAAGCATGGAACTGAACGAGCGAGAAGTTTTGGTGGAAATCCGGCCGCAGCGGGATCTGAACACAGTCACTTTCCTAGAGAGACTAGGAAGGCCTTGAGACCTCGGGCTTTACCTCAATCCTCGGCCGGGGCCCGCGCTGAGGGGGGCGGCGTCCAGCAGAGCGAGAGCGCGGTGTCTGATCTCGGGCCTGGCGGCGCTGCTGAGTAGCCGAAACGACGGCCTTTGTGCGCAGGAAAGCGGGCTGTGGAACCAGCTTGCTCACTGCGAAATACACTGGAACAGTCACATTGCTTGGAACTGAACGAGCGAGAAGTTTTGGTGAAATTCCGGCCGCAGCGGGAACTGAAACACCGTCGCTTTCCTAGAGAGACTAGGAAGGCCTTGAGACCTCGGGCTTTATCTCAATCCTCGGCCGGGGCCCGCGCTGAGAGGGGCGGCGTCCAGCAGAGCGAGAGCGCGGTGCGTCGAGGAACACGGAGCGCTCAGCTTCCGTCATCTCGGATAGCGCCTCCCAATCGAGGCCGATGCTTTCCACGGCCTGGGTGAGCAGACGCATCAGCTCAACCTCAATGCCGGCTCTCTTCCCAGAGGGTTGGCGGGAAACGTTAGCGGAGGGGAGGTCCACGGAGCTCGCCCGATCCTCGCTATCCGAAGCCAAAAGAGAACGTGCCCCAGTGTTGTCGTCCAACTCGACGGCGTATGCGGCGGCATACGGCGGCCGCTGTCCGTCCGGGAGCGACTCGAGCGAAGCCGGCGAAGCTGGCGGGCGAAACGGCGAGCTCTGGCGGGCTGGAGATAGCTCGGGCGCGCGCTGGGCGCGGCGCTTCTTGCGGCGCGGCATCACGGCGGGCTGGGATGCGGGCTCGGAGAACAAAGCTAGGCGAGTCCGCAGAGTCACCATAGGCAAGCGTTCACAATGATGGCATCCGCCGTCAGCGAGCGCGATGGCCGCGTGATCCTCACCCAGGCAGGACACGCAGATGACATGGCGGTCCTCATCGCTGAGTGGGGCTCGAACCACAGGAAGGCATCTTTAAAAAGACGCCGCTCTTTTAGAGGGGTGGGAAAAAAAAGGCAGATAATGCAATCACACACACTCTAAGCAGAGGAAAGGATATGTACGCCGGAAAGCGCAGCAGGTACGGCGGCTGAAGGCGGCGAGGCCAGCGACTCCAGGCTCGATGGCACGTCCCGCTGAAAGGCTACAGGTCGACGGCGCGGCTTCTCACTCTGGATCCAGCGATGCGGGAGGCTTCGCTGAAGAGATGAAAATCAACGTAAGAGCAGCTATCGAGCCTATTTCTAGGGCGAGACCACGCCCTTTCTGGCGGGACGTGACGATATGGGCGCGAAAGGCCCCCATTCGTCGTGACGTCACGCAGAGCCTCTCTCGATAGGCTGCTGCTGTTGCCGCAGGGCAGCCAATAGGCGCGCGAGCTGTCTCGCCTATGTCTGCTTGCTGCCGCAAAGCGTTTTACATTAATAAAAAATTAAGGATAATTTTTGGCTTCAATATCTCGTGGAAAAGAGTTTTCCCCATAGCGTAAGATATTACGCAGTACGAGAGATACTCTCGTAAGAGAACCATAATTAGGTTGTAGGTCTGTTTTGATAGGATAGTAAACAGCTGGGAAAAATGGTAAATGTAAATAATATAAAGCGACTAGCTATATAAATAATACATTATTAGGATTATATAATATTATAACAATAATTTGATAAAATATGGCCTAGTGTTTGTTTGATGTGTTGCTAATTCACACTTATGCTATTGTTAATGCATTTTGACATTCAGACTATGCCTCGCTAATAATTCTGCATATTGTTGTTGGGCCTATCCCAAACTAATGTTAATATTAATACATTTTAAGGACTTTTTGTTACCTTTGTGCAATAAATCAGTCTGGTTGAACACTGGTCTAAGGCAAAAATATCTGCCATGGCTGTTTATCATGGTTGGATGAAGGCTATTTACAGAGATGTTAACAGCAGGTACAGACATTTGTATCAGTATAAATATATATGTTAAGTTGTAGACAGGCCATGTGCTGGTGACGCATTTGCACATGTAGACTTTCAAAGTTTAAATCTCTCAAAATCAGTAGAACACTTGACAAATTGATTGTAAATAGCAGTTAAAGCTGATGTGTGTCATTGTTTGGATGGTAAAATACTTTCTTCTATCTCAATTTAATGCGTAGAGACAACTTTAAGTAGCCATTTCTTAGGTTGATTTCCCACAAGAGTGTAAACACTGTCTCTGTGGCGCTATCAAAACATTGCTCTATTTGTTTGAGCGGCCCAATATGTCAACTTCTGGCTCCACCAATGGTGTGACTGCTTATATAAATGACACCATACAGCAACTGCATTCAGATGGCCAGCTGGAGAGTGTGTGGTTCACTTATAAAATACTTTGTGAGCGCAAAGCACTTTATTTCCACATATCATATCACAATTTCAAATATATTAGACATTACAGACTACCATACCAAATGGACACAGTTTAGAAGAAAAGCAACTGAAGCCATGTGACCCACAACAAGTTGTCATGGACCCAAAACTTATCTTGATTAATTTTTGTTGAGAATATTTGGTTTATACCTTCAATACCTTTTCAACTAGCCTGGCAAGCCAGACCTACATCAAGATGTTGGGTCTGGGAACTCACAATTGGCATACCTTAATCTGAGGGGCGGGATAAACAGTTGTCTTTCAATATCCCTCTGCACGCAATAGGATAGCGCAACAACCAACCAGAGCAACGAACAGTTGTGCATGAGTTCCATGCGTTTTCCCACCAGCGGAGCTAGTTGATATATTAAACTTTTGCCGTATTCGGTCGTCAAAACTCCGAACACATCTTCCTTTTTTCAAGAATGACTTAAGTGACGTTCTCTTAACTCCAAGTCCTCCAGAGTAGCGGCCAAAGCCGATTCGAAAGACTGCTCTTCGTCAGCAGCAGCGGTCATCTTCTTTGTTTTCAAGTAGCAGGGAAATCACTCATTATGTTAAGCCCGCCCACCAACTCTATAGACGATGTGATTGGCCTGACCAGAGTTTGGTTTTTCCAGCTCGAAAGCCAACGGAGTTGCTAGACTACACTGGCTGCAAAATAATTTTTGCTGCCGCTAGGGTGCGTCTAGATTTCTAGGCTACTTTTCAATGAGAGCAATGACCAAATAGCCATTAATTAAATTAAAATACTCAATGCAAGAAAATCTATTAATATTGTATATAATCAAATTTAGCATACTGTTTTCACTAAATTAACAGAAAAATATGCAATTCACTTTTTATATATATTATTTTATATTATTTACTTATAGTTTTACTAAAACAAATGAATACATAAAAAATGTCACTTTAGAAGGATGCCACAAATAATCAGTGCATCAGAGTTGTGAATAGATTAATTACAGAATTGTCCTTTTTGGGTGAACTATCCCTTTAACTATCATGAGACAAACAAGGTTTATGAAATAAGTCTAATGGCATGCTCTTTTTTACTTGTTTTATTTTCAATAAAAAGTGCTTTAAAATCGTCAATAATTGTTTATTTGTATGTTTTAAGCATGAAGGAGGAGCGCTGTCCAAAACAAATGGTCGTTGCTGTTTATTAGTATTTGTTTCAGTTATTCAGTTATTGTTCCTGGATGTAAAAGCCTTTACTGTGCATGGCTGTTGACTGATGTGTGTTTGATGCCATGTCTATCATAATGTGCATGAGAGTGTTTCATGTTTTCACTCTTTTCAAAGCTGAATCTGTAAACAGATGACTCAAAATGACCCAAGAGTGTGAAACACAGCAAAAGATGAGTCAGTCAGTTCAGTAAATCTCCAACAGCATTTAACATGCCCGGAAGACCATTTTCACTCTACTTCTGGTTCAAAATGTTGGGCAATTCGGGTTGGCAGCCTGCCAATGTTGGGAAACAGAACTGAACAATGGGACTACGCTATTCTAGTATGTCAAAAGAAAGACTTCAACACCAACCTTGACTCTAAAAATCCCCAGTGTACATGTTCACTGAAAACGCTAAGCCCCAGATGTGCCAAAGCGTCAGGGGAGAACCGCATAACCACAGGGCCTACTACATGCTAGCTAACATGTCATCATTATACTGTGGAGACTGGAAAAGTAAGAGAGGTCCTTCTGTTTGTAATGGATACTATTGCAACACTCTTCCCAGTGTCCTTTTATAGAGCCTCAGTCTCTCAAACGCACAACACATGCACATATACACTCACCGAGAGTGTAATAGGAAACCATCCACAATCAATAAAATGCATTGTGATGTGCAGGCAAAAGGAAATTCATTTTTTTTACTATTATTTCAGTGTGATCTATCATTAGCAATATGACACACTTATAATCCCTTCAAGATGTTATGTGGTGAAAATTCCTCTAAGACCTCCTGCAATTTTATTTTTCTCTCTCTCTCTCTCTCTCTCTCTCTCTCTCTCTCTCTCTCTCTCTCTCTCTCTCTCCTCTCTCTCTCTCTCTCTCTCTCTCTCTCTCTCTCTCTCTCTCTCTCTCTATTTTAGAACATTGAAACTTATTGAACATTTTCACCTTATTGCCCACGAACAAAGAAATAATTTGCGATGATCCAATACATGGACATTCGTCTCACTATATAGGGTCAGTTGTCACAAAGGAACCCGTAGAACATATTGAATAACTGATCAATCTCTAGATATTTTTCCCTCTTATAGGAAAAATCACAGTTGTTTGCTATTAGAGAAAATGGATTGTCTCCCATTCACCACTATAGAAGTTTACTCAACTATGACAACTTCTGCTGAGAACCCTGGAAATGTGAGGGTTGACTCAAAAAAAATGTGACCATGAAGCAAAGATGGCAGCCTCAACATTGTGTACATTCATGCAGACTACCTTTGAGATGAATTGACATGTTAATGAACACAATCATTTCTGAATAAGTTTTTGCAGTGCAGTTTCTAATGAATGTTTTTAGGTTGACTAGAAGGAAGCTTTGCATTATAATCATTAAAGTATGTCTACATAGTACAAGAGAAACACACCCTTTCAATTTTAGCGTAGGCCAGAGAACAAATCAAAGGACATGTTAGGGGTTACGGCATCAGTTAGGGGATGTTTATGAGTGCATTCAAGATGGGTTTGCTAGTGTCCTGCCTCGTATTTTTGCATCTGCCCAACGCAAACAGATTCCATATGTGTAGTGCACACAAAGTTCTTTGCTAGAAGTTGAATGACCCCACGTTTAGGCAAAGGGAGGAAGAAAAGGAAGACAGCATAAAGACACAAAAGACAACAGCTGTACTATGTAATTATTCCAGACTTGACATTTACGATGTTTGAAAAGATCAACCAAGCACTCAGATTTACATGGCACCATGAAGAGGAAATGACCTAAGGTAAACATCCCAGTCTCAGGAGCTATCACGACCTCTGACCTCTCACGGTTTGCATGACGTGGCCATTTTCCCCAATAACAGAGGGAGCTCTGTGATGTAAAATATCTACTTTATTTTAGGTCTTTCTTTTTTGATCTCTACAGAGAAGTTTGATTTGTACAGCAGGGTTGCTGTCATATACACACTTTAGAAATCTATACATTCTCCCCAAAGGCATGAATGTAAGTCTTGATACGGATCAGACAGAGTTTTCGTACCCTGCTGGGCCACTTCTTCCTTAAATATGTCCTGCAGAGAGGAAGTGGCAGGGTGACTGATTGTTCCTGCTTATTTATTCTAACCTACAGTTGGGGATTTTCAGCAGAAAGCTATATAAATAATTTACTTCACTGTCTATGTATAGTATGCTCACCAATGCTGCATTTATTTGATCAAAAACACAGTAAAAACAGTCAAATTGTGAAATACTATTACAATTCCAAAGAACTTTTTCCTCTTTACATACTGTATATTTATGTCATTTAATCCTGTGATGGCAAAGCTGTTTTTTTAGCTGCCATTTCTCCAGTCTTCTGGTCATAGACATTTGGTGTGTAAAAGTGATTTTGTGAAAGATTTGTTGAACAGTGTCCTATTATTTGGCAGACATCACTAGATAGATCTCTTGTCTTTTATTCTAGTCCTTTTAGCAATTAGTCTCCCTTTTGAAGCGCACAACTATAGCATTCAAAGTTTGGCAGTGAAGAAAAATTTAGCATCTATTATCAATGTCTTATAAAGTTATAACTGTTTTATAACTACATTTTTTAATACTTATCCATGTGTTTTGCTGTTGTGTTTTGATTTTGTTGAAACCGTGATATACCACCATTTAAAAGTTAATTTATACTATACTATACAACGTTGTACACAACCTTACAATGTCTGATTTTACCAGTAAATTAAAATAGGGTCTACATTATTATACTGGATAATCATGCACTTCCATTAAACATTACAAATATTTGACAAGACTTTTTAAAATGCACAATATGTAATGTAACCAGTAACAGAGTATGTGTCTAACACAAATTCTCTATTTTCAGCCAAGCAGAATCATGTTATCATTTCTCTGTGCAAAGGACCAGGACCAAGTTCAAGGCTATTCAAATCCACCCCTGATGTAATACCAAATTTAGCATTTTTAGGAATAGTACTTTGTTTAGTGGAATGTCCCAAAAAGTTCTAAGAAAGACAAAACAATACTATAAAAGAACCATAAAAGTGTCCAAATAGCTTGTGTGCCATTTTCCAAATCTTCTGAAAACATACAATAGCTTTGTGAGTAACAGACCAAAATGTAAGTTTTCACGGAAATCCTTGTTGTTGCTCTCAAATCTTATTTGCATTACTCTACACTACTGAACGTAAAACTGGTGCTATTTGGCATGACTGTGATTCAGAAGAATTGTCGGTAATAATTGAATCGATAAAACTTATGATGATCGATTAAGCAAGGTCATCATTAAACTGTAGTTTTGAGGTGTAAGCGCATGCGCAAAACATGCAGCAGACATACAAAGAAAAATGAAGCCAGCATGCCATTGTTACATATTGTAATTGTAAGTGCATTAAAGTCTTCAAGCCATGCAATGGCAATGTTTTGCGAAGTTACAAACTAAACGTGGCGTAAAAGCAACGAGTGTAAACTGTTTACACATGCATCAGTGCCGATTTTTCAACAAATACTTGGTATAGTTTGGTCTCTAACTGAAACAAATGTGCTTTTTTGCTAGTTGAGAATAATTGCTAATTTTATAGATCACATTTTCATGTTATGAAACTAGAGCACTTCTAATATGTCAGCAAATTTAAAAGCACTTATTTAGTGATGGTCATATTCCCTATATTCACTGTAAAGCCAAGCTTCTAAGCTTTAAAAATACATCTATTTTCTGTTTAAGTCAAGTCTCCTTTATTTATATAGCGCTTATACTTTTCAAAGCAGCTTTACTGTGATAACAGGAAAATGATGCAATGATGCAAACAGTTCATTTCAGCTGTTACAGCAGATCTTAAAGAAGTTTAGAGAGAGTTTCAAGGAGATCTTCTCTGGCCAATGAACGAACACGGCGTGTTTATGATTCAGGCTGCATCACAAGTCAGAAATCAGATTGTGGATCTGTAGCATTCAAATATTTCATCCAGTTCCTTTTGCTTGAAGATCAGATTCATCACGCCAGTATGGGGACGAAGCTAGTCATGTCTGAGGAGAGGACTTGTGTGGTTCTTGTGGTCTTTGCTGAGGATCTGTGCTGCTGGCTGTCGTGTCGACGAGGTCGTCACAGGGATTGTCTAGTTGACAGGATCTCTGCTGACATTCAGGGCTGTGGTTTTTAAGTAACATAACTTAGTAGAGCCCCCTACTTCGGATTTAAGAGTTTAAGATTATCGATTAATCAATGAACTGATTGTTAATTTAAACAACGATCGATTATGGGAATTTATGTAAATTGACAATCATACTTAGCACATAAGCTAATGTGGACCACTTTGATGGTACCATTTTGTCTTTTTTTTAGGTGAACAATCCCTTCAAACATCATGGGTGGGTTAAAAGCAGATGGGCTTGAGTGTGAGGTCAAATCTAACATCATTTCTCAGGTAGAGGGAGGGTGATGAGTGATCATTTTGATGGTGTTTGTGTGAATGACAGACAGACAGACAGACAGAGAAAGCATAAAAGAGAGACGGTAGAGATTTTACCTTCTTGTGAGGAACAGTTGTCTGGGTCATGGCCAGCTCAAAGCTGTGTGCTCCAGTCAGCTGTGTTTTCTCCCAGAGTTTCCTCAGCTGCTGTACACACTCGTCCTGACAGCACAACGCCTCACTCACTTTACTCTGCACACAGACAAGATACACTGCTAGCTTGCCAAGATTCACGCTATTCATAATTAGAGGTTTGCAAAGACAAGCATTACATTTGCTGCTGCTTATGGTAAGATAAGATTAACCTTTAAGCCAAAGAATTAAACATCTACATATAACTTGTCCCACACCAAGAACACCCTAGAATCCATCATAACATCCATCATAAAATGTCATAATCATTTGTTAACAAACAAGTATTCATTACTTCAAAGAGCTCATTGTTTCTGCTTAAATTGCTAAATTATTACATTGTTTACCTTTTTCGCTAACTGTGATTTTGTATATGTACATTTATGAAATACATAACTTAGACAATTACCTCTGAAAACAGATCACTCTAAATTGTAATGTGGACTTTGTAAAGCTTTTCATTTAGCATTTTCTGTAAAGCTCCTTTGAAATTATGTGTATTGTGAAAAGAGCTATACAAATACAATAATACAATATACAAATAAATATTAAAACATGTACATATATCTTCTGTGGAAGTCTCAGGGCCAAAAAAATGTCATCCAATCATTGCATTCAGTCCGCTGTTCACTCCTCAAACTTGGATTTATGCGTTTCTATGTCAACACTATCAGGTGGTACAAGTAAGAGCTCTGTAAGTTATTTTAAGTTGATTATTATTGTAATGTTATGTGGTTTGAGACAAGAGGTAATTTAACTTAGTCTCTCGTGATGCTTTGCAGACTCTGCTGTGTGCATTCATGTTTTAAAGGGGGTGAAACTATGGAGACGCTCTGAAGGGAGCATGGGATCTAATGCTTTCAAAGCTTACCTCTCAGCAATTGCCTACCCTACCTGTAAGATTCAATCCCGCATTTAAATACAGTTGTCACTCCCAAAACTGTGTGTACTAAGCAGCTTGAAAAAACTAAATCAAAGGTAATATGTACAGAAAGCAAGCAAACATGTATAATTTATAAATATAGTCTATATATAAAGGATCCAGCTACCACAAATATTTTCAACTGTGATTTATTCCCTTCAATGATACATTGACACATACACAAAACACATGTGTTGATATTAGTCTAAACATCTCATAGACTTCCATTGTTTTTATATCAGGTTAGTGATCCTTTTCAAACCTGACCCCTACCCTTAAACACATCCCTCACATAAACCTCTGCAGATCACTAGATTTAAATATAAACACGATTTGGCCTATTTATAAGCCTTTTAATCTAGTGAGGACACATAAAATGGTTGTCATGATATTTCATAATCTGAGTGAAAACATCTGGCCCTCACAAATATAGATAAACACACTCACACACCCCCACACATCGTGTGCCACAAAAACAGCATGTCTGACTGTTACCTGCAGTGCCAGAAGCATGATTTGGATCCAGAGGTGTGGCTGGCAGCTACACAGGGAGAAACAGGACTTTCCATAGAGGCAGTAGTGTCCTTTCAGTGGACAGAGAATGACAGCTTAGCCACACAGCCACGATGGGAGTCTGGAGTACAACACACACATAAGCACATTTCTTCATCAAAAATGTAACCTACTTCCCAAAACAAAAACCACTGTCTTTTTTGACATGGCTCAAGCACCAAAGTTTGAATAAAATCGAAAGTCATTGAATTCTTCACTAACAGTTTTGTTCAATCATCATAAGACTTTTATCCACAATAAAGCAGATATAATATTTTCTTTATAATATCTTAATATATTCACACATTTAAAGTAACACCAAGTAACTTTTCCTCTTCGGTCGCCCTACTGGTTGGAAACGAAATTGTCCATTGCCGCTGTCGTAAATATTTTGGCCTACCGTCGCACGCCAGCTCGTGTTTATCCAGCACCGGCTTTAGAATGAACGATGTCCACAGACAAGGTAGAGTATGTTACATGATTTCATGAAAGGATGATATATTGCGACATCATAAACGAAGAAAAACGAAATAATGACTATTGTAGCGCTTGACGTAAAGCAGTCGAATTTTGTAGTTCTTTTTGTGGTCGGGTTCCTACCCGAACCCCGAAGTTACATAGTGCCAGTAAAAGCGATACAGACCACGTCAGGCTATGGCAGAAGTGCCTTTCACCGTTACGACTTGAACCACTGATAAGATTTTGGAAACATTATTTTAAGGTAAACAATGTTACATAGTGTTGCTTTAACAGATTAGAGCTGGGCGACAATATGGTTTACGTCGTTTTACATATTCATAAATTAAGCGAATTCTTCTGCTTAACAGACTCAAAAAACTTTCTCATGTAGCGAAGATGCATGTTTGTTCAGTGGGTCCAACCAATGAAATGCTTCTTCACTGTCAAACTCGAATGCTATAGTTGTGCGCTTCGAAAGGGAGATTAATTGCTAAAAGGACTAGAATAAAAGACAAGAGATCTATGATGTCTGCCAAATAATAGGACACTGTTCAACAAAATCACTTTCTAACACATTTCCACAAATGTCTATGACATTAGCTGTTTTTCCATGATCTGGTAAGCATGACTGCACTGAATCCCTCACACTGACACACATAAACGAACTCACATGTATTCCGCCAGTTCAGCAGGTCTCCGACTGATCGATTATCTTAATGTTTCTCAGTGGGAGAGCTGTTGAGTAATGTGAATGTGAGGCAGAGACCCGGGGAGTGCAGGGGAGATGTTAAAATAGCTTTGCCAAGCAACCCTTTGTTCTGTCTGCCACCCACAGCTTAATTGTAGCGTATTACACTCAATGAACAGATAGCTGATAATTAGTGGTGTTTGAAAAGGCAAGCACTATTATTATTGTTCATACTCATGGATTTGAACAATGAATTTAAGCTTATGATCTTAACTTCAGCGTATAACTCATCCAGCAATGGGCTAGTGATGATGATACATCAAATCAGCTTATTGAGGAGAAGTGTGCTATTAAAGCAACTAGACTTAGGAATACCTTACGGGATTTTTATGAAATGAATGTTTTAAAAACATCAAATGATTTAAAAATAAAGAATTGATACTTTTAGTAGCTGGCGGTAAGTCACTGTTTTAATGAGTGAGTCATTGAGTTAAACAGCTGATTCATTCATCATTCACTCATACTATATGATACGTTCAAAAACGCTGATTCAGTTTTGTTTGGAACTATTTTCGCTGGCAAAACATATCAAAATAGACAAAAGTGTGTCTAAAATTTAACTAACTTAATATTAACCTGTATAATAAAACCAAAATCACATTCTGAATCTTGCTCAGGAAAAACATCACTCTTGCTCATGTGATATTGCTTAACTATTGTGGCAGAGAGTTTTGCCATGGCAAGGACAACTTTCCCTTCAGAAAATGTTAGTTCTACATTATGGTCAATAATCAATGTCATAGCTAATATTATAAATCATGTTTTGACCATTGGCTCAAACAATGGAACAGCTTCTATCAAACAATTTAATGGAAATTTTAGTGAAATTTGGCATCCAAATATAAATATAGGGTCCAAAAACACTGTCATGTCCTAAACTCTACAATCTAATGAAAAAAATGAGCTCATATGTGGATCATGTGTATTTCAAACAAAATTTCTGGGCATGTGAGGAGCAGTATTTGGTGCTGCTAACATTACCATAACAGTGGGGAACCGACTAAAGAAGTTAGACCACTCAGCATGCAATCCCAGTGTGTAATTGGTGTTTACATGTCTAACATATCCAAAAATATGCCAGGAAAGTGTTCTCTTCATGTTGCTAAACCAGCAAAAAACAAGAATTCGCAGCTGACATGAAATTCAATCTTCACATGAATAATCATTCACATCAAGTTTGCGGCTTCAATAATAGGTCATTTCTAAATGAGAGTGAGTTGTAGAAGAGAGTTGTCCTGCTGCACTACACTTGAATGTGAGGTATTATTGAACATGTATTCTTCTTAGATTTGACGGTTTACCTTCAATGACACAGTGCTCAGGTATGGGGATTAGTTTGATCATTTCGGCACAGAAGGTTTTGATTTCCTTCATGTTGTCTCTCAGGTGGATCCAGAGTCGATCTCCCTCCCGCGGGTCTCCAACCTCCACCTTTTGCCCTTCACTGTTTGGAGAGGTGTCAGGTTGATTTTTTGTGGGATCTTTGTGGTTCTCCTGCAGGGTTGAGGGGACGGGACCAGTCTCTGGGCTGGGACTGGCCTCACAGACATTAAGTTCTGTGCTCGAATCCACCAACCCCTCTCCCTCTGGACTGCTGTCAGAGTTAATGGATTGTGTGCGTACAGCGTGAAGAGCCAGACTCTTTGACCTGAACACGAGAGAACAGCACAACTCAAAATATAAAAACTTAGAGTCGACTTCACTTTTTTTTAGACTATGAGCTAAAAAGGACCATACTATAATAGTATAATAGTAATATAATATATAATAATATAATAGTATAGTAATAGTAATACTATGTAGAACATATTTTTTTGTAGTTTTATAGTATTTCCCTGAAGCCTACTTATGTCTTAGGGTGTGCTTACACTTGCATTTTGTTTCTCTTGGTTCTTTTGGTCCAGGCAAAGGTTGGTTCGCTTAGCATCCACAGTCATTTTTAACACCAACATTTTTTGTATGTGTGTACATATGATGGTATTTTTTACCAGATGAGAACTCACAAAGAGGGTTATAAATATTTTAAGGGATCTAAACAGTGTCAGGTAATCCTCTTTTGCACGAAGATCTGCAGCAAGGAGACAGTTATTCAGACGCCTGTACCAAACTGTGATGGGCAACGTAACTCCTATGAAGAGAAGAACCAGGTATGTTTGAGCATCTTGTGACATCACATCCTGTTTTTGGTTCGTTTAGATCTTTGGACCGTGCTGCATTCATATTTTAGTTTAATCGTCTTAGAGTTTGTTTGGAAGCGTACTGAGACCCCTGAAGAGGTGGGTCTTGACCCGTTTGTTTGTTGTGCACCAGGGTTTCGAATGGCAGCGTTCACACTTATTCAAATGAACCGCACTAAAAGAGCAATCATACCAGAGTTTGTCTTAATCAAACCAAACCTGCCAATTGTAAACATACATTAAATAAGTTTTTCATGACCATTTTCCTGCCTTTTCCCTAGCTCTTTTAATTAAATTGTTTGCTTTTTCTTCTGTACCTGTCAACATTAAATAATAATTTTTATCCATCTGGAACTGATCTGATCCTGAAAAGAGGCATACAAGAACGGAGATATGTGGTTAGAAGGGAGGTATTGAAAAGCAAGAGGGATTTGTGACATCAGCAAAAAGGGAAAGCTGATTCAAAGGGTAAACAAGGTGTTAATTTTTTTTGCTTTTGTTTTTTTATGAAAACACTGCCAGAATTCAATTAAGAAAGTAAATATGGCCAATTTTTATTAACTCTAAGGGTGTTTTTTCACACTTGTAGTTTGGTTCATTTGGTTCATTTGGTCCCAAACACACCCTATGACTTCTATATATAAACAATCTGATATTCTAATAATTATTTATTATTGTCGTTGTTCACACACAGAGCTTTTCAAACCTTTGCCACAGGCCTCCAAATACAGTATTATCATCCCCCATGTCAACAATACATTCTCATGCATAAAATACACATCTATACAGTATAGGTGCAATATGTAAAACATTATCTGGGAAATATTTACATTTATTAAGTTGACGCTGTCTATTTTTCTACCCACATTTATAATTAGATGTATAAAAACTGAAGAGAAACATAAAACTATGACTGTCAATAGCATACAATGTAATTAAGCTCATGACTTTCAATGAAACTGTAATAATATAAATTTGAATCATTTTGAACTTATATTTTGATTGTATTGCCCACCTGTTGAACCTCATCTCTCTGCGCTCGTCTCGCACTGCCTGACCCAGACTGTGGCATCTCTGAGGACCAGGAGACGCGTCCTCTCTCTCAGACTCCACCTCCTCCTCATCTCCCATCTTCTGATCAAAAGCCTGGATCTTCACCTGCAGACGCTGGTTCTCAGCAAACATGTCAGAACTAGACTTGGCTTCACACGGCCTGGACAAATCCTGCACCTTCTCCTCCCCTCTGATGCACAAAGATAACGGCTATGTTCAGAAAAGAACACTACTGCACTGCTTACTGTATACTGCACAGTATGTAGAGTATATTTAAAAAAACAGTATTTGAATTAGTTAAAACTATGTATGAATCAATATCACAAATAGTAGATTGTCGTCACATGCTCATAGTGAACATTACAATAATGTAAAAATGGTTACTTTGCCTTTTTACTCAATATTGTGTAACTTTAAAAAATAAATAAAGTCAAGAAAGACAAATTGCAGTCAATAGACTATTCCTTTGAAGATGAAGCTATGGCTCATTATATTGGAAGCAGAATCTCACACAAGCCCCTTTCACACAGAGATTCCAGAAAATACACTGATAATGTGTCCCAGGATTTGTCCTAGAATCATTTGGTCTTGGTTCATTCACACTGCCAGTGATTTTCTGGAATCTGTTTGTGCGTTCACACACATCCTGTAAAGATCCCACGAAGACACATGACATCAGGATGTGACATGTTTGCAGACATCTTTTCGTCGTTCCTTTGTTCCTTGACAACACAAACTTTCTTCTTTTTAAGGTGCAACGTGAACGTTGATCTAAATTTAAAACCCCCGATCAAAGAGTTGCACAAAACTACGTCATTGTCACGACACATGCGTCGTCACTACGACACACCCCTTACGGCATTGGTCCTGTCTTTTGTTCGCACAGGGTTCCGAGACTGATCTCGGCAATGTTACTAGGTCCACATCTCAGGATTGATCCTGGGAAGTGTTTGCGCTCACCCAGAAGGCCCTCTAGCAAATCTATGGCAATTTTCTGGGATCAACGCTCTGTGTGAAAGGGGATACAGTATACTCTATTGGAATAAAAACGCACATCATCCTGGTATTTAAACATACAGCTAAAAATGTACACAAAGAATCTCAGAAAGAGGTTACTTAGAAAAATAACCCTTAAAAAGTGACCAAATGTGAACTAGTGTACATTACATTTACTTGTAGTATACATTTACTTTAACACAGCTGAGTCCGATAAACAAACCACAGCAGTGTGTTTGAGTCTGAATCTAAAAAGAAATCTCTTATTGACTTTTCTTGCTAGATTTTTCATTTTAATGTATCTAAACCCTGAGTGAATGCAGTTTAGTGTCATTAAAGGGTAGGCTACCTATCATGGAATTTTGAAAATTGCCCTTCATGTAGTGTGTAACATAGATCTAAGTGAACGAAAACATCCTGCAAAGTTTTAAATATGAAAGTTCACCGTATACAAAGTTATTGTCTCTCAAAAGTAAGAGTCGACTCTGAGTCGCTGATATGAATCGATAGACGAACGATGCATTTTCTCTAACTTTCGTACGTCACTTGTACAAATTATTTGAATTAGACACGCCCACTCATTGCGTGCGCCAGACACCAGTGAAAACCTCATGTCGACGAGCTGTTCTGAAGTGCGAATCAAAAGCGAACTTTTTTTTCACTGCCCAGGGACGAGCATGTGAAGAATCTGGCTAGAGTTTATATTTACAACCATACCACACAAGTATAGCCACCTTGAGCTGTGTTCATGTCATTTTAATGACGATTCCTTTACAAACATAAATGCTTTCAAGTCGCATTCGCGAGTCGGTTGATACTGAAGGAACGTTTAGTACCAAGTTTATTTGGATCGGCTTCCTCCTCCGAATCACAACCTGTAAGTACTGTTAATAATTGTTGCTTTTAATGGGTTTTGTAGCATGCTCAATGTGTGTGTGTATGTGTGTGTGTCTGTGTGTGTGTGTGTGTGTGTGTGTCAGGGGTTTGTTGTATACTGCGCGCATACATAGCGAGCGCACGGGAGAGAGCGAGAGACACTCGCAAGGTCTCTCGCTCTCTCCCTTTCTACCGTGCTTACGTGTGTGCGCGCTATGTTTGTTATCCGCGCAGTATGTTCTGTCTCGCACGCGCCGCGCGTTATAGATTCCGGGAGATTTGAACTAATTCGCGGGCATCAGGGAGACGCTATCAATATGCGGGAGACTCCCGGAACTTCCGGGAGACTTGGGATGTCTGTGTGTCTGTGTGTGTGTGTCAGTTACGCTTTCGCAGCTTAGGTCAAGCTGTGTGTGTGTGTGTGTGTGTGTGTGTGTGTGTGTGTGTGTGTTTTGAAATATGTAAAATGTTTGTCGTTGTTATTGGAGTTGTCATAAAGAATAGAGCGTATTGTAGTACTGCAGTGCTTTATCAATATGTTTAAGCTTTGGGTTAAGGCGAAAAATAACTGACTGGGTCATCTGACCAATCACGGCAGATTAGCGTCACGCAAAGGCGGGTGCCGCTGGCCAGAGAGTCAGAGACACACTTCCTCGGCTTTAAAAGAAAATCCAGCGGGAAACTTGAAACTCATTCTGCCGGCTTTGGTGTCTGGTCAGACTGGCCGGACCTGAACGACCTCTGTGTTCGAACTGGAGTATCACTGGAGTGGGTGCGGTCTGACTCTGGGACTGTGAGGGTCTCCGAGGACATCATTACTGACCCCGTGACCTCTGTCAGGGCCACAGCCACATACGGTGGGCACACCTATACACTTACATCCACAGGGGCCCGGACAACTCTACTGGACCTACACCAACATCAGCAGAAACAACACTGGACAGGACTGAAACTTCAGGGGAAACTTGCGTGTCTCTCCTCCGCTGATCACTCTGTTTCTCACTCATTTCTTAAGAATACTGCACTTAGTGAGGACATTGTCATTTTTACGGTAAAAGCCAGACTACAAGTTCTTCCAACTAGACTCAATCAACTCAGGTACCTCATTGCTTACACCACACTACAGAACACATCACTGAAACACTGCCACACATCCTGAACGGCTGCCATGCCTATAAAGGAATGTACATCGCACGCCACGACAGAATAGTGGATCTTATAGTGAAGGACATATTATGTCATTTCTCATCTGCTGTAAAAATGTATAAACATTCTTGTGTAAAATCTTCTATGTTTCAGAATTGTAATAGCCCTGAAACCTTTTCTCATGTGCTTGCAAATACACCAGATATTGTTGTGATTAATGACGAGATCAGCGAGGTGTTCGTTGTGGAGGTTGCATGTACCTTTGACTCTAGTATGGAAGAAGCCTTTATGACTAAGATGATTAAATATCAACCACTCCTAAACGTCATCTCAGAGTTAGGTTACCAGAGCCGACTTCTTGTGATCATATTTGGCAGCTTAGGACACACGCACAGGCTGGTTGTAAGGGGGCTTCAACAACTAGGGATGCCCAAAAAGAAGGCTAAACGGCTAGCAAAGTACTGCGCTCTGTCTGCTATTATAGGCAGCCGTCATATCTGGCGGAGACGGTGCTACTTGTACCCATAACAACTGAGTGATGCTAATAATGGTGAAAATCTGCTGTATGCCACTAGTCCTTGATTATGTGCATGCATTTGACTGCATCTGTAGTATTTGTGTCCCTGTAGATCATTTCTTTTAAGTGGACTTAAATAAATAGTTAAAATGTGTGTGTGTTTTGAAATATGTAAAATGTTTATCGTTGTTATTGGAGTTGTCATAAAGAATAGAGCGTATTGTAGTACTGCAGTGCTTTATCAATATGTTTAAGCTTTGGGTTAAGGCGAAAAATAACTGACTGGGTCATCTGACCAATCACGGCAGATTAGCGTCACGCAAAGGCGGGGTTTGAAAAATGAGTCGTCAAACGAATCATTAGGGAGTCGGTGAGCAAATCAGGTAAAAATAAATGCATATTATAAGACAACAAAAGTGTTTTTTGTCATTGCATGCATGTAAAACTGTTGTTGGGGACTCCCAGAACAATATTAGGAACATTTTAAATGCCATAATAGGTACCCTTTAAACAAATAAACGTCATTGAACAATCAGAATCAAGCATTCCAGAAAGCCATGTAATAATCATAATTTATTCCAAACCTGAACACTGAAATTGATAGGTAGCGGTATAACTACTTTAACTAGACTAGAAAGACACATATATGCAATAAAAACTACTTCTACAGTTCTAGTTGTAGTAAAGGTATTTTTTTAGATAATTCAAGATTTTAAAATCCTTTCAAAAAGTAGATAAGCAAGAACACAGGGAGAAAGACGAGAAAATTCCTGTCCATTTTATTAAAAAAAATAACCTTTATCCCCTATTTCATTCTGTAAATGTATCTTTCTCAGTCATTAATCTTTCGCAGCAATTTTTTTCCTCAAGAGAGCACATACGAAAAAGAGAAATGGACAAAATGCTTCTATCTGAAGTACAACTCTTTACCTCATCGTTCTTTTAGCAATGAAACTGCCAAAACCCTGATTATCTGAAGAATTTTGCAATGGCGAATGTTGACAAGCAGACAAAGGTCAGTGGATTAAGGAGCTTTTAAACAGAAGTTACTCCATCATAATAAAATGTCAATTACAGCAATAAAACTAATCACCAGTGTGGTTTCAAAAACTAATTCTGGAACATGTCAAGGAAATCAAAGCAAGTGTGTGTGTGTGTGTGTGTGTGTGTGTGCGTGCGTGCGTGTGTACCTGCTCAGTGTACTATCAGCCTCCAGCTTGCGTCCCAGCAGTCGAGCGATGGCGGTGAAACTGTTGCTCATGCGGTAGATGTCTTTTCCTCCGCCGCCCAGGATGGAGGTGTAGCGATCGGTCAGGCAGCGGATTTCCAGCAGTAGTGTGTGATGGGCGCTGTGCTCCATACTCGCTAACAGAGACACCAGATACTGTAGCGCCCCGCGGGCCTGGACCTGCACATGAGAAGTACACGTAAAATGTATAGTAATTTTAAATAAAAAATCTAAGTTGAGTGGCAACCAAACAGTGTTCAATAAGACTAATAATAATGGGTGGAAGAACTGTATATTTTGTTTATGAAATTAAAATGGACAATTCTTGTTTTTTTATGGAATATTGCAGTATTTATTATAAATTATTTATATGAGCACATCATTCTTTTTTTATATTCATGTGCCCTCGTATTCTCTCGTATAACAGCAATAGCGAACCATCCAACGACACAATCAAATCCCTATGAACAAAAATCAAGTCTTTTTCTCTTTCAAAAAGCTGTTTCACTTGAATGTACGTCACAAACTTCCATTTCATGCTGACTTTAAAAATTTTTCTTTTATCCTATTGCTGTTGATGCGGTTTCACTTCACACTGTACCTATGAATATTCTTAACTTGTGGTAAAATCACTGTAACATATGGCCACCTGTGGCTTATTGCTGTTCGCAATTTGGAAACATTATATGATGCTTAAAGTCCCCATGAACCGGAAGTTGCAAACGGCTTTTCTCCAGTGCTGTGACGTATTTCCGAGAGAAACGGAATACTAAATGAGGCAAAATAGTGAGCGTGGCTTTTTTTTCCAACTAGCACCTGATTGGATCTAGAAAAATGCACCTCCTCGCCATCTCTCCTTTCACACGCTGTGTGCCTGTCTAATGTCAGTTGGAGGGGCGTGGTTACGGATGTTAAGCAGACACCTAAACCGTCAAGCCTACGTCATCGGGCAAGGTCCTCCAAGGCAGAGGGGAGGGGCATTTTCAGAATTTGATTAAAGATTACGAAGCCAAAAATTTTTTTTGTGTGGATTGACTTGCACGGATGAATTCTTCACCACAAAACGATCAATTTAGGCAAACAAAGTAAGTATGGTCAATTTTGATTTCATGGGGACTGTAATACTAGATGCAGTTGATGTACAGTCATATATGAATGTGTACGCTACTGTTCAAAAGTTTGGATCAGTGATACATATTTTTTTTACTTTTAGTTGAACCAGGATGCATTAAATTTATCAAAACTGACAGTAAAGACATATGTAGGAGCCATAAGGCTATTAATAATGTTACTTAATGTCATTGCTGTATGTAACTACTGTCTGCACTCCCCCCTGTGGTAAAGGGAAAGAATTGCACCCGTTTCTGGGGACTTCCTGAAGGTAGCCATCTTAAGCAGGAAGTGATGTGGCAAGGGTAGAGGGGAAGGGAGACAGTTTTTTGACCTACATTACACCACACTGCTTGTTTGGAGCACAGAGTTTTGTCTTTAAGTTTTCACCTTTTTGTTACAATAAATCTCAAGTCTTGTTGAAACAGGTGTAGCGTCAAACATACTTTCCCTCACGGAAGTGGCTTAAGAAGGAAAGGAAGCCACTACATTAAGTCAAAAAACTCCCAAGAAGGACAAGCAGGCATGCGGTAGGCCCAATCAAGGCCTACATCTGGAATGATCAAGCCATGAGTGATACGTATCGACAGCTTTGAAAGGATTCTGAAATTCATCCAAAGCGTGAGTAAACAAGGGTGAACTTATTTCTAAGAGCTGTGGTTGAGAATTTTGGCTTTGATCAAAGCATGGTACAAGAAGCTGATGCTTATGTGTACATTGTGGCCTGTTGATTCTATGGAAGGCTGGATACTTGATTGTGCTTGTTTGTGTCAAACATGGCTGATGAAATGTCCAAAAATGATTAGGATGGAGTTGAACAAAGCATTGGATCCCTCAGTTCTATGCGTAGGGGAAAGCTTGGTGTGTGCACACGTAGGATGAATGAAGTAAAGGCATTGCTTGCTGAGGGTTGTGATGTGGAATCAATAAAAAGAAGTGCAGAGACATTTTTTATGTCACTTGGAGAATTTAAGACTGCTCATAGACTTGTGCAAGAACAACTGTCTGATGATATCAGAGAAAATGAGCGCATTGACTGGTTTGAGCCTAAAATGGCTACATTTGAGAACTTTATGAGTGAATATGAGATGTGGAAAAATGTTCAAAAGGATCCACAAACACTTATCGAGCCAAGTGATAGTGTTTCGAATGTGTCCAAGAGGTCACATAAATCTCGTAGTTCTCACAGCTCAAGTATATCATCATCATTGTCATCAATGAGGATAAAAGTAACTGCTGATAAAGCAGCCCTTCTTGCTCGCAAAGCTGCATTAAAACAAAAACAGGCCCTAGAAATGGAAAAGGCTGCTTTGAATAGGAGACTGGAAACAGTAAATTTGGAATGTGACATTGCTGCAAAAGATGCTAAACTGAAGGTCTTTGAAGACTATGCAACAACAGCAAGCCCAAGTCTACATGTTCGATCTGTTATTTCCCAGCAATCTTGTGAACCTAAGGACGAAATGAATGAGTATCTCGAAAAGTACACCGCCGAGAATTCTAAGAATACAACAACGAAACAGGATCAGACATCACCAGGACCCTCGCCATCTTTTGAATTTGTTCAACTTGGAGCTATCCCAAAAACTCCATTGCAAAGAATGTTTCAACCTCCAAAACTCAACCAAGTAGCACATCGAAAGTCCAATGCTGAGGATGCGACAGCAACATCTGATAATCCTGCTACAACTTTTCAAAATCCATCTGTTAGTTGCACAGACGTGGGGCTTACAAATATGAATCTTTCAAACGTGGTGCGGAGGCAAAATGACATTGCTGAACTTCTGGTCTTGCAGCAAAAACACACTCTACTCCCATCTAGAGAAATTCCAGTGTTCGACGGAGATCCGCTAAATTTTCGCCCTTTCATGCAAGCCTTTGAACATGGAATAGAAGATAATACAGACAATAACAGGGATAGACTTTACTATCTGGAACAATTTACTTCTGGCCAGTCCAAGGAACTTGTACGAAGTTGCTTGCATATGGATACTAGAAGGGGTTATGCTGAAGCTAAGAGGCTCCTCACATGTCATTTTGGTGATGAAGTGAAAATCACCAGTGCTTATATGGAAAAGGCCCTGAGTTGGAGTAATATCAAGACCGATGATGGAAAGGCCCTTAATGCTTATGCACTTTACTTGAGAGGCTGTTGCAATGCTGCGGAAGACCTTCCTAACATGTTTGATCTTGATTTACCTTCCAATCTAAAACAGATTATATCCAAACTCCCATATAAACTACGTGAAAAGTGGAGAAACACAGCATGTGACATCCTTGAAAGAACAAACAGTAGAGCCAAATTTCATAACGTGGTCGCCTTTATTGAAAAACAGGCAAAGATACTTCAAGACCCACTCTTTGGCAATATTCTAGACCCTACTTCTGCTACAAAATGTATTAGGGCTGAGACAGGTTCTCGTCCTTTCAAGTCCGGGAGTAAGAAAAGCTTTGCTACTTCAATATCACCACTGATATCCGGTACGAAAGAAATAAAGAGCAATGAGGCTACAGGTGTTGCATTACAGGCCCCCTGCTTGTTCTGTTCTGGCAATCATGCATTGGAAGCATGTCGTCAGATAGCATTAAAGCCTCATGGAGAGAAGATCGATTTTCTAAAGGGAAAAGGACTATGCTTTGCATGTCTTCTAAAGGGGCATATGAGCAAAGCATGTAGAAAACGCCTGGATTGTAAGGCTTGTCACAAAAGCCACCCAACAATTCTCCATGTTGAATGTATGCCTCTCAAAGAGCAATACACTTCCCAGAAGGATAAGGGTTGTAGTAACTTAATTACAATTGCCATGGTATCAGCAGAACAGGCGGAGGTCAGCTCTTAGACTACAAACTTGCTATTCTGCCAGTGAAGATAAAGGCCTGCAACGGGAGTAACATAATAGAGACTTATGCTTTCCTCGATCCGGGAAGTTCCGCAACTTTCTGTACGGAAAGTCTAACGGAAAAGCTGCATGTGAGAGGGAGGAGAACAGAAGTTCTACTCAGGACCATGGGACAAGAAAGACCAATATATACATACAAATTGGATGGGTTGGAAGTAAGTAGCCTCAACAGTAATAATTTCTTGCCCCTGCCAGAGGTTTTTACTCAAGCTTCAATACCAGTTGGTAAAGAAAACATTCCTACCCAGGAGGACATTCAGCACTGGCCATATCTCAAAGAGATCAGTTTGAATACCATTGAAGCGGAAGTCGGTCTGTTGATTGGAGTTAATGCTCCAAAGCTTATAGAGCCATGGAGGGTCATTAATAGTCAAGAAGATGGACCCTATGCAGTCCTAACTCAATTAGGATGGCTTATTAATGGACCATTAGGCAGAAGCCCATCTATAAGCAGAAATGAACGACTAAAGGTGTCCTGTAATAGGATTTCAATTTCCAGTGTTGAACAGCTCATCCTGAGTCAGTTAAATCATGATTTTCCTGAAAAGGTATATGATGAGAAGCCTGAGTATTCAGCTGAGGACAGGATGTTCCTCAAGATTGCTGCAGACTCTGTTGTTAAACAAGATGGTCACTATCAACTTAGACTTCCATTCCGTAAAGAGGAGGTTCACCTACCCAATAATAGAAAGATAGCTGAACAGCGAGCTAATAGCCTCATGAAGAGATTCCAAAGGGATGACACGTTATTGACCGATTATAAGGAATTTATGGGTAACCTCTTGGAGAAAGGGTATGCCGAAAAGGTGACACTAGATCAGCTGTCAGGAAAATTCGGAAGAGTATGGTACATACCCCATCACAGCGTGTACCACAAGAGGAAAAAGAAAATTAGGGTTGTATTCGACTGTGGATCTTCATTTCAAGGCACATCCTTAAATAAAGAGCTTCTCCAGGGACCTGATCTCTCAAACAGTCTCCTCGGAGTTATCCTTCGATTTCGTCAGGAACCCGTGGCAGTCATGGCGGATATCGAGGGAATGTTTCATCAGGTTAAGGTCACACCTGAGGATGTTGACTTTCTGCGGTTCTTATGGTGGCCTAACGGTGACATTAGCCAACCATTGGCAGAGTATCGGATGTTAGTTCACCTCTTCGGTGCCGTGTCTTCACCTAGTTGTGCAAACTATGCACTCAAGAAAACAGCAGAGGACAACGAGGGCAGCGTTGATAAAGAACTTCTTAGTACCATTCGAAGGAACTTCTATGTTGATGACTGCCTAACTTCCTTACCCAATGAGGATGCAGCTATTGCCCTGATTCGAGACTTGAGAGCGGTCTGCGCCACCGGTGGATTTAGACTGACAAAGTGGACAAGTAATAGTCGCTCTGTCCTAGCTTCAATTCCAGTGGAGGAGAAGGCCAAAGATGTGAAGGCTTTAGATCTTGATATTGATAAACTCCCTGTGGAAAGAGCTCTTGGAATTCAGTGGAGCACTGAAACAGACTCCTTTTTCTTTAAGGTTAACTTAAAGGAGCAACATTCTACCAAGAGGACTATTCTTTCTACTGTGAATTCCATCTACGATCCAATTGGATTTCTCGCCCCATTGATTCTTCCTGCAAAAAGGATCCAACAGGAACTTTGCAAAGTCAGCTGTGGTTGGGATGATAAGATTCCAGACAACTTAACAAAATACTGGGAGGAATGGCTTGAGGGTTTGGACAAACTTAACCACCTAAGTATTCGCAGATGTTTCAAACCAGCAAGTTACGGCAAAATAAAAACTGCCCAGCTACATCACTTTAGTGATGCGAGTGAATCCGGGTACGGTATTGCTAGTTACCTGCGCCTTACCAACATCAGCGGTGATGTTCATGTTGCCTTTGTATTGGGAAGGCCCGAGTTGCTCCATTAAAACCTGTAACTATCCCCAGGCTTGAGTTGGCAGCTGCTGTCCTTGCTACGTGTGTTGATAGGATGTTCAAGAGAGAAATGGAAATTCCACTCACAAAATCCGTTTTTTGGACAGATAGCACATCTGTCTTAAAATACATCTTTAACGACACAACACGATTCAAAACATACGTTGCAAATAGAGTCTGCAAAATACGTGATTTGTCTGAGAAATCCCAGTGGCATTATGTGAACGGCTCACTGAACCCTGCAGATGCGGCATCACGCGGCCTGTCGGTCGATTCCTTTCTTAGTTCAGAAAGATGGTGGAATGGTCCAGAATTCCTTTCACTGCCTGAATCAAACTGGCCTTGCTTTCCGGAGGAGCAAATGACCATATCCTGCGACGACTCCGAGATAATGAAAAGGGCTATGGCTTTCACTATAGTTTTAACAGGAGGCTCTGATACGGTTAACAAATTAATCGAGCACTTCTCTTCTTGGAATAGCCTCAAAAGAGCTACTGCATGGATCCTGAAATTTAAAAGGATGCTCCGGATGATGAGCCAGAGACAAAAAGATGCTCACTCAATTCTTCATCTACAAGGCACTGATCCTTATTCGGCCAGGTCCAATGACAGGAAAGCTGAGAGCAAAATTCAATTCGGAGATAAAGAGCTTTCAGTGGATGATCTTAAACAAGCAGAGAAGGCGTTAATAGGCTTTGTTCAGCAACAGACATTTCAAGCTGAAATGCAGTCTCTGAGAAAAGGACATACTGTTAAGAAAACTAGCAGTCTCTACAAACTGGACCCTTTTCTGATGGATGGGATCTTAAGAGTTGGAGGGAGGCTACACAAAATGTCAATGCCTGAAGATTTGAAACATCAAATCATTTTGCCAAAGAACAGTTATTTGTCCACATTACTCTTAGACCACATTCATCAATCTGCAGGTCATTGTGGAAAAAATCAGATACTCTCAAAGCTTCGGCAGAGATACTGGATAGTTCATGCCAATTCCGCTGCTCGGAAGTTAGTCAGGAACTGCCTGCCATGCAGACGTTGGAACGCACCGGTAATGGAGCAAAAAATGGCCAATCTACCTCTAAGTCGTCTAGCTTGTGACTCCCCTCCATTTACATGCGTAGGTACAGATTATTTCGGTCCAGTCGAGGTAAAAAGGGGCCGGAGCCTGGTAAAGAGATACGGTGTCTTATTTACATGCTTGGCGAGCAGAGCAATCCATCTAGAAATGGCCTATTCCCTGGATACAGATTCCTGCATTTCGGCCTTGAGAAGGTTCATATGTAGAAGAGGTCAGGTTCAAGAAATGATATCAGACAATGGAACTAATTACGTAGGAGCCGAACGAGAGCTTAGAGATTGTCTCGCTCAGCTGGATAACAGCAAGATCAAACGTGCAATGCTGAACGAGGGAGTCAAATGGAGTTTTAATCCTCCCTCAGGGGCTCATCACGGAGGCGTTTGGGAAAGGCTTGTCCGCATCATTAAGAAGTCTCTGTATTCCGTCCTTAAACAACAAGCCTTAGATGAAGAGGGACTACAGACAGCACTCCGTGAGGTAGAGGCTATAGTCAACGATCGCCCTATTACCACCATATCTGATGATATCACCGATCCCGAGCCTCTTACACCTAATCATCTCCTACTGCAGAAAGGAAAACCGATTCTGCCACCTGGATTGTTCATAAAAAGTGATTTGTATTCGAGACGGAGATGGAGACAAGTCCAGTATATCAGTGATCTATTTTGGAAAAGATGGACAAGAGAGTACCTGCCACTGATGCAAGAGAGGCAGAAATGGCATGAAGTGCGAAAAAATCTTAAGCCGGGGGACATAGTTCTTATAGTGGACGATACATCACCCAGAAATTCTTGGCCTATGGGACGGATCACAAAGACCTTGCCTGACAAAAGAGGACATGTTCGTCGTGTCTTGGTTAAAACAAAGTCCAACATACTGGAAAGACCTATCAATAAACTATGTCTTCTTCAAGAGGAACCCTAAATAGTAATTTCAGTTACTTGCAGAGTTGACATGCTCTCTTGATGAAGATAACGATCACCACTTTTGGCAAATATTTTTTGGACATATTTTGAAACTTTTTCATTGATTTTTCCATTGGATTATTTTTGAATCTTTTTTGTTTGATTTTTCCATTGGACTATTTCAGACACTTTTTTTGTTCATGAACAGATTTAAAAAAAATCTTGAAGTACATTGTAAATATGTCTTTATATGGCTCCTCAATATATGTATATTTTATATAATTGCCTTGTCATTGTCAATTAAGGGGCCGGAATGTAGGAGCCATAAGGCTATTAATAATGTTACTTAATGTCATTGCTGTATGTAACTACTGTCTGCACTCCCCCCTGTGGTAAAGGGAAAGAATTGCACCCGTTTCTGGGGACTTCCTGAAGGTAGCCATCTTAAGCAGGAAGTGATGTGGCAAGGGTAGAGGGGAAGGGAGACAGTTTTTTGACCTACATTACACCACACTGCTTGTTTGGAGCACAGAGTTTTGTCTTTAAGTTTTCACCTTTTTGTTACAATAAATCTCAAGTCTTGTTGAAACAGGTGTAGCGTCAAACATACTTTCCCTCACGGAAGTGGCTTAAGAAGGAAAGGAAGCCACTACATTAAGTCAAAAAACTCCCAAGAAGGACAAGCAGGCATGCGGTAGGCCCAATCAAGGCCTACATCTGGAATGATCAAGCCATGAGTGATACGTATCGACAGCTTTGAAAGGATTCTGAAATTCATCCAAAGCGTGAGTAAACAAGGGTGAACTTATTTCTAAGAGCTGTGGTTGAGAATTTTGGCTTTGATCAAAGCATGGTACAAGAAGCTGATGCTTATGTGTACATTGTGGCCTGTTGATTCTATGGAAGGCTGGATACTTGATTGTGCTTGTTTGTGTCAAACATGGCTGATGAAATGTCCAAAAATGATAAGGATGGAGTTGAACAAAGCATTGGATCCCTCAGTTCTATGCGTAGGGGAAAGCTTGGTGTGTGCACACGTAGGATGAATGAAGTAAAGGCATTGCTTGCTGAGGGTTGTGATGTGGAATCAATAAAAAGAAGTGCAGAGACATTTTTTATGTCACTTGGAGAATTTAAGACTGCTCATAGACTTGTGCAAGAACAACTGTCTGATGATATCAAGAAAATGAGCGCATTGACTGGTTTGAGCCTAAAATGGCTACATTTGAGAACTTTATGAGTGAATATGAGATGTGGAAAAATGTTCAAAAGGATCCACAAACACTTATCGAGCCAAGTGATAGTGTTTCGAATGTGTCCAAGAGGTCACATAAATCTCGTAGTTCTCACAGCTCAAGTATATCATCATCATTGTCATCAATGAGGATAAAAGTAACTGCTGATAAAGCAGCCCTTCTTGCTCGCAAAGCTGCATTAAAACAAAAACAGGCCCTAGAAATGGAAAAGGCTGCTTTGAATAGGAGACTGGAAACAGTAAATTTGGAATGTGACATGTATAGTAATTTTAAATAAAAAATCTAAGTTGAGTGGCAACCAAACAGTGTTCAATAAGACTAATAATAATGGGTGGAAGAACTGTATATTTTGTTTATGAAATTAAAATGGACAATTCTTGTTTTTTTATGGAATATTGCAGTATTTATTATAAATTATTTATATGAGCACATCATTCTTTTTTTATATCATGTGCCCTCGTATTCTCTCGTATAACAGCAATAGCGAACCATCCAACGACACAATCAAATCCCTATGAACAAAAATCAAGTCTTTTTCTCTTTCAAAAAGCTGTTTCACTTGAATGTACGTCACAAACTTCCATTTCATGCTGACTTTAAAAATTGTTCTTTTATCCTATTGCTGTTGATGCGGTTTCACTTCACACTGTACCTATGAATATTCTTAACTTGTGGTAAAATCACTGTAACATATGGCCACCTGTGGCTTATTGCTGTTCGCAATTTGGAAACATTATATGATGCTTAAAGTCCCCATGAACCGGAAGTTGCAAACAACTTTTCTCCAGTGCTGTGACGTATTTCCGAGAGAAACGGAATACTAAATGAGGCAAAATAGTGAGCGTGGCTTTTTTTTCCAACTAGCACCTGATTGGATCTAGAAAAATGCACCTCCTCGCCATCTCTCCTTTCACACGCTGTGTGCCTGTCTAATGTCAGTTGGAGGGGCGTGGTTACGGATGTTAAGCAGACACCTAAACCGTCGTCAAGCCTACGTCATCGGGCAAGGTCCTCCAAGGCAGAGGGGAGGGGCATTTTCAGAATTTGATTAAAGATTACGAAGCCAAAAATTTTTTTTGTGTGGATTGACTTGCACGGATGAATTCTTCACCACAAAACGATCAATTTAGGCAAACAAAGTAAGTATGGTCAATTTTGATTTCATGGGGACTGTAATACTAGATGCAGTTGATGTACAGTCATATATGAATGTGTACGCTACTGTTCAAAAGTTTGGATCAGTGATACATATTTTTTTTACTTTTAGTTGAACCAGGATGCATTAAATTTATCAAAACTGACAGTAAAGACATATAAGAAAACATAAAAACATATATAAAAAGTTGTACATAAAACAAGAAAACAGTAACAAAACGATTGGCCGCAATACAGGGCATGTAACGCAATAAACAGTATTTTAAAATCTCAAGAAAGGTCCACAAATAGAGTCAAATCACATCATGATGGATTTTTAAGAAACGTACACAACAGGGACTACATAAAGTCTTTGCACAATGGGTGTGAGTCTGGCTGTGGCTGTAAGCATATCTAAACACTATTTTTCATTTATATTTTAAACTAATATGTGGATCTGATTCAAAACATGTTTCCCCCCCAGTCAGAGTGGTGACTCAAAGCAAAAACTAAATCAACCTGAAAGGGGGAGACAATAAATTGTCATATTGGCATTAGCAATTGAATTCCCATTTGAAAACATAAGATTTGTATATAATGATGTGGTACAAATGTGTCAGAACCAGGATGTGAAAAGTCAAAAACAGCTTCTCATAATAATATACAGACTGATCTAGCTCCATTATGACAGAACTGGGGGTCTTAAGAAACAGTTTGTCCATTACACATTAGGGTAAACAGATCATTCAAAATTATGTTTGTTTAATATATTATCTGCATTTGTCTACACTGTAATAAAATGTTCTTAATGTACAGTGCCATGGGAAAATAAATTATTTTTTAGCTCATCATGAGCATTGAATATGCACAACAAAATTAAACATAAAAATAAATAACAATGTACTTAGTAGATTTTTTGTTTACAACAGTTTTTATAAGCATTTTATTGGCATTACACAAAACATTAAGTTAAATAAATATACAACACTTTAAAATTCAAGTGTTTTTAGTAATAAACTTTAAGTTTAAGTACTTAAGTTTATGTCTTTTATTTAATTTTCCCCATTATTCTTCCTCTGTATCATGTTTGTGTTCCTAGCATGTTTTCATTATGTCATGTTTTATTGTTTCATGGTTCATTTTTCTTGTTGTTTTGTTCTTTGTATATTGCCCTATGTTCTTATTTGTGTGTTTCATGGAACATTTTCATGTTTCGTTTTGTTTTGTCCGCTTTTGTATTTGTGTTGTTTATGTAACGTGCTTTAGATTCCACCATTGTCACGTTAAGTTTATTTCTTTATTTGGGTTTTGTTTTTTCTTTATTTGGTAGTTTGTTTTTTCCCTTCATATGTTTTCTGTCTTTAGTTCCACCGGTTGGGTGTTTCTCTTGTCTCTTTGTTAGCTTTGTTCACTGGATACATCTCGTTTGTGTGGTTTTGAGGTTTCTGTTTCAGTTTAGTTTATCATAGTTAAACCCATAGTCTTTGTTAATTTTGTTCTGTTACAATATGGATTTATTCTGCACATGGGTTTTATACTCTGCCTTCATGGCTTTGTTTGCTTAGACTTTCACAAGAACCATACAGATCTGAAATGGGAGTTTTTATGTTTCATGTTCAAGTTTAGTTTATCAAGTAAACCCAAGTCTGTGTTAATTTTGTATCTGTTCACAATAGGATTTAAATAAACTGCACATGGGATCTTTATACTCGCCTTCAGTGGACTTTGTTATAGAAAGCTAGACCTTCAACAAAGAACCAATAAGATCATGAAACAAGGGAACCAATCAGAACCTGACGCATAAGACTAGGGAAGCACATGACATGATCACATGAGGGCAAGGAAGTCACATGACAAGAAACCAGGAACAAAACTTCAAAATAAAAGACATGAAACATGAACATGAAACAAAACCCACAACTGAACGTGACAGCCTCGCTGTTTTATTTATTTTAAGTTTTTTTTTTTAAGTTTTAGCAATTTTGTGCTTTTTTCATTTGTTTGTCAAAAAAGTTTTTTTTTTTATCTTTTATTTCAATTAATGTTTATTTTATTTCAGAAGTGAACTATAATGACACTGAATAAAACAAAAATTGTGTCACATCATTGACTAGTCTGCAGTGAATGTGACTTGGTCAAAATAAAACCAGCTGAAACATCAACCAAACAATTCCCCTGCATATTTCTCTCCACTAGATAATATCCCAACTTCTAAAAACATTTCAAGCTGCCGCTTCGGTGGTGGTGACAACATGACCATACTGTATTATGTCAGGTTCGAGAGTTGGATTTTGCTGATTTAGGTAAGACAGTGGTAATTATTTATTATTCATGTTGGCTGCTATATGAACGGAAAACCAAAGCACGCCTATATGCTTGCTCTTGAGTCACTTAAATAATTATCAGTATGACGCAAGTTGGCCTGCTAATATGTGATAGCGGCTGTCTAACTATATGTCAGAATGCCAAAATTGTAATGCAGTCAGATGTGCACACTGAATAAACTAACGTGCCAATAAAGACACAGTGCTGTTTAATAGTGTGTTGTGGTCTTTTAATCAGAAGTACAATTTTTCTTTAATTCCTTTATTCGTTGATACTAATTTTACATGCAAAAGGGACATTTACATAGAATTTATAGGCTATGTTCACATTGCGAGTCATTTATTGCTCAGATCCGAATTGTTTTGTATAGCTGTTCACATTGTTGTTTAAATGTGGCCAATATCAGATTCCAGTGCGAACAGATCATAGTCCTGGACTGACCCACATGCGCTAAGAATGAAGCACTCTGTCATACAGAAGTAAAAATTAAAGTAAAAATGTGACATAAACGTGACATGAAAGTCGCATGAATTCTGATATGACTCAGACTGAGTTCGTTCAGACTGAGGTAGCATTGCAAAACATTTGACCAGTATCAGATTTAGGACCACATATGGAAGTGGCCCTAAAAGATCAGATTCCATGTGATTTGTGCCATTCACACTGTCATGGCAAAAACCACATACGAGCAAAAACAAAAAATCAGATTTGTGCCACATTTGCCTGCTGTCTGAAGGCAGCCTTAGAGGCACATCTTCAAAAAAAATATTCTTGGTCATTCTTTACATTATCTTAAAGGTCTAGATCCTTCTAGTATCCTAAACTCAAATACAAAAGGTACAATTTCAACAGTAAAGTTAGGATATTAGGACAGTGAAATCCCAGACAGACAAGATTTACCCTGTAACAATAAAAAGGAAGTAAATGATGAGGTGCAGTTTCTATTCAAACAGAATGAGGGATTCCGATTTTTGGCATACGCATGTGAATTTTACAGGTTGAGTGCATACGTAAACATCTGGTTGTGTTTAAATCTGATACGAGCTTTGGACCAGAGATCAAGTCAAGAGTGCCAAGAAAAGCCTTGGCCAGCCAACTCTGTCCCGTAGACATCGGGCTGAGCTCTGGCTCAAAAAGCCAACACACTTCATTTTACTGTAATCTCTGCTTACCACCACCACAAATTTATGTTTGGCCTAATGAGATCACCTTCATCCAAAATTATTGTGCTAAGGCTATTAGCCAAATTTCATGTGAAAATACCTCACACTCTTTTAAGTTCAACAGGACTGAAATTTGAGAAAAACAGAACTAATGGCTATGGTCTAAAACCATTAGTTCATGTGCATAAAATACAGTATGCATGCTGCGTCTGAAAGCAGCCGACTGCCAGACAGACAGCCTTCTGGCGGTCAACTAATATTTGGTATTGTTGCATTTTTATTGCAGTATCCATTTGGTACCAAAGCATTTATTTTGACACCCCTACTGGGTTTGATGCTGAGTTTTTGCTGTTAAAAACACAAGGTCAGTAGAACGAAAAAAGCACTGGGTCTAGAGACACGTTTTTTTAAAGTCGAACTTCTTTTAACTTGAGCATCATGTTTTTCGAAGACCGTGTCAAGCATGAATTGATGGCTCAATCGGATTGAAAAGCCTTAATGGTTCCGAATGAAATTTCAGTCAGATTGAAAGGGCAGCTGTAGATCTAAAATCATCTGATCACAACTGAAAAAAATGCAAGCATGTAAATGCTTGATTCTGATAATTTTTTGTCGGATTCAAAAATACTTCATGCACGTTCAGTGCTGTGATGTTTTCATACAGTTAATGTCACACAACTGTGTGTTTGTTAATATACGTCTAACATCTTACGAACAGGTTAGTGGAGGAGACTCAACATTTACTAAATATTTGCCAGAAAAGATCTTCTGACAATATGCTTGGGGTAGCTCCGGTGACATTATCATGGAGGCTTTTTGAAGTTTTGTTCAGGAAATGCTTATTTATATGAATATGTGAATAAAATTGCATTGTTTAGTGTTCATATAAACAGAACTTTCAGAATCTGAAATCGGACTGGACTAATTCCGACTGACGCAAATCAGTACATGTAAACCAAAGACTTTAGATGTACAAAGATGGTGCACTCGTATTACTATGAATCGGGGAAAGTACAATGAGCAATATGGTGGAATAAACCCCGCCTTCTAAGTAAAAGAGCCAATCAGCGTTTTAGCTGTGTATTAGAATTGATCTCCGTCCACATTAAAGCGACTGAAATGCAGATCACGTACACTGGGCATGCGCGTGCCGGTGTAAACAGGAAACCGATTGACTATTCCTCAGATTTGACGAAGAAGAAAGTAGCCAAGTTACCTCTGCAAAGATTAGCAATGTCGAAGACCAGAGCTTTCTTTTCATGGACCGACGACGAGGTGAAACTTTTACTTAAAGTTACAAGGGAATACAAAACAGCCATGGCGGCAGAAAACATCGAGTCATCGCAAACCAAATACGGCGACATATTGGAAAGGTACCGGGAGCATTATCCATCGCCAGAGCAAACCACAACAATGGGAAAGGTGTACCCCCACAATAAGGACGAAATCACTAAGGGTATGTATGGTAGGGAAGGATACGCCATGACTGATGACACCCAATCAGAGAGCCGACCGTGAGCCTCTGCATCATCGTTTCTAAAGTCCTACGTTTTGACCCGTCTTCACTAAAACGCCCTCCGGACTTTCTAAACGCAAAACGGGGTCTCAGCGTTTCTAAACTTCTCCGTTTTAGGTCTTCGTTTTTTTCTGTTGTCTGGACGGGAGGTGCAAACGTAGCAAAAGGTCTCCGTTTCTAAACTAAAACGTAGTAGTGTGGATGGGGCCTAAGACTGCGCATTAGCATTGGCTGCTCCATTTAGTTGAGCATTTATAAACAAAATGTATGGGAGAGTTTTCATTGGTGATTTCAAATATGAAATTTAATTGCAAACTCCAGTTTTGGAGAACTTGATGTTTCCCCATTCAAAGAGATAGGAGCTGCACTTGCATGACTGAAAGAGCTGCCGAGAGGCGTTTCAATGATGACTTGCCTGAAAAGGACTTTGATGTACCTAGTTTTGTTTTAAATAACAGGAAACAATGCTTGTCTAAGGAGGACAGGGTGAGTGATGGAGGGCGAGGAGATCTTCCTCAGCACTGTTCTGTAATTTCCAGACTAAGGCTTTTAGATTGTGAATTACAGAGATTATTTGTTCCTCTGTTTGACTCAGTTAAGAGTCAGCTGAAAACTAAACTGAACTAATTAGAACAACAACCTGGGGCAGGAGGTTGAAGGGGCAGGAGCAATTCTGTTTTACCATGCATCTCAAAAAGATAGTTTTAATGTATATAGTCTAATACTATATTTTAGACTAATTTATGCCATCCTTATGTCATTCCAAACTTTTAATACTTCCTTTATTTTATTGAAATATGATGTATAATATCCACAGTGCTTTTTTTGGTTGCACTTTATTGTACAGTATGTGTACTTAAATGTACTTACAGTGTACCTACCTTAGGAAAAACTAGGTTATTTAAGGTAACTATAGGGGTTAAGGTTAGGTTTAGGAGTTAGGTTAGGTACACTGTAAAAAAAGTTAACTCATTATTTTGAGTTATCTTTTTGCATGGTTTTTTTTTAGTTTAACTAACTTATTTCGATAAGTTGAGGACAAGAAAACTTAAAATTTCTTGTTGTCTGGACAATCTAGTTAAAAAAATAAGTTGAAATAACTAAATTGCTAAAATATTTTTTACAGTGTAGTTATTAACCATTTATTGTAATTACTGTAATAAGTACATTGTTTATTTTACAGGACTGTAAAATAAAGTGATACCCTTTTAATATAATGGCAATCAAAAGGGACTGGGGCTGTCGAGCTCCAAAATAATTACTCATAGTGTCTATTAGGGGTGTAACGGTTCAAAATGCGCTTTGAATCGCGGTTTTAGTGTTTAGTGTGCTATGTTCAGAGAAAAAAGGACTATACTGTCAAATAAAAATAAAGAAAATAAGAACAAATATTCTAACTACAAGCAACAGCTCAAATAAATACAATAGAAAAAAGATACAAATAAAATAAACAGTGTTTTTAGGTTTTTCAGGTAGGCCTAACATTGGTTTTAAGTACAGACATTTAATAAAGTAATCAAATGTAAAATAACATTGCATATTTGACTGTATAAATTTAAGATTAAACCTTATTAAAGTTACAAAAGCTATTCAGTCAAGAGAAGTGAATAATTGCCTTGTCTTTATTTTTTGTGGGAATAACATTAAAAACACAGAAACACGGAATATTAGGCTACTGTCACTTTAAGACCTGATGCACAGAGCTAATATATTGGTACTGTACACATGAGTTGTCTTTCTCGGTTGTTTACATTCGCTTAAGATGCAACCAACTATGTCTGCTAGGATACTCACCAAGACGGGCATGTTGACAATTTTTGTGTGAATTTGTATGTTGAAGTGCAAGATTTGAAAGAGGACTCAATATTTGGGCTCTGTCTGAGACACAGGTTTAGGTCTCAGTCGAGTATTCTGTCTCTCGAATGTTTAAATTGGCAAGGCTTAAATAAGTTAAGTTTAAACACAGATAGCAACGTGTGCAGTTCAGGTCTCACCTGCGCTTGCGTGCTATCAACACACGGGTGATGACGGCACAAATGATGGGATATTCGAGCATACGGCACTCGCATTGAACAAAGTTTGAAAAGAGAGACTTTTGTCCAAATTTTTTTTATCATCGCTGTTGTAACACTGGGAAGCCAGAATGTGTATCCATCGACAGAAACATACAATAACAGAACTCTGTCTGCCTGTTTTACCTGTTATTTTCAACAAACCATATTATATACGAGTCGTCAGATTTGAGATTAACGGCGGAGCAAGTGCATGCCGAACCATGGGTGGAGAAAGTTTTTTTACACCCCTAGTGTCTGTTTGTTTTGTTTTAAAACACCTTTATAAGATGTTCTGTAACATTAAATCTTCTTTCCAGTTTGAATAGCTTCTAGGAAAAATTCCAAACAATTATCCAACAAACTGTTTTTGGAAGCTGCAGTAACACGTTACAAAACACACTCGGTGACTATGCCTGAGTCATGTTTGCAAATAATCTACTTGTTCTTGAGTCATTAGAAGGTAAACAGATGTTAAAAATATCACAGTTGGGCAAAACGTGCAAAGCCAAGCTGACAATTGTGCCATTTACTGGCACTGGCAAAATCATGCACTGTTCAGAAACATTCATTTGATGCCCCACACTGTGGTTCGCACACGGACTAGCAGCCTAGTTTCATCATTCAGACTGGGGTAAACATCTCTCGATTCTAGGAAAATTCCCAAAAGAATTATGCTTAGAGCATGAGCAAGAGCCAAGCTTGCAAGTTGGACCATATACAGAACCAAGAAAATGGCACACACACCATTGTAACAAAGTTGCCAATTATGCCATCAGAATTTACCTGTTATATAAGACACATACCATTCATGGAATAAGAGTGCGGTGCATACCCAACTCTTTTTTTTTTTAAGGTGTCATTGTTACAGTGTAATCATACATTTACATTTAAAGCTACACTGTGTGATTTTTACCCCCATCAAGCGGTGAAAAGGTATATGACCATCCAGTGAATATTAGTTTTCTGTTCCTCTCAATTCCGATTTCGGTTTAACTCCTACGGTGGCCAATGTATTCCAAGATTAGTCCAGTTCGACCTCGTCCACATTCGACACGGTGCCATCGAGTGTTAAAACGCGAAAGGCAAAGCTTGAGTTAACGGGTATGTCCTTCTTTGGCTAATGTACTTTCAAGATGGAGGGGCAACATGGCGACCGACATTAGAACCCCTTACCCGTATGTATTTTCAATGGCATATTATACACTCACGAGAATATTTTATTACTTGAACGAAATAAATATACATTAATGAGCACATATATTTTTGAAAGAACTAAGTGTTTTTAGCTAAGAATAAACTAAAAAAGTTACACAGTGTAGCTTTAAGTACTGAGTAATATTTATTAACTACATGTACTTACATTAGGGTTAGGGCAGGATTAGGGGTTGGTTGAGGGTTAGTTGCATCTAATTATGCCTAATTTATAGTTATTAAATACATGTATCATATAACAAGGACATATTAAAATAAAGTATACCCTAATTTTTGATTACAATTAATATCGTGGAAGTCAAATAAATACTTTAAATTTGAAATTTAATTTCAGTTTCTTGATATTTACATAAATATATTTGTTGACAACATTCTTCAATGTTAATTATTCAGTCATGTCATTTTCTCTAACAACCAAATTTCAGCCTCCCAACTTGCTTATAATATATTTATCATATATATAATTTATTGTATTACGTTTATTATATTTGTATATTTACATATTACATTTGTAGTTCTACTTGTACTTTAAGCACAATTTTTTGTACTTTTTCATAATTCACCCTACGACAAAATATGCATCATGATTTTTTAATATGGTTTACATCATTACAATTAATCAACACTTTGAAAAGTAAACCGCTAAACCTGTCGCTAAAGTATGTTTAGGATTTTATTATGTGTTGCCTCAAAAAACAACACATGTATTTTGTAGCTGCAGGGCCAATCCTTACATGTTTCTGTTATTCATGTGGGTTAAAAAGACGTGTCACACATCACCAAAAGGAAATGAGAATTCTGCCAGGGAGAAATCTGATTAAATTAATCCTTTAAAAAAAAAATGGTGGGGAAGTAGGGAAAGTATAAAAAAAAAACAAATAAAGTACATAATGCCCCTTTCAATAAGTACTGTATCTGTACATGATACAGCGCTGGTATCAGATGGCAATATAACAATGACCACCATATTAATATACCATGGGTTTCGGGTTTAGGTGAATTTTACAAAAAACAACAACAAAAAAACTGTCAAGCAATGTCTGGGTCACATTTTACCCAGAAAGGAAAAGAAACATTTCATAATAAATTAAGCATATTTTAGAATGATTCAATTTATTTTAGTATTGTGACACTATATTCCCCATTTCCAGCCAAAAGTAATGTGCAAAAAAATAAAAAAGCATTATTACTTTTATGTAAAGACAATTATTATTATTTTTTTACAGGAGCAGGAACAATTTAAGAAATGCAGATTCACAGCATGTGGCGCTACGCAGGGGGAAAATGAGCAATTTGGCCCGTCTTAGGCAATCATCTGAGATTTGCCATCTAACAATGGTCTGATCTCCTCTATGGTGTTTGAGCATGTGTGCGTGCACGTGCTTTTGTTCTGTAGCTCATGTTTCATTGACGATTGTCTAAAAACGTGGTAAACCCTTTTTTTTGGGCTATGTTTTTCTGCTGTCTCCCCTAATTGCCTCGGCAAATATGAAAGGAAAAAAACGTTTTCAGCATTTAGCAATTTGGCACTTATCCTTGTGACTGTTTAACAAGCCAACACTGTCACTCTTTTTGAACACAGGGAAGCCTGCCACATGAAGCCAGTTCAGTAAAACATTGGTCAATTCCTAAACAGACCTAACTAGAAAAATATACACATGGATATAAATTCTGTTTTATAAATGCTGTGATGGGTATTTAGACGGGTACTAAACTCAGGTTTATGATTGGTTTTGGAAGTCTATTTCATACTTTCAGAGCTACATCATGGTTGTACAGAAGTAAAAGTGCCATATTTCCTTGATTGTTTTGCTGCAAGGGCCCTCATATGGGACCTCTGAGTAGGTCCACTCAGAAAGTAACTGGATCAAACCTCCTTCAGCTTGTGCCATTTCATCTCCACATGGCCCTGATCACAACTGGTCAGACCGTGATCTACCTCCAAAGCAAACACATTAGGCAACATTGAGAAACGGCCAAGTACGCCGCAGGTATTGGTTTACCAAACTGATAGAGAATGAAGGAAAGAATGCTAGAGCGCTTTCTCTCTGAACTAGCAATGAAGTGTTAAAAGTGTTTCCTTATCTCTGGGCACAGCAAGCAGGTTTGGAACTTCATCACAGGATGAGCTAAGCCAGGCCCAGTTCTACGTGGGTGCTTGAGCAAGAGTAAGAGCACCCTCAGTCTATACTGTAATAAAATTATATTAACGAAACAGATTTGGAAAACGCTCCGGATGTATTTGTATTTGGGCTCTGGAGAATGTCAATTGTTTTTATTTACAACGTGTTTTTGCAGCGGTGAGCAACATAGCCAATCACGGACATGTTTGTTGATCTCTTAAAAACAATGGCCCATCAGAGGTGTTTAATTTAGTCAGAATCCACACACCAGTCAAAACGCCAAAGTTTTGGTTCTCTCTAAGTTCTGCATGCTTGCGAATCCTCTCATTTACAAAGGGTAGACACGATGTAAGTAAGAGATTCATTGTGCAGTGTAGACAACTTCATTGATTATAACGGAACTTTGTGAGATAGCAGTGATTATAAAGGGAGCGGTCTTTGCAAGCTTTCTTTCAGTATTTGAATAAAAGTTTCGTTTTTCATGCTGCTAAGACAGGGGTGTCCAAACTCGGTCTTGGAGGGGCACTATCCTGCAGAGTTTAGCTCCAAATTGACTCAACACCCCTGCCTGGAAGATTCTAGTATGCCCAAAACCTTGATTAACTGGATCAGGTGTGTTTAATTGGTGTTGGAGCTGAACTCTGAAGGACAGTGGCCCACCAAGAGTAGGAAGGGACCAGCTGGACCGACGACCAATTTCACGCTGTAAAGTTTCGGAAGTGACATCCACATATTAATGCTGGACTCACTCTATGCAATGATTGACATCATTATAACAACAGCACAGGACAAAAATATGTTAAAATAGAGACACATTTTAAGCTATGTAAATGCAGACTAATAGTTTAACAGAAAATTTTAATTTTCGTATCATTTTCTTTTAAATTCCAACTATTTGTAAAAGTAATGACTTTTTTTTATGGTGGAGCCGTTGCTTACACATTACATCTGCACTTTACTAGAGCATCCTCACTAATTTCAGAAGCACCCTGAGTGATTTAATTCTGGAATTGGACCTGAGCTAAGCTTAGTGATGCTGACACATCCAGAACTTTGTCAACACTTCCATTTTACTCAATTAACATGAAAGAGAGAATGGCACAAAAAAGTGAGCAGAGCCATTAGTGACTAAATTACTGCTAAAAAATACTGTAGTTGCTGAAAGAAGAACAAAAGCTTAAGTCAAAGTTGGGGGTTGGAGGAGTGTTGTAGAACTAAAGAAGTATGTTTTACAGTTTTTGAAGAAAATGTGAGTTGGCAAAAGTCACCAACACAATGCCAGGGGGGTGAAGGTGGTGATTTCAAGATGAACACTTACTGATTGAAGGAACTTGGGTTAACTTTTTATCATATACAACATTTTTTGGCCATATAAATATCAACAACTGGACCAAATAGCTTTTTGCTCAGTTTGAGCCTCTGAATTAATGTGAGGTATTTTTTTTCCTCCTTGAGAATGAGCTCCATATTCTCACTATATCATACTACGTATATCATATGAGCCATAAAAAGCTGATGTATTAAAATATTCTACACAAAAACAACAACAAAATGTTTTGTTAATTACATTTATTGTGGAAAATGTGGAAATAAAGACAATTAGAGGGAGAGCAGAACAGACAGAATCAAAGAGAGAAAGATAAAAGATAGTGAAAATGGTGTTTGTACAAAAACAACGGACCAAAAAGAACAAAGTCCATTTTCCGCTGTCCTGATTTCCCTAACATGATGGAATACCTCTAATAATAATACAAAACACGCTGGAACAAACTGTCCAGGGTGCCAATATACTAACACAAAGAAACCGGAGATCCACACATGTACATACACACACAGGCAAGACCGACGAGTGATACAACTCACGTTCCTCATCCATCTTAACTCTTCATCGCCTAATACAATAACCATAATCCTGCCCAGATCTGCTCTGAAATCCCCCATAAAAAAACGGGAGAAAATGTGCTGCATGGCTGTTTCAACTCCAAGAGAAATGTGAAGTGTCTAATGTCTAATAAAGATTTTAGCAGCAGTTTTAGCGTGCTTCAACTCCTCCCTGTTTCTACATTCATCCCTAAAGCAACAACATTAGAGACATCAAAGCACCACTTCTGTAGCATTCACTGCCTTCAACAATAAATATCACAGTGATTACTATTTTATTATGTGAGAAGAAAAAGTCCTACCAGTGGTATGTGATAGGCAACAGTGCATTTTAAAGGTAAAATAAAGAGAATATAAGAAGATATTAGTACAAAGGCTTAAAGATAACGTGTACTGGCATAATGCTTCTTGATTGTTATTCACAAAGACTTGTTCCTTCATTCTGAATATACTAGTTTTGGTGATGGCCTATGTAACTATGCTCTAGACTTTTTTTCAGCGTCTCACGACATGAGCAGCACATTTTTAAAGATGCATTCATTAGTTCAGTGCTAATCATCTGAATAGTGTTTATTAGTTTTTTATAAATAGTGTTTTAATTATATAAGGTGCATGCACTCATCTCAATGTATTTCCCCATGCTGACATGTCGGAGGGAATCCTCACACTCATTGGCCTTTGTAGATTTTACTAGTAGAGTAGTGTTGTTTAATGATGTGAAGAGCGAAAATTACAATACAATTACATTTAATTATTATGCTTTACCAGCAGAGACAATGGGAGAAGCAATATCTTTAGGGCCGAAAGAAGCAGGTAAAACAAGAATAAATGTTGTTACGGTATTCACAAGGTGATTAAAATAATAAATTGATTCAAATAAATACATATAAATCCAACTAAATATATAAACAATAACATTTGATTAAAATAATTTACATTTGTAAAATAGTTTTCCACAATGCTAAATGGGTCTTTAAAATGATATAACTGCCATTCAAATTTCAGGATGGGGGTCCCTGCCATGATTTCAGGGGTTCCATGGCATCTAAAAGGTTTGAAATCCCATGCTATAGCCCTCTATATTGTGATTTACAAAAACCTCAGAGATGATCAAGCTGTGCAGCATCTAACGCCCTTGTGGTATTTGCACTTAAAGGTACAATATGTAGGATTTTTGCAGTAAAATATCCAAAAGCCACTAGGCCAATGTTATATATTTTGTTTAGTTGATTACTTACAATATCCCAAATGTTTCCAACTATTTGTAAATCGTAAGAAAATTGCGATTTTAACCAAGGAGTGAGGAGTCGCTAGTCAATGGCGTCATATCCGCGTTACCCCGGTTTCCGCCAGGTTTGACCTCGCACTGCCATAGTAACCATGGCAACAGACATTGACAACTGGGTTATGCCGGTTATGCCTAGCAGGACGCTCACGCTGTTGTTGTTTTGTTCAAACATTATGGACCATGGCAAGCAGATTTTGAGACAAAAAGAGGACTAAAACGAAGATCAACATCTTTCGAGATGCCGAGAGCTCCACGTCCGCGACTAACTTCGACTTGACAGAGATGTGAGTGTTGCATTTACTTTATTAGACAGGTGAACAAATGTACATAAAACTAATCAATGTTATTTAGTTCAACATGATGAAATGTTAGAATATGATCTGTATGTTATTCTGGTAACACTTTACAATAAGGTTCATTAGTTAATGCATTAACTAACATTAACTAACCATGAGCAATACATTTGTTACTGTATTCGTTAATCTTTGTTAACGTTAGTTAATAGAAATAGAGCTATTCATTGTTTGTTCATGTTAGTTCACAGAGCATGAACTAATGTTAACAAGATTTTAATAAAGTATTAGTAAATGTTGAAATTAACATGAACAAAGATTAATAAATGCTGTATAAGTGTAGTTCATTATTAGTTCATGTTAACTAATGTAGTTAACTAATGTTAGCTAACGAACCTTATTGTAAAGTGTTACCGTTATTCTAATGTTAATCTAGCTTACTTAGTCTCATACAGCCAACAAACAACCTAACTAACAACATTCAACACACTCAAATGTCGTTTAGTGTGATAGTGTAACTGTTATAGCAAGTGAAACAGCGCTGTGTTACCTCAAGTTTAATTCGTCTAATAAACTGACCTGTGTGAGTATTAATTCAGCACTTGCGTGTAGTTCGGTAGAATGAAATGTCCTTATTCCTTTATATCCGCGGGACTCGCGTTGCGTGTGGCGCTGGTATACGTCTAGCAATCGCGCCCTGCTTAATACCACAGTCATGTTAAAAACATCAATGTATTCACTTATCCATAAAAGATCCATTAGCTTGATGACAAGATCCATAATCATGTTTAATGCGGAATATACGTCATCAATATACACCTTTGTTATTGTAAGAGGTTAGCGACCCCTGGTGGCAAAAAAATCCTGCATATTGTACCTTTAAAGTAGACAAAGAACAACAATGATAATGCTGGCTAAAGAACTACTGAAATACTGAACGACAAATTAAAACTACTGAATTTTTAATGCCCTGATGCAAAAAATGAAAATACTTTTTGACACAGCAGGTCAATGTCATGATTGTCTAGATTTCAAACACTCAGCCAGATGAATCTAGGAGCATTCTGACATAAGAACAAGCTTTTAATGCATGAACACATAAATACCCACCTCACTAGTCAGACCCACTGTCCCATGGATCTTAGCGATGTGTCCCAACAACCAAGGGTTCTTCTGACCTACATTTCTCAGTGTAGACAGATAGGGAGCGAGAGAAGCAGGGCTTGCCTGAGCCACGTTAACCAAACACACCCAGGGCAGTGTCACTGAGATCATTGTCACTGAGGTAACCAATCAACGATGGTATCAAAGATGACAAAACCTGAGGAGACAAAGAGACAAGATTATTCAGAGGGGTTAAAGCGTTAGACCTGTTTTATATTGCACAAAAGGCGTGCAGCATGACAACGGGCCGAGGAAATAGGACGGAAGAAGAAGCATAAGCTGGAAAAGTTTGTTCTCTGCTGTTCTTGGAAGCACACAGGGAGAGGCTATCTGGATCCTTCACAGTGGGGATATAAAAAAATTGTAAAAACACACAAACACACTCATTTGGTCCTGAACTGTTCTTTCATCAGAGGTCCCTTATGGTTCTAATCGTGCTGCGTAAAGAACCACTGCACTCTGGTTGGTTGAGTTCAGTGCCGCCCACCCATTAACCAGAGTCCCTGGTTCCTACAGTATATGAGCTTGTGGAAAAAAATAGATGGAGATATTAACAGAGAGAAAAAAAAATGTAGAGGAGAAGGAAACTCGTAATCATCCTCCCACTATGGAGAGCTTTTCAAGATTTATTAACGTCTGTTACAACAAAGCAGTGATGACCTTCAAAAAGTGACTCACAAAAGAAATACAGATCATCAGTAAAGTCTTGTCTGTTGGTTGACATCTTGTGTCACATCTTACAAACTGTAGTGATGACCAGAGGCATATGAGTCATATGAGCTCTTTTCTCCAGCAAGAAATTGATCTAACGATACCCTTTTAGCAAAGATTTGCTTAATCCTCTCATTGTTCTTTGGGAAACCTTTGAACTGGCAGTGGTGGAGAGGAGATAAGGGGGATCTGATGGGGCAGGGAGGACAGCAGACAGGACATCCTGTGAGAAGCAGGATTCCCAGCCTCTGCCAGGATGTAAAAACCACTGACTAATCTTAATTAATCCCATTTGCTTCCAAATCTCTATATAAACTACCAGCAGTGGCCAAATGTTTTCTATTGTTAACACGACGGATGCACGTTCTCATCTTATTAGTTAAGTGCTGCTGTCGGATAACGGGTTGGGTGATCTGTTAAGTACTGCAGGTACAGGGCAGGGGCGGGTTTACCAAACAGGACTCTTGCAGGACTCTGGTGGTGGGGCAGAAAGGGCCTGGGGAAACCCCTCTTTGAAATGATTTCTGATTTACAATAGATGGAAAGTTATTGATCCACCTGTTTTTTTTTTTTTTTATTCATTCAATCCATCAATTTAAACAGAAAAGCAATTATACATTTCTATCTATGCTGGTAAGTACTTGTTCCAGCTGGCAGACTTGTATAGTCATGATAAAGTGAATATCTGGATATATAGTAGTATTGTGACATTCATGTAATGTGTAATGGATGTAAAGTGTAATGGATTATTAACAAAGAAAAATGTAGGATGGAGACTTGGTTCTATGAATCTGTTGTTGATTAGATTTGGATGGCAGATGAACATGAGCTTGCAAGGCCAGGGTTTAGGAAGACTGACTGATTGGTTATGACATTTTGATTAAACATTACAAGGTCAAAAACGTATATTTGTCTACAAAATATGAATATCGTCTTCAGTAAGCAGATAGTACATCTTTGAAACAAACTGCACCCTTTCCTGAGAATTAGTCACATGCATAACTTTAGACACATTAGACTGAATTCATGTTTTTCATGATATCAAAAACCTTTTGAATTAAAGGCTAAAGCTTTTCCACAAGTGAACAATAATTGCTCTAGCGTTTCGTTATTAATGCTTAGTCTCATTATTGTGCAGAAAAAAAGTTTCTTGGCACAAAGTTTAATGAACTGTTTTAGGGTTAGTAACAATACAAATATTTTGTTGCTTCGTAAGGCTGTAACCATATACTTCTAATTAGTGATAAAAGTTTGTGAAAAGGTGTGCATCCATTGAAAATCCCATTTTTGTTGACCACTAATCTTAATATTGGGTTGACCTTGACCTTTTTCCTCAGTGTCTATGATGGTTATGGCCCTGGACTTTGGACTTTGGGCTTGAGGAATGATAATAGGAATCCTTTAAAGTACTGTAGAACCAGTTTCCATTGATTTCCCTATTTCCTGTTTCTGTAAATGAAAATGACAAAAAAATGACCAATTACAAGATACTGTCTCATAGTATTTCCTAATCTCACCAATATCGAAAGCACCAAATGTGTTAATGTGGGTATTTTCTCTGAGCTGATTTATATGCATCTGCTAGTTACCCAATGCAAAATTAACACCTCATGACTACTGCATTCTTTTCTTCTGACTCCGCACATCTGCTATTTGCCAGATGTGTGCCATAAATTTCTGCCAAAAGTGTGGTTTCCCCTTTTCTTGTAAAATGCGTCTTCACTGTAAAATGCGTCTTCACTGAAAGTCGTGGGGGGCCAGCGGGTCATGACGTGTTTTCTTATATCTCGCCATCCGTTTGGCGGCCGCTATGGTATCGGCAGAGGCATCAACCATCAAACTGTTTTATAGTGTTTGACATTGTGCTGCAGCTGCCTGCTTTAAAAATTACTTGCTAAATAACTCACTCTGTACTCATTTGTGTATCCACCCCTCCACTCCCTTGGTGACCTTTAAATAATTTTTTCTGTTACTCAAAATAACTCACCTTGACCAGAATTCATCTCCAAATACCACTTTCATTCTTTCACTCACTCATCCACCTCTCCTCACTCACCAGGGGGTGAAGGTCAGAAACCATCTGCAGTAGTCGGAGCAGGTGGTGTCTGCCGGCCTGGTCCAGCTGGGACATCATCGCCGTCAGCTCACGGATGTGTTGATGGATTGGCCCTGGTTGTCGTGGATATACGGATGGCAGCACTCTCAACAGCATGGCGTTACCTATTCAAACCAACAATCAATCAATACAGCACACTTCCCTTATGAAAATTACCATGGTGCCATAATCTATGCCAAAATGTCATAAATGCCACAAAAACAACAACAACAAAAAACAATATGAACAGAACCTCCAACTAAGGAACAAATTGGACTGTTGTGGAAATGTACATGAGATTTCCCATGCAAAATGAGTGAGGGTGGATTCATTATCCAAACCCTTTTCTTGAAGCACTATTGGAGCGTTTTCACAGACTGCGATGGCACGTTTCCACAGTTAACATCATAAATCTAACAATGTTTTTCTCGGAGTATTTGTTATTGAAGTTTTGGCATTGTAATGAATCAATAATTAACATGCCAATGTAATCAATCTCTTGATATTTTTCAATGTTAATGTATTTGTTATTGGCAGACTAGATCTACTACGCATTCTGCTGCTGCTGCAGAGCAAGTATGGACTTGCTACTTCCATTAGACAGTCAGACACGTTGCTGTGAGCATGTAAGATTTGCTGCTGCAGCATGAACAGACAAAGACATATAGGCAGGTGGAGCTGGGGGAGGTGGAGGGTTTCAGAGGAACTAACACTAGCTTACAGCAAACACTGAATCAGACTATTTAAATGTTGAGCAAGCAATCTCATTGGCTGCAGAATCAGTAGAGGTCAATCAGCTTGCCAAGTTAATGGCATGATTGCTTTCAGACTGCATATAAAGTAAGTATTAGCTTACACCATATAGAGTTTCAAGTAGGGTTGTAACGGTATACCGGTATGGCGGTTTATCGCGATATTGGCATGTACGATTATCATATCGTGCACATTTGCTTATCCACGGTTTAAAAAAAAAAAAAAAAAAAAGTTAAACCACCCGTTTAATTCACCCGCACTGCCGTGTGCAACTTATTTCAGCTTGACTGCTTAGACTCCACCCATACCTGTACAGCGCTGAAAATGTCCGAGACAGAGGCTGCGAATCTCTATCTCCCGCCGAAAAAAAACTGACTTTTGACTTGAGCTCCGCGACTGAAGCTCCGCGAACGGTGACGGACTTTGGAGCTATAACCCGGTACCACGCTCCTGAGGAGTAAACACGTCGAACATGTTCTCCCACATTCGGGAACACCCCTCCGTGAAGATAAAGGTAGCCTAATTCATAACTTTTACAACTTAAGGCCATATTATTTCTGTCATGCTGAGGGGAATCCCGGTCTGTCAAAAAGACGAACACCAGTCTTTTTGCGTTACAATACAGATGCCACGTAAAATGTGCGATTTGATAGATAGATGGATGAATAAATCAAAATATAGCTGTGCAGTAAATCAAATCGCAAATGCGTGTCTGTGAATACAGCGCAAAAAGACTGGTGTGCGACCCATTAATTCTTCTATAGGGAATGTGGAGATGACGTCACGCCGTGTTGCATTATGGGTCCGCCGCCATATTTACAGGATCGCGCCCAATACCGCTGTATTTAAATGCATGTGTTGGAAGCTGTGTTTGGATTTTCTGTCGAGATTTTAATAAACGTCGATATGGTTGTTCAGTTCAACTGCCATAGCAGGTCACACGATCGTTCAGGGAGGAAACTGAACTACGGAGTATGTTGTTTCACCTTTCTTTCTCGGAAAAAACAACAAGGGAAGCAGGTCGAGGAGCTGACGAGAAGACGCCGGATCGCCACAATCATGAGGAAAAACTTACTGTCCTCCACTGCATACTACGTTTGTTAAAAGTTGTACAAAGCAAGAGGTTGTGTATTGTATATTCATCGATGACTAACATTTAGGAGGATAACTTAGTTGATGAATGATGTTGAATTTGCGGTTAATGTTAGTAGCAGATGATAAAGTCAGGACACATTGCATGAATCAAATTATATTTATTTTCAATTAACAATTTGCTTTGATGTTCTGTACATTTTTTTACATGCCTTTTTTTTTAAATGTCTGTGAATCGTGATTTTATATATCTGCTTAATAAATACATTAAGTGACTTCTCTGTTTCTGTACTGATTGCAACCACACAGACCCTTTAAGTACACATAACAATGGGCTAATATACATCAAACTTTTAAAATAAACGACCAAATACTCTCATTTTTAATGTTGACAATAAGGCACAGTTGTATTTAACAAGTTACCACATCTTGTGGCATTATAAAGTAATGTACAATTTTTTTTCTTGCACAACCTATGAAAACTTAACATATGCTGAAAATAGCAAGCTGACATTAACTATGAGAGCTGCTGTACAGGTAAAATAGCTTGAACTTCATGTACAATAGTAATCAACTTAGCATAGGCTTCGAACACCAAAACTAAATCGGATGTATTAACGTTTTTTATCGCGGATAGTTTGTCCAAATAGTTTTTTGACAGTGGCATTTAGTTTATCCCAGTAGTGTCCCTTCTCTTTTTCTTTAAACATCTCCATTTCTTCCGTTCTTCTTCAATTTTACCTCGTTTTAGCCAAACACCCACTATTATACCGAAGGTAAACAAGAGATCGTGCCTGTAAAGATGGCGGCCACGTCCCATAATGCAACACGGCGTGACGTACCTCCGCATTCCCTCGTTTCGTCAAGTCGATCTAGTACACACTCAAGTACGCATGGTGCTCATGGTTTTTAAAGCATCTGCTGTCCCACCCACTATGTGAAGACGTGAACACATGAACATATCCAGACAGATAACACTTATTGAGCATTTTAGAATTGTTTTTTAAAAGAATAATCATCAAATACACTGACTGAAACTCATAGGTGTTCAGTACAACCAGTAAAAAAAGTTTGGTTTAGCCTGAAGAAATAATTACTAAAATATATTACTATTGTGTATAGTTTTTTGTCCATGTTTTAATTTAGTAAACCTCTCGTGTAGACAAACAAAAGTTGTTACATTTTATCTGATTGCATTTTCAAAAATACATTTTGCATTCAATCACACAGAATCCAGACCAGTTATATCAGACAACCCAGAATTTCTGAGGAAATAAATATACATTTCATAAAGACTCTTGTTCTTAAATAATGATTAATAAATTAAAAATGTTTTTTAATACAATTTATTAGACATGTTTCAGTATTTTAAAATTTTGAATTAGTTTGCCCCATCCAAGTTATTTAAATTTCCTATTTAAATCCATGTTGTTGGTTTATTATGTGTGTATTACAATAAACCATGTTCAACCAAAAACCATATTTGTTTTTATTCATTTAAGGGTCATTGTAGCTGATGATGATTATAACAATAATGATAGTTTAATATCGTATACCGTGAAACCGTGATATTTTCTGAGACGATTATCATACCGTGAAAATCTCATACCGTTACAACCCTAGTTTCAAGACTAAACTAGATATTTGATGCTGCTGCGTGGGTGTTTCTAATACAATGGGTGGGAGTGACGGCAAATTTGACAACTTTCTCTCTTTTGATCAACAATCAATCTCTTAATATTTTTTCCTCTTTTGTAAAGAAGAGATATGGGACAAGACATATTATTTTCATAATAAGTCATTTTTAAGACACTAAAAATGGAGCTGAAATACAGGAATGTCTCGTGGAAAAAGAGAAGTCTGTCACCCTATTTAAATCAGATGGACTCAGAGCATTAACAAATTGTGTTCAGTACAACAAATAATAAAGTGCAATCCATGTACAATAAATTACAAAAATTTATTTCAAGGGAATGATAAATATCCAGGTGTTCATTTTAATATTTCCTTCCTGCTCAGCCCACTTCGGGTGTAGGTGTGAGGTTGTCATGCAATATACTGCACGATTAAAATCTTGTTAAGAGGACCTTATTGTCTGAGCTTTGCCGTCAATTATGGTGTAGGTGCTACTGGAATTTCATCATCAGCACTTTTCATTCCAAGGTGGCAGATTGACGGTATTAGCCAAGGCTGAATGACCTTCCACTGTGTTCCCTTTGGACAACGAGACCAGTCATTCACATTTCTACTGTCCCGTCACCCTGCTCTGAGTTCACATTCAGATACGCCTCTGTAATTTTTGCAACAAGTAATATACATCCTCAGCAGGGAACACACGCTACTGTGGAAAATGTGTGGTCTTCATCAGTTAAAACAATTATGCTGAACAGAGAACGTGTTAAGATAATTCTGACTGCAAATGGACTGATGCCTTATATTAAGCTCACATTCTGACTTCTTGTTGACATGCTCATGCTGTCATAAACATAGCTGACATAAGCAGAAAAATCCATCCGTTGGAGTTTGGTATTTTGAGTTGCAGACAAATTAATGTCAACTTTCCAAAGGGTACATGTCATGGGACCCTTCTGTTTCCATAATGTCCTGGACATTAAATACATAAATCCTGCACCAGCCACAGAAGTTGCCCAGTACATACAGAATAATAGATGAGTAATATATGAATAAGTAAAGCACATTATTCGGTAATAAGATAAAATAAGAGAACATGGGCATGAAGGAAATGTTTTTTTGTGGTTTATCATGTGGTGTGCAGATACTTGAAAAAAAAAAAAAAAATCCTATTAACTTTTGGATCAGATTTTGGAGTTAGGTTTCTGATCAGTGGATCATAATCAGCAAATCCTAATCCAGAATCGAATCCAAGGCTTGATTTGGACTGGAGAAAATGAGTTGGGACTAGGTAAAGGAGTGGAAGCTTGGAATCAAATCACATTTACAGCAATTTTACCCTAGTGAAAAATAAATATGCCAATATTTATTTGAAATAAATTTTTTTTATGCTAAGTATACTACAAATACCTTCACATATTTATGTACTTAATATAAATACCCTGCAATTGTACTTTTCGTATACTATACTTAAAGTCTGCTAAATTGCTTAGCACTTATTTTGTACTAAATGCAATTTTGTTATCCGGAAGTAATGCTGAACTTCAACTAAATATATACTTAAGTATATTTGATTGTGCCAAAGTGGAACTATTGAAAGTATACTTTAGGTCCACTTTAAATATCTTGCATTTAAAGACTGATATTATACAGAGATCATACTATCCTTACTAATAGTGATATTAAAACACATTTTAGGCTTAATATTAGAAAATGTGCATTGTCCAATATAGAAGTACTCCAAATAAAGTTTAATATAATACTTATATCAGTCTCAAGCGATATGCCAGTAAATAAGTTAATGGATTTTATAGTATACTTGGCGTGAAATAAATGTATTTTAAATACGTTTTGGTATAGTTTTTAATCACTGGTCGCCAGGTCATTATACTAGTAAGCGTTTCTGATGCTGGCTGCCCTGACATCATTGGTGCACTGCAGAACTGACCCTAGCTTTTGAAAATATGATCACAAATGAGAAGCACTTTAGGCAAAGATTTTGTCTCACAGGAGATGGATCGTATGCTCAACGATCTTCACTTTAGGTAGTCGCAACTTCATGTCTCTGTTGTAACTTTTTTCAACTTTGCCATACATTGACCACTCTCATTGAAAAAGAAAAATTTATGGAAAACCTGAAAATGAAAGTTACTACTAAATTAGGGACTGAGAGTATGAATAGGGGTTAGGGGTGAGGGTTAAGATCCAAGTTAGATGAAGGAACACAGTATTTATAACACACGTTAAGGGTCAAGGTTAAAGCTAGGGGTTGGATTTAGGATTTAGACTGTGTCAGATTAGTGTTGGTGGTTTTAAGGATATATTAAGGAATAGGGTGTTAAATGTGTGTTACTGGAGAAAATGTACATTCATTACAAAAAATCCCCATGACCTTTCCAAGTAACTTTTTCTAAATTCACTGGTATTTCCAGGTTTTCTTTACTTGCCTCAACCTATTACCCAACATCCTCCCCCAAACTCTCTCTCTCTCTCTGCCTTGCAGGAGCAGTACAACAATTTGACTTCCCATACTACCTCCAACGAAGAATTTCTCACTGAAGCTACGTAACTCTCTCTTTCCCCCACCCCTCTTTCTCGCTCTCTCTGAGCGCAATGTTGATATAGACCACAGAGCTCCTCTATCAGGCTCAGTTGCCTTTCAGCTGCAGTTCACCAAACAAGCAGGAGTCCAGCCAACCGACTGCACAGCATCTAACAAGAAGGACCGACAGAGAAAGGAAGAGACATTATACATAAACACTGAGTCTTGTTCTTATTCTCACATGGCTAGCATGTCCATGTGGACATTCCTCCAGGCTATGTGTCTGGTGGCTTCATTGTCCATAGCGGTACCTGAGAATTATGAGGATGAAATCGAGGTGGGCTTTGGACCCAGTTATTTTAACGAGATAACTGAGGAGGACCAAATGGAAGGTGAGTAACTGACAGAAATAAAAAATATTCCACTGTGATCAGTACTATCAGCTGTAAGTTAAGGAGACATGTACGTGCTGACAGGATAAATAAACAGGATTAAAGGAGTTCCACAATCAGAGAACTGATATGGACATCATGTGGACATCTCAAAAAAGTTTTATTAGCAGGGAAAAGAAACCGGGATGTGTTTAGACATTTGTGAATGTGGGAATATTTGTGGTAGCGTAACAGAATGCATGTGTTGTGTTATGACATCATATAAATTACCTTTTTATTTGTGGAAGAGGTTATACTACGATTGTGTCAGCAAACGATGGAGGGACATAAAAAGAGAGAGAAGCTGATTTATTAACCAGATTGATCCAAGAAACAAAAAAATGTGTGTATGTTTGATAGTCATATCTGCATAGTGTATATAGATTTAGATATATTAAGTTATATTTAAATCAAAAGAGCTGATCATTTTCTTAAGTTTGTGGATTCTATTGTGAAAATTTGTTCATAAGCAAATCATAGTTATAAATAAAGCGATGTTTTGTAGAAAATTAATGTGTTAGTGCCTTCACAATCATTTTTTATCGTGAAGAAACATGTCGATTTCATGTCAAGATTTCTGTTTGTTAGGCTCATCCCATTGTTGTAGAATATGGAAGAGATATTCTATGGTTGAGTTTCAATTAATAATTTGTGGGTCATACCCTTTGGCACTTTTGGCACTATTTTATTTTGAGTTTTCCAGAACTAAGTAGCTAAGTCAACTATGACTCCCTTAGATGCAATATTTAATTACTAAAGTTAACATTCTCTGAGTTAGCTAGGACCATGTCGCACTCTTCGCTGCTAATTCTTCAAACTCAACAAATGGTGTCACCTTGAGTACATATAAAAACCATTTAATGTAAGCTAAACTTTTCTGCGTTCCTCTCTTTCCCTTGATTTCTCTCTTAGGGGAGAACCTCACACCTTCCCCTGAACCTTGCAAAAGTCCAGCTTTTACTAAGTGGGATAAGCTCTTCACAATGCTGGAAAATTCCCAAATGAAAGAGAACATGCTCCTGCAGTATACCGATGATATCATCAAGGTTGAGCTGCAGAGTCTGAGAGGAGAGATGCTACAGTTTGTGGCCCAGTACGGTGGCTCTTGTGCATCTGCAGTTGAGAGTTTGGTTCGACGTGCTGGGACTCAAACAGAGACGCGATTGCAGAATGCGCTGGACCGTGTGCGAGAGGTCTCAGCTGATCAGTACACACGGCATGATGCAGCCCTGCAGCAGCTACTGGCTGGCAGTGTAAACCAGGCTGCACGGCTGGAGCGACTGGAGAATGGCTGCGTGAAATGGGCGGGAGAGGGCAAGAGCATCCAGACCCGACATCTCATGCAAGAAGTGACTGAGACAGAGAATGGAGGTAGGCTGGAAAAGACCCTGGCAACTATCTCCAGTGAGCTGAAAACCATCCGGGAACAGATGACTCTTTACACCAGGTCAACCTTTGCAAACATGCTTCCATCAGGTGAGACATTCTACGTTGTAACAAGCAAAAGCAGACCATTTGCCATTTTATTGTGAGGCAAGTATAGCAAACAATGGGTAGGGAGAGGCAAAGTGGGATAAAGAAATGTCTCCAAACCAGATTCTAACATGTGTCATTAAAACGATGCCTCAAAGTGTTTAACTATGTGCAATAAATGCTACCCCATGGCTCAGATTAAAGAACACATTGTGTTAGGAAAGGGTAAAACGCACATGTAGATTTATGTTACAGATTTTGAACAGCAAAACATCATGCACCAATTTCAAGTATGTTGCTTTATGTGACTTAATCATTTAAGCTCAATCTGGATAGGACTAAAACAGACCGCCAAGGTGACGATTCTGCTTTGGTGCTGTATATTTTGAGCAGTAAATCTGTGATTTATGCAAACCACATGCTCCCATCAAACCACAAGCCAACTTAGCTGACTAACACAATCACAAAATGTCAACTCATACGACCCCCTGAACAGACCTATTGTAGGAGGCTGATATCCCCCAAAATCGAATAAATGTTTAACCACGTACAACTTTACCCAAGCTCCTACTGAGTTAGCAAACAAGCTTTGTCCACATCAAGATAGCTTTCACCTTGTCAGTAAGCCGGATACAGTTTCTAGTCAACTTCAGCAAAAAAAAGATTTCATCTGCGAATGTCCATGCCTTCTGCATTAAATAGCTTTGTAGAGGTAGAGTGAATGGAAGACAGAGGGAGGTATAATTATTAACAGCTATACAGGGCGACCACACCAAAGTGTCCAAGGGGGAAAACAGAACCAGATGAGACTTTAGAGAATGACTTAGCCTCCCTCCATCCTCCCAAAGCAGGAAACCCAAGACAAATGTAATGAAAATACTGTAAGCTACGGTAGGAAAGGAGAGCCATAGCCTGTCATAGCAAAGCAATCACCCATAGCAGAGAAAATCTCATTACCAAACCCATTACCAAAGACCCTTCAATTTATTTTATGACTGTTTAACATGCCTTCCACTGTAATTCAGTTTCTTGTAGTTGAAGATCCTCTTATGCCAGCTAATTGTGCACAAAACTATCCATCCGTATAAAACATGCTTACACAAGCTTACAAAACACAACAGCACAAAGAAGATCCTTGTTGGGTTCTACCAATTCTCATCACATTCAGTAGTGAATAAATATTAATAGCACAAGGAATAAGGAATAAGTCTCTTGATCTCTGTCGCTCTTTAGAAAGGCTTAGCGGGAGCAAAAACTGGACAGGATCCACAATGACTAAATGTTTACAATAAAAACCATTACTCCGAGGACCCCTATACAAATAAAAAAAAGCACTGAAGATTACATCACAAAATACTGACCTTTTAATTAAAAAAAGTTAATACTTTGTGATGAACAATGCAATCATACGCACCTAGTGATGGGTGGAGTGGTGCACTGGTTCTCCCTCTGAAATATAGGGGAACAGACATCACTACCGATTTATTCTGTTCCTTCCAAAAGGGGATAATTACATTTTGTTAACACTAATCCTTCTTTCTCTCCAGGCTGTGACACTGGGCTGCTCTTCCCCACACGTTCATCTACAGCTCATGTTGAAGTCTCAGCCAAGAAAACCTTCAAGACCAATGCCGTCACCATTTGCCTGTGGGTGAAACCAACTCAGGTGCTCAACAAAACCGTCCTCTTCACTTACAGCACAACTGGCAATGCCTACGAACTCCAGCTGGTGTCGAATGGACAGAGTGTCTTTTTTACAGTCAATGGTGAAGCCCATTTGGTGGAAGCTTCAGGAGCAGTACAAGAGGGTCAGTGGGTGCACATTTGTGCAGTCTGGAGCTCACAGCAGGGCTTGGCCTCGTTGTGGGTGAATGGTCAACAAGCTGCAAGCTCTCCCGGAGTGGCTGAGGGTCATGAGCTACGTAGCAAAGGAAGCATACTATTGGGGCAAGAGTATGGACGGCACTTCAGGCATTTTAGTAAGCCAGACACATTTGATGCTGAGCAAGCCTTCACAGGGAAGATGACTGGAGTGAACATGTGGGACCATGTTTTGGATTCAAAGGAAATATCTCAGCAGGCACGGCTGGATGGGAGTGGTTGTGGTATCCGTGGTAATGTGGTGGCATGGGGCGTGTCTGACATTGAGCCAAAAGGGGGTGTCAAGCTAATATACTAATTTCTCTACTGTCTTAACCACCTGAGCCCTGCATACCAATCAGCTGAGCTCCTTCAATCACATATTAAGAACCTGCTTTGCTACACCTGCACACAACAGTAATTTTCCTCCTCTTCAGATGAGTGGAAAATGTTCCTTCATAGGGAAATTGTAGGGTGAACAGGCTGTAGTCAAGCAAGTTAAAATAGGTCAACTGCTGCCATTGGAGGGATATCATCACATATGATTATATATTTTTACAAAAATGTTCTGTTTTAAAATAACGTTTTCAATTAATACAAAGTGGAAGGGATTTTTACAAATATATTATGTATCGCCAAACTATTTATCTTGATTGGTAATGTTTACATTCAGATTTGACTTAATTTTTAATCTATTTGTAATGTAATCCTTCTGTCCATTGTGATGTAACTATAGAATCTGTTACATATGGCTATTTTAAAATATTTTGTTATATGGTTTCTGCTAATGAATAACTTTTTTGCCTTTGGTTTTGGTTGCTATGTTTGATGATGGAATTGTGGAAAATGTTTACAAATTGTGACTTTATTTTTGTTTCTGCTGATGTGATTACATGTATTATAATGTAAATTGTTTTTTGTTAAGAGGCAAAGTTGAATGTATAATGTACATAAATATTTTTCTGAGGGTCGGGAAAACGAACCATAATAAAAATTCAAAACTAAAAATGATTAAAAAAAAAAAAAAACATTTTCATCCAGGACCAGTTGAATGAAAAAGTGAATGAAAGTGCATTGGTTAATAGAAGAACATACCCAGCTAACATGGAACATTCTCAGAACTAGGGATGCACTGATATATTATTATTGTTTGGCCGACACTGATACCAAATTTAACAAACAACTATTGGCCGATACAGATAGTGATATTTGTCATTTGCTTGCTTGTAACTTTTGTATTAAAATAGTGTTTTGATTATGTTTTAAATTAACAAAGTTCAAAAACGCATGCATTAAAGGTATACTAGCAAGTTGATTGCTGCATTATCAAACAATTTCTATTGAACATAGATTAGTATGTTGGCCTGTTAATATACATTTAACAGGCCAACATAAATACATAAATACAACAGAACAAAGATGCATATGAAATAAACAGTGCCTTTCAGCTAGGTCTAGGCCAAGTGGAAATTATTTATATATATATATATGTACAAACACAGTATATACAAACACACCTACTAATACAGCGAATTTCACATGCAATTGATTGACAGAAACTATGCTTAATTTCAGTTTAACAGCATTAAAGAGGACTTGCTGAACTGTGCTCAACAAAACCGCCCTCTTCTCTTACAGCACAATTGGCATTTTAAACATATTCTGTTCTGCGTCTGTGCAATAAATGCATGTCCCTGAATGAGCGTGGTTTTATAGTGTATTTAACTCAACTGCTCAGGTAATGTTAATGGTATGACCCATGCCTTTATATATATATATATATAATTATATATATTATATATATATATATATATTAATTATATATATAGGTCTAGGCTCTTTACACACATTAATCCTTATTAAAGTTATTTAGTCAAGAGTAGTGAACGATTTTGTTGTTTGATTAACATTAATACACAGACAGCACACCAGGAATATTAGGCTGCTTTCACTTTAAGAGCTGCATGGATCCAATATACTGGTACACAAGTGTTTTATTTCTTATCTGTTTACGTTCATTTAAAACATTACTGCCATTTTGATATAATTCTGTGTGAATTAGAAGAGTGAACGAGAACTTAATTTGGTATTTGGTCGCTGTCTAAAACGTCTGAAATATTTTTTTTATAACTTAATGGCAATGTTAGCAAAACATAGTTTTTTACATTTTGTTAGCTGGGTTAACTGTAAAGTGTCATACATATATTATGATTCAATGATGTTTTATCATACCATATCCAATTTGCTAAATCATTATTTAACTAAAATTGCAGGGTGTCCAAAATGACACACCTGTCATGGCTGTACCATAGGATGTTCCATTCGTCATTTTAGGTTACAGAAGAATGCTCATGAGTTGTAGCCACTATGAAAGTGTGGACTCGGATAAGAACCAACAGTTTAAAGGTATATTCACATTTACTGTTGTTAGGCAAATTTTTGTGGGTGCAATCATTTCATTAGAAATTCATGCCATCTGAAATTTCAAATACATGAAGAAGAAAGATTTCAATACGTAGAATACGCAATGGATTTAAGTTGGTCACACGGATTGACCTGCGTTGACCAACAACGCCTGAAAGTTACTTAGTCTGCGCTGTGCGTGCTACACTATTGACATTAGAAAATGGGGATTTTTTTCCCAGCTAAATATTGTTGAAATTTTGGTAATGTGACCACACCTTAACACAGCATTTGAAACAGGGACAGTGAATCTGCTCTATACGTTTCAATATCTCTTGAGTGGTTACTTTTTTTTAAAAGTGAAAAAACTTATAATAGCGACCTATTGGTTAATGTCAACATTAAATAACATTCAAAACCCATTTTACTTCCACACTGAGATAAACATTATATTCAAAGAAACACACACACACAACAACCTTTACCACATTGACATAAAAATGCAAGTTATTTCAGACACAGAGCAAGTAAATACATTCTGATAATGATTATGAACTTTTGTGATCATGATGAGTCATGTACATTAAGTGTAGAGTATTCAAGTAATCAGTTAATTGAAAACATGAGAAAACAGCATGGGCCACACTGAGTGTCTGGTATTTTACATTTATAACATGCAACAACTAAAGACCTGGATGACCCTGGTCACGGGTCAGTGTAAAAGAGGAACAAATCACTGGCTTAGCAGAAAACACTCAGGCCTCAGACTGATTAGTGGATCCAGATGGTGGTAGGGAGAATGCATTCTTGAAAGGATATTACTAATAATGAGTTTTGCTAGAGGGAGTTTTTGAGCCATTCAAAACCTTTAATGTTTCAAAGATGCTCTTTTCTACCTCTGGCTTTCCTGCTCCTGTAGTGAGTGTACACACCAGGGGAGCTGTGCCTCTAACACACTCCAGACCACTACAAACACTCACATCGTAACTCTGACATTACTTTAACATGAGACCCCTGTGTTGAGGCAGCTACATACTCATGACTCATGGCGAGACATCCACACAGCTCATCAAAAATGTTTTAAAGAGACTAAATGATTGTACAAGCAGTTGCCTGTCCTGCTGAAAAGACCAGCATGCCACAACAAGCCTACTAAACTTGCTTAACTTTAGCAACATTACCATGGTCAATTAGGACGACAGAAGTATTTCTTGTGAACCACAAGACTAAACTACACCAGTACTGACAAGTAATTACCAGCCTTGATCAGTGAGGAAATACATGATGGTGGCCAACAAGTCATTGCTGAAGTCAAGCTGGTCATGGTGTTCTTTACTTACCATTCTAAAATACTGTGAAAAACAGTATGCAACAAAAGAAGTATATCCAAATTCACAGTACTCATCAAAGAGTAAGCAAAAAGTCCTCAAAAAGATGACCTACTTCTTCTGACAAGATTCTGAAGTGTGCATTTGATGACGCTAGTAGGTCACGTGGTAAGGGAAACATGGCAAATGTAATACGTCCAGATTACAGTCATACTACACATACTATATAGAACATAATTTTTTAGTGGCCGTGAAGTAATTACTTATTCAAAATAAGAACCTGCTCAAGAGAGTGTGCGATTTCGAACACAGCCTTTGATTTCCTGGCTTGAGCACTAAACAGACCATGAAATTGTAATCTAATCGCTGTACCAATGAAGTAGTTGTTTCTATGAATAATTGCTTTACCTTTCCTTTTGCAGTGTTCAGCATTTAGAACCCCTCAAAGGTACCCCACAAAACCTAACCTGAACCCTATTACCTCACCCCACTTCCTGCTTCATGGACTGGGAATAGGTTGCACGTTATCGGTTCTCTGTAAACCCGAGGCAAGTAGGACCAGGGTGGTGTTAATGAGAGAAGGGGAAAGGAGACTGATTAAGAGACAGACCCCAATGGGATGCTTGAGGAAGGACGATGCTGAGCTATTAAGTTCTAATAATCCTGTTAGCTGGGCCTCTGTAGTTGCTCTGCTATAATGCATGGCACATGGAGAAACCACAAAACTTAATATGCTTATACTGGAAATGAAGACCCATAACTGACTATTACTGTAAGTTAAACCAAGTATCATAATGAGTCATGTCAAATTACTGCAGGGAAATGTAGAAATGTAGGTATTCCTGTGCTGTCGTTTTACTTTTAAGAAAGGGTGAGTAGGGTAAATGCTCTGTTTTCTATCTCTAGTGCAGGTTGGATTCAACCCAGAGGTTCTGCTAACTCGTGTATCGGCTTTCTCTTCCCACTCAGCCCACTAGAGTACAAGATGTAATCATCTGAGTCCTCACAATAATCACAATGCATAGGGCATATGGAAACCTAAGCATATCAATGCAAACTGCCTCAAACAGACAATTTTTGACAGTACCTCAGGCTCAAAAACTTGGGCCACTGTTGACTGGAAATTGTCATGACAGTTTCACAATTGAGAGTTACGTAACCCATTCTTGGACAGACATGATGGTCAAGCAGCAAGCCCAGTTTTAAGACAATACACTTCATTTAGATCTCAAACCCCCATCAACAGTTGAATAATACAAATGAAAGCCCAAGAGGGTCCTTCTTCAGCTGAGGCAATACTTTTTTGTGTTGGCAAGAAGCAGAATGTTAAATGTAGAAGTAGAATGAGGGACCTCTCCATAAACCACTGTGACATGACTGGGTGGTTATCCACTGGACGGATAATATTTCATTTTTTAAACAAATAAATATATATTTCATAATGTGGGGTGAAAAGACTGAATCAGGAAGTCGAAGGAAAATGCTGAGGGAGTCACTCCCTACTCTAGAGTCTGATAGGATGTGCTGTTGTGATTTTTTTCAATGCCATGCTCACAAAAAATGTATCACAACATGTGATAGTTGTGTTACAAGCTACCAGGCTGATATGAAGGCTCATGTGAAAGAAAAAACTAATAATTAAGCCAATGTTTGTGAGGTCTAAATGGGCATTTTCTGGCAAAAAGAAGCTGACAAATTAGCATTTACCAGACTTTAAGTAGATAGCCAAAAAATTATTTATCACCTTCCCCCTGTGGAATAAAAATCCACTACATCCAAAACAAAGTTTCTTGGGTGACCCCTTTTAAAGGGCCTTTTGCTTATAGCTGTCCTACAGTACAATTTTAATTATTCAATAAGAAATGTAAAAAAAGTAGATTTTTTATCCAGTTTATATCATTATCTCTATGATCAGGCTATACCAACAAAACTTAACATTTTAAAATATTTCGGTATTTATTCTGTGGCTCAGTTAGAGGTCATTTACAATACTGTTGTCCTTTGGCTGAACCAAATTATATGACAATTAGTTTAGGTCAATGTAAATTTGACCACACTATTCCCTAATGAAGCCATGTTTGTTCTTTGCCTCTGATGGCCCTGGCCAAATATCTCCCAGACTGACCCTTCCTTAATTTCAGTTTCAACACAATAAGTAGACCCACACCAATCAGATCTTTATCTTCGATGAGCAACAATTTGTGTAAGTGGATGTTTGAACAGCTGAGATGTGAGTGTATTTTGGCACAAACACTAGGTCAACTTTACCATCCATTCCTCATTTCATGGACCAACTCTTTAAAAAAATGCAATCTTAAATTCAAAAAGCATTGAATAACATGTCATTTTTGAAGAACAATGATTGTAATAAAGTTTGCTTCATTGTGGATGTCTCAAATGATCCATTTAACTGTGTGGTTTTGAGACCAGAAACCATAACCACACACTGTGGGCCAGGAAGACCACACGCCATCTACACTACACCGATGCTGTGGGTGGCACATTAGTGCTGTGGAAACTAAACAGTCATTGGTCTGTGTGTGTGAATATTCTATTAAAGACAAAAAAGGACTGCTTTGCTAATTAAAACAAAGGCCTTGAAAGCACTGAATCATGGGGGATATGATGGTTTTATACCTTCCATGACTCACCATTGTTTTCTATTGCGTAATCAAACATAACACACGGTGGCGGTGACTTTGCCAACTAGGACATGTTCCTGGATCAACATCTGTTGTTGGTCCTGGAACAATATTCTTGTCAAACAAACACAGCCATAACCCTAACAATTAATTACTCCAGTCTTAAGGCGGTCGCACCCCGAACGAGAAGTGCAGTGTTCTATTGTCAGTTTGTGGTCAACAATATTGTTATGTTTAAGGACATTATAAAATTAAGATAATGCACAATTAAATAGTACCGTTGCTATCATCAGTTAACTGAACATTTGACCTCAGGGCGTACGATAATTGAGAATCTCACGAGAAAATCCAGTAACATCAGCAATCTTCCTCCACGCTGATTTCAGTATTTTGTCTTTGAAGATTCTCAGATTTGTGGCTTATAATTCAGGGTATTTCCTTACTTTATTGAGTTTTTATTCGTCCAGCGCTTAGACGCGGCGCTGCGCTTTTCGTGTGCGACCATTTTGAGAAGCATTAGCAAACCAAACACAGCTGCTATTCACATAAAATATGCAATTACTTATGCATTGTGATACAGCCTGGTTGGTTGGTCCATTATGTGGGTTTGCTTTCTCACTACAAGCAAACTGCTCAAGAGTTTGTTTTCAAGCGGACTGAGACCGTCTTGTTCAGATGATCTCAGACCGATTTCCTTGGTGCGGATTCAAGCGCGATTGCTGAGTTTATAATATATGCCTAAAGGAACCGAACTAACGAAAAAATATGCCAATGTGAAAATGCCCAAACACACCGTATTTAGTTAGGACACAACGTGACTGTTAAGCTCCTTTATAGGCGGATCTTTTGTGACATCATTGTTTATGTTTTTTGCGTTGCATCATGGGAATCGTGTGGCAGGAAACACCGCTAGATACCTGCAATTTGATTGTTTTGCACGTTTGGAGGAGGATTTAGAGAATAGGATGGTTCACTATTGCTGTGTGGTCGATTGTACGACTCGTTGGGGGCCTGATAAAAAGTTTTTTTCAAATTCCCTCCGAAAAGGATCGCGAAAAACAAACGAAATGGTTGCGTGCAATTAGGCGATTGAACCTGGACGCTCCGAAGAAAGCTTCTACTTTAAACATTAAAGCTGCTACATGACTGCATGTTTCTCCAAGACTGGATTTTAAAGAAGGAGAAATGTGTAAGCTGTGATATACAATTTTTCACCATAGTACAGACGCCATTAAAAGTCTCACACTGAACACAATTGAATTTGTACAACAGTCACTACATTTTCAATAAATAAATAAAGAACACTGATTAATGAAGACTTCCCCGGCTTTGCAGTCGCAGTGAGCAGTGATTATTTCGCCGTTCTCTTTGGCGATCACCCACGGGAGATGCGAATCACGCTGTGACTCTGCTTATAACACGATCACTGCTTTCCAGAGGTGGGAGTAAGTCACTAAATGCAAGTCTCAAGTCAAGTCCAAGTCTTAACATTCAAGTCAAAGTCAAGTCAAGTCATTCTGTTGTAAGGGTCAAGTCAAGTCAAGTCAAGTCATACTCGTTGTCAAGTCAAGTCAAGTCGCAACTTAGTCATCAAGTCATACCAAGTCGCACACAGGCTAGTTTTACACATTTTTTAACTCTGGGACTTTTATTACTTATTTAGACACATAGGGCGGATGGGTTACAAAAGTAAACAAATTAACTTGTGTGAAATAAATAAAATATCATTAAGAAGCACTTTAAATGCTCTAAAATAAAAATAAATCAAATTAACAAGTAAACAAGGATTAATAAAACTTTTCCCATCCCTACATATAGTTATTTTGCTGTGATGTCCCCTATGAAAGTGTAAACTAAGACTGCGCGCAAAGTGCGCTCCCTTGATCATTTCTAAAAAGCCGACATCAGTTGTGACACTGCCACAGTAAAGCCCTGCACAATGCTCGCTTAAGTTAAAATACACTGTACTCTGTTTTATCTGCATGTATGTTGGTTGCGAGCATTTCCCAATACCTTTTTTTGTTGGAGGGGAATAAGGGGGACTTTTGTTGGACTCTTATTGTGATAAGCCTAGGGTTAAAGGGAGGGGGGCGGCCATTTTGAAAGAGGTGTTTTTTGGATGAGGTGGCAGATTACTTTTTGGCTAACTAAGCTCAGGGTGAAGGCCCAAAAATTATCTCTGGGAAGAGAGACGGGGTATTGAAGGCTGGAGCCATTTCACATGCACACACTCTGGTCTGGGAAATACATGGTGGACTATACTCTGGGGATTGTTTTTTTCCGAGCTGGAGGATAACCTGTTTTTTGTGGAACCTTGAACCAGTGGATTAATCTTTTTCTCTTTTTTGGGGACCTTGTTTTTACATCCGGACTTCAAATTGCCTACCTACCCCAAAGCAGAAAAGGACTGAGACAGGACTATTGAGTATTATTTTTGTTATTTATATTTTGCTTGCACGGATTTATTATTATTGAACTTTCCCTATATGGACTATTTCCTTTTGTTTGCATGGGCCATACACGTGTCTCAGTTGCCTTTATATTTGCAATACAATGTTTTTTGGGGACTTTTCTGTCTTTGCATTCATGCTGGTTTTGTGTAGTGCTATTGGGTAAAGAGTAAAAGGAGACAATAGTCAACTCCCCTTGATATAATGATTCACCCTTTTATGAGGAGTTGAAGTTGTTATAGATGGTGGCCCGTACGGGGAAAGGATTATTGTGAGAAACTGTATAACAAGTTATATTGTACCTTTTACTTTTACAAAACTGCCGGTCTGTAAATCATGGATAATCCCTCAGATAATGTTTGTGAGCAGGCTGTGGCTGGTGTGGGGAAAGAGTGTCCAGAGGTCCAACCTTATCAACCTCCCCCTGGTGCCTCATATAGGGAACCATTGCCAGTAATAGAATTAAGTTCCATGTTGAGTGATATGTATATTGATGGCCAGGCTGGAGGAAGTGAAGAGGATGAACCCTCTCTGTTGAAACCGAGGGAAGGAAAGTTTGAACAAATTGAAATTCAAATAACCAGACTCTCTTCAACCCTTCAGGATCTGCAGACAGAGGTGCAAACCCTCAAAAGTGATTTCATGGCCAGCAACGATAGCATTGTTAACCGAGAGGCCTGTTGCAGGGATGCTATTGATCAACGTTTCGAGGCACTTGAAAGGGGAATGAATAGATCTTTGAACCACTTAGAGACAGAGATGTTGAATTGTCTAAAGCGACGTGATGAGCACTGGAAAAGAGAAATGTCACGAGTAAAGACAACCAGTACCCCAGTCTTGCCCCACCCTTTTAGCCATAGTTTTTCAGATCCAGGACATCTTCCCTCTGCGATTCCTTCTCAGACGACACCTAAGCCTCCTATCAACCTAGAGTTTCCTACCTTCGGTCAAAACCGTGAAACCTGTGATGTTTTGGAGTTCGTCGAAAAGTGTGAAAACTTCCTGTCACTCAGACCACTCACAGATGTGGAACTGCTAGCCACAATCAATGCAGTGCTAACAGGTCCTGCGAGGAGTTGGTGGGCAGCTGAAAAGTTAAAGATATGCAACTGGGATGAGTTCAAACACTCCTTCATGTCTGCCTTCCTTTCTACTGATTACCTGACTGAGTTAGAAGACCAGCTCAAGGCTATGATTCAAGGCCCTAACCAGAGTATCCGGGATTTTGCCTATGATTATAGAGCTCTGTGTCTAAGATGGAGGGACGACTTGCCAGAAGAGGAGGTGGTAAGACGAGTTCTAAATAGTTGTAATCCTTCCCTGGCGAGCAGTCTCAGAGGTGCAGTGTATACTGTGGAGCAGCTAGTTAAAGTGGGATCATTGGTGGAGAGAGACCTTAATTCAAAGAAGGACTATTGGGCTCGAGTCAACCAGCTCAAGGTAAATAATGAAGGAAAAAAGGGTGCCTCATTCCGGCGTGACCAACAGTCCAGACCACAGAGTACACCAGCCCAACATATCTCACTGATTCAAACAAACACGCCTCCTCTGCTGAAAGTGGCCATAGATGTGAGGAATTACCACGTCGAAGCCATTGTCGACACTGGTTCAACCTATTCTTTAATGCAGAGACAGTTATGGGAGGCTATAAAAAAAAACAGAAGATCAACTGCTGTAGAGTTTGAGCAGGACGTTCATGGTGGCAGATGGAAAGGCTCACGTATCAGAGGGTAGAACTCCTGTGGTTTATGAGTGGCATGGAATGGTTTGGACTATTGACACCTATATAATGTCAAATGAACACCTAGCATTTCCTCTTGTCCTCGGACTGGACTTCCTGAGACAAACGGGTGTACAGCTGAACGTTGCTGCGATGAGCTATGAGCTGAAGGTCAAAGGGCAAGTTAGAGTCTATCCTTTTCTCCAGCAACCACAGTGGGAGCAGCAGTGCATTCTGAAGAGGGAGCCGGTTATCTCCTTGTTCATGGCTGTGCCCATGGAGAAGGGGGGAGAGCTGGAGACATCCACTGCGATAGCCACTATCAGAAAAGATATTATAGCAAGACAACCACCAGAAGTCCAGCCCTTCCTAAATGAATGGTCGACGGTCTGTGCTGGAACTCTAGGGAGAACTAATCAAGCCTTTCATAAGATCAATACAACAGATGAAATACCAGTTCGGTCGAGAGCCTATAGAGTGTCTCCATTGAAGAAAGAGGTGATGGAAAGAGAGATCGATAAGATGATGCAAGAAGGTATCATCGAGCCGTCTCAATCCCCTTGGGCATCTCCGGTTGTATTGGTTCCAAAGACAGACGGCAGTCTAAGATTCTGTGTGGATTATCGCCGGCTTAATTCCAAAACTCCCCAAGATGCTTACCCGATGCCTCTCATTCACGAAATACTGGAGTCGTTGCAAGGAGCCCATTATTTCAGTACCCTCGACTTAAAATCTGGATACTGGCAGGTCGAAATGGAAGAAAGCAGCAGGGAAAAGACAGCCTTTATAACTCCCTTTGGATTATTTCATTTCTTGACCATGCCTTTCGGGCTGAAAAATGCTGGGGCCACGTTCCAGAGGTTGATGGAGAGAGTGTTGGGTAAACTTAGAGGAAAAATGTGCTTCGTCTACATAGATGATATAATTGTCTACTCTCCAAGTCGACAACAACACTTAAAAGATCTCAAAGCTGTCTTTCAGAAACTGAAGGAGGCTAATCTTACCCTCAACCTAAAGAAATGCCACTTCTTGAAAGCAGAGCTCAAGTTTTTGGGACATGTTGTGTCCGAGGAGGGAGTAAAAGTCGACTCAGAGAAGATCACCGCCATCCGGGGGTACCCAACCCCACAAAACTTGTTGGAACTACAGAGATTCCTGGGGTTGGTGGGATGGTACCATAAGTTCATACCACACTTTGCTGATCTGGCTGCCCCCATGAACCACCTTAAAAGGAAAGGCATGAAATGGACATGGACCAACGAAACCCAGTTAAGCTTTGAGAGTCTCAAACATGCTCTGCAACATGCCCCTGTACTAGCTCAACCTGATTTGTCACAACCCTTCCAGGTTCAGACAGATGCTAGCTTAATTGGCCTGGGAGCGGTTTTAACGCAGAACATCAGTGGAGAAGAGAAGGTGATTGCGTATGCCTCGAGAGGTCTGAGGGGAGCAGAGGTGAATTATTCAACCTCAGAGAAGGAGTGCCTTGCGGTTGTTTGGGCCGTCGAAAAGTGGCACCACTACCTGGAAGGAGTACCATTTGTGGTGTATACGGACCATGCTGCCTTGACCTGGGCCTTTAACTCACCCAAAACTACCTCTCGGCTGACGAGATGGACCTTAAGGCTCCAGCGGTTTCACTTCCAGGTCCAATACCGGAAGGGACGGATGAATGTAGTGCCTGATGCCTTGTCAAGAGCTCAACATTGTGATGTCCCCTTAGCTGTGTATGTTGACGAGAAATCCTCCCATTGGAACTTGGATATCCCATCAACCATGGCAGAAATTTTAAAAGCCCAGAGTGAGGATGGTGAGGTGAGTGAGTTAAAGGGGAGGCTCGGGATCACGGATGACGTCAAGCGCATCAGATGGGAAGTCCAGCAAGGGGTGTTGTACAGAGTGTCGCCCTTTGCTGCTGGCATAAAGTACCAACTAGTAGTGCCCAAGTCTCTAACCACAACCTTCATCAATTACTTCCATAACAATCCACTGGGGGCCCATCTAGGACGAATGAAGACACTTCTGAAAATCCTAGAAGTCGCCTGGTGGCCTGAAGTGCGCAAAGACGTATGGAAGTATGTGAAGGGATGCACAGTCTGCCAGAAATACAAGCCCAGCAACTCCAAACCCGCCGGTTTCCTCCAGTCCACTGAGGTGGGGGAGCCTGGGTACATGTTAGGAGTGGACCTTATGGGGCCCCTACCCAAAAGTAAAAAGAGTAATGTGTACCTTCTGGTAGTAGTCGATTACTTCACCAAATGGGTAGAACTATTTCCCATCAGAGATAGCAAGACGCACCGAATCTGCCAGATTCTGCAAGAGGAGGTGTTTACGAGGTGGGGAATTCCAAAATTCCTCCTGTCAGACCGCGGGGCACAGTTTCTAAGTCAGCTGATGGAGGATCTGTGTAAGAGATGGGGAATAACAAGGAAGCTCACCACCAGCTACCACCCTCAAACGAATCTCTCAGAGCGAGTCAACAGAACCGTCAAGACCATGATTGCCTCCTTTGTGGGTGAAAACCATCGCGACTGGGACAGGTGGTTGACTGAATTTCGTTTTGCTATTAACACCGCTCGCAATGAGACCACGGGATACTCCCCTGCTGAGCTAGCACTGGGCAGGCAGTTGAAAGGTCCCCTAGAACGACTTGTTGCTCATCCACCAAATCCGGGACAATCAGGATATTCCCTCATTGAACGACAACAACAACTCCAGCAGGATGCACTAAAGGCAATGAGGAAAGCTCACACCAAACAAGCCAGGTATTATAATGCCCGACGGAAATTCGTACAATTCGAAGAGGGAGACCTGGTTTGGGTTCGTGCTCATCCTATATCGAAAGCAGATGATTTCTTTACATCTAAACTTGCCCCTAAATGGGAGGGCCCGGTAAAGATAAAAAAGAAGTTGGGGCCGGTGAACTATCTTGTTGAATGGGGTTCTGGGGAAAAGGTGGACAATGTAAATGTCGTGAACCTCAAACAATACTTTGGGGGAAAACTCTAAAATAGCCTCCGGCAGGGGGGGGGGGACTCTGTGACACTGCCACAGTAAAGCCCTGCACAATGCTCGCTTAAGTTAAAATACACTGTACTCTGTTTTATCTGCATGTATGTTGGTTGCGAGCATTTCCCAATACCTTTTTTTGTTGGAGGGGAATAAGGGGGACTTTTGTTGGACTCTTATTGTGATAAGCCTAGGGTTAAAGGGAGGGGGGCGGCCATTTTGAAAGAGGTGTTTTTTGGATGAGGTGGCAGATTACTTTTTGGCTAACTAAGCTCAGGGTGAAGGCCCAAAAATTATCTCTGGGAAGAGAGACGGGGTATTGAAGGCTGGAGCCATTTCACATGCACACACTCTGGTCTGGGAAATACATGGTGGACTATACTCTGGGGATTGTTTTTTTCCGAGCTGGAGGATAACCTGTTTTTTGTGGAACCTTGAACCAGTGGATTAATCTTTTTCTCTTTTTTGGGGACCTTGTTTTTACATCCGGACTTCAAATTGCCTACCTACCCCAAAGCAGAAAAGGACTGAGACAGGACTATTGAGTATTATTTTTGTTATTTATATTTTGCTTGCACGGATTTATTATTATTGAACTTTCCCTATATGGACTATTTCCTTTTGTTTGCATGGGCCATACACGTGTCTCAGTTGCCTTTATATTTGCAATACAATGTTTTTTGGGGACTTTTCTGTCTTTGCATTCATGCTGGTTTTGTGTAGTGCTATTGGGTAAAGAGTAAAAGGAGACAATAGTCAACTCCCCTTGATATAATGATTCACCCTTTTATGAGGAGTTGAAGTTGTTATACAGTTCATCGCAATCTCACACATCTCTGTTATTATCAATGAAGCTTTCATAATATATACACTTTGTTTGTTATAATTGAAGGATTTGCCAGCATACAGAATTCAGCTCTGAACAAAAAGTCAGTTTTGAGCGGTGAGGGGAGCAGTGGGGTATCCAGGACATTTTTTGGGGGGTGGCCAAGATGGGACACAAAGCTATTTTGGGGTGGCTATGGCATAGCAACGTTTAATGCGTATATGTACTCAGCCGACCATGGTTCGAATCCCGGTCCTTTGCTGCATGTCACATCCTCTCTCTCTCCCATGATTTCCTGTCTCATAACTGTCAAATAAAAGAGTCTACCCTGTTAAAAACAGTCCTAACCACCTATCACAGTCCTCAAGTATCTCTGGTTATTTTTAATCAATAATTATGGTCAGGATAGGGTAAACATTTTCTAAGAGCTATTTTCTTGTAGTGGATTAAAGTCCTTGTCTCGTTAGATTGGTTAAAGATAGATTAGACTAGAGTATCAAAATTAAACTGCTCTTAACTCATCCTATAGAATAACATGTATCAGTCATCAGCTCATCATCTGTCACCTGTATTGTTACCTGTGTTTGCTTTACTAATTGAGGCACCATCTTGTGGTTACATAAAAACACAGAAATCCAACAGGAATGGTAATAAATAATAAATGGTTACTTTGTTTACGCATACACACACATACACATACCCACACTCACACCCGCTCACATGCACACTTTGATCAAACACTTAAATCACTTTTATGTCACTTCTGGAATTATGGATTTACCAGATTGCTCACTAATGCACTATGTTGGTTTGTATGTATGTCTGACTGTTAAAAAAAAAAAAAAAAAAAAAAACAAGTAAACAGCAAAAAAAAAAAAAAAAAAAAAAAAAAGAAATCCAACAGGATAAACCAAAATGCTTAAAGATAGGACCTTATTAAAAAGTGTATCTGTAAAAGCAAAAGAAAAACTAAGCTTGTAAGGAAAAAACATAAATATTTGTTGTTCTTTACATGCTTAGTTTGTTATTATTTAGCTTAGATATAATTTGTTAGAGATACTGGAATTTGAATTTCTTAGTTTGTTCTTTGACAGGTGTGTTTTTTTATTTAACCACAAGAGGAGACTTAAACTAGAAAAGCAAACATGGGTAACAATACAGGTAACCCAGATGATGGCCTGATGACTGAATAATGTAATTAGGATGCCTTGTGGTGTATGAAAATGTGCAAAAAGTGTTTTTTTAACCCAGACAGTATCCATGTCCAAGGCCCTGATGAAGGTATAAATTGAAACGTTGGCTTTGATTCAGCATACATTATTTAAATCAAACAGTTAAGACTTAGAATCATAACAAGATGCTTCTTCATTAATTAACTTGCCATTTGAATGCAATTTACTGTGCCTATTTAAAAAATATGTGGACTGTGTGTGAAGATGAGCTAATTGATACAATAAAAAATCATTTTTAAACAGCCCTTAAATCACAGAGCAAATAAATAAGTCACAGCTTGTTCTTGTGTTATAACTTAAATCTAGACTTTCACACTATATTTCACACACTGGTTGGCCAAAAATATAACATTAGCATTGATATAACATTGAACACACACACACATCTGCAAAAAAACACCCTCAGTCTTCAGTCCAGAAAATAGTGTTTCATATTTCATGTCGGTGTAACTAATGGAAATAAGGTGTGGCCCCTTAAGAGCTGCGCGCTCCCTCTTATGTTGTTGCTGTGTCCATGTTGTCCGCGGAGGGATCTGCTGTTTTGGCAGGCGGCAAGCGGCTTCCTGATAGCGTCTAGCGGTTTACGTATTGCGTATAGCTTGGGTTCGCCGACTTTTTGGAAAATATATAGAAAAAAAATCACAATAATAGATTTTTTTTTCCACAAGTCATTTCAAGTAAATAGGCACAAGTCCGAGTCAAGTCTAAAGTCACAAGGAGCGAGTCTAAACTCAAGTCGAGTCTTATCAGAGATCTAGTCAAGTAAGTCTCAAGTCCAGAAAATTGCGACTCGAGTCTGACTCGAGTCAAGTCATATGACTCGAGTCTCCCACCTCTGCTGCTTTCTGTTTGGCAGAAAAGATCGGCCCAACTTTTCGAGAAACAAAATAATCATAGGCCTCCAGACTTCTGAAAGCCTTTAATCTTTTATGAGTGAAGGGTCCAGGGGTTTCTATCTGATAAGAATAAATGTCTCCCCAGCAGATTGGTGGCCCAGACACGGGCGAGTCGGACCAACGTTTTTTGTCATCCCAGATCTCATATGGGCTTTTAATAACTTCGATTTTGTCACCAATACAAATTTTGAGCTTCTCTCCAAACCTCTGTGCTTATATAGTGCTTATATAGTGCACAATATATAGTGCTTATATATTGTGGATTTCGCCCGCTAACTCTCTTGAAAGTGCTCGTCGCGTCTTTACAGCCCGCCATACGGTTTGTTTTGTTGCCACACAACCACTCGCGCATGCGTACAAAGATGTCAACAAAGATCCTCCTATACTCTGCCTAACCTCTACTCTAACCTTTTAAGAATGTTGTTCCAGGACCAACGGAGATGTTGATTCAGTATCATGTGGCACATGGTAAAATCACCATGACCTAGGGCACCAGTATTTTGTGCGGTCTATGCTATTTTCGTTACCTACCGTGAACCCTCCCACCCACAGAACCCTGTGTCGGACCCCTACCTGTCAGCACGCTGCAGGTGATGGCCTCAGTGTGTTGGGCCAGGAGTTCAGCTTTCGCAATGGCAGCAAGTGACAAGTAGCTGGACATGTTTCTACTCAGCTCTTGGTTTCCTTGCTGCAAGAACCGCACCGCCACAGGGACCGCTAACACCATCACTGGAGGCCTGTTGTAATTCTGAAAAAAAAGAAAGAAATCAACTCAAATTTAGACCTGCATCTCAGGTCACAGTTTAATTGTATACGGTTTACTAGTTACGACCTATACAACCTATTTTAAAGAACCACACAGCAGACTGAACTGAAAAGCTCAATTATAAGTTTCATTTAATTAAGTAAAAATCAATTTATCAGCGCGTGTTAATTCCAAATAGCCTATGCCAAGATCAATCAATGAAGACTTTAATAGATTCAGAGAATTATCACATAATGGTTTGCTGGCTGCTTAGTTAATTAAATAAAATAAGAGATACTATATAAGGCATCTCTTTAATAATAAGAGATTATAATAATTTAATAAGAGATATATAAGGCATGAAAGGCAGCAGTAAACATTTCAAAAGATCAAACTGAAGCCTGCCACAGAAAATAGGTTATGTTAAATGTTCTGCTGCCCCCTAGAGAAGATGATGTGAACATGTCAGGTTGAAACAGATGTAACATCAGATGGATAAGTGATTCATCGAATGAAATGGGAAGTTATTTTATAATGAAGGATTAAGTTTTACACTACCACACAACAATTTGATACATTTGGTCAAAATAAAATAATAAGATTCATTATGTTTAAATCTCACAAGTTTGAATGCCGTAATTAGTTAATTATTTAATTGATCTAGTTTCATAATTTAACATCTAGTTACTGCATGCTATGAATATGAATTTAATTTCTTCCAGAGCAAATTAAGAGATTTTTCCTTTACTGCAAAAAAGATGGCCATTCATCTTCTTGCCTGAAGGGAAAAGGTCCTTAAATATCAGAAATAAAACTTTAAAAAGCATGACATAGGCCAAATAACTTCCAAAGAACCCAAGCTAATTATAAAACACCCACTTGAATATGTGACTGCTGCTCAGATCAAAGAGCCTTTCCACAAATAGTTCTGAAGAACTCAGGCATAAGACCGTTCAAGCTGCAGTTCTCTAATGAATACTGATCTCTACCACTACCCAGAATGCATCACTCTAGCTCAGCCTCTCTCTAAGCCCTTCTCTAAGATTCATATGCGGCTCTTTATGTAAGTGAATGCATGCATGTGTGCGTGTCTGTGTCTGTGTGTGAAAGAGACAAAAACAAAAACAAGAGAGAGAGAGAAGAGAGAGAGAGAGAGAGAGAGAAGAGAGAGAGAGAGAGAGAGAGAGAGAGAGAGAGAGAGAGAGAGAGAGAGGAGATGTGAGAATGAGACAGTGAAGCAAATATTAAGAAGCAGCTAATTAATTAGCAAGCTAATTGCTGTTGTCAGGCGTGTCAGTTCCATTTTGAGACATGCCACTTGACTCCCCAAGAATGTTATTATTGCTTCATAATTGACAAATCTGGTTTAAATATGGACCCTTTCACATTTCCAGGGTTCTCGGAAGCAGTTGTTGTCATGGTTGGGTAAAAGTCTACTGTGGTGAACGAGTTTTCATTTGCTCCGATAGCAAAAGAAAAAAATACAGCATTTCCAAAAAAGAGAGAATGATGATGAATTTGTTATCACTCCTTCGGCAGCTGAATTAGAAACACCCTAGTGGCACTAGCTCTTTTTAATTCAATACCAAGGTAATATAAGACAAAGTATTGTGTAAAAGGTAGGTTATTTAAATTTTTTTTTAATAAAATAGATTAGATTGATTTCAGTTATCTAAAAAAGACATGGACAAAAAAACTTTCTTTGAAAAACTAAAATCTAAATGTTTATTGTACTGAATTCCTACTGATATGTTACTTGGATAATAATTTGGAACACAGTGTAGCGGTAACCCTCATAGAAGAGAAAATTATCTGAATGACATTGGTCAGATTACAAAATATCAAACAATGCAGAAAATCTGCAAGCAAATGATATTATAGCTTTTTGTCATACTGCATTACAATCAGTTGGGAAAGTCTGATGAAACACCACTTGAATAGGAATGTGCCTGAAGCCAAATTCCGAATTTGGAAAGGCATGGAAAATGAATAACAATCTTTGAACAATATCTTATCTTGTAAACTGTGTGGTCAGTACCGCCATTCCCTATACACAGTGTATTCATGAACGCAAATTCAAAAGTGAAAGTAAAAAGCGGGCCTCTTTTTAAAAGCAATTTAAGTAACACTTTAGTTTAGGGTCAAATTTTCATTTTTAACTAGTTGATTATTAGCATGCATATTACTAGGATATTGGGTGTTTATTAGTACTTATAAAGAAGCACATATTAATGCCTTATTATTCATGACCATAATCTACATCCCTTAATCCTACCCAATACCTAAATTTACCAACTACCTTACTAACTATTAATTTTGTTTTTGGCATTATTGTAAGAGTGCTGCACGCAGATTTACTGTTAACGCTAATTTAAACTGTCTGTAAACAAACTCTTTTTTAAAATAACGTTACCCATGCAAGTACACTAAACGTAAGTTTCTGTTAGCAAAACAAAAGACACAGAGACTAGTAAAGTACATGTGTGTAAAACACTGTTAACCTCTCTATCAATAATTTGCAAGCAAGTGCATTTTTATGTTTGGGATAAGGTTTCCATTAAGTTATGAAAACTTTATTTCTAAATGTTGAACATTCAATACATTCTTTCTGATGTTTAAAACTTTTTTTTTCTTGGTAAAGGGTAACTCACCTGAGACCCGCGTCTCTCTGTAGGCAAGGGCGTGGTGAGCTGGTGCCTGCTTAATGTACAGAAATCATTAGTGTGCTTTAGCACTTAAGTATTACTCTCACCTGCAAGATGCAGCTGGTGATGTCGGAGGCAATCTTGGCATGAGGTGTGTCTTCATCTTTGCCCTGCGGCTGGAGGTTATGTTCAAGACATGACTCCCACAAGGACACAAGAGCTGCTCCATGCTTCTCAATCGAGCCTGTCTCCCTGATCGCTGTAGTGATGCGTGTAATGCAGATCTCCACCACCGCCTGATCATTGTCATTGGTCAGGTAGTCCTGCAACAAATCACATAACTAAATGAAAGAGTGTGCATTTAAGGCTCTGTTACATCCAAAAAAGAGTTCAAAGACGATAAAATTGTTTGCTGTTTGCTTCAGCAAATATAGCTTTAGTGTAGGAGGTACGTCATTTTTAAATGCGAAGGAGCATTTGAAAGCATTTGAAGAAGCAAGTGCTGCGATACACAATAAGGTCAAAGTTCTTACATTATCAAATAAAAAGTTTCCTCCATTTCTGAAGTATTTTATTTATTTCAGAATCCAGTGAATAGATATTCTTGACTGGTCTTTGTTTTGGTCTTTGTCTGGTTTTTGTCTGGTCTTCTTGACACTTCTGGTCTTTGTTTACAAGAAGAGATAAATTAAAAATTCACTGTTTAAATCCTTTTTGACCACTGCAGAGCACCGTACAATAACTGTTGCGCTTCAGGTCATTTGCATGCATTTTGTAAGATGTACACTTTTATTACTGAAATGCTGGAACAGCTTGTGTTTACCTCATGTAATTAAGAATCTCCATTAACTTATTTCCAATAATTTCCACATATATTAAAAAATATTAATTTTTAGATAAAATGCAGGGCAGATTTAATAATCTATCTTACTATTTTTAAACAGAAGATTTAAATAATCAAATAATAATAATAATAAGACATTATTTTCCTATTATTGTCATGGATTCCACCTCAGCACCAGGTCCTTCAGCTCTCAACACGAATTCTAATCAGTCACACACCTGTCATGACTTGATTACCTCCCCTACAAATACTCACCAGCCACACTCACCTGTTTTTCCGGTTCTGTCGATCTCCACATGAGAATGTTAATGCCTGACTCCTACTTACCTGCTTGCTCACCTTCTTCCTGCTGCAAATTTCCCTGGACCAAGGTCCCCAACTCATCTCTGTGCTCCATAATAACCTGCAAAAGATAGAAAGATCCGTGAGCTGAGTCTGACTGTCTGCAACCTGTCCCACTCACCTGACTGTTTGCTGTTCGTTCGATCATCTACTTGTTCAATAAAGTTCCTGCTCAACGATACCTGTATTCCTTCTCCTGTTTATCTGTGACAGAAGACTAGACCATAATTGAAGGACTACAGTGTTCCCTTCAGTTTGAGATGCAACCACAGTGCTTCCAAACAGACAGGGGTAGGATCAACTATGTGATTCCCTCCTCTCTGGACGCGCTCTTCAATGGACATAAACCATTTGTCATGGTAGACGTATTCTCTGGTTCCTTCTAGTCTTGTGTTTATGTTGTTGTATGAGTGCACGTGTAGAAGAGGCGTGTGTAAGAGGCGTGTCTGTATGTCATTACCTGATCCACTCCAGCTGCTCATCATTACATCACCAGCTGCAGTCGATCTCACCATGCTACTTATACTCACCGCATTCTCTCATCTTTGTCAGATCGTTGTTTGATGTTCCCTGTCTGGTCTCTGGTTCGTGTTCCTGCCTGGTGTCCCTGTTCGTCGTCTTCCGTGTGGATTGTGTTCGTTTCACCGTCTGTCTGCACTTCACCGGATCTGGCCATCGAAGTCCCTGCGTCACCATTCCACCAGCTGACTTACTGTTCTGTCTCTCTGTTCATTCCAATAAACTGTTAACTCGCGTTTGCTTCCTGTGATCTATAATTATGACACCATTTGGGATCTGGAGGGCATGCAATCCTCAGCATTGCCATCTTCCGATGCTCCACTGGCACCCTCTAGCAAATCTATGCAGGTCGATTCCTTCTGCCTCTCACAATCCAAGCGGAGAATCGCAGAATTGCAGAATCCAAAATAACCTTGGTCTATACTGTGGTTCTAATGGACATCTGAATCCTGACTGCCCAGTCTGTCCACCTCGCCCAGCGGTGACTACAGTACAACTTCCCTTATCAATTTCTACATTACAACTCACAACTGTATTAGTAACTACTATTCATTTTACCGTCACTGGCTCAGCGGGAAACTTCATTTCAAAGAAACTCCTCAGCAGCTTGGCATCAAGAAATAGCCATGTACAAAAGCCTAAAATATTCACTCCATCATGGGAAAACCGCTGGGCAGATGGCTGATAACTCACAGCACACCAGTCATCTCGCTTACTATTAGCAACCTGCACAGGGAGAAGATCTTGCTATTGGTGCTAGAGGGTTCTACTGCCGATTCTGGAACTCCCCTGGCTACAGACACACTCTCCTTCGATTTCCTGGTCCAATGGAGATATCCTCAAATGCAGTGAGTTTTACTTCTAGAATTGCCTTCAACTTCCTTTGAAAAGAATCAGAAAATGATCTCCATTCATACCTTCTAAAGACTCCATCTTCGTGAATTCCATCACCATCGAAAGCTTGAATGTATCCACCACGGTTTGTTTTCCAGAGGAGTATGGGGAGTTCCAGGCTGTTTTCAGCAAGCAGCTGGCCACTAAACGTCCAACTCATCACAATTGAGCTCGTACCTAAACACACCATGCCCAAAGGAAAAATATATCATCTGTCGATCCCGGAGCAAAAGGCCATGGACGAATAAGCCCTGGAACAAGGATTCTTTCAACCATCTACCTCTACCTACGTGGCCAAAAAAGATTGGAGGCTTGCGGCCATGCATTGACTACAGGGCTGTAGAGTTTGAGGGTGAACCAAACACAAATGAATCTTCCATTTGATTCATTCAAACAGAACTCAATCACTAAATTCAGCCATAAAAGATCCCTGCTCCAGCTAGTCTAGGCCAGCCAACCAAGACCCCCTCCAGAGAAGACTTTTATGGCCTCGCAAGCTCCCAGAGATAAGCCAAAGCAGGAAGAACTTGTCACTGTTTCATTCTTAAGCAAGACAAATCTCCTCACAAATGGTTAAACAGGCCTGACCACCAAAGGGGCCTAACCACCTTTGACCTCCCTGAGCATCACCACTGCTGAACAGGACAGAGATGTGAAACAGACCACAGCTTTCATGGGAGAATTACACAGACCTTAAATTCAAATACATAAACTCATCCCAGAACAATTCTTGACTGACCTATAATCAAAACTATATAACATAACATAATTATATATTGTGTTTACAACCCCTGTATGTGTCTATTCTTAGATCATATATGTCATGTGATTGTCATAACTATGAGATGCTTGAATGAAAGTGTGTCGTGTTTCCTATCATTATGCTAATATATTCTTAATTCAGAAGATGGCTTGATTGAAATCTGTGCAAAATGTTTTGTGTTCTTTTAATAGTTATAATGTCTAAACTGTGGCCTCTTGTTCTCTCTGCTTAGTGCAGGAAAACAAGGAGATCACAGATAACGCATGATTTACGATAAGAAGAAAATAGTCACCTCCTAAAATTATGCCATTGTCTCATTGGTCAGAATTCTCCAAAAGAGGTTGGACTAACTTTAAGTTAAAAACCCGAACAAAGCAGTTCAGTTCAGTTCAGAGAGCAGTTCAGTTTTCGGTTCGGTTTGGCAGTTCGGTTCGGTAATGAATTAAGTTTGCGCCTCTCTCTATCAACAGCAAGAGAGTGTTCCTGTTCGTGCTTCTCTCTGGAAAACAACAAAGAGCGTGTTCGCAGGCTTCTACATCGACCAGACCAAATTAGACCAGCAGACAAATACCCCATCAAGATCGGGGTTTAAAACAGCTCATTCAAGCCATCTAACTCGTCTTACTTTCATTTCTTCCTTTATTTTCTTTTTCGTAAAAGTCTCGGTTCAAAGTTAAGTTTGCTGCGAAGTTCGTTTAAACATCTCTCCTGCAACGCGCTTCGAACTGTAACTCTCATTCGCCTGCCCATCACACGTGACCGGCAGTTCAGAAACTTCCATCCAGGCACTTCAAAGACAACCAGCTACACGGACCCGGGCCGGGAAACTCCTTCGGCGAAGCACCGCAAAAAGGAAATTCCCTGGCCTAAGCAACGCAAAGACAAGCAAGTACTCCAGACTCGATCTGAACTGGTGCTTTTTAATTTAAATTGAATAACCTGTCTAAGAAACGAAGGTTTAAATTAATGCTTGGTGGTTCGTTCAGGTCATGTCTTATAAAGTGCCTCTCACTCTGAAAACTCACTCTTTCTCTCTCTTCCTCTGCGTCTTACGAATGAATGTGTGTGTGTGATTGTGTTTAGACCTTAGTTTTATGTGTTTAGAATAGTTAATAAAGTCGTCCATATATTTGAAAAGATATTTGCCTTGTGTTGTGCTTACACATTTAATGTCTTGTACTGTCGATCTAAAGTTACCTTGTATAGTGTTTCACTATAGATTGGATATTTATATCTGTTGCCAAGGTTAAAATTACGGCCCGTTCAAATGAACTCTAAACGAGTCATTTGCTCGGTTCCATAGTGATTCGGTCAAGGTTCATTGCAAATCGATGAATCATTCCCTTTGAGCTAAATTGGCCTTCCGGCCCCCTTAAATACATTTTATGTATATTTTTATTGTGTGATTCGTTACAGGGCTCTCAATGATCAAATCATCAAGTACCGCTATACTCTTCCCCTGGTCCCATCAACCCTGGAAAAACTGAGAGGCGCCTGCATCTTTTCCAAGCTGCACCTGCACAGCGCCAGTAATCTTATCCAAATTAGGAAAGATGATGGATGGAAGACTGCCTTCTTAACACCGTCAGGCCACTAAGAGTACCGAATTATGCCGTACAGGCTGGCTAATTCAGCGTCTGTGTTCCAGGCTTTCATGGATGAGTTCTTCCGAGACAAGCTCCAGCAATTCATTATCATCTACATCAATGATATTCTAATGTACTCTCGGAATCTGGCTGAACACGTTGTTTAGGTCCTTCAACGACTAGTACGACGGAGTACCATCTTTACCTGAAATTAGAAAAGTGCAAATTTCATCGTCCCTCCATCCAATTCCTTGGTTACATCATTGATGGATCAAACGTTCAGATGGACCAGGGGAAACTCACTGCTGTTAAGGACTGGCCACAACCCATTACTGTTGAGGAATTTAAACGCTTCCTAGATTTGCTCATACTGTATCTATCGAAAGTTTGTCGCCAATTCTAGTAAAATCGCTGCACCATTAACCACACTTCTTCGAAACCGGCCGAAGTCTCTATCCTGGAATCTAGCAGCCACCAGCGGCCACCACTGCCTTCCAGCAGCTGAAGAATGCCTTTTGTACCGCTCCTATCCTTAAACATCCTGATCCCGACTTCCCCTTTTTCTACAGCCACCTGAGGAATGCACGTATGTACCATAAACTTTACGTTTTACCCTCATGGACTCGTCTCTGGGATCAGGGCATCCAGGTTACCAGCAAACACTCTTGCTCTGACCCAGAACGCACAAACGATTGGTCAGAGGCTGTTGCACATACGTTGTTTCCAGAACCCCGAGACACCTTCCAGAAGGCAAAAAGCATTGATTGTCGATACCCAATATGAGGATCTTTGTTGACATATTTGTACGCATGCGCGAGTGGTTGTGTGGCAACAAAACAAACAGTATAGCGGGCGACGAGCACTTTCAAGAGAGTTAGCGGGCGAAATCCACAATATATAAACACTTTAACATCTGAAGACCGGAGGAGGTTTGGAGAGAAGCTCAAAATTTGTATTGGTCTCAAAATCGAAGTTATTCAAAGCCCATATGAGATCTGGGATGACAAAAACGTTGGTACGACTCGCCAGTGTCTTGGCCACCAATCTGCTGGGGAGACATTTATTCTTATTAGATAGAAACCCCTGGACCCTTCACTCATGAAAGATTAAAGGTTTTCGAAAGTCTGGAGGCCTATGATTATTTTGTTTCTCGAAAAGTTGGGCCGATCTTTTCTGCCAAACAGAAAGCAGTGATCGTGTTATAAGCAGAGTCACAGCGTGATTCGCATCTCCCGCGGGTGATCGCCAAAGAGAACGGAGAAATAATCACTGCTCACTGCGACTGCAAAGACGGGCAAGTCTTTATTGATCACTGATCAGTGTTCTTATTTATTTATTTATTGAAAATGTAGTGACTGTTGTACCAATTCAATTATGTTCAGAGTGAGACTGGGACTCCTGAATCAGAACGCGAAAACATATGACTCGGTTGATTTGACTCAGTTTTTTTTTTCAATCTTCTATAAATACATAGTCTCTAAGACTTACCATGAACAAAATGAGCCTCACAAACTCGATCAGAAGCTGCAGGAATCCAGCGTCCAGGTTCAATCGCCTATTGCACGCAACCATTTCTTTCGTTTTTCGCGATCCTTTTCGGAGGGAATTCGAAAAAACTTTTTATCAGGCCCCCAACGAGCCGTACAATCGACCACACAGCAAGAGTGAACCATCCTCTTCTCTAAATCCTCCTCCAAACGTGCAAAACAATCAAATTACAGGTATCTAGCGGTGTTTCCTGCCACACAATTCCCATGATGCAACGCGACAAACATAAACAATGACGTCACAAAAGATCCTCCTATAGACACTGGTCTCACCTTGGCATCGACTTTGTCACTGACTTACCTCCTTCTGACACCAACACCTGCATCCTGGTTGTAGTTGACCATTTCTCTAAGGCCTGTAAGCTCATCCCATTTAAAGGTTTACCATCCACTCTAGAGACTGCAGAGGCATTATTTCATCATATGCTTCGTAACTATGGACTGCCAGAAGACATCATGTCGGTTAGTTGGTTACAGTTTACTTCATGTGTGTGGAAAGTCTTCTTCCATCTGCTCGGTGTGTCAGTAAGCTTGTCTTCAGGATATCAACAAAATGGACAAATGGACAAATGGAGTGCATGATCCAGGAAATCGGATATTACCTACGGTCATACTGCCACAACCACCAACAAAGCTGAAACCATTTCCTACCATGGGCTAAATATGCACAAAACTCCCTTCGTCAGACCACCACCGGGCATACTCCCTTCCAGTGCATACTCGGCTATCAACCGCCCCTGTTTCCCTAGTCAGGTGAGCCATCAGACATTCCAGCTGTGAACTAATGGTTCCAGGATACCGAGAGGGTGTGGGACTCCGCTCACATCCACCTTCAGAGGGCAGTACGGAGACATGTGTAAGAGCCAGGCCGATACAAGAAGAGCAGTGACACCCATGTACCATCCAGGGCAGAAGGTCTGGCTCTCTACCAGGGACATCTGTCTCTGGCTGCCTTCCCGCAAGCTCTCCCCGATTCATTGGTCCATTCACCGGAAAATTAATGACGTCACATATCGTTTAAACCTACCTTCTGAATATAAAATTGCTCCTACCTTCCATGCGTCACTGCTTAAACCTCACATGCATCTCTTCTCCCTTCCTACACAAGGGCCTGGTGCTGATGAAATACCTCCTTCTCCCATAGAAGTAGATGACAACCACATCTACACCGTCCACTCCATTCAGGATTCCCACATGCATCCCACATGATTATATACTGGATCCTACTCTTTCACCAAATTGCACACTGCTCATCCAGAACACCCAGCCTTTTGGGGCAGGGGCTGTCCTCGCCGCAGTGCCTGGTTATCAGGAGCTGCCCGTGGAGGGGGGTGGGGGGGGGGTTGTTCTGCCATGGATTCCACCAACATGTCCTCAGCACCAGGTCCTTCAGCTCCAATTACCCAAATTCTAACCAGTCACACAAGTCACCACTTGATTACATCCTCTACACATAACCACCAGCCACACTCCCTCACTCCCGTCTAGTCGGTCTCCACTTGAGAACACTTATGCCTGACTCCTACTTACCTTCTTGCTCACCTTCTTCCTGCTACATGCTTCCCTGGACCGAAGTTCCCTAACTCATCCGTGAGCTTCATCATCAACCTGCAAAAGAGAGAAAGATCCATGAGCTAAGTGTGACTATCTGTAACCTGTTTCCAAATTACTCCTGATTGTCTGCTGTTCATTCAATCTTCTACCCATTTAATAAAGTTCCTGCTCAACGAATCCTTTGTTCCTTCTGTTTATCTGTGACAATTATTAAATGAAATATGAATTTATTCTTATCATTCCAAGCATATGACATTTTATTTACAGCAGACAATAATGTGACTGACGAGGTGATACTTTATATCTGATTTTGCAGATATGTTGTCCTTGCTATGCCTCAAATTTGAGAGAACTTTAATCTTGGGGGACATTAACATCCATATGGACAAAAAAGATTCTATAACAACAAAAGAGTTTTTATCTTTATTGGAGTGCTTCGATCTGAACCAGCTCGTGGACTGTCCTACACATAATAAAGGCCATACTCTTGATTTAGTGATTTTAAACGGCTCATTTGTGTCACAGTTGTACACCTCTGACTTGGGGCTGTCTGATCATCTGTCTATCTTTTTTAATATGGAACTGCCTGATATAAACACTACCTCTTCTCGCATTATTAACTATCGCAAATGGAGATTGATTGAACCCTCTGATTTCTCAGATTTTATTGATTCTTCCTTGAGCGCATTTTCTTCATCTGATGCCCTGGAGGACAAAGTTCTCATGTTAAATTCTGTTCTCTCATCTGGCCTGGACTCATTTGCACCTTTGAAATCACATCTGGTTTCCTTTGGTCGACCCTCTCCTTGGTACAATGAAAACCTGCGTGCTATGAAGACATCCTGTCGTACAATGGAGCGTAGGTGGCGTATGTCTGGCTTGACAGTCTTTTACCAGGCTTGGAAAGATCAATGACTTGAATATAAGACCCAAATTGCATCGGCCAGGTCTGCTTATTTTGCACAGATAATTGATAACAATCAGAACCACCCAAGACAATTGTTCAACTCTATTAACAAACTCCTTAAATGTAACAGTTATTCAACTGCTCCAGCTTCGTCTCACCTCTGTAATAGGTTTCTTAATTTTTTTAGCTCAAAGATTGAAAACCTCCGTAAATGTATCATTTCTACTCTTCCTTCACCTTCTTCTCTCACAATCACTCCTGAATTTTCTGGTACCCCCCTATCAAATTTTTCCATATTGGACCTTCATTCTCTTTGTAATGAGGTTTCAAAAATGAAAGCTGCCACTTCCATAGTTGATCCTGTACCAACTTGTCTGTTCCAATCATGTTTTGCTAGTTTATGTCCTATTGTACTGAATATTATAAATGATTCTCTGTGCACTGGTGTGGTGCCAACAACATTTAAAACTGCTGCTTTGACTCCTGTACCAAAAAAAAAAGACACAAACGTTGACAATCTAAATAATTTCCGCCCCATTTCTAATCTTCCTTTACTTGCCAAAATTTTAGAGCGAATTGTTGCTATTCAATTGCACTCCCATCTAGCTGCAAATAATCTCTATGAGCCCCTTCAATCAGGATTCCGTAAACTACACAGCACTGAGACAGCATTAGTTAAGGTTAATAATGACTTGTTAATCGCTTCTGATTCCGGCAGTCTGTCTATTTTTATTCTTCTTGATCTTAGTGCCGCTTTCGACACTGTTGATCATAATATTTTACTTGCCTGGTTAGAATCTGTTTTTGGTGTTTCTGATACTGCACTAACCTGGTTTAAGTCCTATCTTTCTGATAGAAAGCAGTTTGTTGCTATGGGTGGTTTCAGGTCTGCTATTGGTGTAGTGCATTCTGGTGTCCCTCAAGGTTCTATCCTGGGCCCTATACTTTTTAACATATACGTTTATCCTCTTGGCCAACTTTTAAAATCACTTGGACTCAGTTTTCACTTTTATGCAGATGACACCCAGGTTTATATACATTCAAACCTGATGTAGATGTGGCTGTGTCTCATCTTTCTTTTTGTATTTCTGAGATAAAAGAATGGATGTCTAGAAATTTTTTATGCCTAAACAGTGACAAGACGGAGGTAATGCTTATTGGTTCACCTCATCAGCTACGGATGGCTGGTTCCCCCACTTTTAGTGTAGAAGGTTCTACACTTCAATTTCAGACTAAATTAAAAAATCTGGGGGTGATATTTGATAATAATTTGACATTTGTTCCTCATGTTCAGAGCACTGTCAGGACATCATTCTTTCATCTCAGAAATATAGCCAGATTGCGTCCCATGTTGTCTCTCCCTGTGGCTGAAAAGCTAATCAACATTTTTGTATTTTCACGTATCGATTACTGTAATGCTTTGTTGGCTGGGGTTTCAAAAGCTACCCTTAACAAACTACAGTTGGTACAAAATTCTGCCGCTCGAATTCTGTCTGGAAACAGGACGAGGGATCACATTACTCTGGTACTGGAATCTTTACACTGGCTCCCTGTCAGATTCCGTGTTGATTTTAAAATCTTAATGCTTACTTATAAGGCCTTGCATGGACTGACACCTCATTATATAACTGAACTTTTAACACCCTACACACCAGCACGTGATCTCCGTTCTTCGGAAGCTGGCCTTTTAATTGTTCCGCATACCCGACTAAAATCGATGGGTGATAGGGCATTTTCGTCAAATGCTCCAAAACTCTGGAATTCCCTGCCTATTGAGATTAGGCAAGCAGAATCGCTTAGTGTTTTTAAATCATCACTTAAAACTTATTTGTTTAGGGTAGCTTTTAGATAATTGTTGTATTATTATTATTAATCCTATACTTCATAATGTTTTTATTTTGTATTTTATTTCGTCTCTCTGTCAGCAATTACTAATGCATTGTTTGTTTAATTGTATGTTTTATTATGTTTCTATATTTGTGAAGCGCTTTGAGATAGCCTACTTTTTAAAGGCGCTATATAAAATAAAGTTTATTATTATTATTATCCGACCGTTTCCGGGTTTAAAGGATCACAAAACTCACTCCTTTTTGCAACCCCTCGCTGACACTTCTTACACGGTTATGTAATATTTAAAACATTATGATTTGATTGACATTCATGCACTGACAATTAAGCTACAGTTTGTATGCTAATTGTGTGCTATACAGTATTTGCATGCAAACAGCTTCACATTTGGATTTCTGAAAACATGAGGTATCATTAAGCAAGAAAGTTTGGATCTTTGTGGTGTGGCATGTTTGGAATGATAATGATATGCACGTGACTGTGGAAAGGAGGACAGTATAGGCCCTGGAGAGAGAAATACAAGAGAAGAGAGAATGAGATGAAGAGAGAACGAGAGACGGCTACCCCTGAGACGCTGGATGAGCCCAAATCTGTTTACAAAAGCCAGCCAGAACACAGAAGCCCAATAAGGCAAGAAGAACTGGCTTTAGCACGCTCAGTGACACTAACATTCCTTTAGAAGTCTAAAAAGAAATGTTTTCCTCATTTTAATAAAAAAAAAAAACACTGAAGAAATGAGGGGTCACCTTATTCAAATTATTCAGATATGCAGTGCTGACAGGGTCAGTGATCAACTAAAACATGCCATATGCTCTCTAACTTCACTTTAACAGCATAACATCAACAAGGACAAAAACAAAGGAAAATTGTTTTTTCCCTCAGTCAATATGACTATACAATAATAATAAATAGTAGTAGTAGTATCATCATTTAAATGATAAAAGATCAAAACAGATAAATAAATATATCACTATTGCAACAATACTATTGTATTGAAGTGTAAAATAATTAACAAAATAAATTATAAATTAGTATTTAATAATAATACTAATTTATTTTACAGAAGAATAGTAAAATTACAAATGCTTGTTAGTTAGTTTAGTTTATTGTCATTGCATATCTCTACACAACGAAATTAAGATGACATCAATCACTCAGTTAGCAGCCTATAGGATAAAAAGTGACACTGTCAACAACAGTTAATAAATAAATATATAACTTAGATATATAATATATAATATAGAAATAGAATAAAAAATATTTAAAACAAGAATAAGAAAACCAGCATATTTTATTCTTGTTCCAGTATATTCTCAAATTGTTGAGTGTTCATTTTGGATAATTTAAATTAACTGTAATGTACACTTGTGTAAGTGTACAGTACATCTTGGTAGAATTTGCTGTTTTATCTTTGACCAGATTGAATCATTACAGTAAGTAAGTTTATTGTATTACAGTCAAATGAATTTTCAAAGGTGAATGTACTTTCATTGTTATTTTCACAATAACAAAAAAACAACAAATTAATTTATTTTAGTTTAACTAAATATTTCTTGAATTACCTTTTTAATAATTTAATTCTAGGCTTTCATCTTGTGCGTAAGATTAACAGATGGTTTATTACTTTTACTTTTATTATTTATTAAATATTATTAACAGATGGATTATCATTTTAAAAAAATGAACAGACTTTTGGATAGACTATACAGTGCAAATGAGAAACGTTTTGCATGCTCACAGGAAACTATTGCATGCACAAGAGAAACTTTTCACGTGTGCATGGGAAATTTAATGTGTGCTCATGAGTTATAATTTCTTGTTTATATATACTATATAACCTATTTCCCTTGTGCGCCACAGCCAATTTACTATGAAGTAAACGAGTTGTGCATGAATTAAATTTAAATTTTTTTTTTTACAATTTGCCTTTCATTAGGGCAGTATATCTCTATCACAGCCTTATGTCTGCTTTAACATATCCTCTGTGAACAGGCTGATGGCGCTACACGGCTGTGTGCATTATCTTATTTGCCAAGTTCAATGGTCCATAAAAAAGACTGTGTAATGAACGTCCACTGAAGGCAAGTTAATGTGAAAACCCATGTGCAGTTTATTTCAAATAAAGCATGAACAAAATACAAAATAAACAAAGACTTGATATAAAACATGAACTTAAAACTTGAACTTGAACTGAACAGCAGGTTACAAAGACAAAGCTAGACAAGAAACAGTGGTAACATAGACTATATACTGTAAACAGTACATAAAGGCTGCGTTCAAAATTGCAAATACCCATACTTGCGGTCTTTGAACTTGACCACTTGTCTACTTACATTATGTATTTCCTGTATTTGGCCTAAGTATTCAAGTAGGCATGAAGACTGCAAGTGTGTGTAGAACTTTTGATTACCCGATGGGACACACTAATAGTGTTGCAAAAGTTTTTATTTTATTTTATTGTCAATACTTTGCATTTTAAAATAAACTCCTAAATGTCTGGTCAGTAGCTGCTATGTAACAGAAGACACAATTTAAAATCATGGAGCTTCTAATTAAAGGGGCTATATGTATTTTTTATCGGCCTCTAGCGGTGATGTTTCAGATTGCAACCAATTTTTACAAGAGCGCTCGTGCGCGTGCTCGAACTCAAGAGCAAGCACTCATGGTACCGGCCACACTGAGACTTTCAACACACCGGAGAAAGCATCACAATAGGGATGAAAGCAAACTCCGGTTCTGTTTTTATACCTACCTAAACCTAAAACAAAGCGGAGGTCTTTCCATTATTTAAACGCTCTGCTGATGTTGATCCGTGTTTTCGTCCGAAGTTGATCCGATTCACGTTTGGCCTGACGAGCTTCAGCAGATAAAACTTTTTTTAGTTTTTTATATTTATGTGGAGTTTGTGTTGGAGTGTGTGTTGTGCTGGAGGCAGGTCGTTTTGGGGTGTTATCAGACTCATGTAGTTAGCTGCAGTGCCGTCGGTCGCATAGACTGTATAAGGAGAGAGGCTCGGGAGCGCGCATGCACGTCACATCCGATGGATTTCGCGGTAAATCCGACCCGGAGCCTTCACATAGAAATAAGAATACTGACCTTCAGAGGTAATAGAAAAACCCGACAAGTGGATCATTGTAATGTGTGATTACAACCCCTTCACACACAGGCAATAAAAAAAGGATTCATTTTAGAAGAAAAGCTACATATAGCACCTTTAAGTGATAAAAAGCTGCAAATGTTGTATAAAATAGCCTACTCATCTTTGCACCAATAAAATTACACTTTAAAATTTTGTTTTACTACCAAATTACATGTAATATCTAACTAATTTAACTTACAGTGGAATGTTTTTCTCGCTATCTTGCGATTTCCCGAACCTAATGCATGATGGGATACACTTAGCCTCGAATACCGCTCCGATGTGGTATTTAAGATAGTGTGCGTTTAGTGTGTATTCAGGACACTGCGCTTAGACATGGGACAGTCTTGCGGACTTACTTCCTGTCACGTGCACACGCTCTTCAAGTGGTCAAGACCACAAGTGTGGGTATTTGGAAAGGCCCAATGAGTGTGTGCATGAATGCAATCTGGTCTACTACATTCGCCATGATTTCACTATCATGGGACCTACCAGAGTCAGCTGCATCGCTTCACCGCCCTTCATAAATCCTGTATTATGGCATCATGGGATAGTAAAGTGTACATCGCAGCACACTTCAGAATCTTGCAGGAAGAAGTAGTTCGTCCGGGTACTTTTGCCTACTCATAGTACTGTGAAATCAGACATACTTTTGTTTTTCGCCTGCTATATAGTAGTGGTGGGCAGATCGAGGTTTCGTGGAACAATGAAAAAGTTATAAATATTGTGGTGGTGAACCATTGAATTTCGAAGTGTTTCGAAATGTTTCAAAACAATTATGACGTAATGAAGCCTCATTTACTGAAATCACACGACTGGCAGTTTGATCACCAATGATTTGGAACAAAAGATTCATAAAGGTTTCGAAGCTTCATGAAGCAGTGTTTTGAAATTGCCATCACTACTATATAGTAGGGAAGTATGCGATTTCGGATGTAGCTAAAGACTAATGACTTAACAAGACACACCTGAAAGCAATGAACAATGAACTAATGAGAATGTGACACTTAGGCCTCGTTCACACTGCAGTGGCTTAATGCTCAATTCCGATTGTTTGAAAAAATTAGATTTTTTTGCAAGGCCGTTCACATTTCCAATTAAATGCGACCTTTTGTTATCTCCTGTGTGAACGTGAAATGACCCAGAAGTGACCCGCATGCGCAGAAGAGTACTCAACGGTACGACGTCACTTGATGTTTGCGGAAGTAGCATGAATGTCAACAGTGGAGCTCGTTTAGAAATATTAAAGTTATTTTCCCAACAGAGCCAGCACAATTACAATCTTCTCGTTTTAAGAAGAAAATTAAGGAGGAGGAGAGCGTTTGAGCGCCTTCGATTAACTCTGTCATGGGAAGAGACACGTCTGCGGCGGACCATAACAGTGCAACGCGTTGGAGTGTATTGGCTAGCTACAGGTGCGTGCTATCGTACGATAGCTAACTTGTTTATCTTCTCATTCCCGCCTATTCAACGCAGAATTATGACGTTTGTCGCATATCAATGGCGTGCGGGTCGGATACATGTGACCTGGCCGTTCAGATTGAGGTCGCATTTCAAAAGATCGGATACATATCGGATTTGGACCACATACCCAAGTGGCCTGTGTCGTATTTGAAAAGATCGGATCTGTGTCGTTCAGACTGTCATGAAAAGATAAGATACAGGTCGCATAGGGGCAAAAAAATCGGAATTGGGTCGTTTCAGCCTGCAGTGTGAACGTAGCCATAGACAAGGGAACCAATCAGAATATGACAAAAGAGACTAGGGAAGTGCAAGACAGGATCACATGATGGGATAAGGGAATCACATGACAAACAGGAACCATGACTATGAAAACTACAAAATAAAAGACATGTGACAAATGTGAACCAAAACCCAACATGACAGACTCAAACAATAATAGTAATAGCAATAATAGTAATAATAATAATAATAATTGCATGCTCGCGAAAGTCTGTATATATACATTATATATATATATATATTTTTTTTTTTTTGCAAAGGTCCAACTGGAGTTTAAGTGGCTTTGGAGGGTTTATTTTATTTAATTTTTATGTCTTCTAAAATAATGGCTTTTCCCTCCTCTGTCCTGTTTGGTTTATGTTTCTTGTTTTCAGTACTGTTCAAGCAAATTCTATATGTGATTGTGTCCCTATATATAATTTTTTGGAAAACTATGTGAGTGGCACAGCAGGAGCCTGTAACAATATAATGTATTTCTTTGGAAAACAAGACCGTTATCACACTAAAAAAAATTATGAACAAACTAAAATAACTCAAATGTTTGGTACAAAAAAATGATATGACCCTTTTATACATCTCAGAAGGCTATTTGCTGTTTGAGGTCAGTGTACTCACTGGAGAGCAGGATATGGCTTTGATTTCCTCCAGGGCTTGCGACAGACAGTCTTCAATCTCGCTGTCATCCAGAGAGAAGAGGTCTCCTGCACGGGACAGGTCTCTCTGTCCCAACACTAGACGGAACAGCTGGTGCATTCTGGGACAGGCTCAAGCTTGGCCAAACTGCCCCTGCTGCCCTGTGTTACCACGATGGGTTGACATGCTCTTATAAGTGTCAGGGGAAGCGCCTAGTACATATGCATCAGACCAACACCAACAACCTGAGATAGAGAATGGAGACAAAGGGAAAGTTGGAGAGAGGAAAATAATAGAAGGAGAGAAGTCAACTACGAGGAAGATAAATAAAGGGGGGAAAAGGAGACCAGAAGGAAAAGAGGGAGTGAGAGACAACACAAGAAAAAGACACCATTTCATTTAAACTCACATCAACATACGGCTGGCTCTCAGCATAACAGATTCCAACACAAAAATAAAATAAAAAAGTTATCTAGTGAATGGTAATACCATCTGGCCAAGTGGGAATGTAGCTAAATGACATCGGGGGGAAAACGGGTCAAATTTGGAAGGGTATTTGATTCTCAAGGAGACCTTTGTTCAGATGTGGGAATACATAGTACCATATTATGGTTTTAGCTGGTAATTTAAGCTAACAATGGCTGTCTATTATCGTTGATGACAAGCTTCACTGCTTCGTAACATTCAATTAATTTCACTTTATTTTGTACTAAAAGTCAGGTATTCAGGATAATGGCAAGTCCATACACTGGTTTCTCGGTCGTAGTACAACATATGACATGGAAAACATACAATAGTGCAATAGTAAACAACTGTAAAATTGTGTGTATCAGTATGCTATGTCAACCAAGTAATTTTCAAAAGTCAAGCTAGTTATTATTATCATGAAGCCGGTGCATCGCATTCAGTCTCTTGTACATTACGTTACTGTTTTGGTTGATGATGGCTCACGTCATGACATGAGCGTGTAATAATTAGCTGTCTGCAGTTCACTTAATGGCCACCAGTGTCATTAATAACAAGAGTTTCTGAATTCTCCATATGGTCCCTTGAAGGCCACCTTGAAACCTCTCCTTTTGCTTTCCACAGGGAAAACAGCATACAGATTAGACAAGACATCAAGGTAAATAAATAAAGTCAGGATTTTAAATGTTCATTATTTATTTAAGATATTTTGCTTGAATAAAAAAATGGCTTATGCCTCAGTCTAAAGTGAACCTGGGTGGAATTCCAGGCTGTCAGGCTTCCTGTTAGTGATTTTCTTTTATCTTTCCAGAAAACAATTCTGCCAGTGTTGCCTTCGGAATTCATGTGGAGTGAAGCTAAACCTCTGTTAATCTGTGATGTGTTAAACCTACCTGCAGGACTCCATCATTCATTAAAGAGTGTAAAATGTCACACTTTTAGTCAAACTCTTGAACATGCAGACAAGAATCACTGCAAGAAATACTAAGCTTGGTCATGTCTGAGAAAGAGCCTTTGAATAGTGAAGTAGTTTGATCGGTCATTATAATCAGCCAGATAATCTCAGTTATAATGCAAGTTATTCTGATTACCATTATATAACCCTGCTAAAAAAAAATCCAGTCACCAGCATAAGTTATGTTTTGTACGCTGGTCACCAGCATAAGGTATGTTTTGTACGCTGGTCTCCAGCATGGGATGCTGGTTGCTGGTTTAACAAGCAGAATCACTGAAGACAAGAGGGACACAACAACTACAACTGAATTACAGACACACAGCCTACGATAAAATCAATATCTCACCAGAAGATGATTAAACAACTCCAAAAACAGCATTACCATATTCACTTATAACAAACCAGTTTGGCTTTATTTATTTCATATGGTATGTACAAAGGTTGTTGAAGCCCTTTAAGTTGGGCACTTGGCCATTGTCTTTGGTTGAATTAATTATCTTTCAGCAATTGTTGAAAGTGCATGCTATCACAGGGCTCGAAATTAACTTTTTTACCTGGTAGCACTGGCGCTCCCAACTTCAAAAAGTTAGGAGCACCAGCAAAAATTTAGGAGCACCCACCAAATTGGACGTTTAGCTCTGCCTGTAAAGCGGAACGACCGGCAGCATTCTGATGATTAAAAGCCTTAATAATCGAACCTGATTTGTTTTCCACACACTTGTCCCTGCATTTTTTTGTGCTTGGCACTCTCTCCTTGTTTAACCAAGCTCTTGCGCTTAAAATGTATTGGTTTTCGGTGGTGGCCGATGGACACTGTCATCCTTTCTTGCCCTGTTTTTTTTTTTTTTTATTAAAGCTGTGATTTTACCACTGTATTTCATAGCTTTGTAAGATAAAATCCATCTTTGCTAAACCTAATCATCATTTTGGTATATCATCATATCAATATCAAAAACTACAATAATAAAGTAGCATTAAAAAGTTTATTTTAACTAATTTTCTACCATATACAATTGAATACAATTAGCAGCTAGCTAACAACAACTTGATTTGCACTTTTTGTTTCTGGTTTCACCTCACTCCAGTCTAAACTAAAAGTTTTGGGGTTTTTTGGTAAGTTTTCTTCACATTGTCATATAAATAACCTGAAAATACTGTAGTTTATTAAGGTTAAATCTTCCTAACCACTCTTACTAAAAATAAATGGGGTAAGCACACTTACATTCTCATTTTAAGAGGTGTTCTGAGTATATGTGGTTTGATTTGTTAACATTAGTTAATGCATTAGGCTAAGTTAACTAACATGAACCATGAGCAATACATTTGTTACTGTATTTATGAATCTTTGTTAATCTTAGTTAATAAAAAATACAGCTGTTCATTGTTTGTTCATGTTACTTCACAGTGCATTAGGCTAATTAATGTTAACAAATACATCTTTTGATTTCAATAAGGCTACTATTAATGATTAAATTAGCATTAACTTTAACAAAGATTAATAAATGCTGTAGAAATGCAGTTTATTAATAGTTAATGTTAACTAATGTAGTTAACTAGAGTTTAATAAATTGAACTATTGTAAAGTGTTACCGATTTGTTATACACCGATGCAGACGTCTCGTGAGTTCAGTGTTGGACAGATCAGTTGTTTTAACCATTCATTAAAGTGAATCAGTTCAAAGGAGTCATAAGTTCGCGAATCGCACGTGCCATTAGCGGACGTGTACGGCACGCATTGTTGTGTGATTATCCCAGCAGTTTAGGACATCGCACAAGATTTGTGTCAACACAGAAAACATTTCATCACTGGATAGTTTGTTTTGTTTATTGAAATTGAGGTTTATGTCAGCTGAATGTGCGGAACGCTTTTTTTTTTGCACAATTCACACCCTGGGGTAATTCAGGAGAAAAATCTCCGAATGCTTCACGTGAAACTTCGGTCTTCTTACCTTTTACCATCGTGTCAATTCTCGATTTCGATTAATATGCGTGAGGGAGGGAGAGCAAGACTGTTTGAAGACTGTGAGAGTGCGTGCGCGCGCGACCGTCTCTCTCTCTCTCTCTCTCTCTCTCTCTCTCTCTCTCTCTCTCTCTCTCTCTCTCTCTCTCTCTATCGTTCTTTCAGTAATATGAGCCCTGTCACAAGCGCAGCAGTCAGTCATCTATCACTCACCGATCAAATAGGGCTTTGGCGGTCGCCAAAAAAAATCAATGCAGGAAAAACCTCGTTTCATCTTCTCTATTATTCAGCCTTTTAGTCGCGCGGTAGTCAGCTCCCTGTCACGTGACAACGGAGCGCAGCGTAAGTGAATGGAAGTGATTGACAGCTAATATTAACCTATCTAAAATCTGCTTTAAAGTTATGAACGTAAGGATGAAGTTTGATTGGATGTAATCGTTGGATAGAATGATGGTCCGGCCACCGCGTATCAGCGCCTGATCAGCGCACATAAGGTACACACTGTGCGGTAATTTGCGAACGTTTTGTAGAGAAATAAAAACAGGTCGCCCCACAACCATTATTTGCACTCGCACAGATGCTCCCAAATATATTTTTAGGTCGCACAGATTAAATTTCAGGAGCATATGCGACCAAAATGGTCGCAATTTCGAGCCTGTATCACTACTGCACACTACTGAGTGAAACAATCTGTATGGTAAAAAAGCACTATATAAGTAAATGTGACTACTGACAATATCACTATCACTACTATTTCACACCCCTGACTGAAATGACATACCTTTTACTATGTGCACTTTTTGGAATCAGTGAGTTCCCAAATGAGAATGAACGTTTTTCAAAACAGCAACTTTCAATTGTCATGTGTCATGGAGTTCATTCATGAAGTTGTGTGAACAACACGTCATCTGTGTATGTCTGAGCACATGTGCACTTTGGTCAGAGCGGTAATAATGGCGATTAAGGTGTTTACACGCCTGTTTATTGCGATTAAAATCGGCAAACACCACATAGTTTAATGCGAATATGGTTACTACGATTATGAACGTAATCCCATTAGTTTGATCTAAGTATTGTGTTTACATGAGGTACAGTTTAATCGCAATATTGCCAAAATCCCATTATAATCGCATTATGAGGGTGCATGTAGGCTACTGTAAGCGCACTGATTGATTAATAATGTAATCATAACTAATGAACAATGAAAATTTTCAGTTTCAAATAAATTACAAAGTTATAATCATATAATTCAATAAATTATGTTTTAACCTTATATTGTTTTTCTTTTACACCATTAGTATGTTAAATATAGAAATATGCAAGCAAAAACAAGTCTTGCCCCCCAAAATACTGTTTGCATTTAGAGCGCTGGCCTACTCACACTCAACCCTGCAAGACCATGCTGGTGAACTAGCTTCACCAGTTCAGTTTTGCTCGAGAACAGTTCATCAGCTAGACCAGCACTAACAAGCATAAACCAGCCTTGACCAGCATGGAATCCATCTGCTATCTCCAGTATGAAAGATCAAGATCCAGAATATTCTGTTGCCAGAGATTCTGTTTTCAGTGAATACTGACAAGACTCAGCAATGGACAAAAATCTAGCAATGAAAATAAAACTTTCAAAGAAAAGTTCCCTGGTTTGGGCCTCTTGTTTGTTCTAACATCAGTCACCAATCCAAACAGATCATAGGTCCTGCCAATCAGAAGGCACTATGGGGTAGACAGCCAATGGTATGTGACTGTCGTTGAAGAGGCAACAGCACAGCTGCACTTCACACCCCGTCCTCGCATTCCAGATCTGAGTATTGCTAGGATACCACAGCAAGAACGCTCACAGACCCAGACTACTAAAACTTAAATACCCAGCTAACAAAAATATGTTCTAAGAATGTTATTCTAACGTTCCCATTAAGTAAAAGAAAACAAAAAAAACTGTTCTCTGAACGTTTAAAACGTCCAGTTCCAATTTTTTTAAATCCTTTTTCTTGGTTATGCAAACATTAAGGGAACGTTCCATTTTATAATTTTGATAAAAAGATTATAGGTCCCAAGCTCTGATGGCCGCGGAGTCTGGTCTACCGGGGACGCCAGGCATCATGGGCTACGCCAAAGTCCTCAGCCATAATGCCTGCCACCAGATCATTCTCGGGGTGGATGAGACTAGTGGACACACTGGAGTGTAGTGGATCCACCACTGATTGTCGGTGAGAGCAGCCAGCATCCCAAGACCTACGGAGTGGTTGTTCCAAGTTCTCCTGTCTCGTCTGCTACACTGTGGTGGTCTCCGGTTACACCTGATCTTCCCTGGTGGTCTTCTGCCCCGCCATGGTGGTCCTGATTGGTGGTCACCAGCCCCATCTGCCCTGCTGTGGTGATCATCTTCTCTGCCATGGGGATCTTTAGTCCCATCTGCTCTGCTATGGTGGTCACTACCAGTGATCCCTGGCTGCCCACTCGGCCTGCTCCTGCTTGTTATCTTAAGCTTGTTTGCCGCTGTGTATATATAGCCCTTTTGTTTAACTTCTCTGTCAGTTGATGAATGTGATGGCCCCTTTTTTTACGTTTGCTTTTGTTATCCTTGTTGCTTATTGTTTTTAAACTTGTTTCTTTATTAACAACCCTGTACTTAGATATGCCTCAGCCTGTTTTCTCCAGACATTACAGGTACATTTACACAACAAAGAGTGCTAAAAACAGAAACGTTTTTCGAGTAAATAGGACTACATTTTCAAAATGACCCCCGTTACACAGATCTGCAAAAACAATTAAAAATGCTGTTATGAATGCCACACCAGTAGTTGGCGATGTCACTTTGTAAATAAACACTACATGCCTAGACTGAACATGTAATAGGAATGCGCATTACTTCACCGTTTCCACAAAATTTGTGTGTTTGTAGTTTACACAGAATTATTGGTTTTAAATCTTGCACTTTAAAAAGTTTATTTTCAGTCCCCAAAACGATGGTGTCATATAAATGAACGGCCAAAATGCATATGTTTTTAGTTAAAATGGTGTAGTGTAAAAGGCCACTAAAGCCCTATTCGCATGGGATAGGCCTAAGTATTACCTGGTGACCTCTAGTCATTTGTAATAATTGCGGAGGTTGTCTGAGATCTTAATCCCGTGCGAATCGGCCATGTCTGCAAATTACCTACTATATTTCGCAGAACACCGAGGTCCTGTGATAATACTAGTCCTGTGCGAATCGGCATCTCTGCGATTTGGCCGGATTGTATATCATTTTTCCAAGGTTTTTGTTTCATGTGCGCCTTTTTATCCATCTTTCGCGAAGAATGGAGGCTGTGTTGGAGTGTTTTGATGGTATTTTGGGTGCTGGGTCATATCGCTATACACAACTACACAATTAGCAGAAAGTGAAAGCTGAAAATCATCAACAGAGCAAAAACAAAAAAAATTAAAGCTGCAAGCAGCGATGGGCGGGCCCTCGCACATGTAGCGCGTCGGGGAGTGATGCGGCCGCATATTCTGTTGCATATTCTGGAGCTCTGCCAGTGCGGCTGTGAATTTGCTACGCTTTTCAGACACTGCATGAAGGTGTTATACGTCACTTCCTGTTGCCAGCAGGTGGCGCTATGACTGTGGGTGAATGTGGGCATGTACATGAGTTCAGGGCGGGACTCTTATCCTACATGTAAAGTTTGGTGCAGCTGTGAGCATGTACACTGAAGTTACAACCACTTCCTGTGTCATGGCGATGAGTTGATCTTTGATGCCATGCCACGGACACGCCTTTAGAAGGCACAGCAGAAATTTCAAGTCGATCCAACTAAATCCCTAGGAGGAGTTCGTCAAAGTACGGAGTGTGTAAATCGTCCCAAAATGGCCGCCAAATTCAAAATGGCGGACTTCCTGTCGAGTTTAGGGTATGGGTTCTTGAGGCTTTTTTGTGCGTCTTGATATGATACATGTCCTCACCACATTTCGTGCATGTAGGTCGAACATGGACGAGGGGCTAAGTTTTTCTAATTTTCTAAGTGGCGCTAGCGAGCCATTTTGCCACGCCCATCCGCGAAACCCACAAAATACAAAATTTTTCACCAGTCCTGACATGTGTGCAAAATTTGGTGACTTTTCGAGCATGTTGCGGCCTCGAAAATGGGGCTTACTTTGCAGAAAAAAAAATTAAAGCTGCAAGCAGCGATGGGCGGGCCCTCGCACATGTAGCGCGTCGGGGAGTGATGTTGCCGCATATTCTGTTGCATATTCTGGAGCTCTGCCAGTGGGGCTGTGAATTTGCTACGCTTTTCAGACACTGCATGAAGGTGTTATACGTCACTTCCAGTTGCCAGCAGGTGGCGCTATGACTGTGGGTGAATGTGGGCATGTACATGAGTTCAGGGCGGGACTCTTATCCTACATGTAAAGTTTGGTGCAGCTGTGAGCATGTACACTGAAGTTACAACCACTTCCTGTGTCATGGCGATGAGTTGATCTTTGATGCCATGCCACGGACACACCGATTGACGAAAACTCGCAGATAGCACAACTTTTCATCGTCAATGCCTTTAGAAGGCACAGCAGAAATTTCAAGTCGATCGGACTAAATCCCTAGGAGGAGTTCGTTAAAGTACGGAGTGTGTAAATCAGCCAAAATTTGACGAAGAATTCAAAATGGCCGACTTCCTGTTATCTTTTTTGTGTGTCTTGATATGATACACGTCCCCACCACATTTCGTGCATGTAGGTCGAACATGGACGAGGGGCTAATTTTTTCTAATTTTCTAGGTGGCGCTAGCGAGCCATTTTGCCACGCCCATCCGCGAAACCCACAAAATACAAATTTTTTCACCAGTCCTGACATGTGTGCAAAATTTGGTGACTTTTCGAGCATGTTGCGGCCTCGAAAATGGGGCTTACTTTGCAGAAAAAAGAAAAAGATAAAAAAAAAAATAATAATCCTAACAGTTTCAAGAGGGACCTCGCACCTTAGTGCTCGGGCCCTAATAAATAAAAAATAATAATAATAATAATAATCCTAACAGTTTCAAGAGGGTCCTCGCACGGGTGCTCGGGCCCTAATGATTAGATGGAGATGAATGACATGTATAGCAGCATGCGGTAAGGAAATTTATTCTGTCATAATATATCATACAGCTAGACCTATAACGAAAAAAGACATTTCCAAGCAATAGCCTATTGACGTCATATCCGGGAGATAAGTCAGTAAATTTGAGTAAAATCACAGGTTCGGTTATCCCGTGCGAATGAGATGTACCCCGCCACATGAAATTCAGATGTGGCGGGGTAATTTCTAAATCACACGAAGTCCCCAGATAGTACTAATCCCGTGCGAATAAGGCTTAAGACGTTTAAGGAAAAAACATTCCAAGAATGATAATGTTTTTGTGCTAATGTTTTGAGAACATTAGTAGATTCCAGATTTGAAAGAACAGAGGCATCTTTAAAAGACAATCTTTAAAAGATTCTGTTAACATTACTGGAAATTTTTTCCACCCCATAATAAAAAAAAAATAACCTTGCCAGAACGTTATTCCAAAGTTCCGAGAACATTCCCTTTTGGCTGAGTACAATCCCAATGACTTTACCTGGGCTAGCAGGCTCTACTCTCCCAGCCTCGACTCAAAGCTGAGAAAATACATAATGCAATTGCAATTAAAGACAGTTTAAATGAGTTTTATGGATGTAGCCTATAAATGCGAAAGTAAAAATGTGACAAGAATGATTTTTGACAGCAATGAAACATTGACAACCAATCAGAAGCTTGAGCATTTAAAGCAAAATAAAACATCATTGAAGGGTGCATTTATAATCAACATAACGTTATCATGTGTTTTTGTGCAGGCACTAATATAACGTACTCGGTTACTAACGTAACCTCGGTTCTCTCTAGAGAGGGAACGAGTACTGCGTAATATCTTACGCTACGGGGAAAACTCTTTTCCACGAGATATTGAAGCCAAAAATTATCCTTAATTTTTTATTAATGTAAAACGCTTTGCGGCAGCAAGCAGACATAGGCGAGACAGCTCGCGCGCCTATTGGCTGCCCTGCGGCAACAGCAGCAGCCTATCGAGAGTGGCTCTGCGTGACGTCACGACGAATGGGGGCCTTTCGCGCCCATATAGTCATGTCCCGCCAGAAAGGGCGTGGTCTCGCCCTATGACCAGGCTCGATAGCTGCTCTTACGTTGGTTTTCATCGCCGAAGCGAACCAGAGCGTATTCCAAGCACGGCAAGATACGCAGTACTCGTTCCCTCTCTAGAGAGAACCGAGGTTACGTTAGTAACCGAGTCCGTTCTCTTACGAGAGTATCTCTCGTACTGCGTAATATCTTACGCTATGGGGAACACAATGCAACACGCCGTGCTGGTAGGGATCCAACACCAAAGTCCCAGGGGCCGAAGCCCGGGGCGCATATAGTGCATAATCACCATAAACTCACAGAGAGTGAGGGATGAGAGGCTAGAAGCATCATTCCCTGTAAATAGCATCCGAAAGGAGCTAATCATGTGACAAATAGACCATACCGTCAGGGTGAACATTCAGCCTGAACTGGGTGGCAACAAGTGTGTCAACATTTTAATGAGCTGCTGTACCGGTCAGTGAGCAATACGCAGGTCAAACTCAGTATCCGAGCCGCACAGCGGGCAGATAGCACTGAATTTTATACCGCCAAAAGCTTAGCTTGTAAGGCGGGAACCTCCAGGTTATAGTATTTTATAAATGTAGACGGCGAGGCCCAGCCCGCGGCCATACAAATATCTTGCAGGGTAACCCCGCTAGACCATGCCCACGAGGAGGCCATGCCTCTTGTGGAGTGCGCTCTAACACCCAAAGGGCACTGTAGGCCCTTAGAAGTGTAAGCCAGCGCTATGGCACCGACTATCCATCTGGATAGGCTCTGTTTCGAAGCGGCAAGTCCCTTAGCACGGCCGCCAAACGAAACGAAAAGCTGCTCAGTCTGTCTGAAACCAGACGAGCGGGACACATAAGCCCTTAGTGCCCTGACAGGGCAAAGGAGACTCGCGTCCTTCTCCTCATTGAGAACCGGAAGGGCAGACAGGGAAATCACCTGGGCCCTGAACGGTGTGTTGAGGGATTTCGGCACGTAGCCGTGCTTCGGTTTGAGTATGACCTTTGAGTCATTAGGTCCAAACTCCATGCATGACGCGCTTACTGAGAGCGCTTGCAAGTCCCCTACGCGCTTCACTGAAGCGAGAGCCATAAGAAACGCTGTCTTGAAAGACAAGTGTTTCATGTCTGACGACTGGATTGGCTCGAATGGGGCACCTTTCATGGCCTCCAAGACCGTGGAAAGGTCCCATGTCGGGACTGAAGGGGGCCTGGGAGGGTTTAGCCTCCGAGCTCCTCTAAGGAAACGCACGACTAAGTCGCTCTTTCCTAGTGACTGGCCAGACACCGGTTTTGCAAACGTTGCTATGGCCGCCACGTATACTTTGAGCGTGGAAGGGGACCTGCCCTTATCCAGTAGCTCCTGAAGGAAGGAAAGCACTTCCGCAACCCCGCAGTCTACAGGTGAAAAGCCCTGCGCTTGACACCAAGCAGAGAACACAGACCACTTCGAGGAGTAGAGCCGTCTGGTAGACGGGGCTCTAGCCTGCGCGATCGTGTTTAACACTCCCTCTGGGAGGTCAGCGGGTACCCGTTGATGGCCCATGCGTGCAGGGACCACAAATCCGGGCGAGGATGCCAAATCGAGCCTTCCGCCTGAGAGAGGAGGTCTCTCCTCAACGGTAAAGGCCATGGGGCAGCGCTGGTCAGCTGCATCAGGACAGGGAACCACGACTGGTTTGTCCAGAGCGGAGCTATGAGTAGCACTGGGCATCCCTCCCTCCTGATTCGCTCCAACACCTGAGGCAGGAGTGAGACAGGGGGAAAAGCATATAGGGGGCGGCGGGGCCAAACATGGGCCAGCGCGTCCCGGCTTTTCGAGAAGAATCTCGGGCAGTGAGCGTTTTCTTGGGACGCGAACAGGTCCACCTGCGCTTTGCCAAACGTTTCCCACAGCAGCTGGATCGTCTGCGGGTGCAGAGACCATTCTCCTGCTGGGACGTTGTTTCTGGACAGCCTGTCTGGCCCCACATTTAGGTGACCAGGCACATGCGCCGCTCTCAGCGAGAGCAGGTTGTGCTGAGCCCAGACCAGGAGGCGTTCCGTCAGCCTGTAAAGGTTTCGGGACCTGACGCCGCCCTGGCGATTTATGTACGCCACCACTGACATGTTGTCCGACCGGACCAATACGTGGTGGCCTATTATCTGGGGACAGAAGCGCCTTAGCGCTTTGTCGACTGCTATTAATTCCAAGCAGTTTATGTGAAGGAGCTTCTCCCGCACTGACCATAGGCCGGCTAGCGGTCTGCCCTCGAGCAGCGCTCCCCACCCCGAAGTGGAGGCGTCCGTAGACACCACCTTCACACTCGAGGGGATCCCCAGACTCACACCTGACTGATACCAGTCGGTTGCTTTCCATGGTTTCAGAGCCGAAATGCACTGAAGGTCGACCCTGAGGCGAAATAGACCTGCGGTCCACGCCCTGGGGGGAACTCGTGCTTTTAGCCATAGCTGCAGTGGGCGCATGCGGAGCAGGCCCAACTGGAGTACGGAGGCTGCTGAGGCCATCAGACCCAGCATTTTCTGAAACCTCCTGAGCGGGACTATAGAGCCGTGGCGGAAGGATCTCGCGACGTGCTCAATATTCAATCCGCGCTCCGGTGACAGGCGTGCTGTCATGGATAGCGAGTCTAACACTGTTCCCAGAAAGGAAATTCTCCGACTGGGGAGCAGTGAGCTTTTCGCCCAATTGACTGTAAGGCCCAGCTCCTCGAGGTGCTCGAGTAATGTGGCCCTGTGTTCTATGAGCTCTGTTCGTGAACGAGCTAGAATCAGCCAATCGTCCAAGTAGTTCAAAACTCGCATGCCCCGAAGTCTCAGGGGGGCGAGGGCCGCGTCCATGCACTTCGTGAACGTACGGGGTGCTAGGGACAGGCCGAACGGCAGGACTGTGTATTGATATGCCTGGCCTTCGGAGGCGAATCTCAAGAATCGCCTGTGATGGGACGCTATTTGTATTTGAAAATAGGCGTCTTTCAGATCTATTGACATGAACCAGTCTCCTTGGCGCACTTGCGCGAGGATTTTCCTGGTCGTAAGCATTCTGAACTGGCGCTTCACGAGCGTTCTGTTCAGCAGTCGCAGATCTAGAATGGGTCTGAGCCCACCATCTTTTTTCGGTACCAGAAAATATCTGCTGTATAAGCCCCCTTCGCCCTGAGATAGAGGTTCTATAGCCCCTTTTCTCAGTAGTTTCGCTATCTCGGCTCGAAGTAGATGAAACACTTCGCTTTACACCGTAGTTTCGACTCGCGCCGTATAACGGTGGGGGCGTCGAGCGAACTGTAGCGAACAGCCTCTCGTTATAGTGTTCAACACCCATTCTGATACCCCGGGAAGCCTTGACCACGCATCTGCGTGAATAGCTAGGGGTAGAATGAAATCTGGGCTCTGGCCGCGGCAGGACGGCGGCTCGAGAGCCCCTGTGTACTGGGAACACAACACCGTGTTTACAGCGTTCGAGGCGGGGGGCGCGCTGATCACAGCGGGCAGCCTGGCCGCGCTCAGCTTCTCTATGGCGGGACGCGCAGAGAAAGCGAGCGGGGCGAATCCCGTGGGATTCGGCGCGTGTGAGGGAATGTGGGCACATTTACTAAATGCGGGCACATTTACTACACTGAGAATACTGTCAGCTCGCGCCGACTAAATCACTGCTGTGTTTACAGCGTGCGAGGTGCGTGCTAATCACAGCGGGCAGCCTGGCCGCGCTCAGCTTCTCTGTGACGGGTTGTGCATAGAAAGCGAGCGGGGGTGAATCCCGTGGGATTCGGCGTGTCAGTGAGGAAATGCGGGACAGAGGGCACATTTACTGCACTGAGAACACTGTAGGCTCGCGCCGACTAAATGTGTGTTAGTTTCGTTTTTACAGAAACCAAGGGACACGCATCGTGTAATGTAAGCGGGCATTGTATGGGCGCGTTCACTACATTTTCTGCACAACCAACATGAGTTGGTTTTATTTGTGCTAGCCCTGCACCGTGGCGGGCTGTGTCTGGGTGTGGGAATGGGCACTGGGACGTGGGCATTCTTACAACACTCGTAACACCATCGGCCGTGGCCGGAACACCAGAAAATGCACTCTTTATTGGATTTATCTGGTTAGCCATAGAAACGGCTTTTGTGCGCAGGCAAGCGGGCTGAGACACCGGCTGCTTCACTGCGAAATACACTGGGACAGTCACAACGCATGGAACTGAACGAGCGAGAAGTTTTGGTGGAAATCCGGCCGCAGCGGGATCTGAACACCATCACTTTCCTAGAGAGACTAGGAAGGCCTTGAGACCTCGGGCTTTACCTCAATCCTCGGCCGGGGCCCGCGCTGAGGGGGGCGGCGTCCAGCAGAGCAAGAGCGCGGTGTTTGATCTCGGGCCTGAGGGGGGCGGCGTCCAGCAGAGCGAGAACGTCGAGGAACACGGAGCGCTCAGCTTCCGTCATCTCGGATAGCGTTAAGCCTGTTTTATGCTTCTGCGTCGAAACGACGGCGTACCCTCGCAGACCCCTCTGCGTCACCGCGAACCCCTCGCAGACCCCTACGCCGTAGCTTGACGTGCACCTCCAAAAAATTGTAACTACGCGTCGAGGCGACGCAGACCGCAAGGGCTGTGATTGGTCAGATGCACCGCGATGCAACGCAACCTGACGCAGAACCATAAAACGGCAACGACGCCGTAGGAGTGACGACAAAGTTACGCCGTGGAGTTGACGCAGAAGCATAATGAGGCCTTTAGCCACAAATGTTTCTCACCATTCAGGGGGGAAAGGCGCGGGTCTCGACTGTGACGGAGCTTCGTCTTTCCCGAGAAAGCGTCCGTCCAGCCTATTGCGCGTTAGTTGCGCGAGCGCCTTTCAGTCGAGGCCGATGTAATCCACGGCTTGAAAGAGCGGACGCATCGGCTCAGTTTCAATGCCGTCTCCGTAAGTTCGTCGAGCTCAAGTGCGGATGCGGCGGCAGACGGCGGCCGCTGTCCGTCTGGGAGTGACTCGAGCGAAGCCGGCGAAGCTGGCGGGCGAACCGGCGAGCTTTGGCGGGCTGGAAATAGCTCGGGCGCGCGCTGGGCGCGGCGCTTCTTGCGGCGCGGCATCACGGCGGGCTGGGATGCGGGCTCGGAGAACGAAGCTAGGCGAGTCCGCAGAGTCACCATAGGCAAGCGTTCACAATGATGGCATCCGCCGTCAGCAAGCGCGGTGGCCGCGTGATCCTCACCCAGGCAGGACACGCAGATGACGTGGCGGTCCTCATCGCTGAGTGGGGCTCGGCAAGAACCACAGGAAGGCATCTTTAAAAAGACGCCGCTCTTTTAGAGGGGTGGGAAAAAAAGGCAAATAATGCAACACACACACTCTAAGCAGAGGAAAGGATATGTACGCCGGAAAGCGCAGCAGGTACGGCGGCTGAAGGCGGCGAGGCCAGCGACTCCAGACTCGATGGCACGTCCCGCTGAAGGCTACAGGTCGACGGCGCGGCTTCTCACTCTGGATCCAGCGATGCGGGAGGCTTCGCTGAAGAGATGAAAATCAACGTAAGAGCAGCTATCGAGCCTGGTTATAAATGGTAAAATGGTAAATGGACTGCATTTATATAGCGCTTTCATAGACCCAATGGCCACCAAAGCGCTTTACATTTTGCCTCTCATTCACCCATTCACTCACACATTCATACACCGACGGCGGTGTCAGCCGTACAAGGCGCCATCCAGCTCGTCGGGAGCAGTTGGGGTTAGGTGTCTTGCTCATGGACACCTCGACACATGGTCAGGTGGAACCGGGGATTGAACCACCAACCTTTCGATTTGTAGACAATCTACATGAACCACTGAGCCACTGCCGCTGCCGGTTATAGGGCGAGACCACGCCCTTTCTGGCGGGACGTGACTATATGGGCGCGAAAGGCCCCCATTCGTCGTGACGTCACGCAGAGCCACTCTCGATAGGCTGCTGCTGTTGTCGCAGGGCAGCCAATAGGCGCGCGAGCTGTCTCGCCTATGTCTGCTTGCTGCCGCAAAGCGTTTTACATTAATAAAAAATTAAGGATAATTTTTGGCTTCAATATCTCGTGGAAAAGAGTTTTCCCCGTAGCGTAAGATATTACGCAGTACGAGAGATACTCTCGTAAGAGAACGAATCGGTTACCTAACGTAACCTCGGTTCTCTCTAGATGAGGGAACGAGTATTGCGTAAGCTAGCTTACGCTACGGGAAAGATTCCATCTTTCTGAGAAATTGAAGCCAAAAATTATCCTATAATTTTGTATCCATTGTCAACGCAGTTCAGCTGCAGCAGACCATGAGAAGGCTAGCTAGCCGCTCATTGGTTCGCTCACGGAGAACTGCTTAAGCCTATGAGGGAGCGCGGATGAACCCGCGACCAATGAGAGTCTGACTCGCTCTCATTACGTCACCGCCCCCGAAGCGGGCGTGGACGAGGCTATAAATACCCCGAATAGGCTGAATAAATCTGGTTTTTTCAATTCTGAAGCGAACATCGCCAGTAGCACAAGCACGGCCAGGAACGCAATACTCGTTCCCTCATCTAGAGAGAACCGAGGTTACGTTAGGTAACCGATTCGTTCTCTTACGAGAGGTTCTCTCGTATTGCGTAAGCTAGCTTACGCTACGGGAACCCATGGTCAACGCCGTGCGTGCTAAGCATCCACTATTAGTCCCGCGGGGCATCCCGGGGAACACCGAAAGTGGGAATGAATATATGTATCTGTGACAAACGGCCAGCGGAGCGGGCCGGATTATTGTGTAGTACATAAGCACATAAAAGAGAGGGACAGAGCGAACTCGGTCTGTGTGAATTAACCCCCTATAGTGCAGCTCAACCAGAAGAGCTGAAACATACTAGACTGCTAGTAGTTTAGCCTGCAAGGCGGGTACTTCCAGATTGTAAAATCTGACAAAGGTGGAGGGGGAAGCCCATCCCGCTGCCACGCAAATGTCGTGAATGGGAATCCCACTGGACCATGCCCACGATGAGGCCATGCCTCTAGTGGAATGAGCCCTGATGCCCAAAGGGCATGGCAGGTCTTTCGATGCGTATGCTGCTGCAATGGCATCAACAATCCATCTGGATAGGGACTGTTTCGAGGCGGCCAACCCCCTGGTGCGCCCGCCGAACGAAACAAAAAGCTGCTCGGATCGTCTGATCGGAGCTGTGCGAGTGACATATAATCTCAGAGCCCTGACCGGGCATAGGAGATTAGAATCTGATTCGCTATCGGAAACAGGCAGAGCCGATAGGGATATAACTTGTGCCCTGAACGGGGTGCCAATCGCCTTGGGAACATAGCCATGCCTAGGTTTGAGAACGACTAATGAGTCATTAGGTCCAAACTCAAGACAGGACGCGCTGGTCGACAGCGCGTGCAGGTCTCCCACCCGTTTTACTGACGCGAGCGCGAGTAAAAAAACGGTCTTTAGCGACAGGTACTTTAGGTCCACGGTGCTTAGCGGTTCGAATGGGGGAGCTTTCATAGCATCAAGAACTATGGAAAGGTCCCAAATCGGCACCGAAGGGGGGCGCGGGGGATTCATCCTTCTAGCTCCCCTGAGGAAGCGGACTACCAGCCCGTCTTTGCCCAGTGACTGGCCGCGTCGGGGTTCAGCAAACGCCGCGACGGCTGCCACATATACCTTAAGAGTGGACGGGGATCTGCCCTTGTCCAGCATCTCTTGGAGAAAATTTAGTAAGGAGGGAACCTCGCATAACCGCGGGTCCAGACCCCTATCTGTGCACCACTTCGAGAACACAGACCATTTTGACGCATAGAGCCTTCTGGTAGAAGCCGCTCTAGCCTGTATGATCGTGTTTAACACTCCCTCTGGCAAAGCAACGGTAGTTGTTGATCACCCACGCGTGAAGCGCCCAGCGCTCTGGGTGGGGATGCCAGATCGAGCCGCGAGCTTGGGAGAGGAGATCTGCTCTGACTGGAATGGGCCACGGCGCTGTCTGTGACAGCTGCGTGAGCTCCGGAAACCAAGTCTGACCCTCCCAGTGCGGGGCTATGAGGAGCACCGAGTGCTGCGCTTCTCTGATTCTCTGAAGCACCTGTGGTAACAGAGAGACCGGAGGGAAGGCATAAAGCGGGCGGCTGGGCCAGGTTTGGGCTAGCGCGTCCTCGCTCCTTGAGAAAAATATTGGGCCGTGGGTGTTCTCCGCCGAGGCAAAGAGGTCCACCTCTGCTCTGCCGAATAGACGCCACAGTTTCTGGACTGTAAGAGGATGCAGGGACCATTCCCCGGGGGGAATGGGGTTCCTGGACAGGCTGTCTGGACCGTCGTTCAGATGTCCCGGCACGTGCGTCGCCCTGAGCGGGAGCAGGTGACACTGAGACCAAACTAAGATGCGTTCTGTCAGCTGGAAAAGATTCCTGGATCTGACTCCGCCCTGACGGTTTATATAAGAGACCACGGCTATATTGTCCGAACGGATCAGCACGTGGTGGCCCTGAATGCGCGGGAGAAAGCGCATGAGCGCGTTCTCGACCGCCAACCTCTCCAAACAGTTTATGTGTAGGAGGCTCTCTTGAGCTGACCGGGGCCGAAGGCCGGTGAGCCCTCGCAGACCGCTCCCCAACCCGTGTTGGAGGCGTCTGTCGAGATGACTTTTCGGCGTGAAACTGTCCCCATGGAAACGCCCCGCTGAAACCATTCTACCACTGACCATGGCTGCAGAGCTGTGATACAGGTCTGCGTTACTTTTATCAGCTGGTGGCCCGTGGTCCACGCTCGGTGAGACACACGGCTCCTCAACCAAAGCTGAAGCGGGCGCATGCGCAGTAACCCCAGCTGGAGCACCGCGGAGGCTGAGGCCATACAGCCCAACGCTCTCTGAAATGTTTTCAAAGGCGTGAGTCTGTTCATCTGAAAAGATGCGGCGAAACGCTGCACACGGTGCGCGCGCTGCGTTGACAGACGCGCCGTCATCGTGACCGAGTCCAGCTCTATACCCAAGAAGGAGATAGTCTGACTGGGTTGTAGTACGCTCTTTGTCCAGTTGACAGAGAGGCCCAAAACTTTCAGATGGTCGAGGAGAACTGTACGATGAGACAGTAACTCTCTCTGAGATTGTGCCAAAATCAGCCAGTCGTCCAAGTAGTTCAGTATTCGCAGCCCCTGACTCCGCAGGGGGGCGAGCGCCGTATCCATGCACTTCGTGAACGTACGGGGTGCTAGGGATAGGCCGAACGGTAGGGCGGTGTATTGATAAACCTGGCCTTCGAGGCGAAACGTAAGAATGGCCTGTGAAGGGGATTTATCTGGATCTGAAAGTATGCATCTTTCAGATCTAGTGATATGAACCAGTCCCCCTGGCGCACGTGCGCGAGGAGTTTTCTGATAGTGAGCATTTTGAACGGTCTCTTCATGAGAACTTTGTTCAGCGATCTGAGGTCTAATATTGGTCTGAGACCGCCGTCTTTCTTGGGGACAAGAAAATAACGGCCGTAAAACCCCGACTCGCTCATAGCCAGAGGCACCCTCTCTATAGCCTTTTTGCACAACAGAATTGCTATCTCTGAACGGAGCAGCGCGTCACTGCTTCTGGGTTCACAGTAGTTTCTAGCCGCGCTCGGAAGCGAGGAGGGCGGCGGCAAAACTGTAAGCGATAGCCTAGCTTTATTGTGTTTAACACCCACTGCTTCCCACGCTTTGAAGCGTGACGCTAGGGGGTGAATGGCTACATGGTCCCCGTCGCTGCACTTCGCGGGCTGCGTGAGCGCGCTGATAGTGTTTACAACAGCGGGACGTACACTCGGAGGGGAGTTTATGGGCCCTGTAACAGAGTGAACAGAAGTAAGACGCGCACAGGGCTTGTGGGCGCGCTTATACACTCTGAGACTCGATCGGGCTTGGCCCGCTTTATGAGAGACGACTCTGTGTGAGACAGGGGAACTGGAGTGTCTTTGTGTATGAGTGAACACAGTGTTGTGGGCACATTCTCTACACAAGTTTATGGACCGTGTAACAGAGGTGGGACACGCGCACGGGTTCGTGGGCGCGCTTATGTACTCTGAAACTCGAGCGGGTTGGGACCGCTTTATGAGAGTGGACCCTGTGTGAGACACGGGAACAGGAGTGTCTTTGTGTATGAGTGAACACAGTGTTGTGGGCACATTTTCTACACAAGAGGCTTTTACTCTCTTTTGAGATTTCTCTGGGACGCCGTAAACACGGCGTTTTGTGTATGAGTGAACACAGTGTTGTGGGCACATTTTCTACACAAGAGGCTTTTACGCTCTTTTTGAGATTTCTCTGGGACGCCGTAAACACGGCGTTTTGTGTATGAGTGAACACAGTGTTGTGGGCACATTTTCTACACAAGAGGCTTTTACGCTCTTTTTGAGATTTCTCTGGGACGCCGTAAACACGGCGTTTGTGCTCATGCAAGCGGGAAGGGATACCGGCTTGGTAATGGCGGGGTACACTGCTGTAGTAGCCGCGTGAGCGGGGACTAACAGAGGGCGAAACTTTGACGGCGATCCGGCCGCGGCGGGAGAGCGCCGTCTTTTTCTCAACCACGCTAGGCAGACTTCGAGTAATCAGTTTTCAGCGCGATCCTCTGCCGAGGCCCCCGGGGAGGCGGCGGTCTGTGGCGGCTGTCAGAGCGAGCGAGGGCGGCCGCCCTGGTGTCGCTGAGAAGTCTGACTGTGTTTAGCTAGGCGCTAGGGTGGGGCTCGTGCAGGAGGCTGGTCACGTGAGCGGCCTGCAGAGGAGCTAGCGCGACGAGGCAGAACAAAATTCGCAGGAAATCCTCAATCCGCGACTGAAGGGGGATTTTTTCCCCCGCTCTCGTCCCATTCACGAAGTACCTCACTCTGTAGTAGACATGGGGTGCAGAAGCTGCTTGGCCGGCGGCTGAAAGCTTGAAGTCGGACTGCAGGCTTTAGCGGGTAGCACAGGTGATTAGCGCCATCTCGCGGAGGGCGGCATAGACGTGCGGCGACCAGGTCCTCTACAGGGAAAATGGAGATAAAGCCCTTCTCTGCGGCTCCGTCCACAATGCGACGCGGGGTGGAAGAGTCAGAGCGAGTTCTAGCAGAGAGCGGGGCGTTCCAGGACTTTGTGAGTTCTGCGTGCAGATCAGGCAGAAAGGGCGCAGCCCGTTTAGCGGCGGGAGTCGAGCGCTGGTGGAAGTAGCTGCGCGGGTCCCGGTTGATTCTCGGGCCGAGGAGGCGTGAGAATCGGACCAATCCTCACCGTCTGAAGCGAGAAGCGAACATGTCTCCTTGGTGTCCGCGGCGTCAACGGAGGCAACAGAGCGGCCACTCGGCGGCAGCTGTATGTCCGGAAGCGGCGGAGATGGAGAGCGGGAGCGAGAGGCTCCGGCGGGATGAACGCTTCCGGCTGGGGGTCCGGCGGCCTCTGAGAGCGGCGTTTCTTTCTCCGCGGCGAAGTCAGAGGCGGCACGGAAGCATCTTAGTGGCCGAAGTCGAGCCCGCGGGGTCAACAATGGCATAGTTTCGCAGAGCTCGCAGCCGCCACAGCGGGGGCGAGATCGGCGTGCTCCAATCCGAGGCAGAGAGCGCAGAAGAGGTGGCGGTCCCCAGCCTCGAGGGGAGCGCGGCAAAAGCCGCCAGAAAATTTACGAGACATCTTGAAAAAGACGCTCGCTCTTTTAGATACAACAATAAATAGGAAGCATTTTGTATAAAGGATACAATCCGTCGGATGGCGCTAGCTCACAGGACGGCTGAAGGTGGCGAAGACGGCCGGCTTCCTCAGTCTCCCAAACGCTCGCTAGAAGGTGCCTTTTCGACGACGGCGGCTTCTCTCTCAGGATCAGCAGATGCAGGTGCGTCGCTGAAGGATGAAAAAATCAGATTTATTCAGCCTATTCGGGGTATTTATAGCCTCGTCCACGCCCGCTTCGGGGGCGGTGACGTAATGAGAGCGAGTCAGACTCTCATTGGTCGCGGGTTCATCCGCGCTCCCTCATAGGCTTAAGCAGTTCTCCGTGAGCGAACCAATGAGCGGCTAGCTAGCCTTCTCATGGTCTGCTGCAGCTGAACTGCGTTGACAATGGATACAAAATTATAGGATAATTTTTGGCTTCAATTTCTCAGAAAGATGGAATCTTTCCCGTAGCGTAAGCTAGCTTACGCAATACGAGAGAACCTCTCGTAAGAGAACTATCGTTATATAGTTATCGTTATAGTTATCTATATTTATGGTTATTGGTCTTTGTTTGAATAGGCCTTTAATGTTTGAGTTGATTTTGTCTGTAATGAATGGTCTATCAAATTGCGGTAAAAGGACACACTTAAAAAAAAAAAAAAGCAAAAACTATCATTAAAGCACAAACACATAACACCTTAATTTGTATCCAGATATCTCTGTATGTGTTGGACACAAAGCAGGTCACTGGGTCTGGTCTCTTAAGCAATCACCCAGTTACAATTAATCTCCAGGTTACGGCTCAGCAATCTCAGGAATGCAATGTTTAAAAACACGCTTCAATTCACACATGCGTGCACTAGAAGGAAACGCAGTGCCTTCACACATGGTTGTTCAAACTGATGTTGCATAACCGATATTTAAAAGTTGACTCATGACTTTTTTAACCCTGTAAAACCTGACATTTAAAAGAATAAGTAAATAAATAATAATAAAAACGTAAAAAAAAAATATGGAACAGATTTGTAAACAAAGTAAAAAAGATTTTTTTAAATGTGAATGTGTTTTTTGAGTATCACACTTGATACATCAGGCTTTTATGGCTTATATGGTATGATATAGCCTAGTGAAGCTCATACTCAAGGAGAGAGAAAAAACCCACAATTTTATTCAGAGCACCAAACTAAGCAGGCAAATACAAATAGGTGCAGTTGCTGATATTTATATGGCCAAAAAGATGAAATGCTGATAGCTTGAATTGTAAAACAATCAGATCTTTATAACAATATATCAGACTACTTGTATAAAATGCATAGATATCAGTTTTCACTCTTTATCTCACAATGAAATGTTTTAGTAAGATTATATATAAATGCTTAGTTTTATGATCAAAGCTGAGTAGTTTTTTATTGTGGAGAGCAAAACAATGCAATACAATGATTATTGAGAGATGTACAAAATAAATGTTCCTCAAAAAAGTCTAATGTATATTTTGATTCTCACATTTTAACATGATTTTTTAACAACAAAAAAAGAAAAACAGGGTAATAAAGAAAGTTTCTTCAGTCTGGTAAGTGTTCATCTTGAAATAGTACAAACAGCTAAGTTTAATAGTACAATGAAAAAAATATTTAGTAGTGCAGAAGTTGTAACTTAGCACCACTTTACGTCACAAGTACTAAGTTGCAACTTACACAAAGATTGAGCAACCGGCCCCTAAAAAAACCCCACAAGTCACAACACCCTAACTGCCACCTAGCAAGTTAGTAACCACTCAGCAAAGCCAAAGGAAAAACACAATTAACTCGAGAATGTAGAAAGGCAGAGCATGTTACGTTAAGGACCATGGATTGCTTGGGAGTTTGACCTTTATAAAGATCACTAACTAAATGTAACCAGTCTTTTTGTTGGGAGAGAGAGATTGATATAGTCTAACATTGAGTCTTTTGTATTTTTGCCCTCTTCCTCCTCCACTGCGTGATCACAGCCCCCATACGAAAACTCTCAGGCTGCCAAGAGTAGATAGAAGACCATCCCTATACCTTTTCACTTGGTCTCTTTAGATTCCCGCCCTTTTCTCCACAGTCGCACACACCAGAGTCTGTTCATAACAAGGTTTGTGTATGCTGTCCCAGACAGGGTGGGAGTGGGTTTCCCTCCAGGCTCCCAGTCAAAGAGAGGCTTTGTGTGGCAGGGATGAGGGTGGGAGCAAAGTACCCATTCATACATTCCTTCACCATCACAATCAAAACAATGCAGCCCGCCAAATAGACGTCCTTGAAATTACACCCCTCAAGGTCAGATATTTGGAGCAGAACTGTAGCCGATGTCGTCCAAACAGTTAAAGTTTGCAGCCAATAAATCCATAATACATCTTACCTTTGGGGATTTAAGACAAGTTTGAGGTTATTCTACCTTTTATTCTAACTCACATTTTACCCAAAAATCAAAAGGAAAGATAAGAAATTGTATTCTGCATAAAGAAAAAATATAATAAAGTCTGTTTTAGGACCATTTCCTTTCTTTTTTTACATATAAATAGTAAATTAAAGGCAAAACAACATGTACTACATTGAAATGATGTAAAAACACATTACAATAACTGGCTCACAGTCCTAATGAGAATGAGTTGAATTAGGATAATAAAATAATGTCACAATGAAAAAAAAACTTATCCTGTAAAGGTGCTCCAATCAGGATTTTTGGGGCCAATTTCCGATCACTGAAAGTCACATACTGTAGTGACGTGATCAGAGCTAAGCTGAGGGAAAATAAGCCACTATAGTTCTAGTCTCGCGTAGCCAGACCTTCAGACTGACGGCTGAAGGTCTGGATTCATAGCAGCTTTCTTTGCCAAGGCCCCCCATAAGGCCGTTTGACCGACATGTCAAACAACCAATTACAGTTCGTTGCGTTCAGCGTCACGTTTCGGGCGTGGAAATGTCACCACAACAACAGACCAGCGTGCAACAAGTCAGTCAGCATAGACAATCAAGAAGGAGAAGAAAACAAGCAGTAAGTCATTGCTGATTACGTTTACTGATTACTACGTTTACTACGTTTAGCTGAACTTGATAAATGCTCATTGTCACTCATGTAAACACAACCGTTTTTTCTTCCGCAATCACACGTCTGCGCTTTGTTTCCCGGCGACCGAAAATAAACGCACACTCGCGCCCCGGAAATCGATAAAATTCATCCAATCAGATGACGACTTCGACATTGCTGAAGTGTTTCCAGTTAAGTGTACCATATGCATCAGACGTTTAGCAACGTTCCGTGGGCGTGACGTCTGAGGCTGAGACTACTATAGTTCAGCGCTCACCTTTCTCATTGTCAAGTGCAGCTTTCCAGGAGCAGGGAATTTTCGTCCTCCCAAGCTGTGACTATGACGATAGGTTTTTGCACTGGATTGAATTCAGACTGGATTTCCTCATTACAATTCTTGGCGAATTCTCGCACGGTGCAACTTGCTTCACAGTTCTATCCAAGTGTTGTTGTCCATGTTTTTTTAGATACTGTGGCATCTGACCATAATTCGTAGTTGCTTACGTAGTTGCTTACGTAGTTGCGTATGTTACGAGCCATTCAGTGGCTGATGTGTGTTTCTTCCCACCATGACAGCATGATCGGTCGTTTTGGACCTGTTTTCATCACGACTTAATGGTAAGTTTGTTTATGGGGTAATGTATGGTGTCAGTTACCGCACGGTTCTATCCAGAGGTGTGACACAGTGCTGTTGACTAGTTTTTTTAGATAGTTTTGTGTTTTTGTTGCTGTTTGCGTTGTATTTTGCCTTGTACTATGCTCGACTGTCCTAGCCATGGGTGTTTGTTGAATTATTTGAATTGGAGACTGAATTCTCTATTTTCACTGTTCCTCAGTTCATCCGGAAGTATGAGGATTTATTGTAATTTTGCCATCACTCCTCGTAGTTGTAACCAGAGGTTTTCTAAGAATTACAGTTAAAAATGACTAATCAATCTAAATCTACTTTCTTTCCACTGAATTGCAAGCTCTGTCCTAATGAGATTCTTCCTGACTATGAGCATGATCTCTGCCCATCAAGCCTGGGTGTTCAGCATCTGAAGGAAGCACTTACTTTGCGGCAGAGAGCTCAAAAGAGTTGTGCCTCAGCAGCTGCTAATTCTCCTTAGGCTAAGAAAAAATATTTTAGTGGTAGTCAGTTGGCTGGGCAACTGTTGTCAAAGAAATTTGTGACCGATCATGGAAACTAGGGACACAAGTCGGTTCTGGGGCATTTTGAGTTATTCATAGATTCTGAAAGTGTAGTCTCCATGCTTTCCAACGATGTGTAACACGTGGAAATCTGATAATATTTGGAGAAGTTGTGGCCATTTGAAGGCAGGCACTTAAAAAAGCTAAAAGGTTAGATAACGGCCTCTAAAGATTGTGCAGTTCTCACCTCTCTCTGTTGCTAGGAGTGACAATAGGGCTCATTTACATCTCATTTAAATAAGCCATACCCCCTGTAAAGCTCCCCCTGTGCTTTACAGTTTTTTTTCTTTTTCTTACGAGTTCTTAGAATGAAAACAAAACGACAAACTTTAATGTTTATAGAAACTCACCCCCAGGACCGGCGAATGCACTTCTGCCGCTCTAGGCGAAAAACAATTGTGCTGCCCCTCTATTTGCAACGTATACCAGCAACAACACACAAAGACCAATTTGCCATATAGGCCTACATATAACGCAAAAACAGCAACAACACACAAAGACCAATATGCCATATACATATAACGCAAAACCAGCAACAACACACAAAGACCAATAAGCCATAGGCCTACATATAACGCAAATAGTGCGCAACGTGCGTGTGCCCAAAATGTCAACAATATTAAAGATTATGCAGGAGGCAAATGCCTGCTGGCATTTTTCTTTAAGCAGTCATGACAGGAATTTTCCAAATAATCATATTTCACCTCCTCAGATTACTGTTGCAAATCTCTTTACACCACTTTCTTATGTGCGTATACACACACAAATGAAATGTCCGCAAGCACATTATATCATCAGCAGGTTCAGCATCTTAAAGGGATAGTTCACCCAAAAATGAAAATTCTATCATCATTTACTTACCCTCAAGTTGTTCCAAACCTCTATGTGTTTATTTGTTCTGCTGAACACAAAGGAAGATATTTGGAAGAAAACAGATCTCAATTAGGAGCAGGAAAAAATACATACTATGGTAGTCAATGGGGATTGAGATCTGTTTTCTTCCAAATATCTTCCTTTGTGTTCAGCAGAACAAATAAACACATAAAGGTTTGGAACAACTTGAGGGTAAATAAACGATGATAGAATTTTCATTTTTGGGTGAACTATCCCTTAAATTAACGACTAAAGAGCAAATGAAGCTTAACTTGCGTTTCAGAAACGCGCACGGCAGGCCTTTATCGCAGCAAAGGTCTTAACTGCATCCTCTATTTCGATTCTCTGTGCCAGTTCTTGTTCTATGGAGATTGTTGCCAATCCATTAAGTCTGTTCCCTGTTCACAAAACGTTCCCCATTTAAAGCAATGGAGACGTCACATATGAAACAGCCAGCCACCGTTGTCAGCGAGCCGAGCCGCCGTATTCAAGCACAGAGGGCGCGCACGCCACGCCCATACCTCCGGTTCAGTTTCCCAAACCCACAAAGTGCGGCGAAAACTTTTTCGGTGTAACTGCCACGGTTCAGCTCGTCTGCGACAATCTTTGCGGCATCCATCTTCTTTGAATTTTGATATCAGATAGATCCGGCCAGAGCGCTGCATAATAAGTAGCCACACTGTTGGGGGGCGGGGGCAAAAGCGCCGGCTTATTCAGTATGGAAATACACACAGACAATGACACGCCCCTACTGCATGCTAGAATCTCCAAAAAACAAGCCGATTTCAACCTCAAAATGTACGCTTTTAAATATACCTATACTGTTATCTCAAACATGAGGCTTCTTCATGATCTCAACAAACAGATTCTGCAAAAAAGCGGAAATCACCAATTTTGGAAAAAAACGCTTCTTTCTCATTTTGCTCGCAAGTTGTGCTGCCGACTTGTGTCACTGGTTTCCGTGACGGGTCACATTCGTCTATATACTTATGAGAACACTGTCTACCAACTAATTTTGGCTGCTTCCAACTTTTTGTAGTCTGTAGAGATGGATCCCTCTTTCCCATGGATTTTGCAAACAGCCTTACAGGCTATGGGGCAAGTGACACAAGAACTAGGCTCTCTCACAGGCAACACACTTGATTGCTCCCCGACAGGTATGGCTTGCGGGATCTACCCATCATTGCTGGACATCTTTTTGGTCACAATGTATTTGAGGTGTTGGAAAGACACATGAAGCTGACTGTGACCACTCAGCAGCTAACACAGGTGCAGTGTACCAACCATGTGTACAATGCGAGTAAATCACTTGAATACGCGACCAAATTTCCCGCTAGGCGACTGAAAGATGTCTTTAATTAGCCAATGGCTAGTAAATTTTCCATTTCACTCGCCTGTGATTGAGTTATATGGAAAGAATAAGTTTTGCGCAAATATAATTTCAATGCCTGCTCAGTTCACTTTTCGCACCGTCGCTTAGCCAAGAGCACCCTCTGTCACTTTCTCACGTACGAGCACTCAACGTGAGAGAGATAGGCTACACATGCCGTGTGAAGATAATTTATGCACTAGATCTAAATGGTCTTTTTTACTTATTGGACTGTGGATGCAAACGGAAATTCCAGTCCAAGCAGAAATAGCTTCTTTTTTTTCTAGCGCAAAGAGAATTAAAGAGTACAGTTCCGTGCAGACAAAAGACAGTGAATGTGCCAGCGAACCCCAGCCAAGCATGTAAAATGTCTGAATCAAAAAGAATCATGGAAAGCAAAAGTTTCAGACTCAGTGGCTGTCGGACTTTGATTAGCTTTCGTATGATAAGGAGGAAGATGGGATGATATGCAAATACTGCAGTAGAAAACCTAGCTTCGCAAATAAAACATACTTTATATCAAGGCCGTGCTGTTTCAAACATGAAAATCTCACAGCGACCTTAAACAGCAAATGACATGCAGCTTGCCATAATAGTGTGATAGCTTGAAGCAAAGACCCTGAGGAATTTGCGATCGCAAAGGGGTTTCAAACTCAAAATAAAAATAACAGTGCAGAGAGATGTGAGTTTACTGTGCAAATTAATACAGCATATTATATCGTAAAGGCAGAATTGAGTTCCACTCAGATGAAGCTACTAATTCTTCTAGCACTGTGTGCACAATCACAAGCTGATCTCCTCCACCTGTTGCTCGTTTTCCTTACCCTTATTATTTCCAGCTGTGTCTACCTCTTGTTGTCAGTTGATCCATAGACCTCACATAGAGCTAGACGCCCTATTGGCCACTGGGCGCAAGAAATGCGGCCGCCATCTTAAACCGGTCATTCTCCTATTTGGGTTGCATAGCAGCAGTAGATGCCAGAGCACTGTGCAGCATATTCCTGCTCAAATCAGCGGACCATCAATCGGGGATTACTTTTCACAAGTAAGATTTAAGATTTAACCAATCTATTGGTTGTATTTTGTGAATAAAATATTCAATGTGTTCTGTATCGTAGCTACATGTATGACCTTTGCAGCAAAAAAACCCGTGTGAAAATCAGTTCGGTATTCAGTGAGATATGATTAATTAAATGCACTGACAGCTCATTGTACCTGCTAAACATTACACTGAGCGGAGCGGGTGACCGGTTTAAGATGGCGGCCCCACGGCTCGTCCGCGCCAGTAGGCAGTAGTGGTCGATAGGGCGTCTATATGATGTCTATGAGTTGATCACTATCTTTGCCGCGTGTTCATCTCTTGTTCTGTGCTCTCTTTCATGTGTGTTACTTCAGTTGAGTGGCTTTCATTATCATGTACCTTGCAAGGCTCATAAGGGAGTGGGGAACAGCCATGTGGGACAATAAACAAGATTGCTGCAGATTGTATGAGGATTTCTTACAGGAGCTTCGTAAAGTCTGTGATCGTTTAGCATTGGGTACAGAGGCGGCACGAGGATTGTCGCTGTTACAGCAGAAAGCCAGGTCCGTGTCGGAATATTTGATTGAGTTCCGTACAGTGGGACCACTCAGTGGGAGCACTTTCTCCATGGGTTGGCTGAACACATCAAGAAAGAGATTTACTCCTTGGAATTACCCCCTTTTCTAGACGGATTGTTCTACCTCGCTATCTGGGTCGACAATCGGATTTCAATCCGTTCCCTGCATCGGAGGGAGGTTTCTTTCATGAATCCTCTCGCTACGCATCAGGCGCGGGAGGTGCCACTTCACAGCATTTTGGGTCACATGAGGAGGAGCCCACGCAAATCGAGAGAGCTCATCTGTCTTTCATGGAAAGGCGTCATCGTCTCGGTAATAACTTGTGCCTCTACTGCGGGGAGACGGAGTGCATGGCTGCGGCTTGTCCCGTTAAAAGCTAACGATCACCTTTCAGGGGACAAAGCAAGGTGAGCGTTACTAACACACTGCTGCCATTTAGTGGTCGCTCTATCCTTCCAGCTTTTCTGCAGTTGGAGGGGACTGCCCATCGGGTGTCAGCTTTGATTGATTCTGAAGAGGAGGATGACTTTATAGACATCGGACTAGCTGAGTTTTTGGGAATTCCATGTTCTCTCCTGGCTAAACCGATTTCAGCCAGAACCCTTTGTGGTACCTCTCTCACCAGGATTACTCATTCCACTGGCCTTATCAACCAAGATTCGATTCCTCCTTTTAAACTCAACTTTCGGCTCCAGTAGTCTTGTGGCAAACCTGGCTGGTTAAACATAACCCTCAGATTGTCTGTGTTCTTAATTCTGTGTTGGCATTTTGTTTGTCTCAGTGTTTAGTGTCTGCATCTTCTCCTTTAATCTCTGTTTCTGCATTACAGGTGGAACCGGTGAACCTGACGGATTTACCACAGACTTACCATGACTTGAGAGCGATGTTAAGCAGCCTGTACGACTGTGCAATAGATTTAATGCCTGGCACTAAAGGGGCGCCTCCACCTAAGGGGCGCCTTTTCTCGCTCCCCGGTCCTGAGAGGGAGGCCATAGAGAGATAAATCACCGATTCTCTGCTAGCCGGTATAATACGATCTTCTTCCTCTCCGGCTGGGGCGGGGTTCTTCTTCGTGGGGAAGAGAGATGGGTCGTTGCACCCCTGTATAGATTATCGCAGACTGATCTCATGAAATGGCGTATGTATGACACGCCAATTCGTATTTCCATTTTTGGCGTGCTATCAACACGCATAATCGCTTTTCAACGTGTTTATGAACGCTGTTTACTTAACGTTACATTACTGTATATAAATATATGACCTACCCCAACCCCGTCCCTAAACCTACCCGTCACTGGGGTTAATACCATTTATGAGTCTTCCCCTACCATCCTAGGAAAAAAAATATCGCTCCCTAGACGTAGATCTACATTTTGCTTCGTTTCGCTCGGACATTTAACGGCGTGTACATACACGCGGAATCACTCAGACATTTAACGGCGTAGACATACACGCATACACGCGTATAGCTCAAAATGTGTATAGATAACACATGTATGTTTACGCAAAAGTCATGATGTCATGTTGATTATCGGGGGATGAATGACATCACGATAAAGAATAGCCACCCAGGGTTCCAGACTGCGACCAAATTAGTCGCATATGCGACCATTTTTTGAGAATGTGCGAGTTAAAAATGTATGTGGTCGCATTCGTGCGAGTGGACGCTCGCGCAACAGAACGCCGTTGTATCAGCAGCTGCTGCAGTCCGTAACGTAACTTATGTTCAATCATCATGATTGATACAATACATTACAATACATCATGAATCCATTTTCCAAACCGTGTTTTTGACTTACTGAATCACTATGGTACGCTTATAATAAGTGTTTATATTCGGACTACTTTATCGCGGGCTCGGCTCGGTTGCGGAGTTGCCCAGTGCCTGCGTGACTCGCCATAGACATTAACGGAGAGAAGTAGTTCCGTCTACAATGTTCTTCCGCAAGACACGTGCGGTTTATTTATTGACGAACGTAGACGTCACGCGCATTGCAAACTGATGGTGAAACGCGCCCATTACGAATTCACGTATTAAAGACATATAAAAATTAAAAGGTTTCACGAAACACCGTGCCCATTCCTACGTCTTTCAGCGGTTAGATGAGAGTAATCGCTCGACAGAGGAAAAGGAAAAGATTATAAAATCCAGAAGGTAAGGAGGATTCAACTATAAACTTTGATAACGAAAAATCTGTATCAGCATATTACAATACTTTAATCTTTTAAAATACAATGCATACAATTGAATGTTTAATGATTTTTAAAAGATAGAAAGATGATGCTGATAGAAAGATGATAATAGACAGACAGATAGAATGATTCAAATGTAAATAAATAGATTGTATATAATTCAAATGTACAATGCTTAAAATTACAGAATAAAATGACTGTCCAAAATCCATGAAAATCCTGAAATTTGGAAATTTGTGCTTTATTAGGGGTGTAACAATGTATCGCGCCACAATATATCGGAATACAAAAATGCAACATTACCGTGGATAGTTCCCCCGCCCCAAAAAAAGTTTTCAGAGTTTTAGTGTCAGTAATACATTACAATGGGGGAATATTTGTCCTGATAATACCAAATGTCTTATGTTACCTGACCAGTAAAAAGTGTCCAATATTATTTGAAATATATCTAGTCAGTGAAAAAGTGCCAGAATATTCGTCTAAAATAATTCTGTATTTTCAGCTTCAGATTCATGAATATTTTTATTTTGGTGTCTCTATTGTCCTTGGGTTAAAAGCACAGAGTCCAAGCCTATTCATTTAAACCCACAATGTAATATCAATGTAACATTTTAATCAACAGTATATTTTTTGATAACCTTTTATCATATGTCTTGGAGTATCGCAATAATATTGTATCGTGAGTTCAGTATCGTGATATGTATCGAATCGTGACATGAGGGTGTCGTTACACCCCTAGTTTTTATATAATATATTACAGGTATTTATTCTGCAACCCAGAAAGCCTTTGCTAGCCTTGGTCCATTAAGACCACTATTCATAAGCATGCATTGATTAATCCCATGGCATGTAGCAAAAAAAAAAAAAAAAAAAAAAGGTGCGACCAAAACGTATGCTGGTGTGACCAACTGAGAAAGTTGGTAGCACCAGTGCGACCAGTGGAAAAGTTAGTCTGGAGCCCTGCCACCCTTTGCCACTGATGTCTTCAGCTTTAGAACTTTTGCAGGAATCGACCATCTTTACGAAGTTACACCTACTCAATGCTTATCCTCTAGTTTGGATTAGGGAGGGGGGCGAATGGAAGACCGCCTTTAACCCTCTGGGGACCAAGGTGTTTTTGGGGCCCTTGGGATGTTTTGACATGCACTGACATTTGTGCTTTTTTCAGTTATTTATAAACATGTTAATGGCAAAGGTGTAAATTCACTCTATATAGCACAAACAGGGCTACCATAATATGTGAGCAACATGTATGTACATGTTTGTATTTTTGAGAGAATATTGTTTCTGCATGGTTATTGAAAAAACTAAAATTAAAGTTTCTGAAATAAGGCCACAAAACACATACTAAATATGTGTCCACAAGACTTTTGACTAATGGAAGTTTTCACCTAAAGTTTTTGCTTTAAAATGATCTGAAAATCATCCTGCCTAATCATTCACATAACACAATAGATTGATTAAAATTGTGAAAAACACTTTTTTGTTTGCTAAGGCAATATGCGAATGGGCGTCAACGCCCCAACCCCCTTGTGAATAATTAGTTGGTTCACACCTGACACACCAGACAAAGACCTGCATAGTAATGAGCCTTTCATTCAGGTGTGAGAAAGAATGCAAGGACCCCAAATAATGCAAGGACAATATTTATATATATATATATATATATATATATATATTACATACATACACGTATACATACATATACACACACACACACACATTAAATATAATATAAAATTTATATTTTATATATAAAATATAAATATAAATGAAAGTCAAAAACACATTTTTAGTCATACCTGGAAACAAATCCTGTTAGGTTATATGGGCCATTCTACAGAATTGGTTCAAAGTTAGAGTTGGAAACATGAAAAGAAAATTGTCTTTTTCCATAAATGTCTTAGTAGGCCAATACATTTGATCATACATATTTCAAAGTTAAGGATTCATTATTTTGATTTAGTTTGCATTGGAACAAACACTATAACATCTTAGTTGATTAGTTTATTGACAAAACATAGGCTACTATATATTTAACATATGAGCAGAAACTGCTAACAAAAGCTTATTTGATGTCTATTTTAGAGTAAAAGCTTTATATTCTATCCAAAACTAATCAACGAAATGTTGTCTTTTATTTCGTCTGTAACAGTGCGCATCTGTGCGTTCATTCATTCATTCATTCATTCATTCATTCATTCATTCATTCATTCATTCATTTCTTCACACACACACACACGATTCAAATTTAAACAGTATGCTATTTTTGCGTTTACAGACACTAACGTTATTCTATATCGTGATTAGAACAAAGAACAAGAATAAAACAGTTACACACTTCTCAGCTGGATCCTCCTCACTCCTCGAAGTGAAAATAAACCAGCACTTGTTCTGAGGTAGGTAAATGTCCCAGGATTATTCCTCACAGCCGCGCAAGACGACAGTACATTAATCTGACTAAATATAGTGTGTTCACAAAGTTTATGTGGGCGTTTACACGTCTCAATGTGTTGCTTCAGATATTTGCCTTTGCATAGCGCACGCTCTCCATGGGCGTGTCACATTACCAGAATAATGAGATGCGAGGACGATAATTATAACTAGGGATGCTCATATTGACCGTTTAACCGTTAACCGAAAGTAAAATTTTTGACCGATTAACACTATCAGTTAAACGTTTTTTTTTTTAAAGCTTTTTTATATATATTTCTGCTTCATGGTTAAATAAAAAACATACTATATATAGCCAATATTTGTCGTTCGCGAACGATCCGATTATTGAGTGAATCATAAATGTGTGTGCGTTCTATGTGGGCCAACTCACTGGGCGCGTCGATATGCGCAACCACACGCGCCAACAGACATATTCTCCCTGAGCAAGCAAAATGAAGCGAGCGAAAAGTAGTAGCTACTATGTGGGCAGAAAGGGCGAAAAAGTTACTTGCAAAATAAGCTACGGGGTATTAAAATAAAGCAATAGTGCAAGTAGCCTAAGCAATATCACTTGCTTAGCAAACACCCACAAGCAAATGAAAGGCGCTTCCCGAAGCTGGCCATTCCAGCGAGACGTTATCTCTGTGTTCCTGAACATCTGTGCCATCGGAGACGGTGTTTTCTGACGCGGGTCTAACAGTCCACATGCGCTCCAGACTTACACAAAACAGCATGTAGACTGTAATGCTACTTTTTAAAATAAAAACTAGACAAGCTGTGGATTGAGGTAGGCCTGCTATTTTTATTTGACGGAAAAACGTAGTCTGATGGAGAAAAACAAAAGCCGGTTTTTCAACACTTCAAACTGATTCAGTGTTTTCTTTTTGTCATCGTAATTTGTTAAATATTTAAGCTAAAAATATATATATTTATTGTAGGCTTATTGTATGTTTTTTATTTATATTATTTTATTCTGTTTTTCTCTGTTGTCACTATCAGAAATGCGGCAGGTGCGTGGAAATTTGATCTGAATCCAGGTTGATCTGTCCTGTATGCTGCTGTTTGCACTTTTTACGTTAAAATAAACCCTTTGATAAAAACATTTTTTTGGTATTTTTAATGGGTCACAGATACACGTCAATTTTATTTTTATTTAATGCCAATTATATAGCCTAATCTTATCAGTTAACGGTTAATAATCGATTAACGAGTGGCGGTTGTCGGTCGGGAAAATTAACCGAAATGAGCATCCCTAATTATAACAGCTGACACCTCTCTCTTTTTATATAGATGACATAAACGGAGAATAATGATTTTAAAGATATATTGCTCATGGCTGGGTGAATAGTATTCGCTGAGTTTTGTTTAAGTTTAGAGACATGCTCCAGAAAAAAAGTTCACGGAGACGGAGAGGCAGAACGCACACCCTGTTTATTTTCTTTTTTTTACAAAAGCACAATATTTTATTTTGATTGTATGTGGGCACATAAAAAAGTAGACATTTAACAGTTTATTTTCTCATATTTCTTTACTCTGTATGACCAGAAATTATGGGAGTACTTTAAGTCTATTTCTCTGCTTTGTGAAAAAAATCTGCCAAAACGCGCCGGCGCGTTTTTGGTCCCCAGAGAGTTAATACCCCCACAGGTCACTTCAAATATTTGGTCATGCCCTTTGGACTCTCAAACTCCCCGGCGGTCTTCCAGGCACTCGTCAATGATGTGCTCAGAGACATGGTCGAACGGTTTGTATTTGTTTACCTCTACGACATCCTGATCTTCTCCCACAATGAACGCGACCATGTCCAGCACATCCGGTGAGTGTTACAGCGGCTACTCATGAATCTTTTGTTCGCTAAGTTGGAGAAGTGCGAGTTTCATGCACGGTCGGTGGTTCCATTCCTGGGTTTCGTTCTGCGCCTGAAGGCATCTGAATGGATCCTGCCAAAGTAAAAGCGGTTGCTGATTGGCCAATTTTTACAGACGATTTATTCAGATTTTTAGCCAGGTCGCCCTGCCGCTGATAAATCTCACTTCCACACAAATGTATTTTCTGTTGGTCGACGCAGGCTCAGGAGGCGTTTTGAAGAGCCGCTTTGTTTCGGCTCCTTTTCTCACTAACCCCGACCAGTCTCATCAATTCATTTCGGAGGTGGATGCGTCGGAGGTAGGAGTGGGGGCAATATTGTCCCAGAGATCACCTTTGGACGACAAAGTACACCCATGAGCTTTAGAATGGAATTATGACATCGGGAATAAAGAGTTACTGGCTGTTAATTTGGCATTGGAGTGGAGTCACTGATTGGAGGACGTGGGGGTTCCATTCTTAGTTTGGACTAGAGGTCGACCGATAGTGGATTTTACCGATAACGATATTTAGGTTTGACCATACATGCCGATAACCGATAATTCAACCGATATTTTTTTTAAATGGATGCTGGATTAAAAACAAACATAATATTCACAATAAAAAAAGTGCTGAACTGAAATGTGCTAAATTAAATAAATATATAAATATTAATATATAAAAACCTTATACAGAAAATAATTTAAACATTAAAATATTACAGGTTTCGGAGCTATAATCTAGGTACATTTCATAGGTAACACATTGTAAGTCCCATTTGTAAACAAGGATGTATTAGCTAGCTTTCATGAACTATGCAATATACGTTTTTACAGCATGTATTAATATGAGCACTACAATTGTACCTTTATCATTCATGTTAGTTCATAGTACATTAAGGTAATAACAGATCAAATAAGAATTAAAACTACATTTCAAATGCATTAGTAAATGTTGAAATAAACTAACAATGAATAATTCTTCTGCAACTTGTATTAACCTTAGTTAATGCTAAAAATCTTACTGTAAAGTGTTACCATTTCATATAATTCCAAAGAGTCGTGCTTAAAGATGGCCATTAAAAAATGTTATAAAGACCTGTATTACGTATGTAATTTAGCCTATATAGTCTCTCACTTTATTTGCTTCTATTTTAAGAACACTTGATGATTATCTAATCAAAATAACAAGATGTATTGTACTGATTAAAAAGATCTTAAATCAAACGCGTTTCTGATTTGATATGTTCATGCAGCCGACAGAAACGTAAACAATGTTGAGAAAGCAATCACGTCACTAGTTTTAAATATGCAACTTCGTCGGCTAATGAATGCATAAAAGTGACCAGCCGGATATAAAATAATGCAAACAAATGATAACAACTGCGCCATAAAACATTTGGGTCAGCCCTGCGTGTGTTTTTGTCACATTGTTTTAACGCTTGACTTGAGGTAATGTTAGAGTCCTCAAAGGCTCGACGGCAAACTACTGTTCTTTCTCTGCTGCTGCAGCATCTAGTCAACAAATAAATTACTTTATAATGATATGGCAATATGTACTTTAGTGTTATGTATTCATACCGTTTCGCTGACTGTGTTTTAAATGCGAGTCTGAAGTGTCAGCGGCGCTCTCTCTGCTGCGTGTTCTCTCCGTGGTCTGTGCTGCTGCGCGCGCCTCACGTGTTAACGTAAACAACTCAGCCAGTGATAGTTTATTATTTGTCCTCTAGAGGCCGCTCTCGCTCTGTATTCGGTTGTTTAGTCTGACGTCACGCGTGACGTTTAGCCTCTTCCGGGCCCAAGCGCTCCGCTCGTCTTTCAGATCCTAGACTACATAAAACCTTTTCTTAAAGGGCTTTTTTCGCTTCAGTGCCAGTGGGTGTTACTAGGGATTAAGGGATAGCACCCACTGGCGCCAAAGTTTCTTCATTCGTTTAAGATTTGTAACTTACCTTATCAACTGCCGCCATTTTCTCTTATATTTCTCGTCACAGGGAAAGCAGTAGATGACAGTTAAATGTCACTTGTTTTTTTTAACTCCGATCTATTTAAACTACACGGGAACATGTTAAAACTCCGGCGAAAGCGGTAGGTAGGTAGAGAGGACCCGGCCTTTGGACCCGGAAACAGGAGCGCTTACGTCATGACTTAACAACCGGATAATGCCAGCAGTCTCTTCAGCGCTCTAGTGCTGTGTAATTGACCGTTCGCAGGCCCCTCCCCCAAAACGGCCATTGTCCAATCACACATCATAGCAACCGTTACTATGTGAGCAGCTCCGTCAAACATTGACTCCAAGCAAGCTGGTGAAGCGGTGCGCCCACTGCGTTTGTAAACCGGACACTAGATACTCCGAGAGATTGTCTGGAGGAGTTGTGTTCTTTTCGTTCCCAAAGCCGAAAACACAACGTGAACGGTGCCTACGATGGATAAAACAGTGTGGACGGCCCCACTCCCAGTTACATGTGTCGAACATGGTTCACTCGCGAACAGCGTGCATGAGACTGACACACTGAGATTAGTCAAAGAAACATGGAGAGAGCAGATCAAGAGGATCCACAAAGGAAGTACGTTTTCTAAAGGGTTGTTGTTAACGTGATATTTTCGGGGGGAAATGAGCAGCAGTCACTAGCAGTGCAGGACCTGTAGACTACAGTTTAGAAGAGTGCACGCTCGCAACGGGGAACGCATGAAGCTTAGCCTACTTGACAACATCAGTTCATATAACGTAATCAATATCGTAATGAATAGAAATAACCTTAAATGTATGGTTATCTGCATCTTTCCGTCTCTTATGTATAGTTACTTTTTAAACACGAAAATCGGATTCAGCATGACACGCAAGCGGTTGCTGTGGTAATGAAAAACCTGCTTGTTAAAGCGAATGTATAATCCTGTATCTGAGGCAAAATTACTAAATATGCAGCGCGAATTATATATTTCTAACTCCAAACAATTAGCGACTGAACCAGCGTATTAAATCTTCGTCAAGGCTGTAATTTACTGGTTGCATTTGAGGTACAGGTCATGGGGTTTCTCAGATTTCGCTTGAGACCGGTATTAGCCTCAATAGTAGTCATGTCTCCTTCATTGCGTATTTTTATATTTTGAATATATCCCTCCACTGCATACTGTAACCCATTTTGCCTCGATCTGGAGGATATCGCGGAGGTAATTGCTCGAAAAAAGGTCACTGACACGCACGGGTATACCTCTTCCATTCATGGCAATCTGTGGCGCTGGTCGTGTTTGACCATTTGTTTGACGGGCGTAGCAACAATAACTAGGGGGCGTGGCTTTTGCGAACGGTCAATTACCGCGCGCACTTCTCAGCCGCTCCAGCAACGGATGCAACCCGGAAAAACTATCGGTGTGGATTTTTGCCGATAACGATAGTTCCACCAATCAACTATCGGTGCCGATTAATCGGCAAAACCGATGAATCGGTCGACCTCTAGTTTGGACCGACCATAAGAATTTAGAGTATATTTATTCCAGTGTGTGTGGTCATAGCCAGACTATATCTGGTCTAAAGTTAACCTAGATGTTGAAATGATGGCTATTGCTTACTGGGGTGAGTCAAACTCCATCTTTGTGTATGCTGTGAATTTGGGCTGCTAACGTTCATCTGGGAACGCAATGTGCGCCATTTCATCAGATTTGTAAGGTGAATCATTTATAAATCTGTGCCAACACAGGAGAAAACATCAATATCTTTATATGCAAACTGTTTTTTCAAAATAAAAATGTAAACCCTTGCGAGTTTGCATGTTTTGATGTCCATACATTGCCACATATTCTTGTTCAAGAAATTGCAGCGGCTGTAGCATTTATCATAAAGATTAAGTAAACAGTTTAATTAAATGTTGTTTGGCCAATATTAAACAAAGATTTAATCTGCTGTAAAGTTTAACACTAGGCCGTTAGCGCCCTCTGCAGGTATTTGTTTTAATACATATTATGATTATGCATATTTTGTATTGGGGTAGTTGACGTGACGTGGCTTTTTCACCGTCACAGAAGATAAAAAATCATTTATTTCACATTTTCATCATTTAGAATACTGTAAATGGTTAAACATTTTCCTGTTTTACATGAATTTGTTATTTTAATACCAGAGTTATTTTTAAGTTTTTACAACTTTGAGCCAAATCTCAAAATTGTCCTATGGTGTGACGGGGGACAACACTATTTCGTAAATATTAACTTTTATAAATAAAGAAAATAATGTTTAAAAATCTTAATGGACACTCCTGGCATATTTGTGCAAGTGTATATTTCACTAAGTGGCCATCACTTTTCCTATACATACATTTCTAAAAGTATGGGAATTTCATAAAGTTTGTCACAGAAAAAAATGTCCTTTGGTGTTATGCAATAACCTGATATTATGTTGGGCAATATCATGGCCAACTAAATTTAGTTGAAAGACCCCATTCAAGGTCATGTGATTGAAGACCCCTATGAAGCCCATGAGCAGTGCACATAGTAAATATTTCTCTCAGAATTGTTCAAATATTTAACTATGTTTTCAGACCACTGAAGTTGTTAAGTTTTTTTGTCCTTTGGTGTGACACCCCTAAATTAAATTTTTTAATTCAAATTTGTATTTTTAACAGCAGGACTATGTAATATTATGCAAATTTATCATGCCAATTGCTAATGACAGTTAAGCTAGCATTAGCATGGTTATTAACATGCCACAAAAGCTCAAATGTCCTTTGGTGTGACAGGAAATGTCCTTTGGTGTGACGCTTTGGCCTGTCACACCTTAGGACACAGATGTCACACAATACGACAAGACCTCCTTAAGTAGCTATTAAAACAAATAGATAAAGTTTGTTAACATACTTTTCATTCTTTTTTTACCAGTTTTGATGATTTTAAATTCAATAATGACTTACATTTTAATGTTTATTGCCATTTTTGGACATTACATAAAATGTTCTGAAGTGTTACTAAAACAACTATAATGTATAATGTATGTAACAACTATAAACAAACACAAACTACATAAATACAGTGCTACTACTATATAATGCTACTTCACTTTTTTTAGACCAGAAAGAACTGAGGGAGAGATGAGTGCAAAAGAGAGGACCAGACAGTATAGGGAGAGAATTAAAAAGGATCCACAGAGAAAGGAGGCGATCCTAAGAGAACAACGGAGAAAGTAAATCAAACTGAAATGTTGCCATATATATCATATCTTAATATCTTAACACATCTTAAAATAATTCAGGGATTTTATTTTCATGTCAGAAGCCAAGTTTCCATCCACTTTACAATGGAATTATCTGAAGTTCGGTAAAAAGCTCATGTGAATAAAGCTGGTGAAAGTGTGTTTCCATCAACGGCTTTAAAGCGAATAAAAACCTGTGCGTAATGACGTCACATGCTGTTTTGCGATCAAATTGGTGTATCGAATTGATTTGAGACATGTTAAGGCGTTTCCATTCATTTTCTCACCGAATTGCACAACATTCAAGCAAACATTTGCGAACAAAGTTTTACTAGACAAAATGGATCGCGCCATAATAACGTTTCCATCAGCGTTTATCGCATAAGCCGTATATCCATCAAGATAAAATCCCATGAGTCCGAGCGCATTTCATTTGAGTCGATATTCATGAAATTCAATCGAATTTCACTGTTTCCATAAGGCATTTTTCATTCGATATCACTTAATGCGGATAAAAACGTGTGGATGGAAACATAGCTAGTGTTTCCTTATTGATGGATCTATATAAGTATCAAAGTTACTTTTGGTGTGATATGTTTTGCAGTTTATATTGCTGAAAAAACAAAACAAATGTCCTCCTTTATAATTGTTACAATAAACGCTATATATTTGAACTCTTTTTGTTCAATGACTATCTTTGTCCTTTGGTGTGACGTTTTGTCCTATGGTGTGACAAACATAAAACAACAGAAAAATATACTTATTTTAAAATATCTTTTTAAAAAAGAGTCAAATTTGGCATTAGGAGAGTTTCAATAATATCTCCTCTTAAATGGGTACAATTTCAATCAGTTTTGTAAGGTTGGCGAAAAAGTTTTATTGACATTCGTAGGGAAAAGTTTATCAAGTTCATCTATTCATGGTGAAAATGATTTTAATTTGAACTTTCATGTAAAATAAATATCACTTTCATAAAAAAATGTTTTAATAATGTGAACAATTCTCTCAAGTATTTTTTTTAATGTCATTTAATATAATTTCTTTGTACTTTTTAAATGTCACACCATAGGACACATTTACATTGCTGTTGAGTGAAAACGTGAAAAAAATATGTGAAGTCATTGACAAAATGAGTGACCACTACTATTGTCTGAAACTGCAGTTTTCATAGTCCATAAATATATGTATTTTTTCTTAAAAAGTTATGTTTTCCAAAAAAAGTACTTTTTCTTGGCCATTTGTCAACTACCCATTGGTAACAGTGTGGTTCTAAAAAAACATATGAATACTTGCTTTTGATACTTTATTTGAACCAAATATAATTGCCTCATTGTTATTATATGTATAGCCTATTAAGCGTCAGTTCTGGCAGGTCACGTTAGTCAAGCTCGCATCAGCTGACTCTCAGCTGATACACATCTACCTATAGGAATATGATGCCTATCACTGTAGGTGCTGGTCATATAATTAGAATATCAACAAAAATTTGATTTATTTCAGTAATTCCATTCAAAAAATGAAATTTGGATATTATCTTCATTCATTACATACAGACTGATATATTTTAAGTGTTCATTCCTTTAATTTTGATGATTATAACAGACAACTAATGAAAACTCCAAAATCAGTATCGCAGAAAATTAGAATATTGTGAAAAGGTTCAATATTGAAGACAACTGGTGCCACACTCTAATCAGCTAATTAACTCAAAACACCTGTAAAGGCCTTTAAATGTTCTCTCAGTCTAGTTATGTAGGCTACACAATCATGGGGAAGACTGCTGACTTGACAGCTGTCCAAAAGACGGCCATTGACATCTTGCACAAGGAAGGCAATACACAAAAGGTCATTGCTAAAGAGGCTGGCTGTTCACAGAGCTCTGTGTCCAAGCACATTAATAGAGAGGCGAATGGAAGGAAAAGATGTGGTAGAAAAAAAGTGTACAAGCAATAGGGATAACCGCACTCTGGAGAGGATTGTGAAACAAAACCCATTCAAAAATGTGGGGGAGATTCACAAAGAGTGGACTGCAGCTGGAGTCAGTGTTTCACGAACCACCACGCACAGACGTATGCAAGACATGGGTTTCAGCTGTCGCATTCCTTGTGTCAAGCCACTCTTGAACAAGACACAGCATCAGAAGCGTCTCGCCTGGGCTGAAGACAAAAAGGACTGGACTGCTGCCGAGTGGTCCAAAAGTTATGTTCTCTGATGAAAGTAAAATTTGCATTTCCTTTGGAAATCAAGGTCCCAGAGTCTGGAGGAAGAGAGGAGAAGTACAGAATCCACATTGCTTTAAGTCCAGTGTAAAGTTTCCACAGTCAGTGATGGTTTGGGGTGCGATCTCATCTGCTGGTGTTGGTCCACTGTGTTTTCTGATGTCTAAGGTCAAAGCAGCCATCTACCAGGAAGTTTTAGAGCACTTTATGCTTCCTGCTGCTGACCAACTTTATGGAGATCCAGAATTCATTTTTCAACAGGACTTGGCACCTGCACACAGTGCCAAAGCTACCAGTACCTGGTTTAAGGACCATGGTATCCCTGTTCTTAATTGGCCAGCAAACTCGCCTGACCTAAACCCTATAGAAAATCTATGGGGTATTGTGAAGAGGAAGATGCGATACGCCAGACCCAACAATGTAGAAGAGCTGAAGGCCACTATCAGAGCAACCTCGGCTCTCATAACACCTGAGCAGTGCCACAGACTGATCAAATCCACGCCGCATTGCTGCAGTTGTCAGTTTTAATCATCACAATAAATTAAATAAACATTTGAAATATATCAGTCTGTGTGTAATGAATGAATATAATATCCAAGTTTCACTTTTTTAATGGAATTACTGAAATAAATCAACTTTTTGATGATATTCTAATTATATGACCAGCACCTATAAGCCCCTACAGTATTATCAGCAGCTATTGCGTTTCTCAGGAGCGAATTACCCTCCTCCATCCCCAGCTCCTCCTCTCGTCCAGTCAGTATGGCATTCTGATTCCCCTTGAATCAGAATAAATTATTGTATTATGTTGTACTTTAAAATCTTGAATTAATGATATCTGAAATACATTCATGTTGGTTCTTTTCTGTTTACCCTAAGGCAGGTTATTGCTGCTCTCTGCTTATTCATGCTAGGCTGCATAGATGCGCAAGTGTGTTTGTGCCCAGAACAGAACCATACCGCCAATCCTAACTCTAACTCTATGCTAATTGTCAATCGTATTTGACGATTGTGGTCCTGACAGAAATAAAGTAATTTTAAAGGCTTAGGTCTTTGCTTAGGTCTATTTTTAATACCACAAAAAATACCCGATTACAGCCCTAATTTCTCATTTCCATGCAAACATGAACAGGCACGTGTTGATTTTGTGAATTTTTCCCTTTCACACATTTTGTTGCAAAGTGGGTCACACACACTGGCATAAGAGCAATGTTTGTATTATCTTATTATGCAGATGCTGCAGAAAAGTGTCAGGAAGACATCCGCTGAACTACACAGAAACTCCACAAAAGGAGAACATTATAATTTGCTAAATATGCTCATGAAGGAATCAGCATTAACAGCTAGCACAGATTTTGCATTATTTATGGCCTTCAGTACTGCAGCTGCTGTGAACGAGTTTATGACACGAACAATACTGGAAGCTTTCAGCAACTCATAAACTACACATGAAGTAGATAAAACTCAAACACATGATTTGCAATGGCCTTTCTCTAATTCCTTCACACACATCCATAGAACACTACCATGGCTAAACAGACTATTTCTAACAGATATGGGAAAATGTGGAATTCACAAAAAAACACACAATGCTACAGTACATGCACGACTCAAGATTCTCTATAGCTTCATATCATAACCTCTGCAGTATATTGATGTCTGTTATTGAGAGGAAAGAGTGCAGCACATATTTACATATTAATCTAAATTCAGCATGGGTGGTGGCAGGATAGAATTTTGGTAATAGGTATATCAAACTTCTTTGCCCCTAAGCGAATAATGAAAAAGAACTTACGCATGAATATATCGGGACCTTTAAGCAGTTTAACAACCCTGAACAAAACATCAGCTCTGTCTAGAGCCATCACTAAAAACTCAAAGGGCCAACAACTAGGCTAATTATATTTTAGGTGGGCCCCCTCAATGTAGGCTATGCTACAGTGGACCTTATTATCCAGACAGGTAGGATAACACACATAGGTGCATAGGCTCTCGTCGTCCAGGGTGCTGGTGACAGCAATGCGGCAAAAGCCTAGGGTAAACGCAAAAAGTTCTCTTACGAGAGTATCTCTCGTACTGCGTAATATCTTACGCTATGGGGAAAACTCTTTTCCACGAGATATTGAAGCCAAAAATTATCCTTAATTTTTTATTAATGTAAAACGCTTTGCGGCAGCAAGCAGACATAGGCGAGACAGCTCGCGTGCCTATTGGCTGCCCTGCGGCAACAGCAGCAGCCTATCGAGAGAGGCTCTGCGTGACGTCACGACGAATGGGGGCCTTTCGCGCCCATATCGTCACGTCCCGCCAGAAAGGGCGTGGTCTCGCCCTATAAATAGGCTCGATAGCTGCTCTTACGTTGGTTTTCATCTCTTCAGCGAAGCCTCCCGCATCGCTGGATCCAGAGTGCGAAGCCGCGCCGTCGACCTGTAGCCTTCAGCGGGACGTGCCATCGAGTCTGGAGTCGCTGGCCTCGCGCCTTCAGCCGCCGTACCTGCTGCGCTTTCCGGCGTACATATCCTTTCCTCTGCTTAGAGTGTGTGTGTTTGCATTATTTGCCTTTTTTCTCACCCCTCTAAAAGAGCGGCGTCTTTTTAAAGATGCCTTCCTGTGGTTCTTGCCGAGCCCCACTCAGCGAAGAGGACCGCCATGTCATCTGCGTGTCCTGCCTGGGTGAGGATCACGCGGCCATCGCGCTCGCTGACGGCGGATGCCATCATTGTGAACGTTTGTCTATGGTGACTCTGCGGACTCGCCTAGCTTCGTTCTCCGAGCCCGCATCTCAGCCTGCCGTGACGCCGCGCCGCAAGAAGCGCCGCGCCCAGCGCACGCCCGAGCTATCTCCAGCCCGCCAAAGCTCGCCGGTTCGCCCGCCAGCTTCGCCGGCTTCGCTCGAGTCGCTCCCGGACGGACAGCGGCCGCCGTCTGCCGCCGCATCCGCCATCGAGTTGGACGATAACACTGAGGCATGTTCTCTCTTGGCTTCGGATAGCGAGGATTGGGCAAGCTCCGTGGACCTACCCTCCGCTAACGTTTCCCGCCAACCCTCTGGGAAGAGAGCCGGCATTGAGGCTGAGCTGATGCGTTTGCTCACCCAGGCCGTGGAAAGCATCGGCCTCGATTGGGAGGCGCCCACGCTACCGCCGCGCAACAGATTGGACGGACGCTTTCTCGGGAAAGACGAGGCTCCGTCAAAGTCTAGGCCCACGCCCTTCCTCCCGGAACTTCACGAGGAGGTTGCAAAGTCGTGGAAGGCCCCCTTTTCCGCCAGGATGCGTACCTCTACCTCCGCGGCATTCTCCGCTGTCGACGGTGCTGGAGATAGAGGATACCTCGCCATTCCTCCGGTGGAGACGGCTGTTGCGTCACATCTCTGCCCACGCTCTGCTGGACGGCGTGTTCAGACGACGCTCCCGTCCAAAGCCTGTCGGGTGACATCATCGCTGCACGGACGCGCTTACACCGCAGACGGGCAAGCAGTTTCAGCGCTGCACACGATGTCTATTCTATTCCCATTTCCCCGCGGTCTCGCTCCGCCGGACACCGCCCCCCTCACCGCGGGCCCCGGCCGAGGATTGAGATCAAGCCCGAGGCCTCAAAGTCTTCCTAGCCTCTCTAGGAAAACGATGGTGTTCAGATCCCGCTGCGGCCGGATTTCCACCAAAACTTCTCGCTCGTTCAGTTCCATGCGTTGTGACTGTCCCAGTGTATTTTGCAGTGAAGCAGCCGGTGTCTCAGCCCGCTTGCCTGCACACAAAAGCTGTTTTTACGGCTACCCAGATAAATCCAATAAAGAGTGTATTTTCTGGTCTTCCAGCCTCGGCCGATGGTGTTATGAGTGTTGTAAGAATGCCCACGTCCCAGTGCCCATTCCCACACCCAGACACAGCCCGCCACGGTGCAGGGCTCGCACAAATAAAATCGACTCCGGTCGATTGTGCAAACAATGTAGTGAACGCGCCCATATCCCAATGCCCGCTTACACTACACGCTGCGTGTCCCTCGGTTTCTGTAAAAACGAAACCAACACACATTCAGTCGGCCTTAAACGACAGTGTTTTCAGTGCAGCAAATTGTGCCCGCAGCCCCGCGCCCACATTTCCTCACAGACACGCCGAATCCCACGGGATTCGCCCCGCTCGCTCTCTCGGCGCCACCCGCCTTAGAGGAGCTGAGCGCGGCCAGGCTGCCCGCTGTGATCAGCGCGCCCCCCGCCTCGAACGCTGTAAACACGACGCTGTGTTCCCAGCACACAGGGACTCTCGTGCCGCCGCTTTCCCGCGGCCAGAGCCCAGATTTCATTCTACCCCTAGCTATTCGCGCGGATGTGTGGTCAAGGCTTCCCGGGGTATCAGAGTGGGTGCTGAACACTATAAAGAGAGGCTATTCGCTACAATTCGCTCGACGCCCTCGCCGTTACACGGCGCGCGTCGAAACTACGGTGAAAAGCTTAGTATCTCATCTACTTCGAGCCGAGATAGCGAAACTACTGAGGAAAGGGGTTATAGAACCTTTATCTCAGGCTCAGAGCGAAGGGGGCTTATACAGCAGATATTTTCTGGTACCGAAAAAAGATGGTGGGCTCAGACCCATTCTAGATCTGCGACTGCTGAACAGAACGCTCGTGAAGCGCCAGTTCAGAATGCTTACGACCAGGAAAATCCTCGCGCAAGTGCGCCAAGGAGACTGGTTCATGTCAATAGATCTGAAAGACGCCTATTTTCAAATACAAATAGCGTCCCATCACAGGCGATTCTTGAGATTCGCCTTCGAGGGCCAGGCATATCAATACACAGTCCTGCCGTTCGGCCTGTCCCTAGCACCCAGTACGTTCACGAAGTGCATGGATGCGGCCCTCGCCCCCCTGAGACTTCGGGGCATGCGAGTTTTGAACTACTTGGACGATTGGCTGATTCTAGCTCGTTCACGAACGGAGCTCATAGAACACAGGGCCGCATTACTCGAGCACCTCGAGGAGCTGGGCCTTATAGTCAATTGGGCGAAAAGCTCACTGCTCCCCAGTCGGAGAATTTCCTTTCTGGGAACAGTGTTAGACTCGCTATCCATGACGGCACGCCTGTCACCGGAGCGCGGATTGAATATTCAGCACGTCGCGAAATCCTTCCGCCACGGCTCTATAGTCCCGCTCAGAAGGTTTCAGAAAATGCTGGGTCTGATGGCTAGGCCTGTCGCGATAGTCGATAAATCGATTAATCGCACGATAAAAAAAATGACCTCGATAATTTTTCCGGCCGCGATAATTTAATTTGCATACTTGTTTGTTATCCGCGACTGAATGACAACTCTCGTTTCCTTAGCGTAAGAGAAGTGAACCCTCTTGTCAGTTGCATTGTCTTTTGTGTGGGGGAGGCGGCGCTTGTCAGTCACATGGACTTTGTGTGGGAAGGCGGGAGTGCTTGAGTCGACTGCCGAGAAGAGCGAAAAGACAAGACGCAAGTTGTGACATGGAATTGGTTTCAAAGCCAAACGCGACAGCTGCAGTGTGGGAGCACTTCGGATTCAAACCGAATGACCGTGGTGAACCACTTAACCTGAGCGAGCCGGTATGTCGCATTTGTTGTAAAACAGTATCGACTAAAACCGGTAACACAACAAACATGCACATGCACCTAAAACACAACCATCCGTTGCAGTTTTCCCAGTTGGGAAAAAAAAAAGCTACAACAGATAGGCCGTCTTCGTCTTCCCGACAGTGCAGCATAACTGGGGCATTTAGTCGACAAACGAAGTACAAACAGGACAGTGCAAAATGGTGTGCACTCACCGACAGTGTAGTTCGCTTGATTGCAAAAGAGATGCTGCCCTTTAGTATCGTCGAAAAGCCGGCATTTCGACGAATGCTGCAAACATTTGACAGCCAGTATGAATTGCCTGGAAGAACATACGTGTCACAAACGGCAATTCCACAACTGTACAACAGCATTAAAGATGACATACTAAACGAGATCAAAGACATCCAATTTTTCTCTGCCACTACGGATATGTGGTCAAGTTCAAACATGACCCCCTATATGAGCTTGACTATACACTATATAAGTGCTGACTGGAGCCTGCACTCCAAGTGTTTAGAGACCAGGTATGTCCCAGATAACCATACTGCTGACACCCTTGGAGAAAACCTGAAGTCTGCTGTAGCAGATTGGGGACTGGATGAGCACAAACTAGTTTGCATTACTACAGATAATGGTGCTAACATTGTTGCTGCAATAAGGGATCTTGGATGGCCATGGCTCAATTGCTTTGGTCACAACCTCCATCTCGCTGTGTCCCATGGTCTGGACAGCAACAAAGATCGGACAGCGCGTGCCATAGGACTCTGTAAAGGTTTGGTCAACACATTCAACCTGAGCTGGCTTAAGAGGAGAGACCTGAGGAAGGCACAGAGTGAGGCTAATCTCCCCCAACACAGTCTAATACTGGTGAGTGGTGTTTAATTCATAGATAAAATATTTATATAATATGCTCATTTCAGTTCATTTTCCCGACCGACAACCGGCGCTCGTTATCCGATTTTTATCCGTTAATATTATAAGATTATAATATTGAATTGGCATTAAGTAAAAAATAAAATTGACACTTGTCTGTGATCCGTTAAAAATAAAAATCACGGGTTTATTTTAACGTGCAAACATTCAGAACAGATCAACAACAGAACCAATGTTCCATCTAAGCTGCGCGCGTGCGTGGCCGCGCACTTCTGAAGCGGCGGCCGCGCAGAAAAGAATAAAATGCAACGCAGAGGAGAGGACTGACGCGAAATGTGTGGGGAAATCCATTTGATTGTAGTTTAAGTGAGAAATTATTTCGGTGCTCTGGTCAACCGCTATAGAGTGAAAACTGGTGAATGCAGTTTACAGGTTTCATAGAAAAAGAATGATGTGAGCGCGTGTGATTGGCAGTGAGTGTGTGTGCTGACCAAATAGCTCAATACGAGAGGCAACGAGAAACGCATTGACGTGAAATAAAATCACAATATAATGTTTTAATGCTTTGGATATATGGGAAATATATTACCATGCAGCAATATATATATATTACCATGCAGCAAAAAAAAAAAAAAAACTTTAACATAGTATTATAATCGGTCAAAATGTTTACTTTCGTTTAACGGTTCAATGGTCAATATGAGCATTAATAAAAATAATGGACATGTAAAAAGAAGTTATTTTATTTAAGAATGTTGGTAGACAAACTAATGAACAAGAACAATATTATCTTTCACACAGGATGTTGTCACACGATGGGGCACTAAGCAGAAGATGGTAGAGAGGGTGCTGGAGCAACTCCCAGCCATAAGACGTGTCCTGGTTGAAGACAAAAAACATAGCCACCTCAACCCAACCTGGCAGGATGTTGCTGTGTTAGAGTCTATCAACACAGCAATGAAACCACTGGCTGACTTCACAGACATCCTCTCAGGGGAAAAATACGTCACGGTGTCCTCAGTTAAGCCTGTGTTGGAACTGATTAAAGACGACCTACTCTCTCCAGGCCCTGATGACACTGCACTGACAGCCAGTATTAAACAAAATATGTGCAGGGTACTGACTGAAAAATACAGCTCACCTGCAATCAATGTCCTACTTAGAAAGGCCACCATCTTGGATCCAAGGTATCGTGGCAGCATGGAGGAGGCAGGTACATTGGATGATGTCAAACATCAGCTTGTGCAAGAGCTACTGGACTTAGGACCAGAAGAAAGTGGAGAAGGTACAAGTGGTGAGAGCTGCAGCAAAGCCACTGGAGGAAACGAGGATGAACCTACTGCTCCCGCACTCACCAAGAAGAAGAGGCTGAGTGACCTTCTTCAAAACAGAAGAGCTCGTAATCTCAGTCAGGCACAGGCCCAGGCTGCATTTCCAAAAAGAGTGCAGGCTGATGCAGAGCTGACTAAGTTCCTCCAAGAGGATGCAATTGATGCATCTTGTGATCCATTGGTGTGGTGGCATGACAATCAAAGAAGATATCCTTTGATGGCCAAGTTGGCCCAAAAATACATGTGCATTTGTGCTACAAGCACCAGCTCTGAGAGAATGTTTAGCACAGCTGGCAACATTGCTACTCCTGAGAGATCCTGCCTTAAGCCACACAAAGTCAACATGTTGGTATTTCTTGCACGGAATCTGCCATAAAATCTCTATCTCTCTCTCTCATCATTGGTGAACTGTACATAGACTGCAATTCACTTTTTTTGCTGGAGAAATTATTTTGCAAACGTTTTTTGCATATGGCTTGAGGCTTTTTTGTTTGTTTGTTTACAAAGCTCCTAACAGGCAGTTTTGCCTGTTATGGAATGCATGTTGAGCCTATTGTTTATTATTTTTTGAAGTGCAATTTTGTTTACATCCATTTTATTTATTGTTTTTGGTATTTATTCAAGTGCATTTTTTGTTAACAGAGACTGAGAGTCCATTGCTTTTATTGTTTTTGGTTGTTTTTTTCATTGTTATTGTGGATATTTAAAATGTTTTTTAATGCACTGCCATTTTCAGTGTTAAATAGTCTTTGGAAATAAAAGTTTATTGAATTTTGAAAGGTGTATGTGCATTATTATGCCATTATCATTATTCTAGATGAAAATGGTCTCAGATCGACAATATTATCGTTTATCGCGATAATTTCTTGGACAATTTATCGTCCAGCAAAATTTGTTATCGTGACAGGCCTACTGATGGCCTCAGCAGCCTCCGTACTCCAGTTGGGCCTGCTCCGCATGCGCCCACTGCAGCTATGGCTAAAAGCACGAGTTCCCCCCAGGGCGTGGACCGCAGGTCTATTTCGCCTCAGGGTCGACCTTCAGTGCATTTCGGCTCTGAAACCATGGAAAGCAACCGACTGGTATCAGTCAGGTGTGAGTCTGGGGATCCCCTCGAGTGTGAAGGTGGTGTCTACGGACGCCTCCACATCGGGGTGGGGAGCGCTGCTCGAGGGCAGACCTCTAGCTGGCCTATGGTCAGTACGGGAGAAGCTCCTTCACATAAACTGCTTGGAATTAATAGCAGTCGACAAAGCGCTACGGCGCTTCTGTCCCCAGATAAAAGGCCACCACGTATTGGTCCGGTCGGACAACATGTCAGTGGTGGCGTACATAAATCGCCAGGGCGGCGTCAGGTCCCGAAACCTTTACAGGCTGACGGAACGCCTCCTGGTCTGGGCTCAGCACAACCTGCTCTCGCTGAGAGCGGCGCATGTGCCTGGTCACCTAAATGTGGGGCCAGACAGGCTGTCCAGAAACAACATCCCAGCAGGAGAATGGTCTCTGCACCCGCAGACGATCCAGCTGCTGTGGGAAACGTTTGGCAAAGCGCAGGTGGACCTGTTCGCGTCCCAAGAAAACGCTCACTGCCCGAGATTCTTCTCGAAAAGCCGGGACGCGCTGGCCCATGTTTGGCCCCGCCGCCCCCTATATGCTTTTCCCCCTGTCTCCTCCTGCCTCAGGTGTTGGAGCGAATCAGGAGAGAGGGATGCCCAGTGCTACTCATAGCTCCGCTCTGGACAAACCAGTCGTGGTTCCCTGTCCTGATGCAGCTGACCAGCGCTGCCCCATGGCCTTTAACGTTGAGGAGAGACCTCCTCTCTCAGGCGGAAGGCTCGATTTGGCATCCTCGCCCGGATTTGTGGTCCCTGCACGCATGGGCCATCAACGGGTACCCGCTGACCTCCCAGAGGGAGTGTTAAACACGATCGCGCAGGCTAGAGCCCCATCTACCAGACGGCTCTACTCCTCGAAGTAGTCTGTGTTCTCTGTTTGGTGTCAAGCGCAGAGCTTTTCACCTGTAGACTGCGGGGTTACGGAAGTGCTTTCCTTCCTTCAAGAGCTACTGGATAAGGGCAGGACCCCTTCCACGCTCAAAGTATACGTGGCGGCCATAGCAACGTTTGCAAAACCAGTGTCTGGCCAGTCACTAGGAAAGAACGACTTTGTCGTGCGTTTCCTTAGAGGAGCTCGGAGGCTAAACCCTCCCAGGCCCCCTTCAGTCCCGACATGGGACCTTTCCATGGTCTTGGAGGCCATGAAAGGTGCCCCATTCGAGCCAATCCAGTCGTCAGACATGAAACACTTGTCTTTCAAGACAGCGTTTCTTATGGCTCTCGCTTCAGTGAAGCGCGTAGGGGACTTGCAAGCGCTTTCAGTGAGCGCGTCATGCATGGAGTTTGGACCTAATGACTCAAAGGTCATACTCAAACCGAAGCACGGCTACGTGCCAAAATCCCTCAACACACCGTTCAGGGCCCAGGTGATTTCCCTGTCTGCCCTTCCGGTTCTCAATGAGGAGAAGGACACGAGTCTCCTTTGCCCTGTCAGGGCACTAAGGGCTTATGTGTCCCGCTCGTCTGGTTTCAGACAGACTGAGCAGCTTTTCGTTTCGTTTGGCGGCCGTGCTAAGGGACTTGCCGCTTCAAAATAGAGCCTATCCAGATGGATAGTCGGTGCCATAGCGCTGGCTTACACTTCTAAGGGCCTACAGTGCCCTTTGGGTGTTAGAGCGTACTCCACAAGAGGCATGGCCTCCTCGTGGGCATGGTCTAGCGGGGTTACCCTGCAAGATATTTGTATGGCCGCGGGCTGGGCCTCGCCGTCTACATTTATAAAATTCTATAACCTGGAGGTTCCCGCCTTACAAGCTAAGCTTTTGGCGGTATAAAATTCAGTGCTATCTGCCCGCTGTGCGGCTCGGATACTGAGTTTGACCTGCGTATTGCTCACTGACCGGTACAGCAGCTCATTAAAATGTTGACACACATGTGGCCACCCAGTTCAGGCTGAATGTTCACCCTGACGGTATGGTCTATTTGTCACATGATTAGCTCCTTTCGGATGCTATTTTACAGGGAATGATGCTTCTAGCCTCTCTTCCCTCACTCTCTGTGAGTTTATGGTGATTATGCACTATATGCGCCCCGGGCTTCGGCCCCTGGGACTTTGGTGTTGGATCCCTACCAGCACGGCGTGTTGCATTGTGTTCCCCATAGCGTAAGATATTACGCAGTACGAGAGATACTCTCGTAAGAGAACGTACTCGGTTACTAACGTAACCTCGGTTCTCTCTAGAGAGGGAACGAGTACTGCGTATCTTGCCATGCTTGGAATACGCTCTGGTTCGCTCCGGCGATGAAAACCAACGTAAGAGCAGCTATCGAGCCTATTTATAGGGCGAGACCACGCCCTTTCTGGCGGGACGTGACGATATGGGCGCGAAAGGCCCCCATTCGTCGTGACGTCACGCAGAGCCTCTCTCGATAGGCTGCTGCTGTTGCCGCAGGGCAGCCAATAGGCGCGCGAGCTGTCTCGCCTATGTCTGCTTGCTGCCGCAAAGCGTTTTACATTAATAAAAAATTAAGGATAATTTTTGGCTTCAATATCTCGTGGAAAAGAGTTTTCCCCATAGCGTAAGATATTACGCAGTACTCGTTCCCTCTCTAGAGAGAACCGAGGTTACGTTAGTAAACAAGTACGTTTTTTTCTCTCCTGAGCCAGGACGACTATTCTTACCCCATAGTCCATTTTAGGGTGGTCCGTTCTCCTGTCACGGTGTGGTGTTGGTAGAAGAAAGGCGAACAGGCAAAAAGCTCCAATACAATTACTTTTAGTTACAAATACTTCAGGCAGGTACAGACAGGCAGGATAACACACACGCTAAATAAGACTAAAACAGACCAAGACTGAATGAACTGAAGGGAACTAAATACAGACACTGATTAACATTGATTGGTGAATACAGGTGAAACAGATAATGATTAACAAGACAGAGCTACAGATGAACTAATGAAGCAGACTGATCTCATGAAATAGCGTGTATAACACGCCAATTCGTATTTCCATTTTTGGCGTGCTATCAACACGCATAATCGCTTTTCAGCGTGTTTATGAACGCCGTTGACTTAACGTTACATTACTGTATTAATAAATATATGACCTACCCCAACCCCGTCCCTAAACCTACCCGTCACTGGGGTTAATACCATTAATAAGTGTTCTCCTACCATCCTAGGACAAAAAATATCGCTCGCCAGATGTAGATCTAGGTTTTTCTTCGTTTCGCTCGGACATTTAACAGCGTGTACATACACGCGGAATCACTCGGACATTTAACGGCATAGATATACACGCATACACGCTAGGGCTGGGTATTGGCAAGGGCCTCACGATACGATACATATCACGATACATGGGTCACGATACGATATATCACGATACGATACGATACATATTGTGATATATTGCAATAATTTTAAAAAAAATATCCAAAATGTAAATGAATATACAACTTGCTATGTTCCACCTGGGGTATTCAGGTATGTGACAGCAGACAAAAAACTTATATTCTAATTTATTCGCAAAGGTATATGCGTTGTACAGTCACTGAACAGTGAACACACTGAAATGTATGAAATGCAGATCACTAAAAACTAAAAATGTAGATGCCACAAAAATTACAGCAAAAAGAAAGAAATGGCAGAGAAATTTCCTATTTATTAAAAGAAAAAATATTTTTTATATAAGTGTGAGTTTTCCTACATCTTGAAACTCAGGTTTAAATGGGGGTAATTTTTAAAGGATGAATAAATAATGTTTTGGTCATCACATTAAAAATGACATTTAAATATATATTTATTTATATAATATTTATATAATATTTGAGTTTTGAAGTGCTGGCAAAAGATGTGTGAAGTACTTGAAAGCATTTCACTATTCCAGCCAAACTGGTTACAATTAGTTTGTTACCATGGTGAATGTTGCTGATCTGTGGACTGTGGACTAGCCTAGTTCATTCACGGCACAATGTTTCTCCTGGTTTCCATGTCAGCGCTGTTTGATCTAATAGAGATCTACGGTTAATAACGGAGAAATGTGAATGCTTCTCTAGATCTCGCAGCGATGTTATTACTTCAGTGGCGAATTCAAATGCTTTCTTTACTGGATCTCTTAGCGCTGTGTAGTAACAGTGTCCCTTGATCGAGATCGGCTCGCGCTCATAGAGCTCGCGCTGCACAGATCTAGGTTGCTGGTCCCGAACTGATAAACGTGAAGCACAATATAATGAGTAGCGCAGTTTCGTTCCGCTTTCATTACGTTTGCCATGTGATGTTGCGCAACGTTTTGGTGGTCGCGCTCGCGCCAGCGCGGATTTTGTCGGCAGGAAAAATGGTCCAAGGAATCGTTCGGTTTGTATGCGTACCGAACCGGAAGCCTCGAACCGAAACGGTTCAATACGAATACATGTAACGTTACACCCCTAGCACACGCACATGCACACACACACACACACACACACACACACACACACACACACATAGCACTGATGACCGGTGTCTGCACGCGAGAAAGACCGGTGTCTGCGCGTGAGAGAGATCTATCGGCTAAAAGCCATTAGCACACACACACACACACACAAACACACACACAGCACTGATGACCGGTGTCTGCGCACGAGTGAGACCAGTGTCTGCGTGCAACATCTACAGGAACGGAGGTTGTAGTTCACCAGGTCACACCCCGTTTGAAACGTGACTTAAAAAGTTTTTTTTTTTTTTTTTTTTACATCGATTTTTTGAGCTGGAAATCGATGTTGTATATCACGAATATAAAAATCGCGATATATTGCTGTATCGATTTTTTAGCACACCCCTAATACACGCGGATAGCTCAAAATGCGTATAGATAACACGCCACTTGACTTGAAAGTGGCGTGTATGTTTACGCAAAAGTCATGATGTCATGTTGAATGAAGACACGTGACATGAAGACAGCAGACAACTGTGACGGATACACTCATGTCACAATTCAATACATATAACGATACTGAACTCACAATACGATATTATTGCGATATCCCAAGACATTGAAAGAAGACAATTTTTTTTTACTGTTGATTAAAATGCTAAATTTGGTTTTCCATTGGTTTTAAATTTGGTTAATCAAACCAGAATAAAAGTCTAGCCTACATAATTCTGAAAATACAGAATTATTTTAGAAGAATATGCAAATATTCCCCCATTGCATTATTGTATTCTATTCAACATTATAGGAGTTTAATGTAGTACTGACACTAAAACTCTGAGAACTTTTATTATGGGTGAATTATACACAATACATAGTAACTATCCACGATACATATTGTTGCATTTTTGTATTGCGATATATTGTGACACGATATATTGTTACACCCCTATTTAGTAGCCTACATTTCACTGTGGATCATTTGGTAAATTTCGGCCCAGGCTTTGCAAACAGACTTGCCAGTCTGACAGTCTAACAGTTTGATTCAAAGATTCAGTTCAGTCCGATTTGTGTGCAAGTAGATTCTCTGGAAAATGCATTGGTATTGTAATATATCACCACTTTTTCAATGTCCCTAGGCTTGCATACCATTTTCATGATATATACAGTACTTAGCCCTACTATACATTATGTTTTTCCAAAATAAATTACATTGTTGGGCATATCAGTAATAATTATTTCTAATATATCGTTTTTTTCAATTATTACATGTATTTTAACAATTATAATAAAGGTTTTTAGTGTGACCCTCATGTTAATGTTCACTCTGTTATTTTTGACTACTTTCCCTTCAAATGAAAGTTGGAAAGTTAAATGGCATCATATCATAGAGAAGCCATCTGATCACCTCTTTGGAGGGAAAACAACTTGGGTGAGTGAGATTTTTATTTTAACTGTCTATTTTTTAGTAATTTTATCTTTCAAATTTGATGTGGTCAACCTCAATACGTCCACTCTCTTAAGGTAAATATAGGGGGAAAAGTTATATTTAATAGAAAATCATATTTTTAAAAATACAATTTTAAAACCCATGCAATCAGACATGATTTCTCGGACATGCTGCACTGGCTGATTTAAGGTCAGAATGTCCACTCTGTTAGTGTACCCCCTGTTAAATCAGAATACCTAACAGAGTAATTTAGTAATTTATGTAAATTGAAGTTCTTCTTTGGTAATGTTTTATATATGGTTTCCAATCAAAATCCAGTTCAAACTAAAGTAATATCTGGTTGTATGTGAGAGATAGGAAATCATCCATCCATCAATTTTATATACCTGCCCAGTGTACACCCTATTTCTATTTTGTCCACCCTGTTAGGCAGTTTGTTTGTTTTTTACAATAATGTCATAAAAAAGCAATATAAATACTAAAAATTTACCAATAATGTAGTACTTTAAAAAAAAGTAATCAGAAAAGTCTTCTAGGCATTTGTATCTAAAAAAAAAAAAAAAAAAAAAAAGTAATACATGTAGCATAATACATATTATTTCCTGATCATTTAACGTCTATGTTTTAAAGTTTTAAACACAATGCCCATAAATTAGAATCATACGTATTTAAATTGTTGGACAAAACAAGGTGGAGATTTTTGATCTGTCATTCATTAAATTTATTTAATAAATGGTTCACCCGCGCTTGACCAATATTATTTTTCAAATGTTTTACATGTTTTACAATTTATTTTAAAAACTGAGCTTGATTTTCTAATTGTATGATGTCCAAATGCACCGAATACCAATGACCCCGTTACATATCTCAGCCACTTTAGACATCAACATGTGCACCGCGAAATGTAAGTGTTAAAGCTCTAATAAACTTAGAATTCATATCTGCCAAACAAACAACTTTCATTTGATGAAATATAATATTGTGATCATTTGCACGTGACTGTGTATTCAGAGGGAACGCGACCACCGCAGTTAAACAGACCAACTTTGAACACATCGATACATTAATTCATTGCATCTTATCTGTGGATTCACTGAAAATAATTAGTAATTAAATCTTTATTGCTAGCATAAGGATGCTGTGTTTCTCGCACACCCCTGATCAACTTTTACTGGGGAAAGCTGATGTCAAAACACATTTCCTCAAGCATCATATGAGCAAAAAAATACACTCACTCACCCCTTTTCTGTCCACCAATCCGTGCCTTTGCAGCTGATATGAAAACAAAAATGCGAAATGTTGGATTTCTGAATAATCCAATGCGAGATGCTCGCTGTTTCTACCAACTTCTCCCACAGGACGCAGTTTTATTTCCAGTCATTTGATAGCAGCTTTAGGTGACCGTTTCGCCGCCGTGTGGTCAGAGCTGGTGTTACATTTAGCAACAGGTGCATTTCTGACCCCCAGGGTGCCACAAGGGGTGCTAGGGGTCCCAGAGCCGTTAAATATGACGTTTTTTAATGAATTAAAGAAAATAAATAAATAATATTTTTGCTTATATAAATAAATAATAAATTAATACATTAACAAAATAAATAAATAATTTTTATAAAATATAAAAAAACAAATACTAAAAAAATTAAATACTAAAAAAATATATATAAAATATTTATATAAAAAATAAGTAACTAATGTCACACAGCGGCTCATAGCCTATGGCAAAAATGAGGGGACACGAACAACAGGTATAACCAATCAAAAAGGTTTTCCTTATTGTAAACCAAAAAACTAGTAACTTTAAACAAAGAAAAAGAAATGAGGTGTGACTGTGAGAACGTCATAATGAAACGTGTATGTAAAGTGCAGGGATGCGTGAATCTGTGTGTGTGAACATGACTGAGTGGAATCTAAGTAAAACTACAAAGGAACAAACAAAACAGGATCATACCTGGTAGTGTTGTCACGATACTCGAATTTCTAACTTCGATACGATACCTTGAAAAATATCGATATTCGATACCATTTTCGATACCACAGAGAAAAAAACTGCCACAATATTAATTTTTTTTAAAAATTTGATTTAAAGCTAAATATAACAAGTCTAGAACATGACAATGAGGTATGCCTATATTTTATATGAACAAAATGTCCTGAGGTAGTGCATTTGTTCAAAAGCCTCTCAGATTGCCATTGCCACATTAAAAAAAAAAAAAAAAAGTGAAAGTAAATAAAAAGTGCAATCTTTTGTATTTCCAAGTAAAATCAAATCCAATCTCAATGTCAACAAAAGATACTTAAACGTCAAACAGGGGAGGGGTGGGGTTTTTGACTAGCTTTCATAAGGTCTCTCGCTCTCTCCCTCTCTGCCGTGCGCACGCTATGTATGTTGTGTGCGCGCTACCTATGTTATGCGCGCAGTATGTTCTGTCTCGCATGAGCGCTATAGATTCCTGCTATCAATATGCGGGAGACTCCCGGAACTTCCAGGAGACTTGGTATGTCTGGCTTCATATCAAAAATATTTCCAGATAGCACTCCTGCTGTGTTCTTTATCAACCAAAACTGGTCGCGGGGGCTCCGCATGCAATCGCCATATTTCCATTCACATCTGCTATTTAACCAAAGCAAATGAGACGAGTGCGAGTGTGCGTGTGTGTGGTGTTTGTCACCGCGCCTTTGGAGAGAAGGGAAAGTGACAGCTCGGCTAGCATCGATACTTCGGGAAATTAGTATTGGTACCGTTCAGATATTTCAGTATCGATATTTATCGAAATATCAATATTTTTGACAACACTAATACCTGGAAAAGCAGAGAGAGAGAGGCAAGAGTGGTTAGTGAGGCAGTTTAATACCCTGAGCCCAGGTGGCTCCAATCACTAACTACCCTCCTCTGCCTGCAGGAGGAACCACCCCTGCAAGGCAGAGGAGCGGCCGTGACACTTAAAATGAGGTACCCTCAGCCCAACCCTCAGCCCAAAATTTGTCGCAACATATTTATAACAATCAAAAGTTCCCCAAAAAGAATTTTTAAAAAAAACCAACGCATCAGGCGCTGGTTGGGATTTTGCAGGGACTTCAGAAAAATGAGTGGGTTGTGGTCAATGCACACAGTTAAAGGGGTCAAACTGGAACCAACATAGACTTCAAAGTGATGTAGACCCCAAATGAGTCCCAAAGCCTCCTTATCAAATAAAGAATAGTTTTGCTAATACGTATTACATTTCCGGGAGAAGAAACTGACTGGACACTCAACATTGTCATCATTTTCCTGGAGAAGCACAGCCCCAGCACCGATTTGACTGGCGTCTACCTGCAATTTGCTGCTGCTGCCAACATGGGTGCCAAACACAAAAGAGCCTTAACTGCATCAAATGCCTCTTGTTACTGGGATAAAGTGGACCAGATAAATTCAGCCTTGGCCTTCAACAGATCGGTCAGTGGGGACACTACAATCGAAAAGTTTTAACAGAAAGCACGTTAGTACCCCGCCATTCCCAGGAAGCGCATCAGTTCTTTCTTTGTGGAGGGCTGTGGGAGCGGCTCCACAGCCAGGACCTTGGCTTCTACGGGACAGACAAAACCCTGACAACCTTGCCTAGGTATGTGACTGTAGCTTTGGCAAACTCACACTTTGCCAAATTGATAGTCAACCTGGCCCACACCAGTCTTTCGAACAGGGCTGGCACTCTACGGACATGCTCCTCCCAGGACTCGGAGTAGACAACCACGTCGTCCAAATACACGGTACACCCTTCCAGACTTGAGACCACCCGATTCATCAGCCTCTGGAAGGTGGCGGGAGCATTCTGCAAGCCGAAAGACATCACTGTATAAGAGAACAAACCAGATGGAGTTATAAAGGCAGCAATCTCACGAGCTCTTTTGGTAAGGGGTACTTGCCAATATGCCTTTAAAAGATCAAATTTGCTAACATACTTTGCTGACCCAACTTGATCAATACAGTCCTCCATCCTAGGAAGAGGGTGAAGGTCTGCTTTAGTAACATTGTTTATTTTTCTATAATCAGTGCAGGGTCTGAAAGTGGAATCAGACTTTTTGACAAGACAGGGTGAAGCCCAAATTTGAACAACGTGGCTCAGCAATACCACTGTCCAACAAATACTGCACCTTTTTCAAATTGCCGTCTCTTCTCCTCAGATACACGATAGAATCTGTTTGATAGGCTTAGGATCTCCAATGTCCATGTCATGCTCAAATAAGTGAGTTTGCGATGGGGTGTCAGAAAACAAATCGGGGTAGTTTCTGATAAGAGCTGCCAATTCATCACGTTTCTCAGAGTCTAAATGATCTAGCAAAACCCCAAGTTTTTGGGAGTTTTTCAGCCGACCTTGCAAAACCTCATCCGAAACCATAACTACCTCATCTCCTCCCTCCACAAAGTTAAAGCCACCATATGCGGTGACTGGAGCGGCAGTCAACGCTGACCTCACTGCTGGAGTGGCCTCAACGTTGCTTAGACTATGGGAATGATAACATTTTAACAGGTTATCATGGCACAATTTAGAGGACTTCCTATTACCAGGGGTCTTAATTAGATAGTTCAAATCTGACACTTTGCGCAGCACAGTAAAAGGACCACAGCATTTTGCCTGAAAAGGTGAACTTACAAGAGACCAAAAGAACGAGTACAGGATCACCGGAACTAAACTCACGCAGCCTGTCTGTCATATCTCCGTTTTATTTTATTTTGAGAATGTTCTAGTTTTTCTTTTGCCAGTTCACCAGCCCTATACAATTTCCTATACAGAACCTGATTGACCAACAACCATCCTGCAGCACTGCTAAAGGCCCACGCACCTTATGACCAAACACTAAGTCATTAGGGCTGAACCCTGTGCTTTCCTGCATTACTTCACGAGCAGCTAGTAGCAGCCAAGGTAACCCCTCCTCCCAATCTGCAGACAGTCCTGTACAGCATGCACGAAGCAAGGATTTTAAAGTTTGATGAAAATGTTCCAAAGCTCCCTGGCTCTGGGCATGGAACACAGTAGACTCATTGGCCCTCATTTATCAAAAGTGCGTACACCAAATTTCCAGCGTACACCTGGCGTACACCCAAAACCACGGTGACTTTGATATTTATCAATATGGACGTTATCGTACGGCACGCTCAAATCCCACGCCAGCTCAGGAGGTGGTGTACGCACGTTTTAAGTTAGTGTGGAAATGCGCAGAGAAACAATTCCTAACACCACAAAACGCATTGACAAACTAAAAGATATGATATATTATGACCCACTGTAAAAAAAAACAACAACAACAAAGTAGGCTAATTATAAACTTCAGTGTTTATTTTTGTGCAACATGGACTTCAATGTTTAATTTGTGATTTTACCAAAGCATTTGATTTGTAGGCATATGTATTCCTTCAGTTGCGAGCCAGTGCGCTTTACCTGACGTTTCAGGGTGGTGCGCACGGACTCAGTAAATGAAAGGCTTTCAATGACCAGAAAATAATTCAGAATGACAAAATAATAAAAATGACATTATTCTTCTTTCAAATAATAGGCTAATATTAATAATAACAACATTCTTCTTCTAAATAACAATAAGAGTAATAAAAATCATAAAAATAAGAAGATCTTCAGTGCCGAAACGCGCCTCTTTGTGGCGATCTTTAAAGATCTTGGCACTGAAGATTTTTTTTCACCTACAATAAACAAGAAAACTCATGCTTAACTTGATCACTATTGGTCTATATTAAGCAATAAAACATTCTGATCTGCTGGTGTGCGCTTCTCAACCCCCACACTATTAACATAACTCGTAATTTAGGTTGAATTAATCCCACTTTAACCTTTAATCCCACTCTTTAAACTCCCAAATAAAACAATTTTATTTCTTTCCACTTCTCTGGTGAATGGTCTCGATCTCCAGATTCTCCACGTCGGAGAAGTTTCTCTTCTTTGCCGTCTTCCGTGTGTCCATGGCGTAAAATGAGGCCGTGGGGGAAGCGGAGACTTGAATATATAGGGGCGTGTTATTCTAATGACGATCGTTTTCAGCCGCGGCATTTATCAAGGACAGGTATTGCGTACACCTAGATTTCAAAGGTACGCACAGCTACATAAATCAGGCGGTGAGAGGAGTGTAAGCATAATCTTACGCCAACATATACGCCCTTTTCTACGCAAGAATGATAGGCCATCATGAGGGCCAATGTGTTTAACTTGAGAACCTGAGCAAATAAATGGGAGGTAAAGTTAGACACCTGATCTGACTGGGTGATGTTTGGAATCCCAAATGTTAAAATAAATTGGGTTAATGCTTTAACTACTGATTTTGAAGTTATGGTACGGAATGAAAAAGCTGCCGGATATCTAGTTGCTTGACACATAACAGTTAATAAGTAGCTATGACCTGACTTTGACCGTGGTAAAGGCCCAACACAATCGATAATAAGATGCTCAAAAGGTTGCCCTATGGCTGGTTTTGGATACAAAGGTGCTGGCTTTACAACTGGTTTGGCTTGCTTGTGCGCTGACACATATGACAAGTTAACAAGTTAATAAACTGAGCTACATCCTGCTTTAAACGTGGGCAGAAAACATAACGGAGTATGTGATCATAAGTTTTACGAACACCCATATGACCTGCCACATCACAATGTGAAGTTTGCAACACTTTATTTTGCAAAGTAGTAGGTACAACTATTTAAAATACTGGTTCTCCTAGAACCTGATCATAGTGTGGAACCCATTTCCTGACCAACAGTCCATCAGGAAGAAAACACGGAGTACTATTCCTCACCACTGAACCAAGAAAAACTTTATCAAACAGATCGGCCAAGGTAGTATCGTCCTTTTGCTCAGCCATCAATGAATCTCTGTCTAGAGTTTATCTGGCAACTCAAGACTATCTGGCTAACTCTCAACCTCCTTACAAGAGGCAGAGCAGGTAACAGCACAAACTGGAAAGACCTCAGGAGGCACTGAAGGTTGCTTCTTAAAAGATGTTTAGTTTTCCATCTGCCCACACCTTACTACCTGCCAAGTCATTCCCAAAAATAATGTGGACTCCCTTTAGGCAACTGGGGTCTAACCCCAACAGCTACATCACCCTCTACCAGACCACATTTTAGGGTAACTTCACGTAAAGGAGAAGAGAATGGAACTAAACCCATGTCGCGTATCATCACACAACTGCCATTATCAGACTCCTTAGAGAACGACAAAATACCAGAAATCCAGAATAAACTAATCTAAAGTGTCTCTTAAAATCTTAATTGGAACATTTTGGTTGCAATCTACCAGGGACACTACACCATCATTGGGAAGACTGAGAACCAAACCCAACTACTGGCTGAAAAAGCTCACCCTGGTGGTCAGAGGCTATAACAGTAGCTGCCATCACAGCAGGTTTAACTTGACTTGACTTTTTTATTTATGATTTCAGCAGAGGACAATCTTTCTTTCCAATGTCCTTCAACTAAACAGTAGCGACATGTATTAGCATTAAAGGGGGGGTGAAATGCTGTTTCATGCATAGTGAGTTTTTTACACTGTTAAAGAGTTGGGTTCCCATGCTAAACATGGACAAAGTTTCAAAAATGAAGTTGTAAGTTTGATGGAGTATTTCTGTTCCAAAAATACTCCTTCCGGTTTGTCACAAGTTTCGGAAAGTTTTTTTTCGAATACGGGCCTACGTGACGTCAGGTGGGGCGGAATTTCCTTATAAGGGTCTTATGGGCACTTCTCCCGGAAGGGCGCGCGCGCAGCTGTAGCCTAGTGCGTGCGAGAGATCAGAGAGATCAGAGCTGGGCTCGGCTGCGCTGCAATAAAAAAAAAGGCACAAAAAAAGGGTGTTTTTGGTTGCCAGGGCAAGACAACACTGCACAAATTTCCAAAGAACCCAGCATTAAGGGACCTGTGGATGGATTTTGTTTTTCCAGAGCAGCAACGGAGTTGTGCAAGTGTTCTGGTTTGTTCCCTTCATTTCGACGGTAATAGTTTTATAAACAAGGCCCAGTTCGACGCCGGACTTGCAGATCGCCTAATACTTAAAGATGGAGCAGTCCCAACGATAAAGGTTCACGGTCGTGCGTTGGAACCGCAGACGGTGAGTAAACTGCTTCAAATGTCTGTGTGTTGTTAACTATCGGCGTGTAACGTTAAGCACAGCAAGTAAACAACATGATCACGTACAGTTAATGTATCGATGGAGCATGCGATGTATGGTGTGTGTGTGTTTGTGTGTTTAAATACATTTGTTTAGCTGGCCACTGTAGGTGTCAGTTTGTTTATTGTAAAAATAAATCATGTCCTCATAAACCACAAGTCTGTTTGTTTACAACACACGCAAAAGCTTCGCGCGCTCCCGCCCACACGGCACGCCTCCACCGCTCTGCTTTTTCCGGAAAGACTCGGTACAGCCTATCTTTCTTTTATAAATATAATAAAACTAAAGGCTTTTTGGAGGTATGAAGGATGCAATACTACTCTATAGGTACTCAAGATTAACATGAGATTGAGTGAAACTGAGTGTTTCACCCCCCCTTTAACTGTTGCTTTAGTAAAATAATTTTTATGGTGCATGTCACTGTTTGACTCAAAATGGCTTATATGTGTTAGTCTGTACTCATCTGCAAGGATTGCGGCATCACTTGTAGACTTAACTTTACACTCATTAATGTATAACCTGATCAGACACAGAAGTTTTGAACTGTTTTAACGCAAGTTAGACAGACCCTCAAAAGTGCTAACTTCAGAAGCTGTACACCAACGATTAAAGGACAAGTTCGGTATTTTACACTTAAAGCCCTGTTCTAAGATCGTTTCTGATGAAATAGAACGGTTAAGATTAAAATTTGGACACATGCTGATGTCCCGAGAAATTTCGGTTTCTATGGTCTTGTCACTTGTCACAGGCGGCTCATAGCCTGTGGCAAAAATGAGGGGACACGAACAGTAGGCTATAGTATAGGCCAATCAAAATGTTTTCTTTATTACAAACCAAAAACTGAATCTCTGTGTGTGTGAACACGACTGAGAGGAAACCAGAAACTAAATAAAACTACAAATGAACAAAACATGGAAATGGAATGGGAAATGCTGGACAGGTCTGCAGCACAGATGTCTGCTTTTAATTGGTTGATGGACAAAATCACATTCCCTGACCGGGAATCGAACCCGGGCCGCGGCGGTGAGAGCGCCGAATCCTAACCACTAGACCACCAGGGAAGGCATTGCGCCACGGACCCCTCCACTCCATCCGAATTATGCTTCCAACTTCCAAGTGGTCAGTAACTGCCCTCCAGAATTTAAACTCGGCATGAAATGCTACAATAATAATAAATAAATAAACTTAGTTAGCATACTCCCACTGTTGTATATAAGTGACGGGATTGCTCACTAGTCTAACTGCCAGCATGAAATGTTCGAGCAGCCATATTGGTACCAAACAAACGCAAGAGGGCATCATTAACTTACAGCCAAAAACTTGACATGAAATCACCTGGAAATCACCCGATTTGCAGCGGATCAGTGGGAAAGGATTTCTTTATTTGATATATGTATGTAAATTAATTATTTCGCAGTTTTAGTCTTCTCGGGGAGGATAAGCGACATGAATCGTTAAGATAATATTGCACACTGGTAAACTTACACAAAGATATATTTCATGATGTAAGTTACAATTATTAGCTAAGCATGAATCTGGATGAGCAGAAATTGATTCGAATATACAAATATCACAAAACATAGCCCCTATTATTATATTGCACTATGCTGTATTGAAAGCGATGGTAAATGCTTGTAAATAAGCTTCGCGTCTTTAAATCCATAAGCAGTCAATGTTATTTCTCTGAATAAGTTATGAAGCTTGCGTGTTATTTAAATGTCTTTTTGTTGACCAACATCAATGTTAGGGAAAGTCACTTTTAAAAGTAATGTTACACCCTAAAAAAGTAACTAATTAAGTTTTTGTATGGAAAGTAATGCATAGGCTACGTTACTTTTTCTTACCTGGTCTGGGTTTGTTTTTTTTAAAAGTCTTTTCACATCAAAAGTGCAATTGATAAGCCCCAAGCTGAAGGAAATGCAAATTCACACCTGTATAGTAGAAAACGCAGCTCAAACAAACCTTTCAGCTGTACTGCCATTCTGGAATAGGATGCAGGCAAACTCAACACTTATTTCAGCATTAAAAACAAGTAAAATAAACATGTGGTGTTTATCTAAAGTCCTTTTTGCTTATTACTATATGGTTTAATTGGATAATCGAAGGTCATCAGCAAACTTAAGACATTGGTTAATAAATTTATTTGTGTTCAACATTTAGTTATTGCAGGTTTGCGTATGATCTGATTTTGCATTTCACCGTTAGAAATCATTTTGAGGAATACTGAATCTGTTTTTGTGCAAGTGAGATGAGTAAGTGCATGCTCACATTTAATCTAGAACTACAATAAGCATCATTTACACAGGGCACAGAACGCCTCTACACCTCACGAATGGGGACATGCGAGCTGTCAGAGAATAAATGGGAAAATAAAGTAACTTGCATTACTTATTTGAAAAAGTAACTCAGATATTTTGTTGTAAATTTAAAAGTGAATGACTTGTACACACTCCAACACTCAATCAACCCACAGGGAAACAGATATTCATAGCTCAAATACAGTCAATGAATTACATTTGTACATTTCTGCCATTTTTATAAACAACTGGATATGTTTCATGAGAGTATCTGTTCTTACACTCAAATACTGGTCAGCCACTTGTCGATTCTAGTAGTATTTTTTTGTAGAAATTTTGTTGTATTTTATATTACCTTAAAGTTGAATCAGTTGAGGCAAATAAACTTGCATTTGACCATCGACAATGCTGGACTCATTAAGCAACACAAACTGCAGCTTGGTCAGTAAAAGGACAGGCTGAGTCAAACAATTACTTTATTTATGTTCAGGTAAAAACATGAACCTGATGCAGTAAATTATTGCAGATCTTAGAAACCAGCACATGAACATTGAGGACAGGAGAGCACACAGCAGCACCTCCTCCTGGCCACAGACTGCAGTGCACACCACGGTTTGTTCCAAGCCAGCAGTGCAAAAATAAACTACAGCAAGAGGAAAAAAAGAAACAATAGAAAATAAAAAAAAGCAGACAATCCCACCTCAAACCGGGTGTGAAACCTGCATATAAACTTTATTTTATTTAATGAACTTTTTTTTTTTCCTTTTTCTTTTTGAAATGCAATCTGGCCATGAAACCATAAAATAAGACCAGCCAATTCTTTTAAATGAATTTCTTGTGCTCAGCTACGTTATGGGATTAAAGCCCGGCTTCATCAGCCAAGCCACTTCAGCAGGCCCATCATTAAAGACCTCAAGTTCCCAGAAGTCCAGCAGAGGCACACTACTATAACCATATAGGAGTCTATTTACCCAACTCAATGGATACATCTTTTCAACATGGAGCTGACACTCTATGTGAAACGTCAGCCAGAAAAAAATTTCAACTTGGGTTAAAAAAAAAAAAAAAATAATAATTATAATAATAATAATAATAATATTATAAAGATACTACACTTCCAACACTACCCGCATTCAACCAACTGGAACTCTTTTACATGTTCAAAAAACCTTTCAAATAAAAAGGAGGGGAAAAAGTAACAAGAGAAATAAATGAAATGGAACCAAAATGCAACAAGACTCCGGGGTATAGTAGAGAACAGGGGAAACTGGGCAGGAGAGCACACAGCTATTCTATCAAATGTGTCGAATAAGCAAAATCTGCAAATGTTTGTCTGTACAAATGATCTTTGGAGCTATAGGAACCCTCGCCGGCTTGATGAATGCCCCCTCCCCAACAGGAACACACAGTGAAGATGTCATTCACCAGTAGAGAAAAAAAAACAAAAAAACATCCCTTTATTCTTGATACATCAGACAGCAACGCAAGATTTAAAATGTCACCCAGGTTTTTCTCCTCTTTTTTTTTCAGATTGAACATCTCTCAACTACTGATATATTTTAATAATCTGCTCTGAAGTGTTTTATTTTTTTAAACATTTCTTTAAAAAATGTTTTCTTTTCTTTTTTTGAAATCTGATGAGTCGCATAACACCCTTTCCTCCTGTTTAGGAGTCAAAAGGAAGTCTCTTATGTTCTATTGTTTAGTTTCTGCAAGCTGCTTTTCTTTAAACAAGTAGGCTGTACATATTTTGCCTCAATGTAGGTGTTTAAAAAAAAAAGAAAAGAAACGAAAAAGGGGGAAATGAAATAGGAAGAGCAACTCTAAAGGAAGAAGTCACGATTTGTGTGGTTCTGCAGTGAGTTGATTGAAGGCCATTTTGAGTGTGAGGGTGCAGGAGGTGAGATCAAGACAGATGGAAAGACTGCTGGCCCTCGCGCGCAGCAATCAACAGTTTCTCGCGCATGATCTCGATGCTGGAGTAATCCGGCAGTTTCAGATAGTTCACACACGTCATCACCGACGGGAGGAAGTCGTCTGGGTTCTCCGTCGACTCGAACGTCTTCCGAACGATGGTGAGGGGAGGGTTCAAACTCCGGAATCCTGAAAGGAAGCAAAGACAGAGGCCTCGTTATCCGTGAACATTTCTCTGAAAGCTGATCCTCTGCTGTTGTGACCACAAAAATCACACTAAACCACAATGAAACTGTTGCACACCTCCGACAGGAAGTCTGGGGCTCCCGGTGACAAACTGCAGGAAGAGTCTCTGCTGCTCCGCATCAAAACTGCTCAGCACCTCAAACAGGAACCGCACTGCACGGCTACAGACAAACAACAAAAGTTATGTTATTCACACAGCCAGGGATGTTAAAGGAGAATTCAGGTATTTAGCACTATGAGTCTATTTTCTAGTTTGTTTTGGATGAACTAGAGCGGTGGACACAGAAATTTTGACGATAGGTCCTCTCTCGACTATTTTTAGAATCACCTCTGACCGCTTCAGAGTGGCTGTCTACGAGCATAACCCTTAACGTTCGTTTTCAAAACTGTGCAACTCACCAATAGATTTTAAAACAATGCATCACACACTTAGTAAATGGTTACAGAGGAAACACTGGCACTCATGCATGACTGAGGATGGCTACAGGCTCAAGTCATTCCGAACACAATAAACACGGACAGAAACTTATGCCTGGTTGCTAGAAGATGCATGACAAATAAAAACAAAATGTGTCCTAAAACCGACTCAAAATATTTATATTCTTTAACTGGATTCTGAAATCAAAGTCTTTGTCTATCACACCGAGTGATGCTCCGCTAAATTTGTCAGCTCCGACTGGCTCAGACTATGGAGCTAGCGCCGACGCCTCCAGACTGTAAATCTGGGCTAAAGTATAGCAGTCTTTAGTATGAGCATGCTGGTGTGATTATATACCTGTCGTGTGTGTAGCCATGGTCTGGTCTGCAGCACTCCATTAGTGTCTTCACATCCCAGGACTCTGACTTACTGCCACATAACAACTGATCCAGCTGTAAAGGGAGAGAGCACACAATAAATAAAAGCCATTTCAACCCTGATTTTAGCCCTCAGATTGGTCATTTTAGCTATGATTGGAACACTTGAAACCGTATTGAACCGAAACTGTACGAGCGTCACGGTTCAGTGCATGAATATACACGGTATAAAAATAAATAAAACTCTCGTGCAAAGTAATTAATGTAATGCGGAACTACTTTATACGCGGGTTCTTTAGGGACATAATCTGATATTGCAATGCTGGAATGTGTGTGTGTGTGTGTGTGTGTGAGTGAGAGAGGGGCGCGGGCGCGATCAAACAGTGGAAACAAAGCTTAGTCTTCTCACATTCATGAAGTCTAAAGACGGGTATACTGTAAAATCCAAATTTAACTTAACTTCCGGCACGATTTGAACATCCATTGACCCAGCAGGAGATGACCATTTTCACTTTTATCACGAAATTAACTCGTTTCAGCTTCTTCTAATATTCTGCCCACAGAAATGGCACCTGGTCGGTAAATGCCCGATGTTGTGACGTCATGTAGGAAGTATGTATTGCTGCATTACTGTTCGGTCAATGTCTAGGTTATTTTGGCAGCTTGGTTTCCTCTGTTTTTGGGCTAAGAAGACATTGATGTATATCAGTGGCGGGCCGTGCATTTCACACCTAGGCCTTCTGTCCTACCTGAATTAATAACTTTTAGCAGCGCAAAAACTCTCTATAATTGTTGTTTTTATTTGCACCGGCAGTTATAGGGTTAATGCGGTGAGTTCGAGAAAGGCCGGTGAGAGACGAGAGCGTGAGTTCGGCTGGTGCATTTGTGTTCAGTGATTCTTGCGTTCCGAATCCGATTATAAATTCAGAAACGGAGCCTCCCTTATCTTGTTGTTCAATGGTTAGTCCCTTTTCAGACGTTTCAATAGTATGAATATTTGAAAAAAAAAATGAGTTTCGATCATACATTTAAAATAAAAATGAAGAAAATCATATTCACCACGGGGAAAAAAGCATTATACTCACCAAAACTACTGATTATCCTTATTTCTTTCCCCAATAAGACTTCAATCACAGTTGTACAGGTTATCTAACTGCGTTTCAGTTCCAACAATGTGTCTGTTCCTTCATATTTCTAGCATAAGTTTTATTTCGCTTTATTAGTGTCTGCTCGACGACAGCAGTGGACACAGTCACCGCAAAACATTACGATGTGTAGCCTACAGCTGACCCATGCTCTCACACAGAGTTTTGAACGAAATCAATGAGATCAGCGGGACTTTTGCCTTCAAAATCATTCGTGGTATAACTTACATTATTCTGTTTTTACCCGGACAGATCGAGCAGTGTTCCGTGACTCTGCGTTAAGCTCAGACTGAATAAGGGATTTTTCCGGTAGGTTTGAACCTGCTAAGGGTCGAGGAGGGAAAGAAACATTAATTTGTGGGTTGAAAAACTATTAAATCTACAGGAATACATTTTAGTTTACGCAGTTCGCTACAGATGCGGATACTGAATACCAGTAATAGTACGCGCTCTGAGCATCCAATCAAAGAACGAGAAAATGCAGACGTTATTGAATGCCTGCTAGATGGCCCCGCTGCAGTCAAAGCGAAATCTGATTGGCTGATTAAATCTGACTGATTATCTGATTGGTTAAAGCAACAGTTTCATTGCCATTCATTTTAAGTTACAGGCGCCTGCACTGTCGATTCTGAAGGCCTCCAGGCAGATTTATTTGGCCATGGCAACGCATGATGGCTGAAATATGATTGGATAAAAGCTCTAACATAAAAACACACTACTGGAAGCAGCGCAACCAAGAGAAAAGCTATGAAATTAAGAGAATGAACTATTGGGAATAATTTAATACTCATTAATGGAAAAATATATTAAAGTGCAAGTCAGTGATTCTGATAGTGTTTAGGCCAGCAGAGAAGGCCTTGCTGGCCCTGACGGCCCACCACTGATGTATATAGTACTCCTATACGTCAAAAGGTCAGGGAAAATTGTATTTCTCAATTTAAGACCCCTTTAAAATAAGCAAGTTAGCACCTTCTTTGTTTGTCTCTTAAAGTGAACTACTGAATGAATAGAAGTGAAAGCACTGACCTCTTCAGGATAGAAGTACTGCAGGTGTTGCAGAGGAAAGACAGACTCAAATCCTTCCCTAAACGACTCAAACTGCCGGGAGACGCCCTCATTGAGTGTCCAGTAGACCACCAACTACAGACAGATGGAGCAAGAGGCAATGAAGTTAGAGCGGTTCATTCAGACTAAACAAATGATGTGACGTGTCAAGTTATTCGGTCCCTTACTCTGAGGTATTCCTCCAGGTTGTGAATGGTGACTGGCATGTCTTTGCCTCCTTTTTTCAACTCTATGTTTGGGAATCCAGGCAGAGTGAAGTCCAGTCCCAGATCTTCCACCGAGCAGCCGTTCATGTTAAGACTCTCCAAGGCCTGCTGCAGGGTCTCCCGCGTCTAACAAACACAGACAGATACAATAAACAAAACACATTGCAGAAGTCTGTTGGTTTTGAGAAATGTTATTTGTATGCGTCATCACTGAAGTGTACGTTTCATGTCTTTGATTGGTTGTGTTTATGTAGAGGTTAGGGGTCAGAGCTCACATGTGATCTGTCCTGCTCTATTCTCTTCTTCTGGCGGATGATGTCCTCCAAGTGCTGGATGGATTTGGCGACACCAGGATCAATATTAACTAGGTCATGAGAGCTGATGGAGGACTCGTGCCTCAGCATCCACTTATAGAATGGCAAACCTAGAGGCAAGTCCAACTGGAGACAAAAAAAGGACACATCAATTAACAAAATTATACTATATAACATTAATTTGTTGTGTCTGGTGTAAAACCCACAGAATTAAATAGTTCATACAGACAGTTGCCACGTTCACACTTTGCTTCTGTAAAAACTGCCAGAAAGCCTTCTGTGTGAATGAGGCTTGGTATAATTTACTAAAACTTTAAAAAGTAACCATTTTCATTACGTTATAAACGTAACCTGAAATAAAATTACAAATCTATTTTTTTTCCAGCATTTTATTCTTTTTATATGGTTTAACTTGATGTACTAAAGTAAAAATAACTTTTTGTGCATTTTGACAGGGCAAGTAAAAATCTGAACTAGGCCAATAGACAAAATTAAATCCTGATTTATTGAATAGCACATGTAAATGCTGCATTTATTTGAATGGGTTTATGTGAAGATTGTTTTAATTTCACTTAAATTTAAGTTATATTTTTTAAAAAGCCTATTGAATGTTCAAATTAATAGCTATTAATTATACTATAATGCTGAATGGCTGTAATTAATGGCTAAAATTGAGAAGAAATCAATTTCATCTGCGATACTGTTCTTTTAAAAAAAGATGCCATTAAACAAATATTTTAAATATAGTCTATTGTATTTTAAATATGAAATGATTACAACTTAAAAATGATAAAAACTTTAATGTTGGATGTGATTAATTACAGAAAAATGTGTGATTAGTTATATAGATGGTTAGATAATTTTTTTTAATCGATGGCAAACACTAATATAAAAATAACATCTCAATTATACTAAAATAAAACTGGCGTTCTGGCCCTGGTGTGCATTCAAACCAGAAAATGTGTTCCCAGCATCAAGATCTAGTATTGTATCTTTCATCCAGTGTAAACATACCAATCTGAAGTCCATGATTGCTTTAGCCATGAGTTTCCCAAGAAAACGAAACTTCATTTTGATCTTGGCGATGTGAGCTGGTTTGGTAGTTCGTCCAAAAGGTACAGCAAACAAACCCCTGGAACTGAACATATACTTGGTACCCTCCTGACTCCCTGCTCCAAGACAGACAGTGTGTGTTGTGTGTGTGTGTGAATGAGACAGGACAAACAGAGAAAAAACAAACTTAGTGAACAGCAGTAAAATGCGATTTGCATTACACTGGAAACAGGGCTGAAATTTATTTTGACAAATATATGACAGTTACCTTTAGGGTTGGAGAGAGAGACTTCCTCTCCTCTCCAAAGACCCAAATCAGCCCTCTGCAACTCCTGAGACACCAGAGCATAGAACTCTTGCGTAGGACCGAGACCTGTTCCCACCTGCAGAGACGGAGAGGATTGGTTATGCAAAATCAGATTTGAGTGTTCTTTTGTGTGGTTCAGACTAAAACTAAACTAATTACACAAGAACTAGTCAGATATACAAATATATTGTATTTTAACTGACAGTGCACACAAAACCTTTGGGACATGTGACTGATGGATGTAATAGGGTAGAAACATGATAAGTACATGAGCACAACTACTGCTAGCTCCACAAGTTTGATTTCACAGAAGAATTTTGCATTCTAAATGTATTGGAAGGATTTTGATGACAGGTCAGGTACACACTGCATTCGGACTGGGTGCCAAAGCAGTATTTGTATAATAATCAGTTTTCTCTTTCATGTACTACTGTCATGACAGAGTAGTAGTATGAACAGAACCTTGCTGAGCAAGTTAAACTATCAGCATGTTTATAGCAAGCTACCAGAATAAAAAGGCCCTATTGGCGCTAATGTTTGTTACTGTAATACAGTAATGTAAGACAATATGTTTGAAATGGACAGGTCAAGAATTAGCGTCTGTATTTTTAGAAATTATGTTTCTGGCCTAAGCGTCAGTCATGCATACCTCATTCTCGTATTGAATTTCCAGCATGGCTCTGGAACTCCCGAGATCTTGCATTACTGACTCCGCTTGCTTCAGGAGCTCATCACGGTTTATCGTTCTCTACACAAACAAAACAAAGAGAAAGAGAAAGTTAGATACCAGTTTCTGAAAACGTACTACAGCTATGGCAAATTTGGAGACAGACAGTTTGGAGACATTACAGCATGAAATGCTTAAACTGAAATTTTAAGGCAACCTTCTTCCTGTCAAGGCGTGGAGCGACACGGCTGTCTTGTGAGTCAGACTGGTTAATCTCAGGGTTGGTGTCAAGCAGACGTTGCATGGCACGATCACGGTCAAACGCCGTCACGTAGAAGAGCATCTGCCGTGTGTCAAATGGGAAGAAGAACGGACTAGAAGAGAGAAGATTAGAGGTGTAAAAGGTACAGAACAAGAGACTCTGGGAAATCTTTTTAAAAAAGTGTTTACAACCATGAATTCAAACAGTACGATCAAGAGTTTGCGGTACCATGTCTTGCCGAGCTCAGTGAGCCAGGTCGGGATGTTTCCTGTCATGATGACCAGTGGATCCTGCAACTGTCTGTTGGCCTTTGCTGTCAGTTTACTGTTAATAAACTCACCAGTGGTAATGATCTCCTTACATGCAGCATTCTAGGACAAAGAGAGATAAAAGCATATGAAGGTAAAACAGTAAACTAATGGGCAAAAACAAGCTTTATTTTTAATGAAAAACAGTATTTTTTGAGTCTGGGGTAATATATGAGAATCACACTGCTAGATTGTGTATTGTTACTGTAACTCTGTGCTTTAGTACTTAAGAAAGTGTTCTCAAACACGGAGGTACTCACGTTGTACAGGTAGAACCAGTATCTACTAATGGAGTGCAAGACCCTCAGCAGCAGAATCACCTCCATGGAAGGGTCATCAAAAGTGATGCCCTCTGGAGGACCACAAATGAGGTATGACTCTAATGCGTTTGCCACACTAGGACACACACCCTCTGAAAACATAAAAAAACTCCATAGTCTGAATAAAGACACATTCCAGTGCAGTTCCATATTAAATTCCAGCACATTTAGTCATTTGTAGGTTATTGGTAAACTTCACACATTTTTCCTACCATGCCACAGTTCGTCCTGTTTTTTGGCATTTCGAGGGGAGGTTTTAGTGGGAGCCGTTTGTGCACGACCCCTCTTCCCTCCAACAGCGTCTTTACAGCCCTCCTCATCCTCTCTTACTGGCTTATACCTGTAATATCCACACACACAGATATACATATTAACATACACTCTGAATACAAAAAAAGCAGAAACAGGGTAACAAACAAACCATTTTTATCGAACTGGCCCAATAAATTAGTCAATGTGTAGTTTGGGGAGAAACTGCGTATAAATTGTGTACCATATAGTGTGTGTTTTGGTCCAGATGCCAGCACGTCCCAGAGGGTTTGCTTCATCATCTGTGCTCTCTCTCTCCTCCTCGGCCTGTAAGCTGAACTGCCTGACGGCCTGATAAACAGTCATGTTGTATGGCAGCAGGTGCTCTCCTATGTAGAACTGTAGCCTATGACGTACACTCCCAGAATTCAAGAACTGGGCAGCCTTTGGAAAACAGTTAGAAATCCACAGTATTAATTTAGAAAAAGAGAACACTTCACTAGTCTTCTAGGACATTTTCAGTAGTGTACACTATGGCCAAGTTCAAAATGGAATACTATATGAATACTATACAGTATAGCCTGCACAATGTTACTAATTTCCCAATTTAAAAATAGTAAATGAAAATTGTGTAAAAATATTTTTCACGCTCTGCAAAAATGAGCAATTTACAACAAATTTATTAAGCCATCTGATTATTATATGCAAAATAACTGCATACTACACGCAGTAGACAGACAACATGGAAGAAGGAAAAACTTCCGCACCAAAGATTCATCGATCTCATCATCGGAACCATCATCATCACTGTCTTCATCCTCCTCCCTGATCCTTCCATACCCTGTGGAGATAGCAAAAATCAAACATTTTATTTTGAGAACTCAGAAACCAGAGAACTGAGAACATCATGTTCACATTCTTGTGTTTATACCTCTAACCACGAGGTATCTCTCGATAGCCTGTACCAGAGCCAAGGGGTCAATTTTGACCGGCCCACCCTTCCACTGCTTGACATTGGTACAGTCTGGGTGTCTCTGCAGCTGGCACTTCAGCTGATGGGTGTTAAAGAACTTAAGGGCTTGTGAACCCCTGCAAACACAAAAAATAACAATTAGCATGAGATGAAAAAAATTAAAACTTGATACCATTTTAATCTTTGTTTTTAAATTAAAACTCATTTGTTACAAATAATTTATTGCATCTTTTGGTTTGGTTTGCATATATATATATTGGTTTGCATATATTGTTGTTAAGAGGAAAACCCCTTGAGATGTGACATCTCGTTTTCAAGGGGGACCTCGAAAGCAGTGTGACCTCTATATATGCATGGATTTATTTACAGCAACAAGAACATCAGAGAAGATAATTCAGGGGTATTACCTGCTTCCGTTGCCATTTCCACTTGGAAAATCATGCACTTTAACAGGAAACTGTTCCATCTGACTAAGGCAGTTGTTCATCTTGTGCACCAGAGATAGCAGTGGGGCATTCTCTGTTGGGTCCAAACGCCCCAGAGGTTCCTGCCCTGGTATCTGAATCACATATAACAAACAATGAATCACACTGATTAAACCAGTGACAATTATATTAAAAAAAACTTTAGCCCAATTAATGTGTCAAATAAATTCAGAGCTAAAGGAAAGTAACACCTTAGCACTGTTAAAAAAAACCTAGTTGCCTTGCTGTCTCTATTAGTGGTGGGGCAAAAAATCGATTCTGTTCAGTATCGCAATATTTTGTGCACACAATAATATCGATACAGTAGCGTAAAGTATTGCAATGTTTAATTATAAAATTATGTTTTACTTAAGGGATTTGACCCGGGTTCGTTTGATTTTGGATCATTCACAGTGCTATTGATTTTCTGGGATCAGAGTGCACGTTCACACACAACCCGTAAAAATCCCGTAAATACACGTGACATTAAAGTGACGTAATGTCTCAGCAGCGTCTATAGTTTGGCAAAAGGCAAAAAAACCACACACACGTTGACGGTATGACTAACCGGGCAGCCGAAGAACACATGCAGGAACCTCTTGATTCTGTCATCTCTACTGACAGTGTCCCGTTCGCTATTTGATGTCAGATACAACAACAGCTGCTTCACAAGCCCACTGTGCTGGATCTCGAAGGAGGACACGTCCGATTCAGATACAATATTGCTTATCTCCTCTAGACACTCTACACCACTGTCAACCTGAAAAGCACATGAAAAGAGTTCTGGAGAATGAATAATTTCCATTGGGTGACAACCAAACTAACATGTATCTCTTTTTAAACTGTACACATTAGACAGAGTAATAAATAGTTATTACTTGCAAATTGTTTTAGTGGTAATAAAATACCTTCAGCAGCATGACAGAACTGGCATATTAACTGCTTTATAATGGCTACAAGTGTTAACTTCGTGTCCAGGGGTTACCTGTAAGTTCAACTGTTCTGTGGCATTGCAGAGTCTTTGCAGGACATTCAGGGCAGGGTTGCTTCCATCCACGCTTTCAGAATTAAAGTAACGCTCCACAAACTTACTGGCTTGTTCCTTTATCCAAGCCTTTATCTTATCCCTGAAAAGTGAACACAAACTTTTAACTACAGATGCCAAAATAACTCATCAAAACTAAACTGTTTAACCATAAAACCAAAGAACGGCAGTGACAGACTAACTACATGACTTGTGCATTTATCTATGCATTTATTTCACACGTTTACGGTTATCTGTAAATTTTTTATGCATTACAGTAATTCAATAGTTGATTGCGTTTTTTCACTGAATATTTTAATTAATGTTTTATACAGCTGTTAGATAACCAAGCACTGTTTACATCACATGCATCTGCCAATTTTTGTCTCATAATTGAACATGATCCTCGCTGTAAGCCATGTCACACTAAGATCTCAGTTGTCCTTAATGTCAGACTGTACGACAGTTAAGACGCGTTAAAAACTGACGCACGCAAGAAAACTCGTCCAGAGTTTAACAATCAATGACACGTTCAGTGATGTAAGCTGCATTAAATGCAGGATTGAAATGGTGGCAACAAAGAAATGTAACGTTAATTTTGGTCATGGCTTGTCTTTGAAACAAGACAATTGGACGGTTGTCGTAGGAGAAGTCACACTGCAGGACTGAGTCAAATCTTCTGACACTGCCAGAAATTTGGAGGTAAAATTTGATCACAACGGTCATTAATTGGCTGTCGGTGTTCATGTCAAACTAATGATCTAAGACTTCAAATTTTAGCCTAGGATCAGAGGATTTTTTTAGGATTTTCCAAAATTTGTCTCAGACGGCCAAATCGTGGCCAAAACCGCAGTGTGCACCCGGCTTAAGACTAAATTAAAAATAGCTGACAAAATGAACACTAGTTGGTGGGCAGCCAATGAAGACCATAGACTGGCATTATGCAAATGTATTACAAACCTACTAGATATATTACAGAAGTGAGACTGGCATTACTGATGACTTATTTCGGCAGTTCATAACTTTGCAGACCTTTTACATTCGCAAACTGCTATATTACACACCATTAAAGGTAATATTCAAAAAAGCATAATAGGTGCACTTTAAAGAAATAAAAATTATAAACACCTTAAATTGATCAAAAGCGACAAAGACATTTATAATGTCTGATAGCTTATACATTAATCATAGCTTATATATTAATGTGTATCATAGGGGTGTAACGGTTCTCGGTAAAAAATAAAATAAAACCCTACCGTTCTCCACCAGTGTCGGCACGCATCTTTGTTCAAACTAAACATTTAAGCCATGCCCATTTAAACATTTAAGAGCCAGAAGACTCGAATGAGAACTCACTAGTGCTGTGAGAAGATTGTGTGTGCACTCATCTGTAAAAGATTTTTAATGTCATTAAAGGATTAGTTCACTTTTCAAAAAACTTTTGCTGATAATTTACTCACCCCCATTTCATCCAAGATGTCCATGTCTTTCTTTCCTTAGTCAAAAAGAAATTAATGTTTTTGATGAAAACATTCCAGGATTTTTCTCCATATAATGTTCTTTACTGGGTTCCAAACGGTTCAAGGTCCAAATGACAGTTTCAGTGCAGCTTCAAAGGGCTTTAAACGATACCAGACGATGCATAAGGGTCTTATCTTGCAAAACGATCGGTCATTTCTAAAATAAATAAATAAAAAAGTAAGTTTTATGCCTTGCTCTGTTCTGTGATGCGTGGTCGTGACTCTCCTGTTCGAACTCGTTCATCAAAATGAACAAATCTTTTTTTCGAGTCGTTTCGTTCATTCAACAAACAAAATGAACGAAATGACTCGAAAAAAGACTCGTTCATTTTGATGAACGAGTTCGAACAGGAGAGTCACGACCACGCATCACAGAACAGAGCAAGGCATAAAACTTACTTTTTTATTTATTTATTTTAGAAATGACCGATCGTTTTGCAAGATAAGACCCTTATTCATCGTCTGTTGTCGTTTAAAGCTGCACTGAAACTGTCATTTGGACCTTGAACCGTTTGGAACCCAGTAAAGAACATTATATGGAGAAAAATCCTAGAATGTTTTCATCAAAAACATTAATTTCTTTTCGACTGAAGAAAGAAAGACATGGACATCTTGGATGACATGGGGGTGAGTAAATTATCAGCAAAAGTTTTTTTTAAAAGTGAACTAATCCTTTAAGTTTTATTTGGTTAAATAAAGGGCAAATAAATAAAATAAATGAATAAATCTGAGGCGCACAAAACCGTGTCTCAGACAGCACGCAAATATCTTATGAGTCATCTTTCAAGTCTTGCGCTTCAACGGACAAATCATCAACATGCCTGTCTTGGTGAGCATCCTAGCAGACATAGTTGGTTAAGTTGAGGCATGTGTATCAGTACCAGTGTGTACTAGATCCGTGCATTATATCTTAAAAAGACACTCACTGCTCTAGACTGAATAACTTTAATAAGGATTAATATTTCATTTATACAGTCAAATATGCTATTTTACAATTTCTGTACCTGAAAACTAATGTTAGACCAACCTGAAAAACCAGAAAAGTAGTTTATTTTATTTGTATCTTTGCTCTATTGTATGTATTTGTGCTGTTTCTTGTAGTTAGAATATTTGTTCTTTTTTTTTTTTATTTGACAGTAGTCCTTTTTTCCCCTGAACATAGCACATACCGAACCGTACTGAAACCTCAACCCTAAAACCGTGATACAAACCGAACCGTGAGTAATTTGAACCGTTGCACCCCTAGTGTATCATAACCCTATTTAAAACCACAACATTTATTAGAAACAGTGAGCTGCAAATATCTGTTATCAGCCCATCCATGAAAAACCCTGAACAATACAATTAAAACAAATATAATCAGAACACGAATAAAACCTGTAGCTTTACCTGTTATTTGAAACCGAGTCCTTAGGCGGCACTCGTGCCAGACCACTGACCCCTGCAGTGCGTGAGGGCTCTGAGTTGGCGCTGTTTGTCTGAGTTCCCAGCTTACCCCAGGTCTTGGGATTCAAACTGGCCAGGAAAGAGGACTTGGGGGATTGTGTGGTTGTCGGACTCTTAGCTGTGGAGGAGATATTATAATGACCAGATTAAGTTCACGTGTAATGATGGATGTGTATTGCGTACTGAACATCATTCACAACACTCAAAACAAGCCAAAAATTAGCTAAACTTTCAAAGCACTTAAAACTGTATAACTCTTTTCAGTTCAAGGTTTAGATGCAGTGGCTTCAAGCTACTTCCACTGCTTACAGTAGTTGCCTGACCTTCGTTCCTTTATTTAGGGATATAAAGTAACACATGGACGAATGAATTATGCTGCATAATTCATTTTTCATCCATGTGTTACTTTATTTCTGCAGTTTCCCTTGAAATCTGTCCCGACAACTCCTAAATATAAATTATAATAGGCTTACCATAGTGATTTAGGTTAAGGCAAAAAACACGGTTTGGAAGATGGCTTTATGATGTTGTACTTATATAAATTGTAATAAAAAAAAAAAAAAAAAAATTATATATATATATATATATATATATATATATATATATATATATATATATATATATATTAACAAAAGGGCCTATTTACACTTGGCCACTTCATGCATTTTCTCTGAATAGATGGCTATCCGATAGTGAAAATACCACGCTTTCGAGACTTTTCAAGTTTTAAGTCCAATCACTTAAACCACTTCAGGAGGTAGTTTGAGATGCATTCCAAACGAAAATGGATATGAGTTCATGCACTTGGTTGTTGAAGACACATTTTACTTCTACCAAAATCTTTACACAAGCCAATTTTACTTCTCCCAAAATGGTGAAAAATAAAAAATGCGAGAGCATGTTATACCGGCTCCCGGGAGCCAGACGAAACATGCATCACAGATATAGTGTATCTTTAAATAAAACGTATACCCCCAATTTCACAGACATGCTTAAGTCTAGTCCCAGACTAAAATGCATCTTTGTGCTGTTTAACTAAAAGCAACTTTCACTGACATAGGCATTTTTTCTAAGGCACGTGGGGAAAAAAAGCTACTTAAATGTCCTAATTGAACTAAGGACTAATCCTGGCTTAATCTAAACCCTGTCTGTGAAACCGGGCCCAAGTGTCCAAGTAGATTTTGAGGCCAATGTTTTAACACAAGTAGTGCTACTTACCCTGATTATCCACTTTGTCGTCGTCTCTGGGTGGGGAGTACTTTGGACGTCTCGGCCCTCTTTTAGGAAGGCGTTTTCTTTTCAGAACATCACTCAACCTACTAGAGAAAAGAGGGATTTGTTTTTAAACTTTAATGGCAAGACGTGTGTCACAAGGCCTGCAAACCCTAGATCAGTAAGGGTGCGTGACAAAGTGGCTCTATACCCTTGCGGACTGAGGTCCAGCGAGTCGTCCATGCTGTGCTGGAAACTGGGGGAGCCCAAGTCGGGTGTGACGTTAGAGGCAGCTGTAGTGGTTGCCGTGGTGATGGTGGTGGTGCAAAGACTAGCTGTGCCGCTGGTGCATGCTTTCGGAGGGCTGGTGAGGAACACCTCGGATTCAGCTAGGTTCTTTACCTGGTGCATCACACCTGAACAGAACAAGAGCAACAAAACACCAGTGTTGACAGTAATGTATAACTGTAATGAATTTTTTCCCCCCAGTGATTAAAACGTTGGAAACAACTTTTTGTAATCTTGTCATAGCTAGCTACTTCATTCTGTGGAGTAACTTCTATAGAACTTTGGTGTAAAATATATATATATTAGGGGTGTCACGATTCTCCAAATCCTCGATTCGATTACATTTTCGATTCTAAGGTCACGGTTCGATTCGATTCTCGATTTTTACATTTTTTTTTTTAAGCACAGTTTGCGATGCCATTTTTAGACTAGACTTTTATGTAATATAATATATGACCTTTGTTCGCAATGTACCACACTACATTGTCAAATTTAAAACATTTATTAACAAAATAATGTTACAATAACTTATATCTTCAGTCAATTAGAAACTTAAGCAAAATAACCTGCCATGTAGTTTCTCTTTTGTAACTGCAGTCTTATTCACAGAAGATGACATTCAAGTTCACAACAAAACAAACAAGGTTTAACAGATACATATATGTTTTCCTTGCTTTACCTCGGTCTTAAAGTACAAACATGACTGTGAAAAATATTAGTATTTAATGTAGAATTTAATTAAATGCATTTATGATGAAATTACAACATTTTCATGTCATGTTCATTTTGACCACGAACTGTGCGCTGTCGCTTTAACTCGGCGCGTGCAGCAAAAATAGACTCGGTGCGGAAATGAAGACACTTGTCTCATTCGTGGAGGTGGAGAATCAAGTTATTTGTGACATGCTAGATTTATTGTATAAAGATTTATACTGTTCTGAGTCTGCTGTTTTTGTCAATTTAAAGTTTTAATTTAAAAAGTGGAAGAATGATACACGCACTGACGCACATACAGTAGCAGAGCTTGCAAAGTGTGGCTTTTTTTAAGCGCAAACTTTGAACGCGAATGTGAACGTTGTCAACATAACTCACTGGAAATCAGAAATACTCCCACTGTCCCACACCGGCGACTTCAGTGAAAGAGGAGGTCAGAAGTCCTGTCGATGGGTCTCCTGCATCTACAGCCATGCTATCTTTTGACTGGCTGTGAGGTAGAGGACTCGCAGCACTTCAACGCTGTTTTTTTCCGCTTTGCAAACCGACTGGACGTGACATGGGGGGCGTGGCAGTATCGACGATTCCATTTTTGAATTCGATTATCGAGATTGTGACTTAATTTCGATCGATTTCGATTTAAAATCGAAATCGTGACACCCCTAATATATATATTAAAAAAAGAATAATAATCCAGTACCTTCGCGCCTGAAATAAACACTGAATACATCTGGTAGCTTCTGCATGAGGATTTCAGCCATCTGCAGAGAGCCCACTACAATCTTCAGGTCCTGACTCGACAGCATGGAAGCTATGTGACTACAGACATAAGACACACATTTGCACATATTAGTTCAAAATTAGTCAACCTTCAAACCAAACAAGCACTCTTATACGCTTCATAAGCCACGTATCTTCACTCAAGTGGAAGACCTTTAAATTGTGAAATGGAAAAAGCTGCACACACTATGACAGGGTGGCGTGATGATAACAGGTGGTAGAGACGCGTGATAGATATTTTAGTGTAGTTTTCATACCACAGTAGATAGTACATGTGTGCAACTATCTGTGACTGGACTGCAGGACTGCTTTGTTATTTACACATGAGAATGATAAGACATGGAAAATTTGTTTTTAACCCTATAAAGTCTATTTTATCCTATTTGATACGCAAAAGGCCTCTAATTAATCAACCTGATCAAAACTTTGCTGAAAAACCTGTTGTACACAATCTACTACATACCCATGGTCATCTGATAGTTTGTACTTTTTTTTAGCAAGTAAAAGGCCTTTTAGGCAACATTAAGATTACATGGTTTAAATAACTCAATATCGATTCCGATATTCTCAGTTCTGTTTAATTTTGATAATTTTTTGATTCATATTATGTGATATAAAATCACTTGGATCATGATAAGATTTTGGTCCAATTCTCACACTTCAATCACTAACTGACCTAGACACAGCATGGTTGCGCAGTACGTCTTTAAGCAGGTCTGCATCTGCGAAGTAGATGATCCGGAGGATGGCTCTAAGGCACTTGTGTCTGACGGCAGGCCCGGCTGAGGAGCTGTACACCTCATAAAGGACTCCAAACAGAGTCTTTATGAAGCACTTGGCCAGCTCAGGGTCCTCTTTCATCAGCTGAGCGCGTGCATCCTCTCGCCGCACCTCCAAGTGCCCTCCTGTGAAGACAGACACTTTTACAACATTTCACACTAAATACATCTCATAATTTAGTACAATTTATTGAAGCAAAGTTTGATCCCATGCTTATCTACAACATTTTAAGTGTGCTTATGGTTTACCACTGGTCATAATAATTTGAAATCAAAGGTTGACCGACCAAAAACCAGTCCGGATTTGCATGGAGTTTGTGGTGACAAGTGACGATGCTTTGCACAGGAAGAAGTGAGTTTAAAACACGGCAGAGAAAAGCCACGGTATGTATCAAGTATGTGTTATTACATACAGCTATTTAATCATTTAAGAGGTTAGAGGATAAAATTAGCTGTTTGAACACATACGAGTTACATAAACAAAATAGGCAAATTAAGATGAAAGGTATGTCCATTTTTTGTAATAAGACATCACTTATGCTTCAATCATACCGAGATAGCCATATCGCCCAGCCCTAATCTATCGGTTACAATAAACATGAGCGCTCCAGAGAAAATGTGTTGTTAAGTAGATCTTGTTGCAACTTAAACGACTAATATCAACTATGTCATTGTGGAAAAATGCTAACTGGATTTTTGCTTTTGATTATCTGATTGCTTGCTTTAGAAAAAGTGCACACACTGCACAAATGCACAAGGCATACACAGGAATAGCCTGTTTTCTCTTTTTAGCTTTCCAAATGTTTCTGTTCTTACAAAATAATATTTCATTAAGTGGTTATACACAAAAGTGATGACAAAATATATATTTAAACGTGAGCACAGCATAACATTCATGAGATATACAATGCAAATTGAAAATTACATTTAAAAAGTTGATTTTATTTTGTCCATTTTTTCTCTCTTCATTTCTTGTACATTATACATTAATCTCACATGACAATAAAACTAATAAAGGCATCAATGTCAGTAGTGATGAAGCTTAGACATTTATTTAATGTAATGACAAAAGATTCTCATGGTTAAGTCTTGTTAATTTTCTAATAAATGTTCATCACTATTTTACATTAAGTGGAATGTTTTGATTCATATTGATTTTATTAAAACTATCAGCTATTAATCCATTTTCAGACGTATTTTCCTCCAAGTTATTGGTATTGGAAAAATAGGTCAACAACCTCTATTTGACAGTTTGCCGCAAATGGGGTTAAACAATCTGGAACATTTCATTAAGTGTGAGTGCGGCATGTGTACCTGTGTTGGGGTTGGCCAGAGGGTTGGGTTTCCTCTGAATGGCACGGGCAGTGCCAGTGTCTTCATTTATCTGCTGCATAGAGTTGAAGTCAATGGTGTAGACACGGCCGAGTGTTGACAGACTTATTTCATCTTCTCCATTCTGGTGTGCAGTCTGAAAAAGTGTAAGAAATAAAATCACATGGTGATTCAGAATCATAAACTGGTCTTCTGAATCCCACGAAACTCCATCTGCACTGAATGTAGTTAGCTGAACATACTTCAATGATACGGCTGTCAATGCGGTTGTACGGGTGCCACAGGCCTCTGTCATCTCTCCACTGCCAGATGGCGCCTTCTGTAGTCTGGGCACTTCCTTTCTTCAGCATGGAATCAACCGCAAAGATGCCCTCTCTGGGCAGACATGGCATCAGCTCACTACAGCAGAGATAAAACAGAGTGATCAAACACACTCAATATACTCTGCTGAATTGCTAGCAAAGATGACCATTTTCATTTTGGGGTGAACTAATCCTTTAATCTTCATAATAACTTCTACAATCTGAGTATTTTTTTACTCCAAGCATGTCAATCAGATGTCACTGGGAGAGCCATACAGATCGAGGAGATGTTTTTGAAAACAGGACATACCAAATAAGTGAGGTGAGTTCATAAAGCTCCTGGGGGCTTCTAGGAACAAGGTCAATCTGTTCTTGACAGCTCCCATTGGATGCTCCACAGAGCAGGAAACGCAGGGTCTCTGCTATATCTATGAACAAGCAAAACACACAGTCACTCAATGTACATGTACATTGGATGGGAAAGCATGTGGCCTGTTTTACAAACAGTGTTGAACTTGGAGAAAAAAAAACTGCTCTGAAGTACCACATTCTTTCCTGTGTTGGTGGCAGGGCAGCAGGGCAGGACATGTGTGCGTGTGTGTGAGAGAGTGACTTACTCTGTTTCATGAGCTGCACAGCCAGGCATGGGCAATTGGAGCACATGAGAGAGAACATGCGCACTACCATGATGAACATGCCAGAGCTGAGCACAGGTGGAGTGAGAACCAGCAGCTGCTGGATGTTGGTCAGCAGGTCCCGTGACGCCACCTGCTGTAACAGGTTCTGGGACAGTGACACAGGGGAGCGGTTAATGAGGTCATCCTGAATGCACAAATATATTATGCAATTTAAGTGACGGTCAATTCACATTAAAAGTTATTCTGACTTTGCTTAGTTTGAAGCGATTCACAAAAAGCATTTTTTTAAATCATGACAATTCAATGTATCAAAAATATTTTGATCACTTTTTGCCAGCATGGTCTAGAGCTGCTGTCTGCAAAATTTTGTGGAGATCCGATGAACAGTCTAGTACTTGGAAAAAAAATGTTCCAGACAATTGAAAACAGCGGGACAAAATTCACAGATGGATATAAAATCGGAGATACATTTTATAGTACTTGAATTAGAGTTCTCAACGGGCCGGGTCGGCCCGACAAACCCGACGGGACCCGCGGGTTCGGGCCGGGTTCGGGTCGAAAATATAAGCAAATGACTCGGGTCGGGTCGGACCTCGGGCTTAATCTTTTCCGCTCAGTAAAAAAAACAATGTTCACCGTAAAGAAAGTCTGGCTGCTGCGTGCAAAGTGCATCGCGGGTGGCTGGCCGTAAGAGAAGAGAACACACTGTGGACGCACTGTTCCTCCACGATGCCTTAAAGCATACGATTATGTTTGCTATGCCTATTTTGTTTCAAAACTCGTAGCCCGCACGCTGGCTGGCTGTTTGAGTTCTTTTTATTTATTATTGTGTTAAGATTTTTATTAAAACAGGCATGGCATTAGCTACTTTGAAAATAGTTGGCAGCTGCACTTGCGCGCATTTATATTGATATTAGACGATGGAAAAAGCAAAGAAAACGCGGTCGGAAGACTAGTAAAAGGAAAAGAGAATCTGACCGCGTGTGGAACCGGACAAGTGTCTCACTCGTTCGGGCTTTCACTCGTCGGCGCGAGCTAAAAAGCAGCACTGGATGCAACAGTGATGCTGACCTGGCGATCTTGTTGATGGACTAGTAAGTAAATCTTTCTAAGTTTGTGTGCATTTTATTATGTGATTTCACCGGAATGAATAGAGTCACCGCGACGGTGATAGATTAAAGTGAGTCGGGCCGCGGGCCGGGTTCGGGCAGATAATTCATGTTGATGTGTCGGGTTACATCGGGTCCGGGCTTTAAAAGCCACGGGCCGGGTCGGGTCGGGTTGTAATTTTCAGGCCCGTTGAGAACTCTAACTTGAATAAAGGATTTAAAGTTTTCTATACAAGGCAATATCTTTTTCTAATTAAATAAAAAACCCACATGCTGCTCATTTATATGAAACATTTCAACAATCAATTAAATTCTCATTCTTACAACTTAAATTATATTCAAATATTCAGACAGGTCTTTTTTTAAGGTTTATAAGATTTGCTGTGCTTGTGTGCGAGTTATGATCTCACCTCCTCATGCTGAAAGTTGTCAACCAGCCTGGCAAAACAAAGACAAGTGCTTTCGACAGATTTTTTATCCTGTAAAACAAAAGTCATAATAAAAATTCTGATTCATCTGAGGTAGATAGTGCTGAATTATTGTTACACCCAAAGTCTGCCAATAGTGTCAACCAGGTGTGAATCACACCAGTAACACTATGGCAAACATAACGCTTTTGCGAGTGTTTATGTTTGTTAGAGATCCAGACATGATGTCTGTTCATCTGCTGTTATGAATATGAATGAAGTGTCTGCTGTGTCTTTCAGCTCATCACCTGGTGTGTGAGTCTCTGAGTGAGCAGGGGCAGAGAGTCAGCGACAAAGTGAAACTCGTCCGGGGTGATGCTCTGGCAGCAGTTAGCAGCGATGGCTAACGCGTTCCTCTGAGCATTGATGCTGAAGAACTCCAAGTAAAGCAAACAGTCAGCCAGACCTCCCTATAAAAAGACATTTTCAAAAAACAGCACAGCCTCAGTCAGTGGTGTGTCATTTTCCAGAATAAAATAAGATGGGGTCAATAGAACAGATTTAACATTCAAAGCCATTATAAAACAGACAACGGCTTACATAAAGGCTAATTAGATCAACTGGCTTAAGTGTCTTTTGTGGTTATTAAATTGAATTCAATATAATTGGTGTCTTATTGGTTCAAAGAGTGTTCATTTTGCCAGCTATTTTTTATTTATTTAGTCTTAGCCATGTCAAAAATCCTTTTTAGTTAGTCAACCTTGTCCGTGTTTGGTCAAGTTTTAGTCGACTAAATGTCTGGGCATTTTAGTGTAGTTTTAGTCACTGAAAACAATTTCATCATGCTGCATAATTAAATCACAATTATTTTGCTTGAAATTACAAAATCACAATGACTGTTGTCATTTCAGAATAAACAAAAATAAATTTATTGCACTTATTATACACCCCTAAGCACAAATCTTGCACACATGGTTTATTTTACCTCATTTAGTTGCATGATTTATCATAGGCTATTTATCATTAACACTCTCTACATTATGAATACTGGTAAAACAAGAAACTTCTCTCAAAAAATAAAACAGTGAAATTCCTAATAGTAATTCCAAATTACACTAATTTTTTTTCTATACAGGGTTCCTGCACACTTTTTAAAGTCAAATTTAAGTCTTTTTAAGACCTTTTTAAGACCTGAAGAAATCAAAATTAATACCATAAATTAGGGGTGTGCAATATTAACAAAAATATATCTCGATATTTTCAACGTTTTGTTGATAATAATTAGATGATTTTTACTGATTGTGTTTTTCTGCTGGTGCCATGGCTGGTTTAGGCCTGTTGTTGACAGCTGACTCACGAAGATATTAATATTTTTCATATTCTATGCAGTGGTCAGTTCACAGCAGTGACAGAAATGATTAATTAATATGCAATATTTGCAAACTTAAATTGACTTCCAGGGGCATTTTCACCTATATATGGACATTCTTTCTAAACCTATTTAGAGTTATGCATCACCTTTTATGTCAAATACTAACATTCAAATTATTAAAATTAAATTATACAGTAATTATACTTATTTATACAGTAATACTTAATTACACAATTATACAGTACCACCGTTACCAGTCAAATTAAATCATTCAATCAAAATCCATCTTTGCAGAGCAGAGGTGACAGAAGCAGCATCAGAAGTGGCATTAATATTTACACTCCATGCTATGAGAGAGTTTAAAAAATAAATAAATAAAATATTCAATATTCAATATTTAAATGATTTCTAATTTTAACGTTTTAATTAAAGGGTACTTTAAATATGAAACTAAAACCGCCAGTAGGTGGTGGCAAGTCACTGTCTTAATAAGCGAGTTGAGAGAGTCATTCATTCAACCGATTCGTTCAAACGGCTGATTCATTCGGGGAAGAAAGTGATTGTTCATTGAATCGTTAAAATGACTCGTTCAAAACGCGGATTTCAGTCAAGAAATCATCGCTGTCTGTGGCATTGAGACTCTGACTGCTACGGATTCATTTTGAAATTCTAGTCGGCGAAAAAAAGGGAAAACAAACAATATTGTGTCTAAAAAGTAACTCACAATGTTAATTTATTTTTAATTTAACTATTGTATATCATAAACATTGCACTTGTGCACGGGAAAACGGCACTCACTGATGTGATATTCTAATATAAGAAGAACATAATATGATGTAAATATAAGACAAAAACTAATTTGGGGACATAGCCTACCTTTAACTGCACACATCACGCACACGCAGTGAAAGCACGAGAGACAAATGCGATGTCAGCTCACAGTGCCTCATACATCGTTAAAACAATGATTATTACAATATCATATTAGACAATACACATCGCACACCCCTACGCACATAAAGAATGAACTTACGACTGAACTGACAGTGACATTCGCCAACTTTCTCCTTCTCTCCTCTCTCACGTGCAGGAGACAGACGTTATGCTGCCGCGAATGTGATGCGAATTGTCACGTGACCAAGCAAATCCACAAAGATAATAAAAAAAATACTACGCTAATTAGTTTTAATTTGTAAAACATTTATATATGTCTAAGTCGAAGTGTCATCTAAAATTTAAGACCTTTCATAAGTAAAAATAAGACTTTATAAGACTTTTTATGGCCTTAAATTTTAAAAATCTAATTTAAGACTTTTTAAGGACCCGCGGGAACCCTGCTATATAAACAGCAGCAAAAAAGACTTTGCATTCACACAGAGGGCGTGTAAGTGCATTCATTCAGGAACCACAATCCAAACAATATAGTAGAGATCCATGTTTGGATTTATTACAGTTCATCACTAAAAAGGTTTGATCGCAGATTTAGTCGCAGCAAACAGTGCAAGCGCCCCGTAAAGAAAAACCATCTGTGATCTTTTGTCTCTTCCGTTTTTTTTTTCTCTCAACAAAAACAGATTTTGGTAGTTTATTTTTAACAACATTTTACTCCAATACTCCATGTTGATATAGTCAAGAGTTATCATTTAATTACGCTGGTCTCATTTACTCATTGACAAACATTTTGCATCAAAGATTTCGTTAACAAAATTAACACTAGGTTGAAACAGCATTTAAGTAACAAGAAACTACCAGTACTCACAGCCTGTAAGATGGCTTTGCTGTGCCTCCGTGACAACATCTCCAGGGCGGTCAAGGCCTGCTCTGCCACATCAATAAACTGAATTACCTGAAGCTGTAAACACAAGGGGAACAATTATTTGAGACAAGCACAAAAGATGCCACTTCTAAACATAACCATTTCACGAGTGTCTAACATATTTCACATGTGAAATGTCACACTCCAATCATGTGAACACTGAATCGGTGTTGCTCTGTAAATACAAGCAGTGATGTGTGAACATGCACATAGTTGTGATGTCAAAAATGTTTTTGAGGTAGGCAAAACATTGTTACATGTGTCTAAATTTATACTACAAGTTTTTCCTTTATTTAACCCCTTAATTGTTATCTACATACTGGGCAGCCAAAGTTTAAAGAAACAGTGAGGTGCCATTTACCTTTTCCAGGAAGACTGGGATGGCGTCTACCACCACAGCAGAGGAGCGTGGCAGAGCCTCCATCATGTAGGTGAGGGCGCGAGATGCATGATTCATCTGCAGAAATGTCACACATGGTGAACAGCTATTACATTATTTTCAAATTTTAAGTGTCAAAATTGAACAACTGAATATTAAAAATGTAATGGATGAAATGATTGTCAGGGATAAATTCACTACAGTTTGCCTTGATAGGCTTGCACAATGTTCTATCAGTGCGTAAACATGTACCCACTCACAGAAGTTTCTAATACTCACAATATCAAAATTATGCTCCATCTGTAACAGTGTGATCTGCAAAGAGAAGACAAGAGGGGAACAGGACATATGGGTAAGAATAGAAAGGCAAGAGTGGATGCTTGACTCCCGACACAGACAGGATGTTAATTATGTCTCTCAAATTACAAGTTTCAGAAAGCATAAATCTAAGGCCTTTTAAGACCTTTTTTAAGACCTGAACAAATACCATATGGGGAGGTAGAGCAAACATCCTAAATCGTAAAAACTAAAAAACGTTTTAAATTATTCTGTTTAAGATTTTAATTTGGCAGTTTGCAAGACAATGTGCTGGCATTAACTGTTGGATCGCAGGAGTTTATCAGAGGATGTTACCATGGCAGGTTATATGCAGCGTGGTGTGTTTTGAAACCAGCGAAAATTGCAGGTTAGTGTAGAACCGCTACCATACAGGAAATTAAGGGAGGGGGGGGATGGGGATTAAACCCCTTGTTGTCAAAGTATTGTGGCTTTATGAATGGTCAGACAGTGAGTGGGTCGTTATATTACAATTTTTCCTAAATAAAGCTCAAATGGAGTTACTTGTCAGAGATTTGGGTTTTGTCCGTCATTAAAACGGTTGCATCTGAGGCAGAAAGTGCATCGCATCACGTCTTCATCAACTAAGTTTACAAAGGTTATTGTAGCTATGTGGGCACTCTGTCTTTTATAACACAAGCTTTTTGCCAAATATATTAAATGACTGTAAAAACTAAGTGTTACGCACAGGCTGTATTGGCTATGACTAAACGGCAAATACCAGACTAAGATACCATAAAACATTAGCCTTTACACACGTTTTGAATAAGGAAAACGCTATACTTTTTCAAGGAACCAATTTTTGATTTACCTGTACACTGCACACAAGCAGAGAAGGTCTCCAAAATGTGTGCAGCACTTCAAGTGCCTCGGCCTCATATGATTTTTGCAAGTTCAACTATCAAAGAGCACCAAGATATGAACTTATACCCCAGTAGCACTTTTTGCATCTTGTACTCTATGTGGGCAGCACTTCATTCAAGATGGAGGCGGGTGGAGCTACTGTATGAGGTTTTGCAGACAGTTTGAAGATCCACTCGAGTTACGAGTTTGTCACAAGCTCTCAGTATAAGTCTCAAGCTTATTATTTGGCTGCTTATTTTTTCACTCCTGTCTAATTGAGTGTTCTTGACCAGAATAAACTACAGTGTGGACCAGGCTTTAGTCCAGGTGAATTTCCTGATGCAGGTATACTCACCAGGGCAGGTACGACGCTCTTGACAGGGAATCCTCCCAGCGTCTCCTCGTTACCCATCACTAGCAGCTGACACATCTCTATAGCAGCCTGGAGTTGTTGGGATTCGTCTCCTGTAGCCTGTAGTCCCTGCAGCAGCTGCTGTGCCTTGGAGCCTGTAGAGGGAGACAGAAGACGGACACCTTGAGCAGAAGAAATACTTAATCATCCCACAAAAATGTGACAAACATCAGTCAAGGTCACTCACTTGCTCCACTCCCAATGGTCCTATGAAACAGCTGAGACATACGAGGCCCAAAGGGGCCAAACAGGTGAGGAGGAAGGCCCCTGGCCTCAAGCAGAGCTGTGGAGAGAGCAAAACATGAAACCTCACGCACAACTAGATGTTTGTGTTTTATTATGCTTTGATCAGTCTTGGTCAATGAAACTGCTGAGGTCTGTTGAACAAGGTTTTTATTTTTGTCGACAACGAAGATAAGAAACTTGTGCATCGTGACGATAATTAATTGTTTTTAATTAAAACAGTTGATTAAACTACGACAAGTAAAATACTTAATATGCACAAACACTTTTCCCCTAAATTTTCCTTCTAAATACAATGTTGTAAATACTCCAATCACATCTATAATCTAATAATTATCTATCCAATGTTGAGATTTGTGCAAAACATAACACTAACATAACTTTTTTTCTTATCACTCAACATATAATTACTTTATCTTCACAAACTGTATTTTTAGAAATTAATGAAATAAAAATAGAGCAAACATGCCTTGCAGTCTTCCCATTTCAGAATCATCTGATTCACTCTCTCCAGAGGTGGTCATGCCAACAGCTCCAGCTACTGAGCTAGACGCTTCACAGCAAAGACAGGAATATAAGAGACCGATGTAGAATAAAACATACATTTTTATGCCTGTGTTAAGGTACTGTCAGTGTGTTCTTAACATGCACATCACAGCATCACATACAATATATAATAAAATCTAAGGGGACTGCTGCTCTCTTACCTGACGCCCCTTGGGGCGTTTCCTCTGTGCGCGCGGCCGATGAATTGGCCCCATCCTGGTTGTTGTCAGAGTCGGCCATTTTCTCCTGTCGGCGAGCTTCGGCTGTCCCGCGCTTGCCCAGGCCTGAGCCTCGCCGACTAGAAAGGTGTAAAAAACAACAACAGTGAAAGCCCAATATTCTCAATAAAATGTGTATATTAATACACACTTCATATTTACTTGAATAAAATGTCCATAATCATATAGTGCAGGGTTTGGCTGTGATGTATATATAAAACACACACACAGAGATGTAATCGAAATTATTCAACCCCCATTATTACTCAGAAACGCTGCCAGAAGCTAAAACAGCTGAAAGTCTGTACATTTTGCCAATAAATCTGAGGAGTCTTAGCCCATTCCTAATGAGCAATGGCCTCCAGTTCAGTAATATTCTTGGGTTTATATATATAACCAAGGCTTTGTAGGCAGGGAAAGACAAATCTTTACAAATATAAAGGTTGAAATACATTACATGACCAAACAGACAACTGAGAATCACACGAAGTAAAAGGTTACTACATATACCTGATTTATAAAATAAACACTTTAAAAACTGAATAATTATTCATGTTTTGATGTGTCAGGTCTGTGTTAAGTGCAGGCCGTCCTTAGGGCAGTGCAAACGGTGTGATCGCACTGTGCCCCGCGACGAACAGACAGAGGGTGACATCACCACCACAATGCAATCACGGCGGACGAGGGAGGGCTCCGCTTACGTTACCTCACACATGATTGGGACGGCCCTGATTCAGAGTATTTCATATCAGCTTAGAACAAGCCTCAGCAAATCAAAATAAAGTACTGGGACTATCTGTTTTATAACTGCCGCTTAACTTTGTCTTTGAGTTCCCAAACATTCATAAACAAATCTCTTTTGCAAGACAATACACCACATTGCACCAGATTTCTCATGAGGATGAACTGGAAGTTCCAGTAATGTAAGTAACTGAACAGAAACACCCATCTGCAGTTATCACAAAATACAGTTGAGGGGATAGAGGGGCTGATTAATGGTTCTAGTAAATCTAACAAGCAAATGAGCAGGATTAATGTGGAGGAACCAACAAATCATTTATTTGTCATCTCTGTATCAGATCCAGACACAAAAGACCTTAGCCAGGGTAGCGTCATATATAATTATTTTTATGGGAATGAAAAGTTTTTTTTTTTTTTTTAACTGTGTTCCAATAGCACATGCGTTCTTCACCTGCGTGTAAGGAAATAGCAGTCTATATCAGCAGGTTGTAGTAGTCTATACTCATTCAAAAAAGTAACACTACAACTGCGGATACAAAATGTTAACAAATCAGAGCTTGATTACCATTTTGAATATGAATCATGTTGATCACTTCATTACAGATGGCCTTGTCATTATGAAAATATTCACATATTGGGATGCCCAGATAAGATCTTGACTGCCATCTGCTCACTTTCCTTACAATTGCTTTTTTATTGTGCGCTAGTTCCCTAAGCTGGACAGCCAATCACAGTGATCCATCTCACCAATTGGCTTAATTTATTAGTACGTGCATGTTCTAGATCAATAGACTGTTCTGGATTGAAAAGGCTGGCGGTTCAGTACCTGGTGCTGGCGCAAGAGCCCGTGGTCTTTTGACGTGTGCTCCTCCGACAGCTGGGGAGCTCTGCTGGGGGAGACTCACTACGCTTCTTAGTGGACTTCCTCAAACCTACAGACAGAAACATACAGCATTACTCTCAAAATAATCAGAGCGAAAGGGAAAGAGAGCGACAGTTAAAGGATAGCAAGCCATAAATTCAGACATCCCTCCTGCATATTGATAGCGGCTCCCTGACACCGGCAAATTATTTACGAAATCCAGGAAATTGAGTGGGCGAGAGAGCAGCCCCGTTCACCACCTGGTATTAAGATGAGTTTACGGCGATCTGGCCACAAGTGGTCAGCCAAGACAGATTACCGTTTACACAAAGTACTCAATTGCGTCTTGTGTGACCACTTGCGTTCTGATTTCGTAGAGGGCCTCATCTTATATTGTGACACTAGTCTACATCACTATCAGAACACAGATACCATTGAACGAACAAGCGGCTTAGGCGAATTAATTTAATATAAATGTAATGTGTAAATTATATATATAGTACGACGTTGGAGAGTATGTAAAATGGTATCACTCGCCACTACCTCCTGGAAATGAGTTTTTGCAGGGTGGGATGTCTGTAAATTAAAAGCCAGTCACTGAGAAAAGATCACAGGAGAACATTGCGCTTAATCATACAGAGAACAGTACTCCATTGCTCAGCAGGTTGCAAAGATAAATCAAAGAACGGAATTGTAAGACTGGAAAACTGGTTGGAGAGATAGACTTTGACCACTGGTCGATGAAACAAAGGATCTTGCTGGAAATTTACATTTGACTTCCCCCCCTCTTCCCCTGAGACAAAAAGTCTCACCTCATCTGCATTTCATTCTCTCTCTCAGTAACTCCTAAAACTCACATAAGAATATATATGGTTAAATATGAATGAATATCATCAAGTTTGATACATGTTTGGTATTATTTGAAATGTCTCAGTGTGACTGGTACAAATGTCTCATTCCCAAAGAAGTAAATCAAAAGTTAATAAGGTCTTAATAGTTTAGAGATAACTGGAACACAAAGGAATGTGGTCTCTAGCCTACCCCCAAAAGGTGTGAACCTCTGAATGCAAATATCCATGGTTAGCCTATATAATGAAACGCAGCGAGAGCTCAGGGCTGTTTTTCTGTATTCAGATTAGCCCGTGAGCTTGGCTCACGTAGCCATACAATGTTGGGTAAAGGATTTTCCTCTTTGTTCTAGAACATTTGATGATTTGTATTGATTATCTTTCAATTGATTATGGAATTGTAATAATACAGTTACCTGACATAATAAATTGTTATATTTGATTATTCTAACAGACTTTGACTTTATTTTCATTGGAGTTAAAAGGAATAGTCAAACATTAACGTATACTTAATGATACACAGACATCATTAAAACCTTTTCATTTATGGAGTCAGATAACGAATAACGAGTTTATACATATGAGAAAATGTACTGCATTTAACCCAAAATACTTTGTCATGAGAAAAGACGAAACACGTGTGAAACCTTCACCTCAAATCGAACGCCGTATTTGGATCGATTTTGGAGGACTTACAAAATGGTGACCCCGACGTGATGTCGCAACAGATGGATTTCGCGAGCAACGTCTTTTCCAGCAAAGTATGGGGATCTTAAAAATCAACACGAGGTTTGAACATCTTCTCTTTCTTCTGCCGCTGTGGTAAGTCAACTTTTTCTTCCCTTTTGAGAAGTGTTGAGAAAATGTTGTTTGCATTGTAACGGGTCGGAAAGCCCTTTGTTTAGTCCGGAACTGAAATACGTGAGGACGTGTTAGCGGCAGTGCAGATGAAGAATGAAAACCCTTGTTAATAGATTTTAAAGATATCCTTGTTTGCCCACACAACAAGAAACAAAACCTAAAATTGGAATAAACATCTTCCAAATTATATTCTGGTACTCGATGAAGATCTGTAAAATTAGAGCCTAAAAGTTTTGGAATCAGCATGTTTTCTCCATTGTTGTATTGGCTTTGTTTGAACAAACTAGCACCACATGGTGGTGGAAATGAGCAAACAACAGAAAAGAAATTTCTAAGTTTGTAAACAATCGGAAGACATGTGATTTTATAAACAAAAAGGCAAATTGATGCATTGTTTATAAAAAGCAAATTTTGGGAAAACAGGACGATATTATTTACAGGCTAAAACTAAAATATCAAGGATAACACTAAATGCTATGTCCATGCTGCATCCCAAATGCTCAAGGCTAATGCTAAATGCTAAGGCCATGCTGCATCCAAAACGCTTAACCCTTTGTGTCACCGGCCTACCGGTGGGCCAAAGCCACATTGAAAACATGATTATCTCTATATGGCATTTGAAAGCTTACACGGTAACACCGATGGGATTAAAAAGCATGAAATAATTCTGTTGATTTTCTCAGATTTGGAATTGTGCTGAACGCATTGTGCTCATAGAACACACTTTAGTTGTTTGTGCTACAACATGCACATAGGCTAAATTTAAGTTTATTCATGAAGTACAGGATTGCTTTACTGTAAGTGTGTTTGTATCACTTAGGTAAAGGCTGTAGATGTTGTATTCTAGGCCGTGTGTCCTGTTAACTGAATTAAACGTGTGTGTGTCTATGACTATAATGTGATTCACAATTTGAATTTAAAAATCAGAAACAGCGAACGCGCATCTGATTAATCCTGAAGCAAAAACCCTTTTTATATTCAAAGCTTTAGAGAACGTAGACTTTACATCTCCACTCTATGGGAGCTGTTTCACATACAAAATTTGTAAATGGTTACGTTTGAATTAATTCTGAATGACTCTAAAATATTTTTTTTTCTCCCTGGATTATTGGATTCGTATATTTCCACAAGTTTGCGTCAGAGTTTAGTGACGACTAATATCTGATATCAGATTCAAGTGTACTTGAATGAGGAGACGGGTAGTTTCCGTCTAGAATCAGCTAATGCTGTTTGATCTAGATTTGGGTACGTCTAAATACCTCTGTTCTAATTTAATGTTACTTTAGATAAGTGCACGCTACTAAAGTAAATTATTGAATTAAGTTCCTGAGGTTGCATTCAAGGGGGCTGTGTATATGTCTTCGATTGTGTACGTGTGAATTACGGCAAATCCCAGACATTCAGCCAATTACCTCTGTTTTGATAATCGGAAACTGACGAGATTGTGCCGGAGACCTTGTGAGGAACTCGAAGTGATATAGTTTCCTGATCTGAGCGGAAAAACTAAAATTAAGAGTTCAAAAGAATAAACAAACGCTAAAATGGCCACTTGGCTTTCTTATAGTCTTTAAAAAGACTAGATGAAAATAAAAGGTATTCGAAACCTACCAAACAGAAAAGGGAAACGACAAATGTACATCTTATCAGCCTGAGCCAGAAAGCCTTTTCATATTCAAATGTATTGACATGACAACAAGCAGAGACTCTTCGGAGACCAGACATAATATAATTTCACTTATATTCTTAAATATAATATAATTGTATTATAACTCAAATTATAATACACATTATATTGGAATCGCCACACCAAGCAGGGCATTAATTCGAGAATTGTAACATTAATCCTTACAATTTGATTTCCTTGAGCTACTACCCAGTGCCAAAAGGGCGGACGGAGGTGTGCTTTTATTTTTTGCATTTAAAAAACACTCTCAGAAGTGTGGCACAGGTAATAGCAAACTGATCAAGGACGCATATTTACAAGGAGGGTGTGAACTAAACATCGAACAGAAGTACCACAGCCTTTTGCAGGTCACAAGAGATCTGCACTAACCAAATGTGTGAACGACACCACACCAAAACAGGTGAACTAATTTATGCCCACAGATCTGGCTGTAATGAAAGCAACTTGTAAAACCCGAAAACTGGGATCTCTAATGCTTTGACACAGCAGACTGTGAAGGCTCGACTGCAAGAGCAGCTTTAAGGTGTCACACACTGCACTGAAGCAACAGCAATAATTCAGACCTGGTCAATGAAACTTGGTTTCATGTGACAACAGGAATTAAAATTGCAATGGACATGACAATGGAGCACGCAAAAGAATTCCACATGTCTGAATTTGAAACTGTTGAAAACATCAGAATTAACTGTGGTTCTCTCTGCATTTGTTTCTGTCAGGTTTACTTCTACAATTCCTCGGAGGACGGATGCCAGGACGGGCCGGACCTCACGATTGTTAGAACATAACCTGAGACTCGGGAGATGGGTGAAAAGACAATTCAAGAGGCCATTTACATCTCACAGTAGCACATCACTACATTAGCATGGCCTCCCAGTTTAGAACTGGAACTAAATTTGCAACACAATTGTTATAGATTATATTCCACCCATCTCCTAGACATGAACACTGAACGCACTCCTCCATCACTACACCTTCGCATCATCATCACCTGGAATAGATCCAAGTCTATCCAGGCTGAACACTACATCATCTTTATCTTCTCATGATGTGTAGAGTCCAAAAGTGTCACTTCACTAAAGATCTATTGTGCATCTTCACACTAACAGATCCAGATAGCTTCAAACACATAGGATGGGAAAGCGGATCCCATGATGACCGTCTAACAGAGACACACATAGCATACGCTATTCACAACACTCTGCCAACTCATGTGAAAACACTGTAATATACATATAAATGGCTACAGTCACAAATCAATGATGCAAAAACAAAATTAAAGCAGAGGCAGACCTGCTATTAAATTTCAAAATGTTTAAACTTTCTGATTGTTATTGGGGTGGTTGGCAAATCATAGGGCCCATGATTTCTCAACAAACCACTAATAACAAAAACATCAAAAATAACAAATAGATCTGAAGTGTGAGCGCTTCAATCAATTACAGAATTTTACAATTTAACACTGTCATTGACTGTGACTTATAGCTAAAAAAGACACACACACACTCTCTCCCTCTCTTTCTCTCACACAAACTCTCACACTCACACACAGACACGCACACACACCCTCACACAAACACACACTCTCTCACACCTGTTGCAAGGAATGAACAATCTCCATTCTCGTATGACTAAACATGTTCCAAGTCACTCCTTATATCTGCATAAGTGGCTTGCATTGGAAGATTCCTGAACAAACACTGATTATTATATACATATGCATTTATTGAATAGTATTGTTGTTATTACATGACTTCTTGATCCACAGAATCTATTTCATTGCTTTGATTACACTGACCTCTTGCTGCATTTCCTTTGTATAATTCAGACCAAAAAATATATATATACATTTAAGAATTGGATATTTAATATGAGACATCCTTACCATTCAGGACCTTGAGAAACATATGAGACAGATGTACCATTCACACTTGCTGACAAGAACATGGTATTTTACATTGAACATGACATGATTTTGTTTTGTTGCATTATGCGTTTCTATGCATTTCTTCACGAGTTCAAGTTCATATGTGCTCAATCGTAAAGCGGACATTTAAGATGCTTTTCAGATGTCTCACACAAGGCAGTGTGAAGCCAAGAAGAGCCCCTTCAGCCACTGAGGTCTGTCCAGACAACCGCACCGCTGGAGGTGACAGGATTGGTCAAGAAGGGACAGATTATCGCCCTGGGGAAGGTGCCAGAGAAACGGAAGTTTCTCCATGAAGGAATGACACGTCAACTGAACAAGTCAAAAGGTCCAGATTGACTCTATGAACTTTGCTCACATCACTGGAACACCAGAAGAAAGCCTGAACGCCTCATCCACCTGCTGGACTCATGCTACATACACCTGGTGAGACCATGTGTTCTGCAGGTGAACACAGCCCTATGGGTTTCTACAGATGATAACATTGCAAAGACAATTTGAGTTACATCTCAAGGATTCCAACAAACGTCTTACTGTGAACCCGTAAGTGTTCATCCGAATGTGACCCACGGGATCAAGGAGGGAATCTGTAAGACTGGAAAACTGGTTGGAGAGATAGACTTTGACCACTGGTCGATGAAACAAAGGATCTTGCTGGAAATTTACATTTGACTTCCCCCCTCTTCCCCTGAGACAAAAAGTCTCACCTCATCTGCATTTCATTCTCTCTCTCAGTAACTCCTAAAACTCACATAAGAATATATATGGTTAAATATGAATGAATATCATCAAGTTTGATACATGTTTGGTATTATTTGAAATGTCTCAGTGTGACTGGTACAAATGTCTCATTCCCAAAGAAGTAAATCAAAAGTTAATAAGGTCTTAATAGTTTAGAGATAACTGGAACACAAAGGAATGTGGTCTCTAGCCTACCCCCAAAAGGTGTGAACCTCTGAATGCAAATATCCATGGTTAGCCTATATAATGAAACGCAGCGAGAGCTCAGGGCTGTTTTTCTGTATTCAGATTAGCCCGTGAGCTTGGCTCACGTAGCCATACAATGTTGGGTAAAGGATTTTCCTCTTTGTTCTAGAACATTTGATGATTTGTATTGATTATCTTTCAATTGATTATGGAATTGTAATAATACAGTTACCTGACATAATAAATTGTTATATTTGATTATTCTAACAGACTTTGACTTTATTTTCATTGGAGTTAAAAGGAATAGTCAAACATTAACGTATACTTAATGATACACAGACATCATTAAAACCTTTTCATTTATGGAGTCAGATAACGAATAACGAGTTTATACATATGAGAAAATGTACTGCATTTAACCCAAAATACTTTGTCATGAGAAAAGACGAAACACGTGTGAAACCTTCACCTCAAATCGAACGCCGTATTTGGATCGATTTTGGAGGACTTACAGAATTAATCCTTTATTTACTCCAGAAGATGCTGTATATTTGAGAGCCTGTGTCCGATTATCATTACTTTAAATTTGCAAACGTTTAAACGCATCCAAACTTTGATTAAAAAAAAAAAGCTTGTCTGACATGCATGTCTCTTTTGATGTAATAATTGGGGAAAAACAGCAACTATGCTACCAGTAGCTCCAGTGAAATCCCTGGTGGCTTTCTCCAGTTCTGAACGTGGCAACTGTGCATGAGCTGAAGCTTTGTTTGAAATACAGGTAATGTAGGGCTGGGTAAAAATATTTCTCATTTTGCTGAACCAATTCTTAAGAGAATCCAGAGAACCGATCTTTCAGAAAGCCCACAAAATAAACATGAACACCAGAATGCATGTTAAAAAAAAAAATAGTACAACTCTAGATAGGAAGATTTGGCTAAATATGCACCATATTGCATGTTTTTATATTTCTTTATTTACCGTTCAATATTTAACTTTATCATAAAAACTTCATTGTGTAATTTAAGTGTTTTTATACAAATTAGTCGATTTAACCTTCAATATTATAGTAATTTACCAACCGTATAGTTTACAGAAGATTTTTCTTGAGAAAATTTGCCACTTACTGTACCTAAAATACATCCAAATTAATCGATATTGAATAAAATCGCAAGCTTGTGAATTAAAGGTGCTCTAAGAGATGTCACGCATTTTTTAGGCCAAAACATTTGTCACATACAGCAAACATCTCCTCACTATCCGCTAGCTGCCTGTCCCCTGAACACACTGTAAAAAAACGCGGTCTCTGCGGACACCCCACGCTCCACACACGGCAACAAAAACAAACCGAAACAAACTGCAGCGACCCGCTCTAAGAAACATAACAAACGGTTCCAGCCAATGACCGACAAGAATGGTTTGGGGGCGGGTTTGGGGGGGTTAGTGTGCGAATGAGGAGGAGGGAGGGTCTAGCTAGCCTCCGTTTTGTTTGACAATACTTTAAACGTCAACAAGAAGTGATGTCACCCGACATCGCTTAGAGGACCTTTAAAATAGAATAAAATCGTGAAATTTGTCTCAATACCTAGTGTATTGCACATTTAAACTAACATGCAATGTTTAGGGTTAGGGTGGTGCCCAGTGAACCAATTCCTTGGAAACGTTAGTATGCCTGCTTAACGATTCCGCTTATCGGTTCCGCTCGTTGCAAATGTGTCATGACGTCACGCACGCGCTGCGTTGTTTTGGTTCAGAACGCAGCAAACATGGCATCGAGGCAGAAGTGCTCTAAAGTTTGGTTATATTTCACGCGAAAAGACGACAATATATGAGGCGCCGCCTAGGGCTTAAATCAAACTTCATTTCACGCACACATATGAAACACTTGCATACACATATACTAAGTAGTCAAACATATACTACTGAATGCCCAAACAAATACATATGAAATGCACAACGACACACCTAAAGTCGCTCACGGCACGCACATACACGCAAACTCTACACATACGAGATGCACGGCCGCGATCTCCAGGCATACTCATATGAGACGCGCGCGCACACAAACTCTCCACGCACATACTCATAAGACGCGCACACACACACTCAAACTCGCGCACATACTTAATGAGAGAATGACTGCGCCTCATAACAATACGTTCACTTGCAACACTTGTAAAATTTCCATTTCGTCAAAGGGGGGGAACTACCTCCAATATGCAGAAACATTTGGCCACACAGCATGAAACTTAAACTGGAATGTCACTGTTTCTGTCACTGCGACTTCATGAACAGGTGAACACGCGCACACGCACACCACTTTTGAAGTAAAATTGAAAATGCAGTGCATGTAATCCATCGAGATATCAAATTGAACTGAATCGATGACATGATAATCGTAATCGAACTGAACCGTGAGACCAGTGTGGTTTCACACCCATAATACTCGGTGCTGTGTCAGCGAGTTAATAATTAACAAACAAATTAAGTTAAGTTATAAGTTCAATAAGTTAATACAAACAAACTTATTCCCTCACCCAATGAGAATCGATAAGAGAATCGATAAGGAATCGAATCGATAAGCAATATCGATATTGGAATCGGAATCGTTAAATTCTTATCAATTCCCATCCCTATTTAGGGTTCATAAACAACTTTCAGAATTTGAAATTGGATTGGATTGGATTCATGCAGATTGATAAATTGTAAACACCTAATACCAGCACTGGTTATCGCACGTTAATTTGTCTTAAAGGGGTCATACAAGCACTTTTACAAGTTGATTGTACTGAAATGTGTGTTGGCAGTGCCTGTACACAACCATCATATAATGATAAAAATCCATCCAGTGATTTTGTTTTAATCTCCTTATACGTTTTCCTCTGCCTCAAACTGAGCCGTTCGTTTTTGTGACGTCAATAAAACGGATGCCCCTCCCACGATTGATGATTGACAGCAGCGTTTCAACACAGACCCGCCTAATCATAGTCCAAGCGAACTGGCGCGGTCATTGTTGATACTGGAGCACTGTCTATGAGCAGAATGGAGTCTAAGCGATTGTGGTGTTCTGTTCTTGGGTGCAATAAGGAACACAACAGTCATTTTAATGTTCCTAAATCCGAACCGCTGAAGACGCAGTGGCTGAGTTTGTTTTCGAAGGGAATATCCCCACGATCAACGTCAATGCGTTCATGTTTGCGCAAATCATTTCACACACCAGAATGCTTTATAAACGAGGAGGGTCAGTATAAAGCTGGTTTTGCTAAGAAACTGCTCCTGAAAAAAGGACTGGTACCAACTATTTGTGTTCCTGCTGCACCTGCAGAAGAACTGAAGTGAGTGTAGCGTTTTATTAACATTTATATTAATATTTATATTAATCTTTGCAAATCGCTAGCTGCACACTTCACGATGAATGCGGCTAAGGTTTACACCCAGGGTACATTGCGACATATTTTCTATGTACGACGTTCTCAATATAATTCATAATCCCACGTTTATAATGAACAACGCGTTATGGTTATTTGCGAATTAATGGCTGTTGTGTTAGTTAGTTATTTGTTTTTAATAGGGGAGGCAAGTTATTTTACCTGTGAACAACTGTTGAATCATCTCCCATCAGATCCAGTGCTATGAAGAGTTCACTAAAAAATGAAAATTCTGTCATTTACTCACCCACAAGTTGTTCCAAACCTGTATACATTTATTTCTTCTGCTGCTGAACTCAAAATATATTTTAAAGAATGTCAGAAACCAAACCTTGATGGACCCTGTTAACTTCCATAGTATATATTTTTGTATGACAATGGGATTCATCAACTGTTTGTTTAACCATATTCTTCAAAATATCCTCTTTCGTGTTACATACAGGTTTGGAACAACTTAAGGGTGAGAAAATGACAGAATTTTAATTTTTTAGTGAATACTATCCCTTTAATGAAGTCCTGTATGCAATTCCCAAAATGCCCGCAAGATGAATCCGGTATTGCAAAGCCAATACCCTATTATGAAAAAATGCTTAAATATCGGGAAGAATAGAAAGCAGATTATTCGTCAATCTCTAGAAATAAAAAAAATGTCAAGAGACAAATGACAGTGGAATAAAATGGGAATAACAGCATAGTAAGGCACTTCCCATCATCTGGCTCTGACCTTTGGCCACAAGCAGCACATAACATTTGCTGTACTGGAGTGTCAGAAGCACTTCAGTAAAGACTGTTTCCACAGAAACCAGCACGTTCTGCACATCATCTCATTAGCACTGTGTGTAAAATTAGTCACATCGTACCATCTACACTTAATAACATAAGCTCCTCATCAGCCACAGGCATATGCTCTTTCTGATTAAGCCAGGAACATATGGTTAATTCCAAAGCCTAGTGTGCTGCCTATGCAGGTAGCATCTTAAGGTATAATTAGTGTTGTCAAAAAACTCGGTACTTCGGTACCAAGTCGGTACTAAAAAAAATTAACGGTTACGGTACCAGCTTTTCTAGGTACCGAGTACCGGGTTCATCCGGTCCTTGACGCGCTGTCTGAAAGGTGCACAGTTGCGTGACTGCGTCCTCTTCATAAACACACTGAGACATGGCGACCGGCACTGCTAATGCGGCGGCTCTGAATCCACTTGTTGACAAGAAAGGAGGAAAGAGCCACATATGGAAATATTTTGAATTAGGCTAATGTCACGTTGCCATAAAGGGCCGTTTAGATAGCACGTTTTGTTGCGCGTGCAAATTTCAAATGTAGGCGCGCGGGAACTTCGCTTATAGAAGCGACGTGCCGTGCGAGCTTGTTTTTCCAGACGCGCCGCTGTTCATGGTTGCATAGCGGAGACACGGGAGAGCAAGCGCTTATGGAAAGAAGGAGAAAGCGGTGCAAACTGCGCTCTCCGTGATGACGAGGAAGTGTCAGCAAATAAGTAATTGATTTCTAGCCCTTGCATTAGAATTCAGCTACAGGGTTCTCTTCTCAAGGTTTGAAGACATCAGGCAAGAGTGACATTTTTGGCAGTTTTGGATTAAATAAAAGTAGGCTACAGTTAAAGTCAAATAAAACATGTTTTATCTCCTGTATAGTCTGGTAACACTGCAATAATATACCATTCATTAACATTACTTAATGTGTTATCTAACATCAACACATTGAGTGAACAATATATTTTACAACATTAATTCATGTTTGTGAATGTTATTTAATACAAACACTTGATTCTTCATGTTTGTTCACTTCATTCATTGTGCATTAAATCATGTTAACAGATACAACTTTTGATTTTAAAAATGTATTAGTACATTTTTAAATTAACCCCAAGGAGAATAATTGCTACAGTATATAACTATGGTTTATTGTTAGGTCATTTTATCTATTGTATCTAACAAATAGAATCTTATTGTAAAGTGTTTTTAATACTACAGTTTCCATCTTTGTAACCGTGAAATACACTTTAATATTTGTAAATTTAATCTAAATTAAGCTTTGGTACCGAAATTGGTACCGAGAACCGTGGATTTTTACTGGTATTTGTACCGAATACTGAAATTTTGGTACCGTGACAACACTAGGTATAATCCTAAAATAATTTTGTTTGACCAAATTTTAAATGCCTATTTACACCGCCTGCAAGTAGGTTTACATATTTTAAGAATTAGCTACAGACTATTTAAACGCGAGTTGAGCAGTATAGAGTAGTCCTTGCTTGTCGTTTCTACGATAACATATGCAGACATAGTTTTGCGTTTACATGTACCATTGTTCTTCAAGAGCATCACACTGAACTGACCGACAGCTTCAATGATTATAAAAAGGAGCGTTCTGCACTTATTTTTTATGTAATTCAGTCACAATTTGAAAAAAAGTTTGTTTTTCTTGAGATGTTGTGACTTCCTACATTTCAAGGAAGGCAAAGGCTACATCCAAAAGCTGAAGGCAACAAGGCATGTCAAAATCCAACAACTAGATACTGAGATACCTTCATCTGATCATTTTTAAGGTAGCATAGATGTATCCTTTGCTGGCTATGATATACCACAATCCTATTAAATTCTTTGACAGTTGAGCTTAAAAAAATATGGCATCTGAAAGTTGTAATTGGTGGTCAGTTTGTGTAAATGCAAGTTTCTGACCAACTTTTTCCACTTTTGATGTCATTTCAAGCAAGAAATTCGTACTGTAGTAATTAAAAATTCACTTAGTTATTAGAGCTTTCTCTATTTCGCTGTAGATCATTAAAACGTAATGCTGCCTCAGGAATCTGTCAGAAATCAGAATCGTGTGGTGCCTTTGTGCGCAAGCACTGCGTGCAAAGTCATTGCCTGAAAAAACAGCGACAGAAGTCGGCTCCCTATTGCATAAGCTTTCAGTAGGGATGTCCCGATCCGATACTCAGTATCGGCTCCTATACTGCCATTTTTGCTAGATCGGGTATCGGTCAGATGAGGCCGATCCAAATCCGATATTGTGCGTTTACTATTCTGTGTTATTGTTAAGCCCCACAAAAGCATTATAAAGCACCATAAAGTTTTCGTGCATACGTGTTCTGCAGGGTGGGAAATTAGCACCGGCCACTGGCTGGTACTTTTTCAAAGTGGCGGGTGACTTTGCCTTGTATACCAGCCACAGTGGCGGGTAGATTGTAAAACATATTTTTATTGGTTACTACTTAAAACATTCCTTGTAACGGATTGGACAGCTTTTGTCAAAGAATGCTGTTGCTAAGTAACAATAATGCACTTTTGTCGAGTAACTAATTTGATTGGTTTTCAGCGGACTGACACACATATAGCTGAGGTACAGACGAAAGCAAAATTTAAAAAATGTGGCGACATATACCCGGTGTTAAGAGGCCCGCCGTGAAGTCAGCAGTAGCTATGAATGTACAAAACTGTTAAAGGCGAAGTAAATAAAAAGAGAAGGTACTTTTCGAACAAGTGGCGCATTGACGAAGGGAAAATGAGGGAATGGTTAGCCTACCTTCCCGTCGAACAATCCATGCACTGTACTTACTGTGTATAATAATACTTTATAAATTTGAATTCTGGGAAAAGTGGCTGGTAAAAAATGTAAGTGGCTGATAAAAAATATAAGTGGCTGGTAAAATTGGGCATCCACCAGCCACTGTGGCTGTTTTTTAAAGTTATTTTCCCACCCTGGTGTTCTGAAGCCATACTATAGTATAATGTGAGATAGAAATTAATATATAAGTCATAAAATTCAAGTTCACGTAAACTCTTCCACCGCTGCGGCTGTCAGTCATTCTCCATTCAGCATCAAACAGCACGTTGCGTTCGGTTACGACAGTCAACGATGAAACTCTCTCCAAGATGATTCAATGTTAATAATATTATACTTTATCTGTAGATAAAGCTCTATGGTTTCGCATAAAATTACTATCTTGCTGGACTTTATTGCTGTACCTTAATCATGTTCCTTTCTACCGTGTGTCTGTTAGATCAAAACACCGGAGAGCACTATAATTGTTCTTCACGCGCACAGTAACTGAAATTTAAAACTGCTAAAAGAAAAGGCTCAATAAACGATTGCATAGACAAATACTGTATAATACACCATGACCATGCATCGATATGTCTTTCCTTTGTGCTTTGAACTTTTCAATGCGGACTCGAAGAACTGTGCGCTGTGACTCCGCGTTCCTTCAAGCGCATCATTCTGCGCTCACGATGCGCATAAGCGTTTTGTGCCGCACTGTATTGGAGTCTTTCATAATCAATCATATCATAATACTTGTGCGCATGAATGATGATTATTAATAGCCTTTGTTCTGTCCTATCTATCATATGTCGCTGCCTCATTAAACAGCTTAAAACATTTAAAACATGCCTTAATTTTATAGTAGACTATATATAAAATAATTGATCTTTTTGATTTTTGTTATCTTTTTTTCCACGAATGTATTTTACAATACAAAGAGCAATGTGTAAAGTTTCACGAGATTTATGTGTTTTTCTAGACTAAATGTTACTGAGTTATCCACTAATCTAGTTTATAATAGAACTTTTGTCATAGGTTATGATCATATTCTTTTTGATTTGTTGTTTTTCTTTATGATGAAGTTGTCTGTATTAGGTAGATTGCGTTTAACACACAAAAGAGTGATTATCAGTTCAACACACAGAGTTATAGAAATTCTACTTGGTTTTTTAAAAAAAGCTGCGCTGGTATCGGATCGGTATCGGTCAATACTCTGAATTTTTGGTATCGGATCGGATTCAGAAAAAATGGTATCGGGACATCCCTAGCTTTTAGACACAGGGCCAAATTACACAGGCAGCATTGAAGCAAATCTGTCAAATAAAAGATATTGTCTTCTGTCAATCTATTGTTTGCACAACCTATATCTTAAGTGTGTCAAATATTAACACTGTGAACCAAACAACATGAAAGTATGAATCTGTTTGGCCTGGTGAACAACAAAATTTAGTCTAAAAATAAAACATAAAATATATATAATATAAATCAAGCCATTTCACTAGGTGCGAGAAACCTGTAATCATTTAACTGCACATCTGTTGAATTCTATATTAATATGAACTATTAAAACGCTAATCGTTGCTTAGCTACCATTAACAACCAAACGATATACAAGGTGCGAGTGGCACAATGCATCAAAACTAAACTGGTCGAAGTGGTTTAAATTTTAAATGCTCATCTGATACACAATATATACCGTCATAACGCTCAGCCTGCTGGATATAAAAAAGAAAGAGAAGGAAAAATGAAAGACAAAACCTTTAAAAGACCTCTGACAGTGCTTTCCCTCTAAAGTCAGATGAATCACACAACAGCTCCAGTCTGGTGGACAAACCCTAACACTGAGGGTCTATTCTGGGCAAAGTTCTGCCCCCTGCCCTTTGGCAGCATGCCCTCCCGTGACTCTTCATGTCTTTCCATAATCAACCCAGCCTGACCTGTCTACACAGGATGACCTCTCTTACTCAAGGTAAACACCTCCAATGAGCCTTCACAGAACACTTGACAGCAACCATTAGTGGTTAAATCAGGGACAAGACAAACATCTAACCAATAAGCGATCCTAAACATCCAACCAATAGCACTCATAAGCCTAGATATCCATGCATGCCAGCGTGCTGACCCACCTCAGGCCATTCTGATATTTCAAAGCTCTGCTAGGCTCATCCGCACAGAAAATAACTACTATACCAAAAGCCCTTCCTACCTCAGCATACATCCAGCCGCGACTCTTGTCCATACAATACTGTAAGGCAGCAGGAGGCTGGTATTTTTAGCCCAGGACACTGGCACTGAACTGGACTGAAATCTGAGCCAGCTCCCCCTGCCATGACCAAAGCTTCATCCGCTATTACTGGGGCAAGAAATGATCACCATCACAACGATCACGCCATTACTGAAGACACTTATTTGTGAAGGCTGGTTTCCTCAGGTCAAGGATCAGATGAAATGCCAGCAATTTACCATGCCTGTGAGGTTGAATCCCATAAAAACAGTCAAGAACACACAAGTTATATATTTTACCCCAAAATATATTTATTTATTTAGTGTGAACTGATAATTTTGTTTTCACTACAAATTTGGTGGGAAGATATGCTAATTTTTTTGGTTTTGATTTTTTTGATTTTGGGCTGAAATATGACCCAGATTCAGACAGGAACAAAACAAAAGTACCTGAGAATCACACCTCAAAACATAAACCATTGCAGAAGACGTAGATCAGATCTGTCATGGAAAAGCTTGTGGCATTGCCTCACTTCCAGCAGGTGTCTGAATACTAAAGTCCACTTCTAGCACCATTGCAGCTGGTGTTCTACATGTTCAGCTCTGATGAAACTGAAGCCTAGACGTAGAATGTAGGCTGTTCAAGACTGTGCACACATTGACATCTAGATAAAAGAGCCCAGCCCTGATTTTACAGCTACATAAGCGCTTAACCCTCTGAGGTCGGCCGTCACGGGGGCGTGATGAGCTCACTTTTTTCCTTATCAGTGCAAAAGAGACTCAAATTACTCTGTTGATTTTTATCTTAAATTTAAGTGTTGTACATCATTAGATCCTGTTTAGTTTCTATTTTTTTAGGGTACTCACAATAAAAACAAAGTGTTGTGTTTTTCGTCAAATAAAGAATAATAAACATGATGCGCGTTTTACCTTCTCTCCGTCAGTGAAGTCCATTCTGAAACGCGTCCGAAAAAATAACTGTAACTCTGTTAATACTTGTCACAGAGATACGAGAGATGTCTCTTTATGAAGCTGAGATTCTCTTCTTTTAAATGAAGTAAGCTACTAAAAAAATTATATTTCCAGTTTATGTAATCCGTTTGAAACCAAGGAGAGTTACAGTTGTTTCGTTCTCCCCTCATTATCATTAATCAGCTCAGATCGCCACGCCCCCAGCGCTTTTCACATGGTAAAATAGGTGATCTATGCATCGCACACGCGGCACGCCCCGCGATTAAGCCACAAAAACATGAAGCTTCTTCATCAGATCATTCACTGTTAGTTCATCGCGTTTGGAGGATGGCAGCAGCACGCTACTCCGACAGAGAGGCCCTTCAGATGATTCTGGACAGTGATGACGAATTCACATTTTCTTCAGAGGAAGATTGCAATTCGGACGACGAAAAGGCTGCATTTTCAAGAACGAATTGATCCAACCGAGGATAGAAGTTCGGAGTAAGTTTTGTAGTGTTATAATTCGTTTTCTTATCATATAGAGCTCAAATGAATTTTATATTTTGCCTAGTTTTGGCTAGCTTTTGACATAGGAAATACCTCACAATATCCCTAACATTGTATGCTCGTGTAAACTTTTTAAATGTGATATTCTCTGAACATATTTGTATATAGCATACATATTTTTCACTCAGTTTTGATTAGTTTATGACACTGATTATCATGCTAAATAGCCTACTGCCTTATGTGTAGTGCATTTTGTTCGAGAATAACTTCTAGGTTATGTGATTGAGATAAATATATTTCAGACTCCGGTAAAATACGTGATACTGTCTAAATACAATATATTTTATATATAAATGTTCAGTTTTGGTTAGCCCATGACTTATCATGCTAAAATAGCCTACTGCCTTAGCCTATGTGTAATGCATTTTTTGGGGAATAACTGCTAGGTTATATGTGATATTTCAGACTCTGGTAAAAACGTGATAGATTCTGTCTAAATACAATATGTTATATATAAATGTTCAGTGTTGTTTAGCCTATGACACTTTATCATGCGTAAATACTTGTTTGTGAATACAGGTGTAATGTTTGAAATGTAAGTTAGTGATGTGTCGTTCGTTCGCGAACAATCCGTTCATTGTGTAGCCTATCCCTAAATGCGTGCTGTCTATATGGGCCATAGATACTCGCAAATGTTCAGTTTTAGTTAGCCTATGACACTAATTATCATGCTTACTGCCTTATGCACTGTGAATACAGGTGTAAATGTTTGAAATGTAGCGATGTGTCGATCGCGAACGATCCGTTCATTGAGTGTACATAATAAATGCGTGCGTTCTATATGGGCCATCAACAGATACTCTGCTGTATACATAATGTATGCTAACAGTTATTTTGTTTTGTTTTTAGGAATGTGGCATCATGCTCTCCTTCTCCAGCACCTCGCAGAGGGACACGCAGGTCTCGTTCAGTTCTCAGTGCGATCGAGAATAATACTGAGTAAGTGCATAGACGTAATATCGTTTACATCGTCATAATGTAAAAGTTCCTATTATTGTGTGAAATTAATCCATGGTAATTAGTGATTGATAAGCGTAATAATAATACAGTTTCTTTGATTGTGTTATCAGCATGCATTCTATATGGGCCATCAACAGATGTTGTTGTTGTTGTTGATACTTTATTGATCCTTTGCAGGAAATTATATTGTCACGGCAGCTTTAACACTCAATAACAAAACATAATACAAAAAAAACAATAATACCTATATAGAATATTCAGTAACAGATGCATATTCAGTACAGAATATTCAATAACTCTGTTGTATACATAATGTATGCTAACAGTTATTTTGTTTTGTTTTTTAGGAAATTGGCTGCATCACGTTCTCCTTCTCCAGCACCTCGCAGAGGGACACGCAGGTGTCGTTCAGTTCTCAGTGCGATCGAGAATAATACTGAGTAAGTGCATAGACGTAATATTTTACAGATGAAATGTAGCCTAATTGTGTTTACATCGTCATAATGTAAAAGTTCCCATTCTTGTGTGAAATTACAAATATGTCTTTTTTAAATCCATGGTAATTAGTGATTGATAATGATAATAATACAGTTTCTTTGATTGTCTTATCAGCATGCTCACACTTTTTCTTTCTTCTTTTTTTATAACAGATGTGACAATGTCCAAGCACCAGTTCCGAAGAGAGCCAAGGCAAACAAGCAGACGAGCAACATGCAGTCCACGCTGTCATGAAAAACAGAGACCGATGTTGACATGGTTCCACAGACACTGCGATTTCTTCCTGCACGGGAAACTGGACCGCAACTGAGCTCTGTAGACTCGCATTCGCCCATGAGTCTATTCAAACAGTTTTTTAAACCTGCGATAGTTTTTTTTAGTATTCTTTGAATAAAAATATTTTTTTTATAAAAAAAACAAGTTTGGTATTTTTATGTTTTTTTTTTTGAAAGGATGTGTTAAGTGATAGTAATGACTTTAAGTCTTTACATTCTTAGGAAAGAACGTAAATTCTATTTTGAATAAATGCTGTTCTTTTTAACTTTTTGTTCACCAGTGAATCATTCTTTGTTCAGGCTGCCTCAAAGCACCTTGATGGCCCATTAGCCATTGGGGGAGTGTCTTTAGTCTTCCCAGGTGTAAATCACATTAATATTCATGGGCATTAACACTCCCACGCATACAGCACTGCTGACCCAAAAACTGATGTAAGAAATTCAAATCGTTATATTGATGTTTCTGAAAGAGTGGTCAGAATGATTTTCACTTCATTTTGAAGTAAAAATTCTAGCCTACAAGAATAGTAACTCAAAAGTATTGTGGACAACTATTCATTATGTGTTAAATGGCCTTATTGCAGTGACATTTTTTTTTCCAAAACGTACTAACCACGCATATTATTTTTTTTCTATAAAATGCAAACAAGTACATCAATTTTGCTCACATATTATTGTAGCAGAGTTTGTGCTGAATACAGCAAATTTATATGTTGGCAAATGGTATGTTTTAAGTAGCTGAAATAAGCACAAATGTCAGGGCATACCAAAACACCGAAAGAGCCCCAAAACAGCTCAGACCTCAGAGGGTTAATACACATCCTGATTCAATTAGTGTTGTCAGAAGTCCTGGCACTTCAGTACCAAGGCGATACTGATTTTTACAAAAATGGTAATACCAGCTTTTCTGCAGGACCAATAGTAATGGTTACCGACTTAATTCGGCATGCAGATAAGCGTCTGCTTTCAAATGCTCCTGTGCATATAAGTATGCATGCTCTGTGAAATTGTGTTTTTTAGTGTGTTGAGCATTGTAGTCATTCAAAACTTCTTTTATTGACAAAGCAATGCTCTTTCTGATTTTGCTGTTAGCCACTACAACTACAAATAGAGTTGTCTCCGAGGCATGGTACAAACGTTATTCACAGTATATAAATAAAAAACTAGATAAAATAAGACTAATCGTCTTTAGCTATATACAAATAATTGTTTTTTTGATGATAAATGTAACCAAACAGTTGCTCACCTGTCTAATAAAATGCACAATATATTAAAGCATCTTTGGGGTTTCCGTAAATCGAGGGTAACACGGATGACGTCATTGACACATTGAACTGGTTAAACATGAGGATTTCTCTGGATTTAAACCTTGTTGGAAACACTTGGGATAACTCAAAAACACAAATCAACAAAATATCATAGTTTTAGTGGTTTTTGGATATTTAAATCAAAATAAAATTTAAATTAAAATAGTAATTAATTATTTTTATTTTCAAATAGTTAAATTGAAGTTAAAAAAGATTGTTCTATGTTACCATACAATTTAACTTGTGCTGTCATGATACCAAAATGTCAATAGTCTGGAAGCAGTCTCAAAAAGATCGCCTAGACACACCAACCTTCAGACTATTTAGTCTCCTATTTTGTCAGAACTTGAGAACACCACACCATTAATTGCCTGAGAGCTTTAGTTTAAAATAAAAATCTACATTACATAATAGAATGTGTATATGTGCTTGTTTGTGGGTCTATGAGAAAGACTTATGATCTCAGTGTGAACCTGGAACAACTCTTTAAAAATACAGAAGCAAATGATAGGAAACACTCTATATAGCAGTTTGGGCACTCACTTGCTAGTTTGGCCTGCAGTCCGGAGGGCCCAGGCTTGGAGGAGGTCTCAGCCTTGGCCGATCCCGGCAGGGACAGTTTGGGCTTTGGCAGGTTGACTTTGGAATTGAATCGGGACGTCCAGTCAAACTTGGAGGAGCCGGCAGCCTTGTTTTGCTCTTTATCCCGGCTGCTCCTACGGGGTGAAGGGGAGGACGCGGATCGTGACCGCCGAGCTTTGCTCTGGTCCTTGCCCTGCTTTAGCCGGGCACCCTGAGGGGCACAGCTGTTCGCGCCTGTGGCGGCCGAGGACGAAGAGGAAGAGGAGGATGAGGAAGAGGCACAGGAAGAGGAGGAGTCAGTCACGGTGCTACACCCAGCTTTGGCTGAGGCGGCCGATTTGGACGCCAGCTTGGTGGGTTTGGCTGCCCGGCTGGCCTCGCTGCGGGGTGGCAGGGGGGCTGCCGCGCTGCTCGAGCTGGGGAGTGAGGAGGAGGAAGAGGACGACAACGAAGAGGCGTCTGCCTTCTTGCGCTTTTGAGAGGGGGTGCTCGAGACCCCACTGGGGCCAGGGTAGGACGCGCTCTTCTTGCTCAGGGCTCTGGCAGGAGCCGGCTCGGCTGCTAACCGTCTCTTTTTGGACTTGGTGCTGACAGATGCTGGAGCCTTCTTCGGCTCTGTAACTTCAGGTGAGGTTGCGGGGGCCGATGGCCCACTGGCTGAACTTTCCGAAAGGTGGCTGGACACTGCTTTGGGCCGCTTGGCCGGGCTGGGCGAAAAGGTGATGAGATCTGTTGCAGAGCTGCGTTTGAGAGCGCGGGTGCTGCTGCCCTCCCGTCTCCCTTGCTGGGCTGAAGTTCCTGCTGCTTCTAAATCTGGATCTGGTATCGAGTGTGAACCCACTGATAGAGAGAGACTGTTCCTGTAAAAAAAAAACAGAAAGGGCAAGGACTTGAGTACCCCAGAAGCAGCAGTATGCACAAGGTGAACTTACGTCACAAAAGACCCACACGCAATACAGGAGGAAAAGGAGATACCTTCGAGAGGCGTGGCCGCGGGCGGAGCCGACGGCAGAGCTGGGTGGGGCTTTGGAAGCCTTAGAATTAGATCTTCTACTTTCAGGTAGGGAATTTGCTTTTTGGTTTACTTTCTCTGTCTGTAACCTGGAGAGGTTGGGAATTAAACAGCAGAGAGCAGTGTGGGATGGATGGGCAGTAGATGAGGAACACCTCCAATTCAATTTCACAAGCTGACTACTCTTCCAGCCCTACTCTCAGCACTTCCTACACACCCGTCAGCCCAATGGTGAAGACAAACAGCAATCATTACAAATTTCTAGCTAGCCATTTCTCATAAGTTAAGAGCATAACCCTTGAGTTGGGCAGCTAAACTATAAGCCATTTGGCTGAGCCACTGAAGGATATATAGTTATGAATGTAAACCTATTCAAAAGAGAAGAGACAAAAAGAAATCCCACATGTCTGTGTATCAGGCCTAAAGAGGACACCGTCAGATATTCCAACACTGCTATTCAGCAAAGGTGCTGTGCTTCTACTGAATCACACAGCACAGTGGAACAGGAAATTATATTCTATTCAAGTTATGAGTTTGCAGTCTGAATCTAATGTAACTATAGAGACAGGCTGGGCACCCCTAAATAACCTACATTTCCATTGCTGATATCGCATAACCAGAACCAGAAATGTATTCTTATGTGCTGTTTGGTCTTGAGATCATGAGTTATATTACACTACCATTTAAAAGTTTAGGGTCAGGGCCCGGCTGCAAGAAAGTCCTTAAGTTAAGAAAGCCCTTAGCTATAAGGTTATGGGTGCCCTTAGTGAAACATGGGTAGCAAGAAAAAAAAAGTTCATTAGTGTTGTCACAATACCAAAATTATGACTGTGATACGATTCCAGACAACAATACCGATACTGAATCGATATACCACGGGAAAAAAACTAAAACTGTAAAAGTAATTTTAAACTATGAAAGTACTTACAATTCATTGTTTTATAAATTAATTTTAAACTTGACCAGCATGTTCCTGCCCTGCTTTTTGACCATTCCCTCCCCTTTATTAAATAAAATAATAATTACATGCTAGTGTGTACATCCTTACAAAGATGTTTGCAACATTGGCATTAGCATCAATCATGTTAACATTTTAAATATATACACGCTACAGGTCTGAGCAAAGCAGCGCGAGCACGTCCCGCTCTTATTTTCTCATATATGCATTCTTTGTCAAGCGCTGTGCGTATATTTTACTGTTCTGCTTCCGTGGTTTAGTGAACGTAAACAGTGGAAGCAGAGCTCTGCACACACGTCCTGACTCCAGCTGTCACACATCGACGCAAATAAAGAAATACTGCTCTTATTGTTTAGAGTGCTGTCACTCTTAAAGTAACGGTACTAATAAAATTTCATATTGTACCGTAATTAATATAGCGATACCTTTCTAGTACCGGTATATTGTGCAACACTAGTGTTCACTTAAGGAACTTTAAGGCTGTCATTAACCCTTAGGGGTTGGCGGTATCGCCGGCGATACCAGCTCACTTTTTTCCTTATCAGTGCAAAAGAGACTCAAATTACTCTGTTGATTTTAATCTTACATTTAAGTGTTGTACATCATTAGATCCTGTTTAGTTTATATTTTTTTTGTGGGTACTCACAATAAAAACAAAGTGTTGTGCTTTTCGTCAAATAAAGAAAAATAAACATGATGCGCGTTTTACCTTCTCTCTGTCCGTGAAGTCCATTCAGAAACGCGTCCGAAAAAATAACTAACTCTCTCAATACTTGTCACAGAGATACGAGAGATGTCTCTTTATGAAGCTGAAATTCTCTTCTTTTAAATGATGTAATTTACTACAAGAATAAATATTTCCAGTTTATGTAATCCGTTTGAAACCAAGGAGAGATGCAGTTTTTTCGTTCTTCCCTAATTATCTGTAATCAGCTGAGGCAGCCACGCCCCCAGCGCTTTTCACATGGTGATCGCATCGCACACGCGGCACGCCCCGCGATCAATGCCAAACAACACAAAGAGTCTTCAGATTCACTGATAGTTCATCGCGTTTTGAGGATGAGCACGCTACTCTGACAAAGAGGCCCTTCAGATGATTCTGGACACTGGACAGCGAAGAACTTTTTCCCAGAGAAAGATTGCAACGGACGACCAACCCCGCCGAGGATACGTTCGGAGTAAGTTGTTTGTTATGTAATTCCTTTTCTGATCATATATAGAGCTCAAATGAATTTTCAGACTGTATTTTGCCTAGTTTTGGTTAGCTTTTGACACAGGAAAGAGTGCCTCACAATATCCCTTATTCGTGTACGCTCGTGTAAACTTTTTAAATGTGATATTCTCTAAACATATTTGTAGGCTATATTAGCCTACATATATTTCACTCAGTTTTGATAAGTTTATGACACTGATTATCATGCTAAATAGCCTACTGCCTTATGCTTATGCATTTTGTTTTCGAACTGCTTATTAGGTTATGATTTAGTGAAATATGTCAGCCTCCGGTAAAATATGATACTGTCTAAAAATACAATATATATTTTTACATATAAATGTTCAGTTTTATTTAGCCGATGACTACTTATCATGCTAAAATAGCCTACTGCCTTAGCCTATGTGTAATGCCTTTTTTTGCGAATAACTGCTCGGTTATATATTTCAGACTCCGGTAAAATACGTGATAGGCTAAATACAATATAGCCTATATATAAATGTTCAGTTTTGGTTAGCCTATGACACTTTATCATGCGTAAATAGGCCTACTTGTTTGTGAATACATGTGTAAATGTTTGAAATGTAAGTTAGTGTGTCGTTCGTTAACGAACAATCCGTTCATTGAGTGAATCATAAATGCGTGCATTCTATATGGGCCATCAACAGATACTCTGTTGTATACATAATGTATGCTAACAGTTATTTTGTTTTGTTTTTTAGGAAAGTGCGGCTGCATCCAGGCCCGGCTGCAGGATGAAATTACTGAGGGGGCATGTGAAATTGTTAAGGGGGCTTAACTTTATACCATCAGATTTTTAAATGCAGCGCTCCCTAAAACACTCCATATGCAACTGCACAGGTAACCGCATAATAAAAAGATAAGCCAGAATAATTTATTATTCATATATTGACATATATTGATATATATATGATGCATGGATATCCATGGCAATTTGTGATTGATAATGATAATAATACAGTTTATTTGATTGTGTGTGCTCTGCTGCATCAGCCTTCAGAAATCATTCTGATATTATTTTTTTTTTAAAAGAATGTTGGAAACAGTTGTTAAACAGTTTAGTTTTTTTTTTAGTATTCTTTGAATAAAAATATTTTTTTTTTATAAAAAAAAAAACAAGTTTGGTATTTTTATGTTTGTTTTTTTGAAAGGATGTGTTAAGTGATAGTAATGACTTTAAGTCTTTACATTCTTAGCAAAAGAACGTAAATTCTATTTCGAATAAATGCTGTTCTTTTTAACTTTTTATTCACCAGTGAATCATTCTTTGTTCAGGTTGCCTCACAGCACCTTGATGGGCCATTAGCCATTGGGGGAGTGTCTTTAGTCTTCCCAGGTGTAAATCACATTAATATTCATGGGCATTAACACTCCCACGCATACAGCACTGCTGACCCAAAAATGATTAAAGAAATTCAAATCGTTATATTGTTGTTTCTGAAAGAGTGGTCAGAATGATTTTCACTTCATTTTGAAGTATAAATTCTAGCCTACAAGAATAGTAACTCAAAAGTATTGTGGACAACTATTCAGTATGTGTTAAATGGCCTTATTGCGGTGACATTCTTTTTCCCAAAACGTACTAACCACGCATATTTTTTTTCTATAAAATGCAAACATGTACATCAATTTTGCTCACATATTATTGTAGCAGAGTTTGTGCTGAATACAGCAAATTTATATGTTGGCAAATGGTATGTTTTAAGTAGCTGAAATAAGCACAAATGTCAGGGCATGCCAAAACAACTCAAGAGCCCCAAAAAAGCTCAGACCCCTGAGGGTTAAGCATGTTCTCTTAATTACTTGAGTTTCCTTAAGTTATGTTATGCGTTGCAACAAAGTCCTTAGTAACCCTTTAGCCCTAAAAAAAAATTAAGGGATCAAAACAGGTCCCTTAAGTCATCTGCTGAACACAAACACGGATTGATAATTGCATTTAAATTGAGGAGGAGAAAGTACCAATATACATTTTTAAAATAAGCCTGTTGAAACTATGGCGTGAAAGTGTGTGCTGTCAAAATAAAATTGAATGAACAGTTTTAATATATTTTCATCACTTTCACTGTGCCAGGCTTTTGTCTCGTACGCAAGAGTGACTGATTATAGCCGCAGGCTAGGGTGTTTTTCCCCTTTTTTGTTCTTGGTCTGGTTTAGATTTCTTGTAGCCTACTGTAAAGCCGGTTAGCAGACAAGACTAGGCGTCAAGCCTCTTCTATGACACCGAACACATCATTCTGTGCTGTCGCTCTTAAATTCAGGGCTGAAAAAAAAAAAACAGAATCTGATAGGGGTGTAATGATACATCGATATGGATCGATGCATCGATCAAACGTCTAACGATGCATCGATGCCACACGCAAAATATCGATATGAGGTACCTTTATTTTAACAGCCTCTCCTCATCCTCACATAACGTTACTGCCTGTCACTCACTTGTATGTGTCGGATTGCGAATGAGATGCAGAAACAAAGCGGCTGTAGCCGTGAAAAGACAGACGCAGAAACGTTGTGACTGCTGTCGGACGCAAATCGTGGGTTTGGAAACATTTAGTATTTTCCAAAACAGATGGTCAGGTAAATAAATCCCATGTTATGTGTACATTGCCAGTGACAGCTAAAATACTCGGGAAATTACGTATTACATCAGGACGTGGAGAGACTGATAAAATAAAGGTACCTCATAATCGATATTTTGCGTGTGGCATCGATGCATCGGATCGTTAGATGTTTGATCGATGCATCGATCCATATTGATCTATCTTTACACCCCTATCGGGAAATACTACAAACTTGTCAGCGCATCTGAAAAGGAAACATGGAATTGAGGAGAGTAATTTGGCTGACGAAAAACAGCCTCTGTCACCCTCCATGAAGAACTTTATTGCCCAGACAACTCCAAAAGAGCAACTCAAATCGAAGAATTTTTTGAAGTATCGGCAATAATCGCATCGCTGGTTAAGAGAATCGATATTGAATCGCATCGTGATGACCGGTCCGATTTACACCCCTAGAATCTGATCAAAGTTCCGTTGACGAGCGAGTACAATACAATTAGTTGGATAATGTAATTTAATGGAAAACTATGTGAGTGGTGCGGAAGGATTTTGAGCATCCACCGACCGGTGTGGTATAGAAACAATGCACTTGAAATTTAGCATGCTGTGTCGTCCGTCAGACCGCCTTTAAAAATCTCCATAACTAAGATATTGTCGTACAGCTCTATAGTTTAGTAAATGTTAAACTTTTTCATAAGTCATTGGTCCGTAATGTTCTGTTTATTATGGGAGATTTCATAATTATAGCAACTACTTCTCAATTTCCGTGTTTTGCCAGAAACGTTCGCGAAATGCTTAGTATAAACACCTGGTTAAGGGTGACAGTTAAGACGTTTGTTGCAATGTTCTTAAAGAAATCCCTTTCCTCAGGGATTTTTTCCCAAATTAGGGATACCTTTATGTAACACCACTTATGAGGTTTCATGCAACCGGGCCCAGAAAAAGTGACAGTAAAGACATTTATAACATTATAAAAAATATTAAGTAGAACAACTGCTTTCAACATTGATAAGACATTTTGAGCAGCAAATCAGCATATTAGAATGGTGTATGAAGGATCATGCAACACTAAAAGACTGAAGAGTAAGAGTAATTCAGCTTTGCCGTCACAGGAATAAATTACACTTCAAATATACTAAAACAGCCATTTTCAATTGTAAGAATATTCCACAATTATTATTTTTTTAATATTGTATTTTGAATCAAATTCAAGTTCAATTACTGGCTGGATGTTTATATGACAGTGTAGTTAATGATACACAAACACACCCGAGATTGTTCTTTTTTTTTTAAATGCTAAGGAAAAATGTAATAAAACCATTAAATATGCACACAGTAATCTTTTATATTGCACTGGGTAACATGTTTGTCACATTGGACTTAATGCATATTTAATATTGAAAAATAGAGGGAACAATTTAAGTTACTGTTCCCATTTTTAAAAAATCTGACACATTAATTTATGAACCAAGTGAAAGTGTCCAAAAAAGAGCCTTAAGATAAAAAGAATAGCATTGGAAAGGTTGTGTGACCTCAACATGGCACCTGCTGCACAAATTCTGTAGAGAAAACTGCTCTAGATACAGACAGGTAGATAAAGGTACACGTACAGGCCTAACCTTAGCCCGCAAAACAGTTTTACAGATTGCCGATTGCAGACTCACCTTCCTGCAAGTGTGTGGTCTATTGGCTGGGCCGCGGCTGTGTTCCTCTGTGAACGGCGCAGTGACCCCCCTGGATTGGAATTAGGCCGGTTGGACATTGGCACCTCTCTCCTGAAGGGACATACCCTTTCTAGACACTACCATTCACTGGTAGAGAGGTAAAAAGAGAAAAAAGGAAGGTAAGTTGAGCTGTGCTATAAATACAAATTTATGAAATATAAATACAGGTATATACGGGGTCTAAAACGTTTTGAGCTTGTCCACTTTCAGATGTAGTCGAAAATGCATTCAACAGTGATCGTATTTTACCTCAAAACAACAATTCAAGTTGAACAACAGATCAAGAAAGGAATTTATTTAACTAATTTAAGATAGCCCGTCGGGCAGGGTGGTGATACAATTTGTGATTTTGTGAGCCCTGCAACCAAAAGATCAATTCATCTCTACACTATCTGGTCAAAACAACCAGGTCCAGATGCATCTCCCATTCCATTTATACAAAGCCGATAGGCTTTCGAATCACAAATATGTACCACAGCACATCCATGGCACCATCGCTTGTCACAGATCAATAACCTTGCTCACATCTCATATTAACATACATCACCAAAGCACAAATGACCCATGAATACACCAAGAACGTGACGGAGGGGTAAGCGAGAGCGAGATAATCAATAGGACAAAAGCTTCATATGGAGACGCTGAAGGAGAAAAGGACAAATCCTCAGGAAAACCAAACTCTAATATGAATGACTTCTACACTGACCGACCAATCAAATCTGCATTTGGTGTCCATTTCCTCAGTAATGCTTGGCATCATAAAGCTTGAGGCAATTTTGAAGACGACAGCATGGTGGCCGGCATCATAACACGCAGTGAGATAAGACGCATCCTGAGCATAGACAGAAAATAGCTGGAGGGGGCCTTGGTGTCCCTCCTCAGTTCAGTGGTAATGAACAACACTAACCATCAATCACTACGACACCGCAGAGACACACAATCCCACCACACCTTTATCCTGTGTGCATGCGAGATGGCGTCCTACAGCACCATCACTTAAGTTGGGTGCATGATTATAAGAGATAATCTAAATAAAAGACTATGACAAATGGCGTTTTTGGGACTCTAATGGGAATGAAAGCTCAAGGCTAGATCTACTCATGAAGTCACTTCACTTCTAAGACAAACGACAGACACAAAATCATCCATGAAGAATGTTTAGATCCAATTTGAGCTTCAGATGTGCTTGAAATGTATTTATGTGTTGTAGATGTATTTTAATCAAAACTATGTGCTTGAAGTCACTATTAATGATTTGTCCAACTTTATCCATAACACCAAATTCCAGAGAATGTCAAATAATGTAAGAAATATGTATAGCGTTTAATAGTTCAATAGAAGCTCATTATACATATCCCCGTCATTTGTTATAAGTGACCCTGTATGGGTCCCATTGTATGGGTCAAAATTATCGATTTTTCTTTTATGGCAAAAATCATTATGATATTAAGTAAAGATCATGTGCCATGAAGATATTTTGTAAATTTCCTACCGTAAATATATAAAACATTTATTTTTGTAAGTGAATGCAGCACAAATGACAAACATAAATGGACAATTTTAAAGGCGATTTTCACAATGTTTAGTTTTTTTTAATGTCTCCAGATTTAATGTCTCTACAGAGAGAGAGAGAGAGAGAGAGAGAGAGAGAGAGAGAGAGAGAGAGAGAGAGAGAGAGAGAGAGAGAGGAGAGAGAGAGAGAGAGAGAGAGAGAGAGAGAGACCCGGCCGCACAATTTCACCGCCTTCAAACTAAGCGCTGTCTTGCTCTCTCTCCCTCGCGCATATTAATCAAAATCAATTGACACTAGGGCTGTGTATTGGCAAGAATCTGGCGATACGATACGTATCACGATACATGGGTCACGATTCAATATATTGCAATATATTTCGATACTGTGCATAAGGCGATATATTGCGATTTTTTTTTCTTCTTTTTTTAAAGTAGGACTATAATTTTAGAAAAAGTATTATTTTTTTTAAAAAAAGACATGATGTGCATAAAAGTCAAACAAGTTTACTTTAGGTAAACAATTCAGTACACAGAAAATCAAACTGCCAGTTTGGGGTTGTGGTTCACAGGTTCTTAGTGAGCAAATTTGTATATGCTCAAGTAGGCCATAATAAAAGAAAATACATAGCCCCTGTCACAATACATAACACATACACATTATGGGTGATGTTATTCATCATTATAATTATTTATGTGTCAATAAAAAAAATGCTTGCACTTTTCCTAGTACACAGGGTAGGCTACGTCCAACACGTTTTGTGTTGCAAAAACACGAACACAATTCCTAAAGGAAACATTGAGGAACAAATGTAGCTAAATAGTCAGTTAAAGAAAATACATAGGCCCTGACTGTCTGTGACATCTAGGCTAATGCATAACACATAAGGTGCAATGAGGTGCCATCGTCATTAAAAAAATGCTTGCACTATTATTAATACACATCCAACACAACATACCGTAAAACTTCAAATAATAGCCGAGTCCCAAATAGAAGCATGTCTCTTTTACACGCCTGGTGTGGCAACAGGTTTGGGTAAATAAAGGCCGGTCTCAAATAAGGCCGGGTCTGTTTTGTAGTTTCGGGTTGTATTTAATCTTCTAAAACCCGTCAGATCGTCCGCTTTTTGGCACCGCCAAAGCAAATTTGTGTCCCGCCAATATGGCGGGCCGGAAGGTTCAAAAATAGGACTAATGATTTGTCGTAGGAAATCACAGGCCAGCGGTGGATCTGTTTACGTGCTCTCCTCAGTCCTCACGCACCGAGCGACTCACTTTCCTCACACACCGAGCGACTCACCCTCCTCAGCGTGCGAGCGACTCACTTTCCTCACACAGCGAGCGAATCACTTTCCTCACACACCGAGCGAATCACTTTACTCACACACCGAGCGAATCACTTTCCTCAGCGAGCGATTCACTTTCCTCACACACCGAGCGAATCACTTTCCTCACACACCGAGCGACCCACTTTCCTCACCCAGCGAGCGAATCACTTTCCTCACACAGCGAGCGACTCACTTTCCTCAGCGAGCGACTCACTTTCCTCAGCGAGCGACTCACTTTCCTCAGCGAGCGACTCACACTTTCCTCACACACCGAGCGACTCACTTTCCTCACGCAGCGGGCGACCCATTCTCCTCAGCGAGCGACCCACTTTCCTTACGCAGCGAATCACGTACATTGGCCTAATATTATAATAAAATCATACTCTTTTCAGTATTGTGGTGGTGCAATAACTAAATACTTTTAATAAAGTGTTACATTTATGTTGTAAACGTCATTTATTCTGAACCAATAATCTTAAATTGATTCTCATTGCATTTTTTACCTTTATAAAGGCAATTTCAACCTAACTGTCATCTTTGATCAAATGTGATACATTTTAAGTCACTGTATGGTTTTTTCCAATCAAATTGACTATCAACAAAAAGATTTTTTTTTTCCCGTTGCAGAGAAAACAGAATCTCTAGGTGGGCGTGGCATTTAGATATTCAAATGTTTATGGGACATTCTACCAGAAACGTACATTATCTGTCCTCGAACTGTTACAGTGAATAAAAAGTATTTAATCCAAAAAAATTCTAAAACTGACTGATGGTTGATTTCTGTGAGTTGGTCTGTAAATGAATATGTCATTAATTAGGTTCTCAGATATTTTTTTCTTTATTAAAAACACTTTTGAAAATTACAGATCCTGTCCTTGTCCATGTCCTCAGCCAAATTGGAGCTACAGCTTTCATAGTTTTTTTATGCTAAAAACTGTTATTTAGAAAATAACTCCATCAATAACAAGTTTAACTTGTTATCATTCACATCAATTGATTAAAAACATGAAATTATACATAAATTCTGCAAATAAATACTATTTTACAACTGTCCCCATGTTTTCGGTCAGTCCTGTCACGTTTACATAAAACTCTACATAAAATCTGTGCAATATGCCTTTAAGGGTATGACTCACAGGAAGTGACATCATTTGACAGAGGGGAAGCTGACATGATCAAGAATAAGTTCTCTAATTGAATTGTATGATTTTAAACTTGTTTTTGTATGGGTTTTTTTTAGGAGGACGAGCTAAAGGGTCAGGCCCTGTCACAGGAAAACATCCTAGAAAATAATGATTTTTAAAAAAATCCAAAACATGTCTAAAAATGTTATTGAAATTCCTTGCTTGCATGTTAACAGTTTTTATGCTAGTATGCTAACAGGCTGAGTAATTGCAGTTTAAAATGGCGACCGTCAGGCCCCGTCACGTCAGGTCCCGTCACATCCCTATGTGACAGGGCCTGGCAGCCCAGTGACACGGCCTTACAAATGAATAGCATTGTTCTTTTTTTATTGCATTTAATGCATATAATATCTATTTAATGCAATATCATAGTAAAACAACATTTTCTGCATCAATGAAATGCATAAAGTCAGTCCTGTCACAGCACCGTCAGTCCTGTCACAGCACCGTCAGTCCTGTCACGCCACGGTCAGCCCTGTCACACAGGGAATTATGATAAAATTTACTATTTGAGGAAATATTGATGAATTCATCTCTTTAATTGTGTAGATGAAGGTGGGGGTATATATCCACCACTATGTTTTTGTAAAAATCACCTATGTAAAGCTAGTTTTTTTTACAACTAAATGAGTGCCTGGTGGGTATTCTGTGATTTTGTGTACTACAGTTGACCGAAAACTTGCTAAATATTTCTTAAAGTAATTGCAAAACCATGTTAGATGCAATCAGGGACATGTGACCAATAAGAAAATGCTATTTGTATCAAAGAAATTCATTAGGAAACGATTCTAACATATACAAATTTGTCTGTGACAGGGCCTGACATTTTAGGGGTTAAATGTGTATAAAAATGTATTTTATTCAATCATAAAAGCATGCTGAGATGGTATGCTATGTGTTTCTCAGTTTAACATGTCCTCTATATGACTCAATGTTCAGATTTAAGAATGAAATATTTTTTCCCCCAAGATTTTTTGTAAGTGGAAATGTACATTTCTGGTAGAATGTCCCACATGCAATACAAGCATAAAACAGATTGTTTAGCCACTTTAAATTAGACACCTGGAAATAGTCACTATTTAGGGACCCAAGCTGTGTAGGTGAGCATTATGCAAATGTTATAGCCTAAGTTGTTATGTGTGAACCCTTACGAAAATAGATTTGAAATCCAAAGACTTTTTTGAGCGGTTCAGACAGAGTCGACTTTGAGTAAACTTTATTTATGAAGCACTAGCTTTACATCTTTGCAGACTGTGTTCATTCACATAAAGCTACGTTACACACTGCATGAAAGGTATTTTTCAAAAATCCATAATAAGGGCACTAATTGATAATTAGGTACAAATAAATAGAAAAATATTTTGCTTCTCAATATACGATTTCACGTAAGCTGAATGGCAGCTGCTCTAACTCAAAACGGAGATGGACTCAAAATGGAGACAACTTCTCTGTATTTTGGGGTATTTGCTCTGTATCAACCCTCCCCCAAAGTTTAACTTGCAGACACGAGTTAAATGAACATTTACAAGCTAGATAAAACTTACAAGTGGCTACTCAACATCATGGTGCATTCATGTTAAATACTCTTTTGAATGGTGTTATCAAAAAATAATCTGTTTTAAGATGATAGAGAAAAAGAAAAACATGAAAGTCATACAGTTAACAATGTGATATTTACAAAAACATAATAGTGTATGTAACTTTGAAATGTGTTTTACCTATTTTGATATGTGAATCAGCAAAAATGGAAATGTCACTTTTTCAGATTATTCTGTTTTAAAGATAATTTATAAAATCCACAAAAGCTTTCCGGGTGTCTATTTTAAAGTGGAACACGTTTTTTATGCTTGTTTTGCATATAAAAATGTGAATATCTAAATGCCACCCCCACTTCTGATGAAGATCCTGTTTTCTCTGCAGTGGGAAAAAAAATATGTTTGTTGGTAGCCTAGTCAATTTCATTGGAAAAAACCATATAGTGACTTAAAATGTATATAATTTGATGAAAGATGACAGTTAAATTGCCTTTATAAAGGAAAAAAAATGCAATGAGAATCAATTTAAGATTATTGGTTCAGAATAAATGACGTTTACAACACAAATGTAACACTTTACTGAAAGTATTTAGTTATTGCACCACCACAATACTGATAATGGTATGATTTTATTATAATATTAGGCCAATGTACGTGATTCGCTGCGTAAGGAAAGTGGGTCGCTCGCTGAATGGGTCGCCCGCTGTGTGAGGAAAGTGAGTCGCTCGGTGTGTGAGGAAAGTGAGTCGCTCGCTGAGGAGGGTGAGTCGTTCGGTGTGTGAGGAAAGTGGGTCGCTCGCTGAGGAGAATGGGTCGCCCGCTGTGTGAGGAAAGTGAGTCGCTCGGTGTGTGAGGAAAGTGAGTCGCTCGCTGAGGAGGGTGAGTCGTTCGGTGTGTGAGGAAAGTGGGTCGCTCGCTGAGGAGAATGGGTCGCCCGCTGTGTGAGGAAAGTGAGTCGCTCGGTGTGTGAGGAAAGTGAGTCGCTCGCTGAGGAGGGTGAGTCGTTCGGTGTGTGAGGAAAGTGAGTCGCTCGCTGAGGAGGGTGAGTCGCTCGGTGTGTGAGGAAAGTGAGTCGCTCGCTGTGTGAGGAAAGTGAGTCCTTCGCTGCGTGCGGACTGAGGAGAGCACGTAAACAGATCCACCGCTGGCCTATCAGTGGTAAAGTCAGTAGCTAGTAGCTGTAGTGTAGTGATTTCCTATGACAAATCATTAGACCTATTTTTGAACCTTCCGGCCCGCCATACGCCAAAGCCTTTTTTGATCGGTGAGTGATGTAGAATGACTGCTGCGCAAACGAGCAGAGAGAGAGAGAGCCCGGCCGCGCGCGCACTCGCACGTCTTCAAACACGCGCGCTGTCTTGCTCATGATTTCTATGGTCTTGCTCTCTCTCCCTCACGCATATATTAATCAAAATAGGATGACACTAGTGGTGCGTCTCAGCATAGCCATCTAGTGGTAGGGATTTAAACACAACATACCGGTAAACGGGAACCACGGTCCCATGAATACTTTTGCTTGTAAAAAAAAAAAAAAAAAAAAAAAAAAAAAATCGATATTGCGTTTTTGAAAATCGATACAGTATTGCAAAATAAAATATCGCGATACTCAAGTGTATCGATTTTTTCTTACACCCCTAATTGACACGGTGGTAAAAGGTCGGAAGACCGAAGTTTCACGTGGAGCATTCTGAGATATTTTTTTCCCGAATTACCACTGGCTGTGAATTGGGCAAAGAATTGTGCCTTATCTTCGCTGAAAAGCGTTCCGCACATTCAGCTGACATAAACCATTGAACTGGATTTCTGAACTGGATTTCTTTTATTGAACACTTTCAATAAAAGAAATCCAGAGATGAAATGTTCTGTGCACAACAAATCTTGTGCGATGTCCTCCTAACTGCCGGGATAAATCACACAACGCGTGCCGTAATGACACGTCCAATTCACGAACTAATGACTCATTTGAACCGATTCACTTTAATGAATGGTTAAAACAACTGATCTGTCCGACACTGAACTCACAAGACGTCTGAATCGGTGTATAACAAATCGGTAACACTTTACAATATGGCTCCATTTATTCAACTCTAGTTAACTACATTAGTTAACATTAACTATCAATAAACTGCACTTATACAACATGTATGTATTAATCTTTGTTAATGTTAATTTCACCATTTACTAGTAGGCAACTATTGAAATCAAAAGTTGTAGTTGTTAACAGTTAATGCACTGAAGTAACATGAACAAACAATGAACAGCTGGTTATTTATGACAATGTGTAGAATAATTACCAAAACAAATCATTTAGTTTAGACTGAAGTGAAACCAGAAAAAAAACAAGTTGTTAGCTAGCTGCTAATTTTATTCAATTGTATGGTAGAAAATTAGACTTAGTTCAAATAAACTAATTAGGGCTGCATGATTTGGGGAAAATGTCATATTGGGATATAATAAACAAATGGTTTCATGAGTCAACTTGCTTGGTTGAAGGACAAAGCACACACAGATTAGTGATAATGCTGAAATGTGTATTTCTAGCAACAACCACTAAATACACAGTGTTTTCAAATTAAAATAATATATTTTTTACAAAATGAATGACATCTTTGCATTACTGCAAACTTGTTATTGTCTAAATAGTATAAAATAAATAGAACAATAAATAAGAACATTTGTATGCTCATGAAAATGAGACATTTTGAACATTTTGTCCAGACAAATGGACATTTAAGCAGGATGTAACATGCTAAACTCAGTCTGTGGATCATTTTTGGTTCAAGTGTATTGTGTGATTAACAAAATTCTGTTTAGTTACCAAATGTTTTAAGTTTAGTGACAACATGTTACAATGTTTACATGGTACAATGACCATGTATGATTCAAATCTTGTGATTTGATTCCGATCTTGATTCAATATCGATTCATTTGGATGAATATTAGGTAGCCAAACAGTAGATGCATGTTCATTTTTCTCAAGAAATAAAATCTCACCTAATGCTGTAAACATACAAAGAGCCCTGTCAGCAGGTATTAAAGGTTAAAAATAACAACTCAAAGGAAAAGTGGTTTGTACTAGGCTATTACAACTTAACAATATTTTAATTAGTAAAAATATAATAAATATTTAATATAGTGCACATATTTAGCAAAATTCTCTCTCTCCCTCTCTCACTAATTTGTATAGCCAACAAACGTGCAATTAAAATGGCTTTCCTGAGGTAAATGTAACGTTATGTGACATTGTTCTCCCGCTGTTTTATTGACCTCTTTCCACGGGTGAAAAACACTGATTGATATGTATGAGGCATAAACATTTCAGTAAGTTGTACTGTATCTTTCAACACACCTATTGTTCATTTGTGTTTATTTACTATTAACCAGTAAAGAGTAAAAGATGTTCTGTTCACAACCATGATCTGTCACGTCACATTTACAAGCGCAAAAACGCTATTGTTTTGAATTTTGTAATAAAATTGACAGAATCTGAGAGCTGAGAATTAGTTTCATATCAAAAGTAACCTTCTCTGTCTAGTCTGTCGGCGTCAGTGTCCTCTTTGCTTTGAGATTTTACTCTGCGTGAGAAAATGTATGTGTGGCGTGAGCGTGTGAAGTGTCAATTGCGTCAGAGTCTCACGCTGAATGAGGGAGAGTTGGCAGCCCTACTCTATTCTACTTTTTGATATTGATATGATTATATACCACAATAATTATCAGGTCTAGCAAAGAAGGATTTTATCTTACAAAGCTATGAAATCCAGTGGTAAAAATCACAGCCTTTTAAAAGAGGGCAAGAAAGGATGACAATTGTCTGTCGGCCACCACCGAAGACCAATTTTGACCAAGGAAAAACCCTGAATACACAGAAAAAAAATCATCATGCCATGGTAATCTTTAATCAAAATCTGAAAATGTGCTCGTTCCTTCTCTGACGTTAGTTTGACGGCTTCCCCTCAAACCGTCAGTCTGCTATCAGTGCGGATTGGAGAAGAGGTGCGCTACAATAAAACCCCGCCATCTGATCAATATTCTGTTTTACTTTAAAACACGTCACAACACTGAAGTAAAGTCGGTTGCAATGCAACCTTAGGTTCATGGGGTCTATAAATGTCTCCAGCATTTTTCCACTAAAAAAAAGCTTTTGGATTTAAAGGGCACCTATTATGGAATTTTGAAAATTACCTTTCATGTAGTGTGTAACATAGATCTAAGTGAACTAAAACATCCTGCAAAGTTTTATATATGAAAGTTCACCGTATACAAAGTTATTGTCTCTTAAAAGTAAGAGTCGTTGCTGATATGAATGGATAGACGAACGATGCTTTTTCTCTATCTAGATGATGTCAACTTGACAAGTTATTTGAATAAGATACGCCCACTGTCAGACACCAGGGTAAACTTGAAATAATGTCGACAACAAGACGCTCTGTTCTGAAGTGCGAATCAAAAGCTACATTTTTTTCACTGCCCAAGGACGAGCATGTGAAGAATCAGTGGCTAGAGTTTATATTTACAACTATACCACACAAGTATAGCCCGAACCTTGTGCTGTCTTCGCGTCATTTTAATGACGATTGCTTTACAAACAAATGCTTTCAAGTGTGGATTCGCAAGCCGGCTTATACTGAAGGAAGGTTCAGTAGCAGCTACCAGTTTTATTTGGATCAGCTTCCTCCTCCGAATCACAACCTGTAAGTATTATTAATAATTGTTGCTTTTATGTGTTTTGTAGCATGCTCAATAAGTATTTGTGTGTGTTCTGTAAGTTACGCTCAGCGCAGATTCTAGGTCTCCAGTGTAATTTTTTTTTGAAATATGTGAAATGTTTGTCATTGTTATTGGAGTTGTCAAAGAAAAGAGCAATACCTTGTAGTACTGCAGTGCTTTATCAATATTTTTATGCGTTGGGCTAACGCAAACAATAACTGATTGGGTCATCTGACCAATCACTGTAGATTAGCGTCACGCAAAGGAGGGGTTTGGAAAAATGAGCCGAACGAATCATGTGGGAGTCGGTGAGCAAATCAGGTAAAAATAAATGCATATTATAAGACAACAAAAGTGTTTTTTGTCATTGCATGCATGTAAAACTGTTGTTGGGCACTCCCAGAACAATATTATGAACATTTTAAATGCCATAATAGGTGCCCTTTAATGCAATGTGTAATATAGCTGTTTGTGAATGTAAACAATCTGCAAAGTTGTAAAGTCAAAAGTGCAAGATAACTACATTTAAAGGAGTAGTTCACTTTTAAAATGAAAATTCTGTCATCATATACTCACCCTCATGTTGTTTCAAACCTGTATGAATTTCTTTCTTCTGCTGAACAGAAAGGAAGATATTTAGAAGAATGTCAGTAACCAGGCAGTTTCTGGTTCCCATTGACTTGCATAGTATATTTTTTTCCTACTATGGAAGTCAATGGGAACCAGAAACTGCCTGGTTACTGACATTCTTCTAAATATCTTCCTTTCTGTTCAGCAGAAGAAAGAAATTCATACAGGTTTGAAACAACATGAGGGTGAGTATATGATGACAGAATTTTCATTTTAAAAGTGAACTACTCCTTTAATGTCTCTCAAAAGAAAGAATCGACACTGAACCGTCTAAAGAGTTGACTGTAATTCGAATCTCACTGTGTGATGGTTCTTTGTCACTAGAAAAGACATTTGCATAAAGTTGTAGGCAATTTTCCAGCCTACAACTTGACCCGCCCACAAACACGTCTTTTTACTGATGAAATGACTGCTTCTCAAATCTCAGAGTTCACGGAATTCGCAAAACACTTGCTCTTGAAAGATGGGTCAGTACTGTTTATTTCGACCAACTTGCTCCTCAGAATCACAAACTTGTATGATTAATTATTGATGCACATATATTTTCTACAGGGTGCTTAAAATACTTAGTTTTGTGTTTTATATTGTGCAAGTGTCCGGCTAACTCACGTTATTACAGTCTTACCGAAATACTTACTGCAAATCAGCTCTGGGCCACTATTACCTAAAACTGTCTCTCTTAATGCAGATTGTCTGTTCGATTACATCAGTCTCTCACGTTAGAGCTCGACTAACATATACGCTGTTATTGATACAGTTCCCGCATGTGCACAGCAGTAAATTAGAAATATACACATCAGTTTGTTGATGAACATATGTGATGGTGAGGAATTAGTTGCAACTAGTGCTGTAGCGACGCGTCGATGACGTCGACGCTTCGACGTCAAAATTACGTCGACGCCATATTTTTGCGTCGACGCTTCTTCATTTATTTATTTTTTGCACCGTTTCCGGCAGTACAGCTCGCCAACACACGTGGGAGACCGAAACATTGCAGAATGGAGGACGAAGACCACTAGACGTGAATGTGCTCTCCATTAAATGAATCAAACACAGTAAACAAATCCTTAACAAAAAAAAAACCTTTGCAATTTAGACGCGCAAACTGGGTGCGGGTGCGGTGAGACATACGGCTCGGGGAGATTCGGCTTGCAGTCGTTCATCCGCGGACGCGGCGCCGCGCGCGCTGTATACAAAAGAAGCCGTGCACGCGATATGGGGTTTTGCCGGTCTTGCGCGCCCAACGCGTCATATTTGCCGCACGCTCGTGCGGACGCCTCGAGTATAAACAAGGCTTTGCTCCGTGACAGTGCGCGCTCTGATCGGTAACGGGGAACAGAACAGACTCTCCTGAATCATCTCCAGCAGGAGCAGAAGCACCACTAACTCCGCCTCCGTTTCCCTGGTAAGCTGATATTAGTAGCTACTTAAACATTCTCTATGATAAAAAATGTTTGTACAAAATATTTTAATAACACGGTTTTGGCGGTTATAGAGTTCTAATGACAGTGTTCAAATACATAACATTAGACTAACGTTAGCCAGCTACAGTATCATGATTCAGTACGCTAGTTCGTATTTATTTGAGATACATTATGTTTTTTTATTAGTCGAGGAGCAGAAAAATAATCTTTATATTAATCGCCCAATTAGTCGTTAGATTAGTCGACTAATCGATAAAATAATCGCCCAACTAATCGTTTAGTTAATAATCGTTTACCCCAGCCCTAGTTGCAACATCTCAAATGTACCTCAAACTGAGTAGCATATCACTGAGAAACATCCTGCTCAAGTCGTCCTTGCGATGGGGGTTTGGGTTAAATAACTAGTTCTTCCAGTGTTTCGTCATTGGACTCGTGCTCAGATTGATATTGTAAAATCGACGTCATTGTTACAGTCTCTAAAATGTGTTTAATCGCAGGAGGACTGAGGAAGACTCCAAAGTTGAAGTTAATTTATGTTAATGGGCGTTTTGCTTCTGACACGCGCTGTAAGCGGTAGACAATCATAACAGACTGGGCCATCTGGCCAATCAGAGCAGAATAGGCTAGAAAAGAGGGACTTAGAGACGGATTCACCCGACGAGTCGTTTGAGAATCATTGAAAAATGTGGTAATGTATATTATGAGAAAATTAATGTTGGGTTTTTTTTACCTTGGAGACCACCAAAACAAAATTAGGAAACTTTTCCACTGTCGAGCCAGTGCAAGCCAGGGCTAACAACGTGCCAGGCAGGGGCAATAGCTTCAGATCTTGGATTGAAAAATATCTATAAATTTTTCACGAAATGATGCGATCTGAGGAAATTTTGACTGAGTCAGAATACGGACAGAACACGGGAGTTGAGGTTTACAGGAGAATATGATTTAATCTGAGTACATGAATACACAATTAAAATGATACATGATTTGATTAAGTCCAAGAAGTCTGGTATTTTCCATAAATGTGTATATGTATTATTAACGCAATGGTTAACTTAAGTAGCCTTTAAATTTGCATAAATATATTTCGGCCTCATACAATGATCAGAATCCCAATCGGATCGCAAACAGAAGTTAAGGCCAATTTATACTTCTGCGTCGGGTGCGCGCGGTAGGTACGGCGTAGCATTCGCACAGACGCGTGCCCTTCGCAGTACCCTTCGCCGTAACCTGACGCGCACCTCCTCAAAAATGTAACTACGCGTCGCGGCGACGCGGACCGCAAGATCTGTGATTGGTCGGCTTGGTAGCATCGCGTTTCCTCCTACGCATTTCCGGCGTGTTTTTCTGCACCGCCCGCCATTTTTAAATTCTAAGTACAGCGAAACTGTTAAAAAAACTAAAAACTTACTGCTTTTCCACCTCGATAAGCTCCAACTCCAATGTGATCCGCTCTCTTTCAATCGCCATTGCTTGTAGTAGCCTAAACTCAAAACAGTCGCGAGGAATCTTCTTCTCTAGGAACCGCGCGGAATCTAAACACAGTGGAACATTAAAACCCTCCGCTGCCAACTAGTGTTTCGGCGCTGTACTGCAAAGCAACGCAGACCTAAACGCAGAAGTATAAATGCTCACGATGGCATCGCCTACGTGCGTAGCCTACGCCCTACACTACGGCGTACACTCGACGCAGAAGTATAAATTGGCCTTTATTTCAAACACACGCTGGTGTCTAAAGGTGACATGAGCTAAAAAATAGTTTTAAATGTCTTAAAGGTTCTCCAAGCGATCCTGGGTGACGTCACTTCTTGTAGACGTTTAAAGTATTGTCAAACAAAACGGAGGCTAGCTAGACCCTCCCTCCTCATCCGCGCACTAACCCCCCAAACCCTTCTTTTCGGTTATTGGCTGGAACAGTTTGTTATGTTTCGTAGAGCGGGTCGCTACAGTTTGTTTTTGTTGCCGTTTGCGGAGCCTGGGGTGTCTGCAGAGACTGCGTCTTTTTACAGTGTGTTCAGGGGACAGGCAGCTAGCGGATAGTGAGGAGATGTATGCTGTATGTGACAAAAAATGTTTTGGCCTAAAAAACGCGTGACATCGCTTAGAGCACCTTTAATTGTTGAAGGTTAGCTGGTAGCCTAATTTGAAAACATGGTAAATGAGTACTCTCCTGACTCAGATAAACTCCGCCTTTGTTCATGACCACTCCTCAAGCCCCAACTGGGCTGTTTTGGACCAAGGTATTCCGCAGGCCAAAAACCCCTGGCCATTAGCCGCTTTTCCACTGCCAGGCCAGGGCCGAGCCGAGCCGTGCTAGCGCGTGCCAGGGCCAGTCGCGTTTCCACCGTCACTTCCGGGGCTTGATCGGGGCTTACTCGGGGCAACGGCCAGGATTTCTGGCCCGTCGAATACCTTTATTAAAAAATTAAATATGGTGGTATGTGTTGAAATTATTCTACTTACAAAAGATGAGTTTGAACTAAAAAAATTGTTTTTTCTGCATTTTCAAATCAAAATTCAAACTGATATGCATACAAGCTGCCAGAAAAGCTGGCAAGCAGCTTGTATGATAATGTGTTGATATGCAAAGCGAAATCTGTTTCTAACCTTCATCTGAGGACACAGTTTACATTATTGTACATTACCTTATTTTATTATTTTATTTAAATTATGTTATTTTATTATTATATTATTTTAGTTACATTATGTACACATTATTGTTCATTATACATAACAGGTGTAAGACCAGTAAAAGAGGTGCAGTTAACTGATCTGAAAGTGTTATCCTCAGAAACAATGCTAAGAAACAGTTAAACAATCAAACGTTAAATCTAACGGTCTAATCAAATGGTTAACGAAATGAAAGCAGAACGAAACTACGCTAATCGTTTAACGCTGCGTGGACCGTTTATCAGCTGGGAGCAATAATCGTGCAGCACAAGCTTAAAACAGGTTTACACGAGGGCGATCTCAAGACACCATTACTTCACTGCGCTAGGAGATCCAGTAGCTAAGCGTTCAAAGCATTTGAATTTACCACAGAATCGCTGCGAGAACTAGTGGGAAGTATCCAAATTCAGCACAGAATTCTCAGTTAGAAAATACATATACCAGATCAAACAACACTGACTTGGAAACCAGGAGAAACTTTGTGCCATGAACGAACAAGTTTTAGAAGGTTTATTTAACAGCATTAACCATAGATTTAATGTAGTAAAGCTAACTGTAACCGTGGTATTGTGGCATTAAGTCTTTTTTTTTTTTTTTTTTACATTATTCATCTCAGTGTTCATACAACAATTTCATTTTTTCTAACCATTTTACAGCACACACAAATATTTATTTTCTATCTTTCCTTTAATAGAATATTTTGCATAGAACATAGAACTATATACTCCTGGTGTGGGAAATTCGCACATCTAAAGTGTAGTGTTATGGAAGAACTGTTCTTGTTAAAACACACCATACATGCAAATTGTGCTCCTGTGAATGCACTCATTGATTAACATGCACGCCGAAAGAAAAAAAAAACGCGCTGCTCACGCTTGCGGTGTGAAATGGCCGTAATTGACAAGGTTTCCTACATGTGCGTTCAGTGTGCACATGTGATGCTGATGTTGCGCGATGTTAATCATGCGGCACCCGAATGCATTTGACCGGCATAAAATCGGAATACGTCAGACTGACCGGCCGGTCGCCGACCATGGCCGATCACGTGAAAATCGGCCAATTCCGGTCACTAGCTGATCAATCGGTGCAGCTCTACTTTTAAGAGTAAAATTCAAGCACTTTGAGGGCTTTTCAAGTGCTACACACTTTTTCCAGCACTTCAAAGCTCTAAATATTATGAATTGTTAATGTTATTTTTAATTTGATGATTTGTACTAGTACTAATAAAAATGTAATATATCAGAAATAGACATTGCTACTAAAAGTACATTCTTAATATCAATAATTCACATTTTAAAATGGTAAAAATTTAATTGTTTGTTAATTAAATTTAATTAACAATTAAAATTGCATTCTGTGAATGAATAAAAGCTAAAATGGCTTGCCATAGCATGTCACTGTTGTAAATGATAAAAGCAATACTTGATGGTTATTTACTGAGGGATGTGCATCCATATTGATCAGTTTGTCCAGCCAATCAACATTTTAAATGCAATATAGCCAATAAATCAATAGTGAATGTCAATAGATTGCTTTCTTGCAGATTTGTAATTAAACTGACTTGGAGACTAGACAATCATTGTCATGTTTTAAAAGTATGTGCGTCTATAATGAGTGCCATCACATCCATATTGTACTTATTTACATATTTACAGACTCTTAGCATGGATACATTTTTCTAATTTTTCAGGAGAGTGAAATCTAAGAGTGGAAGTTAAAGCAATTAAAAAGTTCTCCTTTTTCATTTCCAGAAGTGGTGAGGAATGAGACATACAAATAGACAGATGCATACAGATACACATGCACAAACATTTCTTACAGAAAATGTAGTGGTAGTCCAAATCTGTTGAATAATTTTCAAGGTGCCTATGACTAAGGCACAAAAAAAAAAAAAAAAAAAGCCCGACCCTACCCTGTTGTGTCCGAACCCGGCCCGACACATTAACTGTAATTATGAGCCCGAGCCCGGTTTTTTTTTAACGCGGGCCGTCATAACTGACGTTCTCAACTAAAATTGAGTTGTTTGAACTACAGAAATATGTATACAATTATTTTAATAATTAAGGCGAGACACTACAGGTGAATAGGGTATTTTTTTTAAATAATAGATATCATCATGAAACTTTCTCAGTTGATTACTTATGCAAGTATATTAAAAAAATGTATTACAAGTTTTTGAAATTTGTATGTTTAATTATGCAAATTAGGCATTATCTCGTTAAATATGCACAATTTTGCATATATCTTCGGTAGATAGATCTGACCATATGATAAAGCCAGGTGCAAAATTATTTTTTCATTTTGTTCACACACAAGATGAAAAAAGAATTTCAGAGGGATTTCAGGATATATGCTTTCATTACCTAAGAAATCAAAATATACTGTCCATAGCCTTAAAAAATCAATTCTCGCCATATTTTTTTTATTAAAAAGTCACATAAATCAGGCCAGAAATGATTTATAAACAAATCCCTCTGAAAATATCTTCAGAATACTGCTAAGTGTATAACTGGAAAGTTTGGTGTACATAGGTGCTACACAGGCTGAGAAGTTTCTACTGGAGAATGACAAAATACTCATTTTGAGAAAACAGCATTTAAAGATTTGTAATGTAAAAATGAATACTTTTTTTAGTGGAAACAACTATTTACAGACATAATATCTTATCAAATCATCAGCACCAACAATACAAACCAACTAAATCACATTACAACTTATAACACAGCATTTATGGCCTTCAAATGAACAGAAAAAGAGTCAAAAACACACATCTAAATCTCAGAGCGATGAGATTTCGGTTTTAGAGTTAAATGCCCATTTTACTTTCACGATTGGTTGCTGATAAAAAGGAAATGACCATATTTGGATCCGACAGCGTTGAACAGGAGAAAGAGAGCTTTCCAACGGTGTGTGTGATGACAGGGTGCAGATAGCGATCGCAGAGCAGCATGTTGATATATAACGACAACTTTTTGTTGAATTTAGGAGAAATCTACAGACGCAAATGGACAAAGTGTAGTAAAATAAACACCTAAATGTGTATTTTGGATTTTTTTTTCACCTCAAGTCTGAAAGAAGACATGTTATTGAAGACAAATAGCCCAAAATCTCAAAATCGACCAGTGAAAAAAAAACGATGTTTTTGCCTGCCGTGTCTCGCCTTAATGCAACAAGGACGAAGCATGTAAACTGAGTTGTTTGTTTATTCGGAATGGATCGCAAATGGAACCGAATGAAGAAAGGTAAAAAAAAATGTGATACTTAAATGTAAAAAAAATTTGACCAAGCCAACACATACGTTGTCACTGCCCACGACTTGTTTAAAATGGTTTCATACCTCAGACTTTCCTCCAAACTTGCTCAAAGTTAATTCTCCTGTTTTAATTTTTTCTTTACATCTTCAAGCTCCATGTTGAACTTAAGCTACACAATACAGCACAGCAGGCCCGTGTGAGTGGAGGAGACGCTGCGCATGACACGTGACGTGTTGCATTTTGTGACTTTGTAATTTGTGCAACTTTGTACTCATTTGTTACTTAGAAATATATATATTTTTAGCAAAGTAGGCCTGGTTACGGCATAGCTTTCTCCCCACCCAATTAGGCTAATAAAGCAATGATTAAAAAAACACAAATACTTGATCAAGGGCCCGGCTAGAGTAGTGGCGATAAATATCGGCCCGTCAAGTTTGGGCTCGGGCAGAGAATCTAAGCTCTATATGAACACAAAATATCACAATCACACATTCTTGTCTTGTTTCTTAAACTCTACAAACTGTTCACACTGCAAAGACAGACGTGTATAATAACCTACATAAAAACACTTCTGTTGTCTTAATTTAGGAATGTAGAGAGAACTGGCTGCCAAAGTTTGCTATGGGATCCCACCCTTAAAGTGTCAAATAACTTGCTGAAGGTATCATGTAATCACTGCAGTGCAAACAAAGGCAATATTTTACAACCAATAGGCCCGGAGACTCAGACGTAACAAACTTAACTTCCCCAAGGACTTTACTGTTTATTCTATTACACAATCATGTTGAAGAACAGAGTAACAGACCACTGGTAACAAACAATGATGTAATGATCACCAACAAATTAAGTAATCATTACATCCATCTTGTGGTACACATCACGATTACTATTTTTTTTTGGTTTCCTGTATCATTTTATAATTTTACCTGCCTGTGTTACATCTAATGGTAGTTTCATTAACCAGAATGAGATAAAATCCCACCAAAAAATGGGTCTTATTCACTAATAATTGCATGGATTAGTTCTTATTTGTAACTTCTCACGAAAAATCTCTGCCTAATTCACAAACACATTTGTACGCACATGAATTTGTTCTTAACCTTGTTCTGATATTAGTGAATTTGGAGTAGGCCTATTCTAAATGAGCAGCCGTGTGCAGACGGTTAGTCATTTCATTTGCATATAATATGCACAAAGCATCTCCATATAAGTGCTTTCCACACACTTTCCTTTCAGCCTTTCGTCACTCTCGTCAAACTTGCCGCTGTTTACAGACGCCCTCTCGCCTGATCCACAAGCAATGCCAAGTGTGCCATTCTCCCCAGTTCTCACAATAAACACCTTTTCTACAGACCCAGATTACAGACCTCTCATTAGCCAGCTGTACATGCGCGTATATCTGCATTATTCAGAGAAACCTTGCAGCTTTTCTTACTCTTTATCTTAATATGATGAAATTAATTTAAGATTAAATTAAATTGTATTTAATAATTTTAGTATATCATTATATATGGATTAGTACAAATAATGCAACAATTCAATGGAATTATAGTCATGTTATGATGAAATAACTTAACGCGATAAGCCCGTACAGAGTAATTGCTTTTAGCGTACGTGTGGTTTCAATTGTTTCTGAATAAATTTTATGATAACATTTTGGCTGAATCGTGATTTGTTCTTAAAATCATTCACTCTCACATTTCACACACAAATTTGTGCGCAAGGATGCTTAGTGAATGAGACCCATTGTCTTTAAATCACCTGTGATTGTGTTAAATAAAAATTGTTGCCTCTAACTCAGATATATTTTGCTGCTGAGGTCTTCGCACCGTCGCTTGGCTGAGAGCGCCCTCTGTCACTTTCTCTCACATGTGCATGTGAGAAGGAGAGAGGTTTATCCACATAAGGAGAATTGACGCGCTAGATATAAACGTAGGGCTCAACAATAAGGACTGCACAATGGCCAAGAGTTGACAGAATGGTCACTGTCCTGATTGGGCCAGTGCTGCATCGACATGAAAATTTATCATTTACACGTTTTTAAGCCATGACAATTTTAATCATTCAAGCGCAAGATGTGAAAGAACTCAATTCGGCATTCACGCACTGTGTGAGAAGAATTGTGCGCACACAGAAAGCCGCGTCTGACAGCATGCAAATACTGAATAGTGTTCTCTTTCACGTCTTGTGCTTGAATGGACAATTTCACACAAAATGATTTCAAAATGCCCATCTTGGTGAGTATCCTAGTAAACAGTCGATAATGTCTTAAGTGAATGTAAATGGTTGAGAAACACAACGCATGTGTAACAGTATATTGGATGTATGCATTATGTCTAAAGTAACAGCAGTCAAAGAAAAAAAAATCATTGATCTATCACTGCTCTTGACTGAATAGCATTTGTAACTTTAACAAAGATTCATCTAGATTCCATTTATACAGTGAAGACTGCAGTGTTATTTTACATTTCAATGCTTTATTCAATTTCTTTAAGTAATCTTTATATAACTACTGTTCGATCTACATGAAGAACTACTTGCTTTTAGTTTGATTATAGGCCTTATTCACAAACACCGGAAGTAGCTAACCGCGGCCATTTGTTGACATGACATCTGTCCTGCCCCTAGCCGCACGCAGATTTGAGTTGAGGTGAGCAGTAGCTTAATGGCTTCATCTCGTCGGTATCAAGAGAAGATAAACTTGATTGGTGTGGACCCATATCAAATAGACCCAATAGCCTTAAGTAAAGATCCATCCTTATTGCCAGCCGTAACTTATCCGGATATTTATAACGTTAACTATCTCGTTCATACAGTATCCGCGTAACGTTACACTTCGCAGGGTTCCAGACTAACTTTTTTAACTTTTGACAGTCGGTATCGCATAAAACTAACTCCGGGGTTGTTATTGATGTTGTTAGAACAGCAGTGTATAACACAACACACCATCGTACTGTTCTAAAAAAAATACAGCGATAATACTATGGATAATACCGACGCTGCCTCGCTTGTCAATTGACAGACGCCGTGGTTTCTATGTCAACAAAATGGCCGCCGGGAACATTGATGGCGCCGATCGAATAACAACTATTGGTTCTTATTACAGACTGTCTTTAATAATGTTTGAAAAGTATATTTTTTTATTTAGATAAAATTTGTTTATTTGCATTGTTTTTACATTCCATGTAAAGAGTCTGGAAAGTAAAATAGAAAATTTTCTAGCCAATGGCGACTCGAGCATCTGTGTCCCCGTATAGGTTTGTTTATTAATTTTCAAAAACAAAGTGGGAAACCTGTCTGAACAAGCTGTTGTTATTCAAGAACACTAATTGTATCTAAATATTCAGTGATCTTAAATACGACTCTCCCTACAATTTTGCTTGCTTGGTACTACCGCTGGGAGGAGAAACAAATGGTTTTAATTACTTTACCCCTGTTAAAACTGACACAAGCTCAGCTCAAGTAAACTAAAAATGGTCCTGAAGCCTGCTGAGAGACAGTATAAAGCAGCAAGAGGAACCCTGCCATACAGGAGATACTGCCCTGTCCTTCAATGTGTCGAAAATGAATAAATACTTGGGCTTTTCATTTACACTGTTCCCATTTATCCATTAGGAATTGATTGGATCATGAAAATGGTTTCAGAGGAGATTAGATTAGAGAGGGTTTGAAAAATTAGTCAAAAAGGAAATTTGTTTCAGAGGTGGAGCAGGTTGTCACATTCTAATGAAAGATAAAAAAAAAATTCTTTTAAATAATGCACTGATGAATCATTTACAGTTTCCTTAAACAAAACCAGGAACTGTATAAAGGAAATGGGGTCAATTTTGATTTCATGTTGACTTTAACTGGGTGCTCATTTTGACTATATTAAAAATGGTAATTACCTATAGTGTACACTGCTTTCCTTGGTCAGTGGGAAGACCATTAAAACACTCAGGCAGAACCATCCTGAAGCATTTAAATTGTATCCACATACATCAAATCTAAATGCTACACATCTAAAGCACTAAAAACAAAAAAATCTGATTAATGTAAAACTGACTCCCCTTCCCAAGCCATATATTCTGGATGTCAAGAAACTTAACTACCAAACCAAGAGTCAACTTCCTGTTTAACCCCAATCTTCACCACACCTGTCCCACACTGGACTCATCTTGTCAGCATGAAGGTAACAGCAAGCGCTATGCGAACTTACCGGCCGTGTGCAAATGCCCCAACCAGCAGCCTAGGGCGACAAGAACGTGGACAATAATGGGGGAAGGAGGGGGGGGGGGGTGAAAAAAAGTTGATTTTAGTCAAATGTGTTATTCCATTAAATGATGACAACGTAAAATCATAGATTAATTAAATTACAACTGCAGACTAAGGTGGCAGCCATTTTGTTCAGTAATATAATCAAAACTGATGCCAAATGTCATTATTTGATATGAAAGACATTTTAGAAACACTAAAATTGACTATAATATCATAAGAAAGAGGATGAGAAATACTGAATAAACAGGCTATACTTAATCAAACTCTATATAACCCCTACTTTAGATGAGATTATAAAATGAGGCTCTAACCACATTCAGCTAAACTGACAGGGATAGAACACATTTTACTTAATAAACTAAGATTGTTTCATGCATTATTACCATAATTGTGCCTCTCCTACTCAATTAAAAAAGGTACAAATTATGTTCCCTAATTAGGCATTGTACAAACATCCCACGGATTAAGTATGCTGCTATTCTATATATATAATAGAGCATTTTATTGTTGTTTAACGTCACATTCAAGTGTGCATCATTAATAAAGAGTATTTATATCCATATACTTTAAACTGTGTGAGAAGAATTGTGCGCACACAGAAAGCCGCGTCTGACAGCATGCAAATACTGAATAGTGTTCTCTTTCACGTCTTGTGCTTGAATGGACAATTTCACACAAAATGATTTCAAAATGCCCATCTTGGTGAGTATCCTAGTAAACAGTCGATAATGTCTTAAGTGAATGTAAATGGTTGAGAAACACAACGCATGTGTAACAGTATATTGGATGTATGCATTATGTCTAAAGTAACAGCAGTCAAAGAAAAAAAAATCATTGATCTATCACTGCTCTTGACTGAATAGCATTTGTAACTTTAACAAAGATTCATCTAGATTCCATTTATACAGTGAAGACTGCAGTGTTATTTTACATTTCAATGCTTTATTCAATTTCTTTAAGTAATCTTTATATAACTACTGTTCGATCTACATGAAGAACTACTTGCTTTTAGTTTGATTATAGGCCTTATTCACAAACACCGGAAGTAGCTAACCGCGGCCATTTGTTGACATGACATCTGTCCTGCCCCTAGCCGCACGCAGATTTGAGTTGAGGTGAGCAGTAGCTTAATGGCTTCATCTCGTCGGTATCAAGAGAAGATAAACTTGATTGGTGTGGACCCATATCAAATAGACCCAATAGCCTTAAGTAAAGATCCATCCTTATTGCCAGCCGTAACTTATCCGGATATTTATAACGTTAACTATCTCGTTCATACAGTATCCGCGTAACGTTACACTTCGCAGGGTTCCAGACTAACTTTTTTAACTTTTGACAGTCGGTATCGCATAAAACTAACTCCGGGGTTGTTATTGATGTTGTTAGAACAGCAGTGTATAACACAACACACCATCGTACTGTTCTAAAAAAAATACAGCGATAATACTATGGATAATACCGACGCTGCCTCGCTTGTCAATTGACAGACGCCGTGGTTTCTATGTCAACAAAATGGCCGCCGCGAACATTGATGGCGCCGATCGAATAACAACTATTGGTTCTTATTACAGACTGTCTTTAATAATGTTTGAAAAGTATATTTTTTTATTTAGATAAAATTTGTTTATTTGCATTGTTTTTACATTCCATGTAAAGAGTCTAGAAAGAAAAATAGAAAATTTTCTAGCCAATGGCGACTCGAGCATCTGTGTCCCCGTATAGGTTTGTTTATTAATTTTCAAAAACAAAGTGGGAAACCTGTCTGAACAAGCTGTTGTTATTCAAGAACACTAATTGTATCTAAATATTCAGTGATCTTAAATACGACTCTCCCTACAATTTTGCTTGCTTGGTACTACCGCTGGGAGGAGAAACAAATGGTTTTAATTACTTTACCCCTGTTAAAACTGACACAAGCTCAGCTCAAGTAAACTAAAAATGGTCCTGAAGCCTGCTGAGAGACAGTATAAAGCAGCAAGAGGAACCCTGCCATACAGGAGATACTGCCCTGTCCTTCAATGTGTCGAAAATGAATAAATACTTGGGCTTTTCATTTACACTGTTCCCATTTATCCATTAGGAATTGATTGGATCATGAAAATGGTTTCAGAGGAGATTAGATTAGAGAGGGTTTGAAAAATTAGTCAAAAGGAAATTTGTTTCAGAGGTGGAGCAGGTTGTCACATTCTAATGAAAGATAAAAAAAAAATTCTTTTAAATAATGCACTGATGAATCATTTACAGTTTCCTTAAACAAAACCAGGAACTGTATAAAGGAAATGGGGTCAATTTTGATTTCATGTTGACTTTAACTGGGTGCTCATTTTGACTATATTAAAAATGGTAATTACCTATAGTGTACACTGCTTTCCTTGGTCAGTGGGAAGACCATTAAAACACTCAGGCAGAACCATCCTGAAGCATTTAAATTGTATCCACATACATCAAATCTAAATGCTACACATCTAAAGCACTAAAAACAAAAAAATCTGATTAATGTAAAACTGACTCCCCTTCCCAAGCCATATATTCTGGATGTCAAGAAACTTAACTACCAAACCAAGAGTCAACTTCCTGTTTAACCCCAATCTTCACCACACCTGTCCCACACTGGACTCATCTTGTCAGCATGAAGGTAACAGCAAGCGCTATGCGAACTTACCGGCCGTGTGCAAATGCCCCAACCAGCAGCCTAGGGCGACAAGAACGTGGACAATAATGGGGGAAGGAGGGGGGGGGGGTGAAAAAAAGTTGATTTTAGTCAAATGTGTTATTCCATTAAATGATGACAACGTAAAATCATAGATTAATTAAATTACAACTGCAGACTAAGGTGGCAGCCATTTTGTTCAGTAATATAATCAAAACTGATGCCAAATGTCATTATTTGATATGAAAGACATTTTAGAAACACTAAAATTGACTATAATATCATAAGAAAGAGGATGAGAAATACTGAATAAACAGGCTATACTTAATCAAACTCTATATAACCCTACTTTAGATGAGATTATAAAATGAGGCTCTAACCACATTCAGCTAAACTGACAGGGATAGAACACATTTTACTTAATAAACTAAGATTGTTTCATGCATTATTACCATAATTGTGCCTCCCCTACTCAATTAAAAAAGGTACAAATTATGTTCCCTAATTAGGCATTGTACAAACATCCCACGGATTAAGTATGCTGCTATTCTATATATATAATAGAGCATTTTATTGTTGTTTAACGTCACATTCAAGTGTGCATCATTAATAAAGAGTATTTATATCCATATACTTTAAACTGTGTGAGAAGAATTGTGCGCACACAGAAAGCCGCGTCTGACAGCATGCAAATACTGAATAGTGTTCTCTTTCACGTCTTGTGCTTGAATGGACAATTTCACACAAAATGATTTCAAAATGCCCATCTTGGTGAGTATCCTAGTAAACAGTCGATAATGTCTTAAGTGAATGTAAATGGTTGAGAAACACAACGCATGTGTAACAGTATATTGGATGTATGCATTATGTCTAAAGTAACAGCAGTCAAAGAAAAAAAAATCATTGATCTATCACTGCTCTTGACTGAATAGCATTTGTAACTTTAACAAAGATTCATCTAGATTCCATTTATACAGTGAAGACTGCAGTGTTATTTTACATTTCAATGCTTTATTCAATTTCTTTAAGTAATCTTTATATAACTACTGTTCGATCTACATGAAGAACTACTTGCTTTTAGTTTGATTATAGGCCTTATTCACAAACACCGGAAGTAGCTAACCGCGGCCATTTGTTGACATGACATCTGTCCTGCCCCTAGCCGCACGCAGATTTGAGTTGAGGTGAGCAGTAGCTTAATGGCTTCATCTCGTCGGTATCAAGAGAAGATAAACTTGATTGGTGTGGACCCATATCAAATAGACCCAATAGCCTTAAGTAAAGATCCATCCTTATTGCCAGCCGTAACTTATCCGGATATTTATAACGTTAACTATCTCGTTCATACAGTATCCGCGTAACGTTACACTTCGCAGGGTTCCAGACTAACTTTTTTAACTTTTGACAGTCGGTATCGCATAAAACTAACTCCGGGGTTGTTATTGATGTTGTTAGAACAGCAGTGTATAACACAACACACCATCGTACTGTTCTAAAAAAAATACAGCGATAATACTATGGATAATACCGACGCTGCCTCGCTTGTCAATTGACAGACGCCGTGGTTTCTATGTCAACAAAATGGCCGCCGCGAACATTGATGGCGCCGATCGAATAACAACTATTGGTTCTTATTACAGACTGTCTTTAATAATGTTTGAAAAGTATATTTTTTTATTTAGATAAAATTTGTTTATTTGCATTGTTTTTACATTCCATGTAAAGAGTCTAGAAAGAAAAATAGAAAATTTTCTAGCCAATGGCGACTCGAGCATCTGTGTCCCCGTATAGGTTTGTTTATTAATTTTCAAAAACAAAGTGGGAAACCTGTCTGAACAAGCTGTTGTTATTCAAGAACACTAATTGTATCTAAATATTCAGTGATCTTAAATACGACTCTCCCTACAATTTTGCTTGCTTGGTACTACCGCTGGGAGGAGAAACAAATGGTTTTAATTACTTTACCCCTGTTAAAACTGACACAAGCTCAGCTCAAGTAAACTAAAAATGGTCCTGAAGCCTGCTGAGAGACAGTATAAAGCAGCAAGAGGAACCCTGCCATACAGGAGATACTGCCCTGTCCTTCAATGTGTCGAAAATGAATAAATACTTGGGCTTTTCATTTACACTGTTCCCATTTATCCATTAGGAATTGATTGGATCATGAAAATGGTTTCAGAGGAGATTAGATTAGAGAGGGTTTGAAAAATTAGTCAAAAAGGAAATTTGTTTCAGAGGTGGAGCAGGTTGTCACATTCTAATGAAAGATAAAAAAAAATTCTTTTAAATAATGCACTGATGAATCATTTACAGTTTCCTTAAACAAAACCAGGAACTGTATAAAGGAAATGGGGTCAATTTTGATTTCATGTTGACTTTAACTGGGTGCTCATTTTGACTATATTAAAAATGGTAATTACCTATAGTGTACACTGCTTTCCTTGGTCAGTGGGAAGACCATTAAAACACTCAGGCAGAACCATCCTGAAGCATTTAAATTGTATCCACATACATCAAATCTAAATGCTACACATCTAAAGCACTAAAAACAAAAAAATCTGATTAATGTAAAACTGACTCCCCTTCCCAAGCCATATATTCTGGATGTCAAGAAACTTAACTACCAAACCAAGAGTCAACTTCCTGTTTAACCCCAATCTTCACCACACCTGTCCCACACTGGACTCATCTTGTCAGCATGAAGGTAACAGCAAGCGCTATGCGAACTTACCGGCCGTGTGCAAATGCCCCAACCAGCAGCCTAGGGCGACAAGAACGTGGACAATAATGGGGGAAGGGAGGGGGGGGGGGTGAAAAAAAGTTGATTTTAGTCAAATGTGTTATTCCATTAAATGATGACAACGTAAAATCATAGATTAATTAAATTACAACTGCAGACTAAGGTGGCAGCCATTTTGTTCAGTAATATAATCAAAACTGATGCCAAATGTCATTATTTGATATGAAAGACATTTTAGAAACACTAAAATTGACTATAATATCATAAGAAAGAGGATGAGAAATACTGAATAAACAGGCTATACTTAATCAAACTCTATATAACCCCTACTTTAGATGAGATTATAAAATGAGGCTCTAACCACATTCAGCTAAACTGACAGGGATAGAACACATTTTACTTAATAAACTAAGATTGTTTCATGCATTATTACCATAATTGTGCCTCTCCTACTCAATTAAAAAAGGTACAAATTATGTTCCCTAATTAGGCATTGTACAAACATCCCACGGATTAAGTATGCTGCTATTCTATATATATAATAGAGCATTTTATTGTTGTTTAACGTCACATTCAAGTGTGCATCATTAATAAAGAGTATTTATATCCATATACTTTAAATTAATATACACATACAAACGAAATTAACGTCCGAAATGAGATCGTGACGTATAAAAACGGTGTCTAGGTCGACAGCTCGCGAGGTTTTTAAAGATAGCCGTTAACATTAAAATATGATGGATTTTGACAGAAGATATTATGATTTTTTTGTTCAAACGAGCCTAAAGGCCTTCCTTCTCACAACGACACCACCATTAAAGCTATTTCAGCGAGCTAAGCAACGTCCACGACATTCAAACTACTAAACGTCAAATATACAACCCCAAACACAAACATTTACAGAACCGAACATGAAAAGCGACGATTTCGACCATAACGCCAAACAATTCATAAGCACCTCAAAACATGTCAAACATACCCTGTGCAGTGAGCACACTAGCTACTGAGACTTCTAACGTTACTTCCCTAAAGAGAGGGTGAACTGTTGTCGACGATTAGGAGTTGAATTCCTTCATATGACCATAAAACAAAACCAACCCATCTCTAGATCGAATCAAGCGCAGTTTGCTGACTGGGAATTGTGCTGCTGTGTGTATTTGGACTGTTGACATGAAAATACGACATGATTGTGAAGGCCGTTCTCAGCACAGGCCTGAGCAGATCCTTTTGTTTATTTTGCCCAGTCCATGAAACAAACTCCAATCAGACTAGACCAGCTAACGGACAGTACACAACCAAACCACACACATGTCACCTAATAAAAACATTCACGAGTTTAGTTAGTTACAAACAATCAAAATACAGCATGATAAGTTTATTTTCGCACTCCCGAGGCCTTACACACCGGTCTCGCGTTTTGTGGCCCTGCATAGGCGCTTTTGCCAATTCAAAACATCGGCGCTGGTTCTATAAAAACGCTTGGACATTCAAATCTGGGTTGCCACGGTTGTTGTAAGGCACCAGAAGGAACAACACACGATGAGGGGAGAATTGAAGTTAAGTTAACGAAGTCCAGATGATAATCACGATCAGCTAATGCTAGCCCTCACGCTAGCCGTGCTAAGTTAAATAAAACACTCAAAACCATAAGAGTATCTAGCCACTCACAAATTAACAACATTTTTAAGACTGACAAAAAGCTTGAAATAGTTTTAAGCTTTGGATAAGAAAAATAGCACGGTTTTGTGTTAAGCTGTCTTTGGTGCTAACTGTTAGCACGGCTAACCGATGCTAATCTGCTGAAGGGACGAAGCGTGACAAGCGATTATCAACAAATAACAGGCATTAATTACAACAGCACAAAAAGCATAGTATAATGTGAACATTCAATAGAATAGCACTAACAATATGAAGACTGTACCGTTGCTGTCAGTATTTGGCCTACATATGGCAAAGCTAAAGAGCAAAGCCGGTCTCCTGTCGACGTGTATGCGGGCAAGATCAGGTCAAAGTGACTGAAGACGTAAACAAACTAACGTTACCAGCACCAGCGAACTAACGTTACACTAATCAACATCCAAACGAACACGACAGGATACAACAGACAAATCAACACTTGCGATGCATCGACACTTCCTCATTTAAATTAGACGTTTTGTGACATTACTAACAAATAAAGGAGAAATAGAGAGAAACTTGAATTCATTTCTCGTTACCTTCTAGTTCGTGGGCCAGAATATTATGTATTTGAACAGATCTCTAAACTGGCCCATCCCTTAAAAAAAACTAACAAAATACCCAGAAAACGAGTCGTCATATACATTGTGCTACTAAGATGCAGGTCTCATGTTTGTGGTTATAGTGTCCTGAATATTTATTTCAAAGGGAATGTAAACGAGTCTCAATTCGCTCACGATATTTCTCCAAACTTATTTAAAAAGATTCGAGTGGCTTATTGTTTATACCATCACACCAATGCCAAAAAGTGAATATATAACACTAATACAGAAACAGAAACAAACAAGGGAAACATGAAAAGGGCTCGAGGGATGACAACTGGAAACCATTTTTTCTTTCGTCTGGCTTTTCTCACTCATATTACACGGCTGCTGATTCACACGAAGGGCTCCGATGCGCGTAGGACGTAAGACGATCCCCGGACATTGAAGTTAAATATATATATGTGTATATTTTTGGTGTTATTGTAATTACCTATTTGTTCCAGTGTTGAAGTAGCTGTTAGACACAGTGCAGCAGCAGCTTTACCTTCATCAGCTGAGCGACCTGCGAACTGCCGCATCACATCCGCTTCCACAGCGCTCCGTACTTCCGCAACGCACTACTTCCAACACAAAAGAACAACGATTATGAAAGCAACCGGCGCGCTGAAGCCTTATCAACCAACGCGACTACAAGAATAACATTCATTGGAGCTATTGCGAACGGGTTGTGTCACAATTAACCCCGCGCTTTATGAGTGTATCACTAGTGCATCAGTAAAGTACGTCAAGATTTCATAATATCAATCCGCCGGGTCGTGACCCCCCAACACCACCATCTTAAAAAACCGTTCACCCTTACATCATTTTGTGTTAACTATTTTTTAAATGATTTTAGACGAATGTGTTTCTGTCAAGCCAGATGTGAATATGTAAAAAAAAAAAAAAAAAAAAAAAATCTGTAGAAAAAGTATCGTTTTTTGTATACCAGTTGTCATGGTAACAATTAAGCGTCCAAATATGGCATCTCTGCTGGATGAAATTCTCTTTGAAACTGCTGGACAAGGTCCACCTCCGACTAAAGACTTCTACCAATTGTGCATCACACAAAAAGAGGTATTTAACAGTAGCCTACACAAAATTATAATTCAACTGAGATTACGAAGGGACAAATATTTAAATGTGGTGGTATATTTTTGCATTACATTACCTGAATTGCAAAAACAGCACATTGTCTGTCATGTCTGATAAGCAAAACTGATTATCCTGTTTTAGTCGGCATGAAACAGATGTTGCAATTGTATTTTTTTTATTTTGTCCATCGGGAATTGATTGTGGATTGATATTGGTCAATCTCATGTGAGTGACAGGTTGTCCCGCCCTCGTGCCAGTGGTGACGTCATCAAAGAAGAGATTTCGGTAACACTTTACAATAAGGTTCATTAGTTAACATTAGTTAACATAAACTAAGAATGAACAATGCGTCTTCAGCCTTTATTCATGTTAGTTATTGTTACTTTCAACATTTACTAACATTAAAATCAAAGGTTGTATTAGTTAACATTAGTTAATACAACTAACATGAACAAACAATGAACAGCTGTGTTTTTATTAACTAACATGAACAAAGATTAATAAATACTGTAATAAATGTATTGCTCATGGTTAGTTCATGTTAGTTAATACATTATCTAATGTTAACTAATGAACCTTATTGTAAAGTGTTACCGAGATTTCTCTGCAAGAGGGAGGAGAAATTATTGTGATTAAGGATTACGAGGGCACATGCATTTTAAAAAAATGTGCACGGATTAATAATTTACAGCCTAATCATTATGTCAATATGAAAATAAGAATGTAAATTCTTTAACTTATCATCAGTCATTCTAAGATAACAAAAAACAAAAACATTAGTGTCATATTAAGCGTTTCATAACTCTTTATTACCAACAGCTTATATGGAGGTGGTGGAAGATTTCTGTCCGAACTGAATTCAGAGGGACAGCACCTGGAGAGATAAAAATGTTCCACCTTGACTTTTTGAATGATTCAAAGTTGCAGGGTAAAGATCCAGTCTGAGTTATTCTCCAGTTTTACATTTAAATATGTGATCCGACTTGTAATCATGATTTGTGAATGCTATTCCTGATTTTAGAGCAGTTAACTGTGGTGTTTGGCACCAGGATTCTGGAGTACACATTGGCTTTGTGTCAAGGGCATTTTGACTACCTGGAACGCTTACCTGACCGGCTGCTCCTTAAAATCCTTTCCTACATGTCCATTCAGGACATTGGCTGTCTCAGCCAAACCTCAAAAAGGTTTAAGAAGGTTAGAACAATACTCTGTCCCCTTCTCTGTTTTTTAAAGCTAAATGAAGGTTTCATGTCTATCAAATAATATTTTACATTGTAAAAATGTAGTGATTTATCTATATCACTATTACTATTGCTCATAACCCCTAACACTAAGTAGCCTATTAAAGGGGTAGTTCACCCAAAAATTAAAATTACTCCCTCATGTCATTCCAAACCCATAAGACTTTAGTTTATCTATAGAACACAAATGAGCTTCTGTCCCTCCATTGACAGTTATGCAACTGACACTTTTATGCTTCAAAAAGTTCATAAAGAGATTGTAAAATCTAATATGATTTGAGAGTTTTACTCCATTTTTTCTGAAGAAACCCAATCGCTTTACATGATGAACAGATTTAATTTAGGCTTTTATTCACATATCATTGATCAGTGAACGTAAACAGAAGCTCAACTGAACCTGCTTGACATTCGAGAACAAACCTTGTTGGTTCTTGCAGAAGCTCAAACGTCGTGCATAACACGAGAATTAACCTCATTGGTTCTTGAGGAAGCTCATACATTCTGCATAATATGAGAATGAACCTCATTGGTTCTTGCTTAAGCTCAAACGTGCTGCGTAACACGAGAATGAACCTCATTGGTTCTTGCTTAAGCTCAAACGTGCTGCGTAACACGATAATTAATCTCATTGGTTTTTGAGGAAGCTCAAACATGACGCATAACACACGAGAAGGAATCTCATTGGTTCTTGAGGAAGCTCAAACATGACGCATAACACACGAGAAGGAATCTCATTGGTTCTTGAGGAAGCTCAAACATGACGCATAACACACGAGAAGGAATCTCATTGGTTCTTGAGGAAGCTCAAATGTGCTGCGTAACACGAGACTTAATCTCATTGGTTCTTGAGGAAGCTCAAACGTGCTGCGTAACACGAGAACGAATCTCATTGGTTCTTGAGGAAGCTCAAACATGACGCATAACACACGAGAAGGAATCTCATTGGTTCTTGAGGAAGCTCAAATGTGCTGCGTAACACGAGACTTAATCTCATTGGTTCTTGAGGAAGCTCAAACGTGCTGCGTAACACGAGAACGAATCTCATTGGTTCTTGAGGAAGCTCAAATGTGCTGCGTAACACGAGACTTAATCTCATTGGTTCTTGAGGAAGCTCAAATGTGCTGCGTAACACGAGAATGAATCTCATTGGTTCTTGAGGAAGCTCAAACGTGCTGCGTAACACGAGAATGAATCTTATTGGTTATTGCAGAAGCTCAAACATGCTGCGTAACACGAGAATGATGCCGCGTTCCAGGCAACCTGTAACCCTTATTTTTCCAACCTTATACCCGTGAAAGTGCACTGGAACGGCAGTCAAACCCGTGACTTCCCACCCGTGAACTCGTAATAGATCGATGTACTCCCAGTTACGAGCTCTGACGTCACATAGCCCGCAAAACCATACAAAACAACAATGGCAGCCCATACGGATGCAGTGTTTCTGCAGGCGGTACACGGTGAGAATACACTTTAGGACAATATAACGTTGCAGTCAAATTAATAATAATATAATAATAATGATAATAATACACACACGGTTATTATGTATTACAATGTTATGTGTCTGAAACAATACGTATGTATATTGCGCTCAGGTAGTTGGCGTGACTGGCCTGAAACGCTATAAAGTCGTGATTTACGTGCTCAAAAACCTGCCTGGAACGCAGCAAGAATCTCATTGGTTCTTGAGGAAGCTCAAACGTGCTGCGTAACATGAGAATGAACCTCAGTGGTTGTTGCGGAAGCTCAAATGTGCTGCGTAACACGAGAATGAACCTCATTGGTTCTTGAGGAAGCTCAAACGTGATGCGTAACACGAGAATGAACCTCATTGGTTCTTGAGGAAGCTCAAATGTGTTGCGTAACACGAGAATGAACCTCATTGGTTCTTGAGGAAGCTCAAATGTGTTGCGTAACACGAGAATGAACCTCATTGGTTCTTGAGGAAGCTCAAATGTGTTGCGTAACACGAGAATGAACCTCATTGGTTCTTGAGGAAGCTCAAATGTGTTGCGTAACACGAGAATGAACCTCATTGGTTCTTGAAGAAGCTCAAATGTGTTGCGTAACACGAGAATGAACCTCATTGGTTCTTGAGGAAGCTCAAACGTGCCGCGTAACACGAGAATGAACCTCATTGGTTCTTGAGGAAGCTCAAATGTGCCGTGTAACACGAGAATGAACCTCATTGGTTATTGAGGAAGCTCAAATGTGTTGCGTAACACACAAAAATTAATCTTATTGGTTCTTGAGGAAGCTCAAACGTGCTGCGTAACACGAGAATGAACCTCATTGGTTTTTGAGGAAGCTCAAATGTGCTGCGTAACACACAAAAATTAATCTTATTGGTTCTTGAGGAAGCTCAAATGTGCTGCATAACACGAGAATGAACCTCATTGGTTCTTGAGGAAGCTCAAATGTGCTGCGTAACACACAAAAATTAATCTTATTGGTTCTTGAGGAAGCTCGGGCTGAGGGCGAGAAATACGGGCAGGTTTGGATCGGGACACATGAGGAGAAGTCTTGGGGAAAACAGTCCGGGGTTGAATAGGGACAGGAGGTACAGTGGGAGATGGAGAGGGAATCACGACAGGGGAAGCTGAGGGTGGCGAGACAAGACTCCTGACTGGGGAAACAGCGGGAAAACGAACAGAACACATTACAGGGGATGTAGCAGACGGCTGTGGAGCGGGAACCGAACTCTCTGAAACAGACTCATCACTCATGAAAATAGACTCGGACGAAGCGCTCATCTCAGACTCAGAAGAAGCGCTGACTGCAGCGGGCTCGGCGACTGGCGCGGGCGCAGCGCTCTCGGCGGCAGGCGCGGGCGCAGCGCTCTCGGGGACAGACTTGGGTGCAGAGCTCACCGGGACAGGATAGACAGGGGGTTCAAGGATCTTGCAAAGACGGGACAGGTATTCAGACAGGGTTTTCGCTGCAATGTTAATGGGAATCTCCTGATGCGCCGAAACTGCCTGCACAATCTTCTCAGCGGCTAGATCAGCCGCAACTCTCGGAGAAGATGGCTCTGCAGCGGGCTCGGCGACTGCAGCGGGCTCGGCGACTGCAGCGGGCTCGGCGACTGCAGCGGGCTCGGCGACTGCAGCGGGCTCGGCGACTGCAGCGGGCTCGGCGACTGCAGCGGGCTCGGCGACTGCAGCGGGCTCGGCGACTGCAGCGGGCTCGGCGACTGCAGCGGGCTCGGCGACAGCCTTCCTCCTCTCCTTGGCGCGGGGCAGAGGCCATGGCCAGAGCTGTTGCTGGTTGGGGAAGCACAGCAGAAACCGTGACTGGCGGTGGAAGGACGGACTCAGGCTGCGTTGACTCAGGTGAGGATGATTCCGACGGAGACTCCCACGAGGTCCGTCTTCCTCGTTTCCCTCGAAGGTCTGCAGGAGGGGATGACGCCTCGGGAGTCGAAGTGGAGTGCACCTGGTTCCCCTGCGAGACTACGGCTAGAACGCGCCCCTCCGGGAGCACTGGCAGACAGGCAGACGGCGGAGACCCCGATGAAGAAGCCTGCGGGTCCTCCTGGGAGAAATGATCCCAGAGTCGGGCGTAGTTCTTTAGGATCCACTCACCCTGGGAAGGGAAAGGAAGCTCGGCCCTCTTACTGTCGGTGGGGGCCGACGACCAGCATCGTTCACGAATCTCCGACTGTCGCTTGAGCAGGGATGACATACTGTCTGCTGGGTTCCTTGTTGGTCGGTACATTCTGTCATGTGGTAGAAGGACGAACCCAATGGCAGACAGCAAGTCACTCAAAACAGGGATTTATTATTGACAAAAAACAGAAAACAAAACCCACGAGAGGGCAAAACAGAACAGGAGGAGAATATAACTAGACTATGACAAGATGACAAACTAAGACTTAGACAAGAAACAAACTCACAATTCTCTTTGAACAGATTACAGACTAACTACTCACAGGGATGAACACGCAATGTTAGACAATGTACCGACACAGGACAGAAGACATGAGGAGATTAAATAGGGAACATTAATGACGAGGACAGGTGAAACTGACTAGACAATAATCACAAGACGAGGATAACAAGGGGGCGGGGTAACGTAACGAGACACCACAAGCACATGGCCAAACAATTGGCCATGCGCTTGTACACAAAACATGGTTCTGTCATGATCCTCCCACAAGACTAAGAAAAATCAATAACATGATGGCAGAATCATGACATTCATACCACCACTGATGTGTGAGTTGATGGATTTTATGTGAATAAAAGCCTAAATCCAAACTATTCATCATACAAAGCAACTGTGTCTCTTTAGAAAAATTTGACTAAAACACTGAAATCATTTGGATTAGTTTGACAATCTCTTTATGAACTTTTTGAAGCGTCAAAGTATCAGTTGTGTAGCTGTCAACTAATTTCATCAAAAAGATCTTCATTTGTGTGAAGATGAACAAAAGTATTACAGGTTTAGACAGTGATCGAATTGAATCAAGTCTTATGAGGGGTCAAAAAAAATGTCACCATAAAAAAATGTTTGGGGGGGGGGGGGGTTGTTTAGTTGGTTAGTCTCGCAATATACAATTTATACAAAATATACAATTATATGCATAAATATATACTATTTATTAAAAACTGTTGATAAAGAATATATATATATATATATATATATATTATATATATATATATATTATACATTTTCAGTCCAAGGTTATATAACAAAGACAAATCCAGAAATCATTCTAATATGATGATTTGATGATCAACAAACATTTATGATTATTATCAATGTTGGAAACAGTTAATATTTGTGTAGAAACCGTCATACATTTTATTTTTCAGGATTCATTGATGAATAGAAATTTCAAAAGAACAGCATTTATTTTAAATCGAATTTTGTTACATTATAAATCTCTTTACTGTTACTTTTGGTCAATTTATGGGCAACCTTACTGAATCAAATTATTAATTTATTTCCCAACATTTTTGTTATATAAATTCTTACTAACCGCAAACTTTTGAATGGTGGTGTATAATGCAACAAAATTTTCTATTTCAGATCAATTTTGTTCTTTTGAACTTTGTATTCATCAAAGTGAAGGGAAAAAAATTTACAAAATTGTTTTCAAAACTGATAATAATCATAAATGGTTGTTGAGCATCAAATCATCATATTATAATGATTTCTGAAGGATCATGTGATGAAGACTGGAGGAATGATGGTGAAAATTCAGCTTTAATCACATAAATAAATTATATTTTATTGTATTATTTTAAATTGTAATAATATTTCATAATATTATACTGTTTTACTGTATTTTGGACCAAATCAATGCAGGCTTGGTGGGTAGAAGATACTTTTGAACAGTAGTATACATCCAACAGAATGATTAACTTAGCTTATAGCTTTATACCAATGTAGTATTTCCCCTAAAAACAACTGGATGATGTGACACTGTCAGGGTTGGGTGCAGGTTGCTGAAGACGAGGACACGGGAGCTTCAATATAATAGTTTTAATGAACAAAATGAAACTTCCAAAATCAAAACAAGAACAAAACTCCAGGAATTCAGGGTTAACACACAACCATACATAGACGACGATCGACAAACACTGAGGGAAAACACAGGGTTTAAATACACTGAACCAAACAAGATAATTAACTGAAAACAGGTGCAGAAAATTGGACACAAACGAGGAGCGGGAAAACTTAACAGGACTAAACCAAAAACCACAAAGACAGGGGGAAACAAGATCTCAAAACATAACTAAATACATCAAAACGTGACAGTACCTCCCCCCTCCCCGAAGGCGCGTCCTCGCGCCGTATAACATCCAAAGGGGTGGGAGGGTGGGCGCCCTGGAGGCTGACGAGGGCATGGTGCAGGTCTGGGAAGCATCCAGGGCGGAGCAGGCTGTGGGCGTGGCCACGACGGTGCAGGCTGTGGGCGTGGCCAGGGCGGAGCAGGCTGTAGGCGTGGCCACGACGGTGCAGGCTGTGGGCGTGGCCATGGCGGTGCAGGCTGTGGGCGTGGCCAGGGCGGAGCAGGCTGTGGGCGTGGCCACGACGGTGCAGGCTGTGGGCGTGGCCACGACGGTGCAGGCTGTGGGCGTGGCCACGACGGTGCAGGCTGTGGGCGTGGCCACGGCGGTGCAGGCTGTGGGCGTGGCCACGGCGGTGAAGGACCTTCAGGTCGCCACGGCGATGAAGACCCTTCGGGTGGCCACGGCGGTGAAGACCCTTCGGGTGGCCATGGCGGTGTTATTTTTTCAGGCCTCCAAGGATCTTTGGCCGGCCACGGCGAAGGCGTATAGCGCCCCCCCAAAATTTTCTTGGGAGGACAGGCTCAGGATCGGGAACTGACTTAACATCAACGGGCGCTGGGTCAACGGGGTCTGGGTCAACGGGCTCTGGGTCTGGGTCAACGGGCTCTGGTGCTGGGTCAACGGGCTCTGGCGCTGGGTCAACGGGCTCTGGCGCTGGGTCAACGGGCTCGGGCTCTGGCGCTGGGTCAACGGCTCGGGCTCTGGCGCTGGGTCAACGGGCTCGGGCTTGGCGCTGGGTCAACGGGCTCTGGCGCTGGGTCAACGGGCTCTGGCGCTGGGTCAACGGGCTCTGGCGCTGGGTCAACGGGCTCTGGCGCTGGGTCAACGGGCTCTGGCGCTGGGTCAACGGGCTCTGGCTTGGCGCTGGGTCAACGGGCTCTGGCTCTGGCGCTGGGTCAACGGGCTCTGGCTCTGGCGCTGGGTCAACGGGCTCTGGCTCTGGCGCTGGGTCAACGGGCTCTGGCTCTGGCGCTGGGTCAACGGGCTCTGGCGCTGGCGCTGGGTCAACGGGCTCTGGCGCTGGCGCTGGGTCAACGGGCTCTGGCGCTGGGTCAACGGGCTCTGGCGCTGGGTCAACGGGCTCTGGCGCTGGTCAACGGGCTCTGGCTCTGGCGCATTATGGGACTCGGAACTGGACGGGGCCAGCACATCATGGGACTCGGAACTGGACGGGGCCAGCACATCATGGGACTCGGAACTGGACGGGGCCAGCACATCAAGGGACTCGGAACTGGACGGAACCAGCATTTCAGGGAGCTTGGGGCTGGGCTCAGGCTCTGACGGGCAGGCGACGGGCTCAGGCTCTGGCGGGCAAGCGACGGGCTCAGGCTCTGGTTGGATGTGGCTGACGTGAACCCCAGCCTCGGCAGCCATCCTTTGGGCTAACCGCACTGATATCAGCGGGGGATCAGTCAAACTGGATATCAGCCGGGGAAGTCCAGGGACAGATCTGGTGGCAGGGCTGATGCGGTGTGCAGACTCTGGCGGGCAGACGATGGGCTCTGGCGTTGGCGTGCAGGTGATGGGCTCAGGCGTTGGCGTGCAGGTGATGGGCTCAGGCGTTGGCGGGCTTGGAGCTGGCTGGAGTGGTAGATCTTCTACAAGGTACTCGGATCCACACGACCACAGTGTGTGATCCACGAACTCCAGGAAGGATAGATGGAGGTCCCCTACCAGAAATATCTGGACTCGCGGGTCCTTCAGACCACCCCAGAAACTCCGTTTTAGTTCCTCTTCATCTTGAGTCACATCATAATACAACTGCATATAAAGTCCCGCATATTCCTCAAGTGAGCGTTCACCTTGAAAGAGGATTGGGGTGTGAATTGGGTTCACCTCCTTGTCTTTCCTCCTTCGGCCCATTTTTCGCTTTTTTAATGGTCGATCGTTCTGTCAGGGTTGGGTGCAGGTTGCTGAAGACGAGGACACGGGAGCTTCAATATAATAGTTTTAATGAACAAAATGAAACTTCCAAAATCAAAACAAGAACAAAACTCCAGGAATTCAGGGTTAACACACAACCATACATAGACGACGATCGACAAACACTGAGGGAAAACACAGGGTTTAAATACACTGAACCAAACAAGATAATTAACTGAAAACAGGTGCAGAAAATTGGACACAAACGAGGAGCGGGAAAACTTAACAGGACTAAACCAAAAACCACAAAGACAGGGGGAAACAAGATCTCAAAACATAACTAAATACATCAAAACGTGACAGACACTGTGATAATAATGTTTGCTCCAAAAGACTTGGACTGTTATGAGTAAGTCAGTCAGCAGACTATTCAACTATTTCAGTGAAAAGGCTGCTTTATTCAGGAACAAACATTGGCTATCGATGTCAACAATAATTGCTATTTTAAGAGTGAATCCGGCATAAATTAATTCCCAAAACGTTGCAGCGTCTACGAAGCCATTGGTCCTAGCAGCATGACAAGTTTAATACAAATTATGAATGGATATTAGAAAGCATAGAGAACGCACAACGAGTGCTCTCTTTATAATTACAATAGCTGTTACTTATCTTCATCGAGATCTCTAGCACTCCTGTAGAACCAGGGCTATTAATAATGAAAATTAGTAACTTAAATTTTCCAATTTATGCAAGGAATACAAAAGCCCCGACATGGAATGGATAGATATAGTAGAAAGATATGAGAGAAAATTACCCCTCAAAAAAGTAAGAAGCTCTCTCTTCTCAACTGCGAGTGGAGGTTTATTATTTTCAATTTTTTAAAGCTAAAATTAGCTTCACCAGAGCGCCGCCAATCAAGCAGTCCTGTCAACAATGTCATGTGCACAGCTCTATAGATGTGGCATTTACATTTTAAAGAGACATGGCAACTATAAACAAACTTAAAGGTGCTCTAAATGATGTTGGGTGACGTCACTTCTTGTTCGCTCTAACCCCCCAAACCCCACCCCAATTTCTTGTCGGTTATTGGCTGGAACAGTTTGTTATGTTTCCTGGTGCGGGTCGCTACAGTTTGTTTTTGTTGCCATTTGTGGAGCTGGGGTGTCTTCAGAGACAACTTTTTTTTACAGTGTGTTCAGGGGACAGGCAGCTAGCGGATAGTGAGGAGATGTTTGCTGTATGTGACAAAAATGTTTTGGCCTAAAAACATAGCTTAGAGCACCTTTAATATTAATAATTCACGAAAATTACTGTATCCATTGAATGCATTTAATCAGATTTGTCATTATCATTTTTACTAAATAAAAATATATTTTTTTTATATTTATATATCACCCCAGCAAAGGGTGAACTAACCCTTTAAACCTTAAATTTTGTTCTACAGAAATGATACAGAGTGTGATATGTGTTTTTATGCTAATGTATACATGTGTGTCCAGATATGTAACTCAGAGGAGATATGGAAGCAGACTGTGATGGCTTATTGCGATATGATTACTGAAGACATGGAAATGCTGGCAAACGTCATGGGTTGGAAGAACATCTTCTTTAAGTTTTATTACAAACAAGAACCAGGCAACATGGCCTGTCCTGAAGAGGAAGAAGATAAAGCCGATACTGAATCTCCATGAGATATTAAATACAACTCTCAATCAACAGAACAATTAAAACGATCTCAAGGAGTTCATTCATTTACTACTTCTGTCTTTTAATGCTTGCAGTTATTGATTAAAGACAAGTTTATGAAACATTCAAATGAAATCCTATCATGAGTGCCAAAATATTAAAGCATTACTTTGAAATTATTTATTTATGCAATACATAATTATATATATATATATATATATATATATATATATATATATATATATATATATATATATATATATATATATATATATATATATTATATATATATTAGTAATTCATGTAATTCTTCTTTTTGTTTAGAACATGATCGAATTATGGCTCGTTTCCACTGAGCAGTACGGTACGGTACAGTACGGGTCGGGTCGGGTCGGGTCAGTAAACCATGATCCGGCGAGCGTTTCCACTGCCAACAGTACCCTACTTGATAGGCGTGGCGTTTGCTGGAAATAAGCGATCAACGTCATTTTCGCGCGAAGAAGAAAGCGACACCAAGAAAGTAAACACAAATGGATGGCATACAGCAGAACTTGTCCCTGCTTCTCGGCATGTTTATCATAAGAAGTTGCCGACATTAGGCATTTCTCAATACCAAGTACGCAAAGTTCTCAGCAGAAGGAGTCCCGAGGACGCGAGTCCGGTAATTCTCTAAATGGAACAGCGCGTTCTGAAAGCGTCACTCGGCTCGCTCTGCATGTTATTTTAGGCAACAATAAAACGAAATATGTTATAAAACACCACTCTGCCTCTTTTCGTTTTCATTTAAATCCATTTTAAACATTATAGGCACACAAGTGTGGTTCGGCAATGTATAGACCTGATTATATTATTCACTGCATGTATAACGTTAGCCTATTTATAACAAAACGAAATATAAAACACAACCCTGCATCTTTTCGTTTAAATTTAAAAAAATATTAAACATATTCCAGACAATATGCATTCGTACAAATGCTGCAATAAACAACATTACAGTGATAATCTTGTAATAAAATAAATAATGACAAAATTCAAACCTATCTCTTTGTGTTAAATTTCAGTTTTATTAATAATAGCCATTATAAAAGTATAAGTAGAAGGTAACGTTACAAGAAGCTGTACAATAAGATATAAAGCAAACAATTCAGTCAAAATACAAATTCAGCGCTAGTCTAACGTTAACGTTACAACGGAAAAGTTAAATAGCCTAAATTATATGAAACTTAACTTAGTCCTCAGCCAAAACGATTGGCCAGGGAACGAATTATCGATTCACGAGACCAAAGATCACCCTTTTAGATATAGTGCTACACAAGACGAATTACCACTAGCTGCTACAGAGCCAGCGGCATACCTCAGAACGACCAGCCGAGGAAAGGCTGTTCCAGGCGGGGAACATGATCGCCGAGCGTCCGGTGATCGCCGGGAATGGATCAAATTATCATAAATCATTATAAATAAACCACAGATTTGAGCTTTAAACAACTACATTCTCGCCTGAAAAAACTCTTAAAACTAGATTTCGTGAAAGAATAACCGTAGTATTTTATTCCAACTGTATATTAAAAAATGGCGCTTCTTATGTTGTCATTCCCCTTGTAGCACGCGCAAGTGACGATACTCTGTCAACCAATCAACGTTCTGCAGTGAGTCTAGCTCCACCCTTTAGTACCGTACCACTGTGCTAGGTACCCCAACGGAAGGGTACCCAAAAAGTGGTACGGTACGGTTCGGCTTTTTGGTACCATTCACAACTTTTGACAGTGGAAACGCAAATAATTGCGTACCGTACCGAACTGTACCGTACCGTACCGCTCAGTGGAAACGGGGCATTATTCACCCAGTGTAATCGCACGTCTCTGACTGTTTGGCTCTTTCATTAACTGCAGTGGGGAAAGTGACCAGCAGATGGCGCGCGTTAATAAAGTGAGCGAATGTGCTAAACCAATGCAACATACTTTCACTGTAGTAGATGGTCGCAATAAAGTAGCCATGCCTTATTAAACATAAATGGGGTAAGTTGTCACAATAGAAGTTGGTGTTTATTAACATTGATTTGAGAAGAAATATAGTTAATTTATATTTCACTTAAGTAAAAAAGAGGCCTTCCGCAAAATATTTGTAGGCTATTGAAATATAGTCTATTATAGGTCATTTAATGGCTTTTCAGCACTGCAAAAACTATGAAACACAAAGGCCTGGTTTCACAAACAGGGCTTAAAGTAAGTAAATATGTTTTTTCAACGGCTCTGGTATCACTCGGCCAGTAAGTGCATGGTGACACGTGACTGTCTTACTGAGTGATTCGTTGAACAATTCTCTTCAATCGCTTGATTCAATTTCATTCAAAAACGAAACGCCACTCGGAGATGCAGCGGTGGATGTAAGTTATTATTTATCGAACTATGCATAAAAGTAGCCTAATCATATTCACAGTCGTGCTACTGAATATTTGCAGGTCTGTGTTTATAGCCAAATCTGCCGTTTTGATTAAAGTTACCACTCGTTCTCGTGTGATAAATTGCAACACGTGACAGATTTGCCATTTGCTTTTTCAGGTAACATTTCTGGTAAAATCTTCATTATATAGCCTAGTCTACTAGGCCAGCAGCCATATCACCCTGTAGCCCAAGACTGGTTGCCCACTGAAGCTAAGCAGGGCTGAGCCTGGTCAGTACCTGGATGGGAGACCTTCTGAGAAAAACCAGGTTGCTGCTGGAAGAGGTGTTAGAGAGGCCAGCAGGGGGTGCTCACCCTGTGGTCTGTGTGGGTCCTAACGCCCCAGTATAGTGACGGGGACACTATACTGTAAAAGAGCACCGTCCTTCGGATGAGACGTTAAACCGAGGCCCTGACTCTCTGTGGTCATTAAAAATCCCATGGCACTTCTCGTAAAGAGTAGGGGTTTAACCCCGGTGTCCTGGCCACATTCCACCCATTGGCCCCTGCCAATCATGGCCTCCTAATAATCCCCATCCACTGAATTGGCTCTATCACTCTCTCTCCTCTCCAACTATAGCTGGTGTGTGGTGAGCGCACTGGCGCCGTTGTACTGTGGCTGCCGTCGCATCATCCAAGTGGATGCTGCACACTGGTGGTGGTTGAGGAGAGAGCCCCTGATATGATTGTAAAGCGCTTTGGGTGTACAGCAGTACATATGAAGGCGCTATATAAATGCCTCATTCATTCATTCATTCATTCTACTCTGTCAATTTTTTTTTTTTTTTTTTGTGATCACTTGTTTACCCAGCAGTTATATCATAAAAAAATGATACTGGGGATTTGAAGGACACACAACATTATTCCTATCTAAGACCGTTTTGGACTGAGCGACACTCATTAGGTAACTAGAGTCAAAACTATTAAATTACATAAAACCCTTGTTTTGCTGGTTGTCTTTTTAGTAACATTTTATTTTAGTGTCCTTGTCACACATGTAGGCCTAACGAATAAAGTAAACCAACTAACCCTAAAACAAACCCTATTCCTAACCCTAACTCTATAATAAGTATGTTGTTTTTTTATATGACTCAATACTTAAATGTATAATTACACTGCAACAAGGACACCTTAAAATAAATTGTAACCTAACTGTCTTTGTATTTTTAACCCTCTGGTGCTGCTCGTGTGGCGGTCAAAATATGACAGATTTTTTTTTTAAAACAATTATTATTATTGCAATTAAATGATATACTAGGCTAGCCTATATTTTAGCTCGATAATGTTTTTTATTTAATCTTTTGGTACTTATATTTATGGAATAGGTATGATTCATTTATTACCTGTTAATCGCTTTTTGAACATAGATCTGAAAATAAAATTTCAAACTTAAACTTTCTTAAATCTCTTTTTATAGACACATGGCAGACTATGGCTTTAAAATTAATTAGATATTTTCAAAAAACATGTTTTACTCTAAAACTGTTAGAAAATCAAAGCCATAAATCTGTGTCCAACTTCCAAATTTGAGGTTGATACCTCAAAAAATGAGCTTTCAGTAAGATTTTGTTTGGGCGCAGAACCAAAAGTTTCCGCTTGATGAAATTCGCTTCCCAACAGTAGCAGGCATACAAGTGCGACTAATAGTGAATAGTGATATAATAGTACTAGTAGTCAATAGTGAACAATACAATTTATCTTCAGGAATGGATGAGCCAATGTGATTGTGATCTACAGTAAGTTTTTTATTATTTTTCCAAAAACAAAGTATGGTGGAAAAAAAAATGGGGTAATATATTTCACTGTTGTTGCATTCTTGCAAACATTTTGTGTTTCCCCAGAGAAACCTTGTGTTTGCTCACAAAAAACATGTGATGCAAATAAAATAGAAAAGTAGCATTTGCAAGTGTTTCAGGGGAACCCAAACGTTTTTGCAAATGCTTTGAAATACAAATTTTCCTTCCATCTTATATTTTTTTCGATCACCATGTCCCCCGATTGGAATTTAGTACATACATTTAAAAAAAAGATTAGGTAACACTTTATTTTAAGGTGTCATTGTTACAGTGTAATTATATATTTAAGTACTGAGTAATAATAGTTAACTACATGTACTTACTATAGGGTTAGGGTAGGATTAGGGTTTGGTAACATGTAACATATGTAACAAGGACACCGTAAAATAAAGTGTTACCAAAGATTATTAAATATTGCCATAGTCCTGGGGTAGTTTTTATAATTAATTTTAAAAGAATTTATTATAATTCTGACTCTTGTCTTATGAATAATTTCTTGTTCTGGGTCTTATGACTGTAAATCCCCTTATAGTTAATGGGGTTTACTTTCCTCTTACCTAATATTAAAGTTGCAATGTAATGGCAACTTTTAGTATAATTGTGATGTATTGACAACTTCAGGTCAAATTTAAGAAAGGGACAGGGTTCATTTGAGGTTTAAGTTCAGGGTTTAAGTTCGGTCACCAAAAAAGAGAAGTTTCATTACAAGATCGAATTAAAAAATGTATATACATCACAATAGGGAAGAAAAGACTATTGCAACTCCCATTTCACGCCTCCTTTAAGATGCCTTTATAACCTTTTTGGTTCTTCTAAGTTTTGAATACCTTGACTTTTAATGGAGGGACAGAAACCTTTCAGGTTTAATTAAAAATATCTTAATTTGTGGTTCAAAGATTAACCAAAGTCCTTTGGGTTTGGGAGTATATAAATGGTAACAGATTTAAATTTTTGGGTGAACTATCACTAAAGTTAAATATTTGTTTAAAGACTTTTTACAATAGTAATAGTGATACTTGCCTTAGCAAACACCACTCATAACAGAATACTAAATGATAGTAACAGAATTAAATTAATCTTTTGTGCTCGTCCTGTCAGAATGATAAATAGTATCCACTATCCAGAGCTTGTAACCGTTTCAAAACCGTTTGAGAGGAAGTCTAGCTTCCCTCTTTTTCTTTCCGTTGCTTCTCCCTCCCTTTTCCAACCCCTCCCTCTCATCTCTCTCTCTCTCTCTAGGGCCAGGACAGCAGCTTGATGACGCAGCATTGACAGAGGCCTGTGGAACGATTGCTGGGCTGAGAGAATAACAGAGAGACGCTGCTTTGACCGGCCTTGACACTCAAAACACACACACACACACACACACACACACACACACACACACACACACACACAACACGGCACAAAGGAAGTACTGCTGAGCGAGAAAGCAGCTGATCTGGCCCTGAGGAGAAACTGTCTCTAACCGAGTCTCTATCCGTCGCTCTCCTCACAACCATGGCAGAACAAACTGATCTCACCCTGGGCCAGACGGTTTACATCTACAGCTTCTCAAATATGGAAGAGGAGGAGGAATAGATCAGGTATATATCAGCCCCGCTCTCTCAGAACTCTCTCTTTCGCTGTCTTACTCACTCTACTAACACACAAAGAGATTGTCTATTAATGCTGACTAAAAAGAGGCATTAAAATGTGCGCTGTGCTTTCCACTTTGGGCCAGACGATCAAGTGTCCACGAGCGAGATTAGTGTGCGTAAGCTTGTTTTGAGCATATACTGTGGGAATCCATCCAGACAGTCATTTGAGTGCGTTTCTCTTGATTGCGTTCCAATAAAGGCGGGCCTTACTGTAATAGTGACATAATACTCTTGTAAACGGCATAAAACTAATTATCTAAATATGTTCCTGCACTATAACATGATTATTTATATATTTGGAATCTTTTAATAGTGACAAGATGAAATAATAATAAAAAACATGCATGCTAAAAATTGCAGGACTGGGGATTCTGCATGATGACCACCAGGGGGCACAACACTGTAGTTCCTCGCACAGACACACATTTAACCATACCAACAGGGACCAGAGGAAAGACGATCTCGATTATGAGGAGCGGAATGAACAAACGTCAGGTTGGTAAAGGGATTTTAATCTTACTGCGTCATTTAAAGAGCTAGAATTTATTGAGTCATTTGATAGCAGGAAATGTAGAACTGTAACCTGCCCTCTTGTTTTTGTTCCAGCAAGACCACAAAATTATTGTGGTAATACGTATGTGATGTTCATGTTTGATTTTCATTTGTCTGTCTTTGATGTATTCACTTTTGAGCTGAATAGCTCCCTGCTACAATTTTGTTTCACGAGCAGCAAAGTTTCCATCTATAATTCATTACGAAACACAATAACCCACATATTGACCTAGGCCTCATCTTGATCGTCAGAGCGATTTGTTAAGAGTTCTGTTTGTTTTTTTCGCTTTTTTATGTTATACTTCAGGCCATTTTGGCCTTGAGTGGAATATTGATGCAATGAGCTCACTTTGGACCGTGGTTTTACATAGCATAGAGTAGGCCTCACTTTGACAGGCCTCAGATGTATTAGCATCTTTGAAACTTTCAGGGCCACAGCCTGCTAGACGTATATAGTGACAAAGAACAAAAGTACTTCAGCTATGCAGCACTTGTCTGCTAACGGTTCACTATGACTCAGTCCTTACACCTCAGGGTTATTTAGAAGCAGTATCGCATTGCAGAAGAATTCATTGCAACTTTTTTTTTTTTTTAAGGGAAATCACTTGTGTAATGTAATCGTCTCAAACGTTCAGGTTTTGTTAGGGGTTAGGGCAATAGCAGCTGAAACTGGAATAGAAATGTTATAATTTATGGTCCACTCTTATCTCTAAACTTCTCAACCTCTCATGTAACAGGGAAGGGAGAAATATTGCCACCCTTGATCAAGAAGACACCCACACATCTTTTAATTTGTAAGTTTATTACAATTAAGTTAGATTAAAATACATTTTACAGATTGTAAAAATATTGGAATGCATTTCATTATTTTACACAACGATAAAGCTAAAGTACAATAATGTAACAATTGAATTTAGCAAAAGAAATATTATATTAATATATTGATATTAATGATAATAAATCATATATGTTGTATTTATACACTCAAAGAAAAGTTTGCGAAAATGCATCCCAATATACTGTTAATGGGAAGGAATTTTCTGTATTGATTTTTCACTGGTGTTTTACATATATTTTTAATTATGCTTTGCATTATTTTGTGTTTTTCGGTCCGTAAACTTAATGGAAAAGGTACTGCCAAAATATTAGCCAAAATAGTATTAGTTTTCCTTACAGTGTATTCAATGTTTATTATATAATATTATTTATTTTTATAAGATAATATATATATTTTAATACAATTTTAATTTTATTATAAAAATAAAATATTTTAATATAATTTTACAATCCTTGCAATCAATATATCTACATTATTAGATATAATTATTTATATTACTTGTATACAGATATAATAACTTTTTAAGTCCAATAAGACAAAATAAATTCTTTGTAATGTTTGTCCCATTTGGATCCAGAGCAAAAATCCAGTTATTCGTTCCAAAGCAGTTATGCTCACTGCAATATAGCATGCAAAATGATTCAGATAGCAGTAGCGTGCAAAATGTAGATTCAGTATTTAATCTAAATTATTCAACCCCCATTGCAAATCAGGTTCATTGGCAAAATTTACAATGATGACAAATGACTTTCAGCTGTTTGCAATGAACAAATCAAACAAAAGTAATTGAAATAGCTCAACACAAGAAATGTTTATAGTGTTTCCCCAAATTCAACTGAAAATGCAACTTTTAATGACTTCTGCTGTCTCAAAATTATTCAACCCCCTGAATAGAATCCCTCACAACAGCAGAAATATGCAAAACAGGTGTTGTCTCAAGCACATCTGATGCATCTAATCAAGGGCTTCATTAGTTGCACCATGTGTGCTTCAGCTAGAACACCTAAAATATACGAACTGGCTTGAGTGTCACGTTTTACTGCCAAAAGAATGGTCCAAAAAGTTAAGAGAAGATATCTTCACCCTTTACAAACAAGGAACAGGATACAAAAATAGCAAAGGCACTAAATGTTCCTAGAGACACCGTTGGAAGCATAGTTTGCATGTTCAAAGTTAAAGCAACAGTTACACTACCTGGACGGAAAAAAAAGGAAGCCATCAATGGCTGCAAACAGATTTCTGAGAAGGCAGGTTCAGAAAAACCCTCAAGTGTCTGCAAAAGACCCACAGCAAGACTTGGTGGCAACAGGCACTGAGCTTTCAGCTTGCACAGAAAGGCGTGTACTAAACGCATGCCAGAACTCCAAGACGTACAAAAGCACAAGAAAAGTCGGCTCCAAATTTGTTCAAAATCATATAAATATAAGCCACAGAAGTTTTGGGATTCTGTTCTGTAGAGCGATTAAACAAAACTGGTTCTGTATGTCTGGAGGAAGAAGAATGAAGCATATGCTGAAAAGAACACTGTGTACAGTTAATCATGTTGGGGTCTCGGTGATGCTCTGGGGCTGCTTTGCATCCTCGGCCACTGGACACCTTCAGCGTCTCGAAGGCAAGATGGATTCATTGAAGTATCAGGAAATCCTAGGAGAAAACATCATGCCATCGGTGAGGAAGCTCCGAACCTGTTCGAACCTTTCAACAGGACAATGATCCCAAGCATACCGTAGCATACCAAGGCTTGGTTGCAGAAGAAATGCTTGAAGATTCTGCAGTGGCCATCAGTCACCCCATAGAAAATCTCTGGTGGGATTTGAAGGCGGCGGTCGGTTGCAGCACACAAACCCAAGAATATTACTCAACTGAAGGTCATTGCTCATTAGAAGTGGGCTAAGATTTCTCAGAAACGCTGCCAGAAGCTGGTGTCTGGTTATATATCTCGTTTGCAGCTGGTCATAACAGCAAAATGGTCTTCTATTGAGTGCTAAAGAAGCTTGGCATGACGGGGTTGAATAATTTTGAGACTGCAGATTAAATTTTGGGAATTTTGGGAAACCACTAGAAACATTTGTTGAAGATATTTCAATTATTTTGATTTGTTCATTGGAAACAACTGAAAGTCTGTAAATTTTGCCACTAAATTTGCAATGGGGGTTGAATTGCAATTACAACTGTAATTCAATTATCTTGTAGTCGATATTGATAAATATCCATGACTTGTCCAAATCACCATTTCCTTTTAACTATAAGTATTTTCCAGGACCGTGGGAACACTGATATCATGTATGAAATTTGTTTAGACATATTATGGCAATTATTCAAATATCCAAAAATGGGATATTCCTAACTATGTATTAAGCAGACAGTGAGAGGTTGTGGGCTGCATGGAGAGATCAATGATCAGTCTAGCTTCTGATTCTTATTTCACCATCAGTGGTTCACTTATAAAACAACCTAAGAGCTGAACACAGGCCAGGCCACTAGTGAAAGCAGCCTTTGTTACAGAAGCTTGTCTTCCTGGCACCCAGGTAATCAGCACTCAGCCTTGTTTCCAGAAATAACCGCTGGCATCTGGGCATTAGGTTCACATGATGCACTGCGAGCTGAAGGAGGCGGTCTTCCGCAAGCTTTAAAGAGACACTTCGCCGACTTTAAAAGAAGGTCTGGTACATTTAACTCAGATGTAAGCAAGAGCTTATTTGACGGAAAACTAAATAAATGTAGCATAAGTATAGTGGAATAAACCCTTCTTCATGATGCCATCTATAGATGCCACCCACTTCTGGGAAAGTTTTTGTTCTCATTTAAATGTGGAAATAGTTTTAGGATCTTTAGAAATTTAACCCTAAGAAAAACATAATTCTACCATAAGTTTCATCAGGTTTTGGTTCAGCTGAAGTGCTGCTGTCATTACAGCAAAAGAGGGACAAAGACTGTACATACTAAGACATAAGAAACATCTTTTTCAGTTCAACTTACACAAAATAGAAGCTTTTTTCACTCAGAGCTCAGATTACAAGGAATTGTATTTCTGTACAATATCCATTATATTTGAATTATGGACATTAAATAGTTGAAGTGTGTATAATCTCCTGTTTAATAGTGTTTGGGAACATTTAAAATTATGTTTGATGACTGTGTAGAATATACACAGTGCATTCAATAAAAGATATTAGTGTAAATATATTAGTGTGATAATGTTGGAAAATAAGGAGAAGCTTTAGAGAAAATACAAGATTAAAAAAATGAAATAATCATAAGTATTCAAAGGATTTGTGTGCAGTATTTATTTGCAGTCCTCACCCTGAATAAAGACGTAGCCAGTTTGGGCCATAAAATTTAATAACCTGCAGATGGAATTTGAAGTTGCTCCTCCTATTTTTCCCTGTCCATTTTCTCCCATTCTCTCCCTCCCATCTCCTTGCGTTCTCTGCAGAACAGCCGCATCCCTTTGCATCAATCAGCAGCCATGTTGAAGCAAGGTGATCCCCACCTTCACAGTCCCCACCACCTCTTCACTTCCTCCCGAGCTCTCGTTCTCTCTTCAGCGCTCTTGCCCACTCACTCTCTGTCCACGGCGGTTTTTCAACCTTTCGCTGAAACCCTTCTAGTCGTCCGCCATGTTTCTTCTTCCTGTCCTTGTCTCAAATCACCATTTCTGCTTACTCATGCGCTCTCTCATCCTCTCTTTCTCCTCGGCTGCTCGCGCTCGTTCTGTTTGATTTCAGAAATGAGCGTTTGAGAAGCAGACTGTGGCGTCTCTCTCTCTTGCTCGTTCTCTTTCTCTCACACCCACCCACCACCTCCACAAAGATGCACATATAAAAATGTTGCAGCAGTGATAGCGTTACAGCTTAGCCACAACAGCAAACAGCATGTTTCATAAGGCGAAAAGCATGTTTCATAAGGTGGGCGAGGGACAGGCAGAGAACACAAACATGTGTGCCTGTGCATCTAAATTCATCGCTGTTCATGATCTTTTTTTGGAGGGGTGGGGGCAGCGGGGCTCATCTAAAATAGCAGCAGCCAGACCGCCGTTATTTATTCTACGTGATGGAAAATGTCAGACTCTGCCTCGCGCCAGGTGCCATTTTTGTTTTGACACCAGTGGTTGCATTGTTGCATCCACCTCACATGCACGGCATGCGAGCGCTTCTCACACATTAACGTGTGCTGATCCGTTTTTTCCGCGCTCTCTCGTTCCGGCTGCCCTTTTGCAGTGGTTAATGAAGTTGCAGTCCTTGCTAGCAAGCCGCATCTCTTATCCGCTGCTAATAATGCACAGACAGCAGTGGAGCTGCCTTGCCCGACTATTTATAAACTCCACAGTGGGCTAATAGACCCTGGTGGCCAGCTAGCAAGCGTACGGAAGGAACGAGACCTATAGCAGGGTGCAGTGGAGCAGACTGATGCCCCCTGCCACCTCTGGACTGGGCGTCTCACGCAGAGAGGGCACTGGGACTAGGGTGAACGAAAAAGAGAGAGAGTACGAGAGTGAGGAGAGAGAGAGAGAGAGAGCAAGCAGGATAGACTTATAGGAGAGACTGCGATCGCAGCAGAGAGCAGCAAGTGACGAGTTGAATCAAAAAAAAAAAGCTGTAAGACTTTCGCCCTGCAAACGAAACATCTTTTTCCAGCCATCAGTGGATCGCAGGAACTGTAGAGGAAGGCGTGAGCGATGTTTTCCGCTCTCCATCCACTGAAGCGCTTTCTCTGATTAACTGAAATAAAGGTATGTTCAGCATGGTTTTCCCTCCAGTTTCAAACAGACATAGTCGACGCTTTTTTACAGTGCAGCGCATGAAGACTTGTGTGGTTTTATCTGTAAGAATGAAAGCTAATGGTTTTTCGCTCTTTATTTGACTGGACATTTCATACTCATAGGCAAATGTTTCTCTTATTTTGTACAGAACGGTTTGAGGGAAGGTGGGGGATTTTTTATTTTTCCGCCATTTCGCTTATCCGGTATGGTAAGTCACGTTAAGGGTGTGGCAGGTGATACACCACGGACAACAAATGTATTTTATGCCTAAAAAATGCCTGAATGTTGAAGAAACCTTTAACGGCCAAAGCAACATATAGCGAGCCTAAATGTTTTGTTTTTTAATGTAAAAGGGCCCTTCAACTCAAATTCGCATTGGCATCCAGCTCTTCGAGTCTAGGGGATGTGATTTTGACTGCGTACTAGTCCACTAAACTCACACACCAATGCAGATAATGGTGATCCCAGGCCATTGTCCGCAGCTAAATGCTACCGGGGCTTCCCAACATGGCGCAGTCTGTAAAATGAACCGTTTTTTCTGGACAGAAAGCACAACTGCCTGCTCAGCCGCCATTCATACAAATCCCAATAAGTGCTGCGCCACAGCATGTTGCCGTGACAACGGAGGCCTGTCGGAAAGGGAGCAGGCGGATGTTTTCCCAGCGATTAAGAGAGGTCTGTCTCTCCCGCTCAGCACAATCACAAACAGTCCAGATTAAAATAGATCCTCAGCAGCTGCATAGCAATGATGTTACATCCAGACTGTGTTGTTTAATGCTGAGTAAAGGTACAGGCTGAGTAATACTGCTGTGTCATGTTTCTGATGATCTGAGGCAGATATGTCTTCTTTGTGGTTCTGTTGTTTCCTTTCTCTTTATGAGTAACGCATAATGCATCAGGGCGACCACAGAGCAGCCTGAGGAAATTATCTTCTAAACTAGTTTGTCTGTTCAGAAACTGAGCACTGACCATATAAGGCTTTGCTTGTCAATCATTTTAATATGTAATATTAATGTCTCAGATTCTAAAATCCAAAATTGTTAGTCCAAACAAGATCAACCTCTACAGTCTAATAGAACATTTACAGGCAGCCATTTTACTTTATACCAAGATGCTTTTTGTCGTAGTTTCAAAATGGCTGCTCTGTTGAAAGAAAAAAAACTCAGAGGCACGCAAAACTTTACCTTCTCGCAAGAATCATGTACATTACTGAAAATAACGCATGCACATTGCAGAGCATCTAGTCCATGTACGTACTAGAACATGGTGCGTTTACTAAAAGCGCTCCAATGGAAACTAATCTACTAACAACGGCAAAGCGGAATCGTTTTTTACTTGATGGGGAAAATACAGAAAATGCAAAGTTAGCAATGACTGTCATCAATTCTGCAATTTGGCAAATAAAAAGGTCATTTGACGCCCAAGCGTTTCATTTTAGGCTCCCACACAAATAAAGGCCTAAAAACTACATTGCAGTCATTTATTTAAAGAACAATGTGATTTGGACATTCCATCACCGTCACACAGACGAAACTAGGGCATCGTACACAAAAGGAGTAAGAGAGGAGAAAATAGTGCAAATGAGAGACAAAAAATCCATATGAGAAACTGTATTCACTTTGAGCTTTGTGCCTCCAAACAATATGTTGTGCTTTGCTAGTACATTGGCCATGGGTGTTGCTGCACCTGACATATATCCACTTTGCAGTGGCAGGTCACTCTTCCTCGTGGGGAGCAGTCGAACTGGAAATAGATAGTGAGAAGTAGAAATAGGTCAGTTTGCTAGGATGGATATTCAAAAGCTTTTGTGCTCCTCTACCAGCAGTTGACAGAAAATGAAGGACAAAAAAATAAATAAAATGAGCCAAATCTTCAGAACTTTTTCAGACACATAACTTTATATTTTAAGAAAAAACATTAAAGTCAATGAAAGTTAATAAATCATGAATTAAATATGTTTGTATTTAATTAATTAATGCTTGTATTTATGTTGAACAATTTTCAAATCTCATATATTGTTTATGTACACTATAACACACTGTTTAGCTGTGCTTGTGTTGTGTCGCATACATCTATATCTGCCAGGGCCGGCTGATCTCAGATTGAATTTAATGCCGTATTTGCCACCTTTCCCTGTTATCTGTCCCTTTTTCACTTTATTTCATCTTCACACTCTCTGTCAGCTGGCATAAAAATAAGTAAATAATTAAGTATGCATTTTCTCATTTTATTATAATAAAACGTGTTTTCCTGAAATATTATGAAAATTGAAGTTTAAATAAAAACTCCAAGGTACTGCTTATAAATCATTATGTACAAACACTGTCAATGCAAGACACATCTGTTATTATTCTTAGGGATTTTGTGTTGTTTTTGCTTATCCATGACTTCTATTTTGAAGTCATCTTGTTCTTGCAAGTCTTTAGTCTCTGTCAAATGTATCCCTGCCATGACCTAATTGTGTTCAGCTGTGTTTTGCTCCCTCGTTAGTTCTTGTGTGTTCTGTATATTGCTACAATATATTATATTTATATTGTATATAATATTTTATATTGTTCTGTATATGTGTTTGCCTGGTCTGCTGCTGCCTTCGAGTGTACTTGGTAAGATCTTGCATCAGAGTAAGGAAATCATAATTATGGCATATGTATTCAAGTCCGCAGACATAGCCAAAAAGTACAAGATGTTATTATAGGTAGAAGTTTTTGTATGTATATTTTTTTAGGTATATTTATTTCAAAATATAATACCTCGAAGCTATCTGTGTGACAGAGGTGCAATAGGAAAACCGCTATTATAGTGCTTTATACACAACCTACATCCAGGATATAACTTGAAACTATGATTCATTTAGGCCTATATCCAGAATTATTATCTGTATTCCAGCCTATTTATTTTATTTTTTATATTTGTTTCATTATTTTTTCAAGTCAAAACAGGTCATGTTATACAATTGTTTTTGGATTTTTGTTTTCTGTATTCTTTGCTTTAAAGGGATATTCCACCCCAAAATAAAAATGGTCAACAATTACTCATCCTCGTGTTGTTCAAAACCGGTATGACTGTAGCTGTAGAAGATAAAAGGAGATATTTTTGAGAAATATGAGAAGAGTTTTTTTCTCCATACGCTGGAAGTGAGTGGTCTCCTAACGCTTTCATATTCTTTTGTGTTCAGCAGAAGAAAAAGTCATTCAGGTTTGCAACAGGTTTGGGTAAATGAAGACAATATTTTCATTTATGAGTTGAGTATCGGAAAGAGCAATCTGTTCAGGAACATACAGAAACGTAAAAGTAAAATAACACTAATAAACAATCACAAGCCTTTAGGATCTGGCAAAAGTCTTCTCATTACAGCAGTAAGGGCCGAGTTAAGCCTCCCCACAGCTAAAGCAACCTTATCTGTTTGACTTACTCATAATAATTTGGTCACATAGATGAGCGCTCTATGAAGGTTAAGCAGCGTCAGCATAAACTTTAATAATCACGAGTTAGGCCAGGCAAACTTATCTCCTAATGCCCCTGGGATATTTTTCATTGAGAGAACCATACGTGGGAATATGTTACCAAAGAGCCATTGTCAATAGAAGCACAGCAGACATGCCAATGACAAGTTAGTTTCATTTAGCTTCTCCTGTTCCCGTGCCCCCTAATGCTTGGAGTTCTGGGTTACAGTTTATGTTTCCCATTTGTATAATGCGGCCCTGCCAGCAATTCATCCGTTATACCTTGATTTTGAGTAATATATTTTGCTCTGTGGAAGTGCCGTTTAGAGGACAGCACATTCCCAGCCATGGATTCTTGCTCACTTCCTCCAGTAGATAATGGGGTCATAGTGTGTCTTTCAACACATGCATTAATGCAAAGAGCAATGATGAGCAATAAGTCACCATTCCTATCCTTCATTATCCAGTGAACTAAGCTGTCCTAAAAATAAATACCAAATAGAGCTGGAAGTGCATAGGTCAGTGGGAAAATATTTATTAAAAATTTAATAAATGGGGGGGGGGGTTGTACATTTATGCAAAATTGTTGCAGTCCTACATGTGCATTCTTTGTTTTTCTGTGCAATTACTTCTGTTTTATGCTTTTCTTTGTGCATGTATCTATGTGTACTTACCTTTACAAAGTATGCTTCTGTATTCTGTAATCTTGAGCACAAAAATATGATAGAATAAAGACTGTTATGGCAGTGTGCACACATTCTCAATAAAAAAAATCTCTACTAGCCTTCACCTCATTTCCCTGCATCAAAACAACATCAAATGTCTTTGCACTATATAACTGATGTGGTCATTATCAATAATTAGAACTGCATATATTACAGTTTTGGTTATAAAGTAACTGCATTTTCTTACCACTGTACATTATTTACTAGCTTCACTTGATTACTGTTTAATAGACATGCTATGATAGTGAACCAAGTGGCGTTGAGTTTATGAGTTGAGTCATGCTGCCATCTAGTGGTTTGATGTGATTAGATTACAAATCTAATCTTATATAGTCAACAAATAATTACACTTCTCAATGTCTCCTTTCTACTTTTTTTTTTAGTAATGGTTAAAATGTTACGTTAAACCAATACACAAAAATGTATATTTGTTTAACATTTAAAGAGATGGTTCACCCAAAAATAATTATTCTGTCACCATTTACTCACCCACATGTTATTCCAAACCTGTAGGTATTTCCTTTTTCTGTGGAACACAAAGGAGTTTCTTCTTTTGTGCTGCCAAAGAAAAAAGTCATAGGTTCGGAAAAGCAAGAACATTAATGTTCATTTTTGGGTGCAGTCATTCAGCCTAGGCAAAATGTAGTGGCATGATCTGTGAACAGTGACTTGTTCATTAAGTACATTGAATACCTCATCCACTTATTTTTCCTTTCCCCTCCCCCAGTAAAACAGTTAATTGACAATCAAAAACAAAGGTCATACTGTTATCTCAAAGTAGCCATAATTTTCACAGATTTAAATGGTGTTTTTTTTTTTTTTACTTTCTGTCTCTTCTCTGCAGATGACTGTGGTCAACCCCAGCACTCTTGGTCTGGTGGACAATTCCCACCCCCAAACTGTCCTCAGTCATCTTAGTGAACAGCGTTCTCAAGGCCTATTCTGTGATGTAATAATCGTTGTGGAGGATGTCAAATTCCGCGCTCACCGCAACATACTGGCTGCCACAAGTGGATATTTTCGTAATGCTTTCAAAACGCCTGATGTCTACACGTCCAGCCAGGTGCTGGAGTTAACGGACCTAAAATCTGAGGTCTTTGCTAGCATTCTAAACTTTATCTACAATGCCAGAGTGGAGTCAAGTAGTACAGAGGACAGCAGGTCTCTGGTGGCAGCTGGAAAGCGTTTAGGAATTCCCTTTCTGGAGAAATTGCTTGACTTTGAAAGGCAGAGCTCTGGTCTCTTGCAAGGTCAAGCCTCTTCAAGCTGCGGAAGATCAAACACTCAGTCAAAGTTGGCAGACACATGCACACTGAAAAAAGAGACACTCAAGCCTGAGGAGTTAGACTGCTCCAAGGGCCCGAGGATCACCAATGCTTTCTCCATTACTGAGGTTGGGACAGTAAACAACCCATTCTCTACACTGGACCACCGTAACAAAGTTATTGAGGAAGAGCATTCTCCTTCCAGCTCCCAAGATACAAGCATATCACCCACAGAGAGTGAGCCTGCCCATGCTCTAACAGAGCACTCGTATGCAGTAGCCAGGGGCAAGAATCTAAAGAGGTTAGCCAGGGGAACGATAACGGTACAATCATGCCTGTGTTCCTCCAGCTAAGCCCGTGGTTAACAATAGACTTGGACCTATAAAGAAGCGTCGTATACATGGTAACAGTATTCCGTCTCTCTCAATTGAGCCAGGTGCAACTTTGCCCACTATTACTGGCACATCTGCAGGGGAAAATGCTACTGTTGCACCTTTATCTAACTCCCAGTTATCCTCAGATGCAGCACCAGTGATACATTCCAGCCTTGATCTCTTGCCACCACTTGACGTTACACCATCTCAGGATGCAGAGCCACCCTGCCTCAGTCCTCAGAATACACCCAGTGTCCCCGCCTTCTGCTGCCAGCAATGCCCTGAAACCTTTAATGACTCTACGCTTCTCACCATCCACATGCAAATACACAAAAGATTTGTCAGTCATTTGTTTTGCAAGTACTGCCATAAAAAGTTTATGCATCTGAAAAGATTGCGCAATCATGAGCAGGTCTGTGTGAAATCTCTAAAAGGTCCATCTGAGTTAGAGACAAATAATAAAGACTCTTTGAGAGTCCCAGTCTCTAATGGTACACCTAATGAAAATACAACGCAGCACTCTTCACCTCCACTAGATCTCCATATCCCTTTAAGTTTAGACCCCACATTGACTAGTCCCCCTGAGCTGTCTCAGGATCAAGTTAATAGGACCTTAAAAACAAGTAGCACTTCAAGGACATATAAATGTTCTGTATGCAAACGGGCTTATGTGACCATTTCCAGCCTAAAGAGACATGAAAATGTACACTCATGGCATAGAGCCTATCCTTGTCACTACTGCAACAAAGTTTTCGCTCTGGCTGAGTACCGCACAAAGCACGAGATTTGGCATACTGGGGAACGCCGGTACCAGTGCATCTTCTGCTTGGAGACCTTCTTGACTTATTACATCCTCAAGAATCACCAGAAGTCCTTTCATGGCATCGATCCACAGCTGGCTGTCAATAAAAAATCAGCAAATGGTGGATTCAAGGGTAGTGTCTACCCCATAAAGCTCTACAGGCTCTCCCAATGAAGTTTAGGAAGAAACGTTATAAGTCATACAGTCAGACATACTCTGAGGGATTCGAGGGCAATGATGATTCCTACAGTGAACCACTGGGCAGCTGTTCCCCCCACACACTTTTTGACAGTGCAGTACCTACAACTAATTCAGATGTTGTTAATGGTCAATCATTATTTTCAATGCCAGTGACATTCATGGCCACTCCGAAAATGATGGCATCAGAAACTCCTCGCATCAGCTTTGACAAACCGTGTGACCAAAACATAGGATTTCCTATGTCATCTGAGATAGACCATCCTTCAAAACACCTCTCTACTGATTTCAAGAAACAGTCTGGATTTGATGGCAAAGGGTCACCGCTCTTCAGCCACAGATTTACAGATTCTTCACAAGTGATAGAGAAAAACACAGGAACCTCTCTCATTACAAATGGAAGCGACAGAGATTCTTCAACAGAGAAAAACACCGAAAACAGCACAGACATACTTCCATTCCTCAACATACCTTCTGTCTGTTCCTTCGAAGGGTTGAGCAGGCTGAGTGAACTGTCAGCAGCAGCGCAAACCATTGAGGACATGGCTAATCAGCTGCTACAAGCAAGACCCGAGAGCATAACACCGGATCAGCCACCTAGTGGAAAGACAGAAACGTACATTGCTAAGCCTGCATGTCCAGGCCCATCCGTTGACAACCAAGTCCTTCCCCTCTGCCAAATAACAGTGAAGATTGGCAACGAGGCAATTGTTCGACGAAAAATAAAAGGTTTAAAGCTATTTCCAAAAAAGAGGAAAAGGAAAAGCTGGAGACAAGAGGGCATAGGTCAAAATAGCACTGCAGAGGAGAGTATCGGAAGTCCAAGTCTGCGACTGAGAACAGAAGTCACAACATCAGTCACAAAAAATGTATCATATGATGACCCAAATGATCCTGAAACCGACGAACTATGGCGACCCTATTACTCGTATAAACCTAAAAAGAGGGGAAAGAAACTGAAACGCAAACGAACAAGGATGAAACATGTGAGATGCTACACGAGACCACTGTCACCCGAAGCCAACGAAGACTTCAGAAAGACACCGTTCTGTCCAGATGAGAGGATCTCAGCAGACGACTATGGGGTCAGGAGGGAGCCAAGGCTTGGCAGCCAAAAGGAAGCTTTCTCCTGCCACAGCTGTGAGAGCTCTTTCTCTAGCCAGACCTCCCTCAGCATGCACATCATCAGCTGCCATCAGCCACGCTGCAGAATATGTGGTAAACAAAGTCCCCCTGAATCCAGCACAGCTGGGCCCACTGCAGAGGATAGTGGTGACTTTATCTGCAAGAGCTGCACTGAGGATGGCTCCTGTTTCAGCTCGGATGTGGCATCCCACAGTCTGAGCATGGAAAAACGTTACAGATGTTCTTACTGCCCACAGCGGTTCCTTTACCTTGCCACTAAGAAAAGCCACGAGAAAAAACACCTTGAAAAGTCAGATAAAGGACACAATTGCAGATATTGCTCAAAGGTTTGTAAATCAGCAGTGCTGTTGAGTGTGCACGAGAGCAAGCACTTCAAGTCAGAAGATGCAGAAGATCCAGACAGGACTTGTGAAAGAACCAGTTCCTTTTCTAATGAGCGCAAAGGACAGATCAAACCTGAGCCTTGGGAAAGCATGTATACCTGCTCAGAGATCAAGCCAAAGATGGGGGAACCTATGGACATAGATTCTGAGGGCAATTATCCTACAATCACCAGTGTCTACAAGAAAACATCTTTGTCATTTCCTTATGCAGCAGATGGCAGGTCTTTCACTCCTCTTCCTTCAGAGATGAAGAGGAAGAAGTCCAAGAAAAAAAGCATTTTGAAAAGTTCTAAAGGATTTGGATTTGAGGGGCACACACAGGACTCTGTGACATGGGGCCAACAGGATTGACCTGCCAACACAGGTACAAGCAAGTAAAGTGCTGACTCAGTCCAATCTGTCAGCCAAGCATGCCTGTAACCAAAGGAACTTCCCAACAGCCTACAGTTACATTTCTGTAAAGAGGAACTTCGTTTTCACACCCACGACAGGAAGGAAATGCATCCCCTGCTGATGTCACATAGAATAATGACGTAAGTGACAAGGCAGGCCTTACCACGTTTGAAAGATGGGGGAAAAACGCACAAGAAAGTATGAGGAGGTTAGCGTAGTGATTTTGTCTTCAAGAGAACTTGTGATGTAAATATAGAGTATTTTTGGTCGTTCACATGAAATACTATTGGTAGTTTTCCACGTTTTTTTATGAGAAAAAAAAGTGGGTTTATTTTTATACGTTTTTATTTGTCTAAGTCAGGTGAATCTTCCCTATTTCATTGTGTTGTACTCTATGCATCAAGTAAAGTGAACGGCTAGTAGCACCTTACAGTAAAGATAACTGCGAGTGATTGGACTTTTATTGTAACATAACACCATTACCACCATTTCAGTCTATTTGTTGCACACAAATGTATTAATAACTCTGCTGATAAATGCTAAAAATTATTTTCCTGAATATACCAAAAGTTTTACCTTTCGTTTATAAAATTGTGTTTAATTTTGTGGAATACTTACAACAAATTATTAAATAAAAAATAACACAAGTCATGTTATTAAGTGGCCTATAACTCAATATCTTGTTAAAATTGTTGTAATGTTGGAAAATGTAATAATGTTAGCCACAGTGATGAAATTTAATAAATGTTTTATCACATTATCCCCTGGTTTCACAAACCAGGCTTAAGCCTGGTCTCAGACTAAAATGCATGTTTGTGCTGGTTTAACTAAAAGCAACTTACACAGACGCATCTTAAAATATCGTTTTATCTCAAGATGCACACCAGTAATGTTTTATTTCTCAGGCACATTTATAAAAGCTACTAAAATGTCCTAATTGAACTAATGCCTAACCCTGGCTTAATCTAAGCCATGTCTGTGAAACCAGGCCTAAATTTACTGTACGTTCACACCGCCGCCGACTTGAGCGTCAAAGAAGCTCTGGCCGCTCTGTCAAGGACGCCTTGTGTTTGGTGGTGCTGCTTTACTGTATTTGCGGAGAAGACGTCGGACTCGGAGATTTTGGGTTCATGACACCACCCTCCAGGACCGTTATCAATTCGGAGAGTATCACCGGCTGGTGCAGCAGCTGCGGCTAATGTTTTGATCGGAACTAATGTTTTGGGAGGAACGAAAGTTTACATCGTATCTTTCTCCGGAATCAGCCAGCGTGAAGCACGTCTATATTCCGATTGGTTGCTGCTTTTTGCCGCTGCTTGCCGCTGAACCGCATCATAGCTCATTACCATAAAGTTGAGCTACTTTCAACTTTCTGATTGACGCTCAAAACGCGAAGCCGAGGGATTTGACGCTCCTTGCAGCTGAGAGAAGCCAGCTTCCATTGAAAATGAATGACTTCCGGCCGCTTTGGAAGCTCAAGTCGGCGGCGGTGTGAACGTACAGTTAGCAAATGAAAACGAGGCTGTGGGGTAGACGAACAGTTCTTTTTTTTAATGAACCTTTTCTACAAATGGTTTATTTTATTTTATCTGCACAATATGAAAATAATTTTTTGACAATTGGAAATATTTTGGAGATGCATGTTTTGTTCGCTGATTGTTAAATGTGCAGTATATATGCAGGATTTTTAGTTTACATCATTTGCACACGCATCCCAATTGACTCAAGAAACTGGGAACAGGCAGATGAACGATGAGCTATTTGTTTATCATGCATTAATAGCATTTGTGTGTGTGTATATAAGAAGTTACGCCAATAGTTAGGTGACTGGCTGTAATTTGTGAGCTATTGTCAGTCTAGCTTGCTAATAAACAACAATTACGTGTCGGAAAATCATAATTACAATGCATAATTAAGCCAACAACAACATTAGCGAATTGTTTTTGCGTCGAGACAGGAGAACTTAGCGGAGCTTCCCAAGACGGACTACAATGTCCCGCCTTCACATGTGCCGTATGTCATCATTTGCTTGGGCTACACACGCACTGGCCAAAGCTGCAGCTCAGAAACGTCCACAGGAATTCAAAAAAATAAGAAAATACAGGCTCTCTGTAGACCACCACAAACTTCTAGTAGTCTATACTTTTTTTTTTTCTTCAAAAATCCTGCATAGTGCACCTTTAAATAAAAGGGTATGCAATAGTTCAACACATTAAACAGTCTTATAGCCTTGTTTTCAATTGTGGCACATTAAAGTGGCATTTACCCTTGACTAAGGTATATTGTAATGTTGGCTGAGTTTCCTGCCAGTAATAAAATATCAAATGTCAGTTTTGTGCAATTGGAACATATTTCATCACATTTCCTAATGTCATATCTTTAGAATCCATTATACAAATAAACTGAATTAAAAAAAACATGGAGGTTAACTGAGAGAGAGAATGAGTGAAACAGAACCCAAAACTCCTCTTCCTCCTGAAACTGCAGACTTGTAAGTGGGAACTCTGTTTATTCATTCAGATCGTCTCTCTCACTCTGTCTTTGGCCCTCCATGCTGACCTATCTGAGAAGCTCATTCCCGTTTCTCTGTCGGTCCTCCACACAATGCGGCATTCAGTGTCCCGTCTGGGCCCACGTGACACCAGTGCCAGATGTTCTGAACTCTCCGCCACCGTCAACTCCACTCTCAGGAGATATGCTCAGATCTGGTAGCAGGTTTGTGCTCAAGACAGAAAGCCTATCAGTAAAATGTATGTGAAGGTTTTCATTCATTCCAGGTCATTTGGGAATGTCTGGTAGTTTATTCATCTGTAGCTACCAGAACGTTGTTTTTACATTTTTGAAAAACTTCACCAGACAGCCTATCAGCTACTTAAATGTTTTGCATGCCTAATCCATCAAAAAAAAAAAAAAAAAAAATCTGCCAGTCTACTCAAATATTGGGTTGTCTCCTATCTAACCGACATAAACATATTACAAAGGACTTTTATTTTATTTTCAACACAATACTTACAATAGCACAAGCCCTAATACGTCCAACTGACAAGTCATTAACAAAGGTGCAACACATCATATATATATATATATATATTAGTGCTGGGCAGCGATCAATCTCACCCAAAATAAAAGTTGTGTTTACATAATATACGTGTACTGTGTATAATTATTTTGTATGCATATATTTTAGAAATATTTGCATGTATATACACTCTATATATATTTTATATATAAAAACATTTTTCTTAAATATATACATGCAAATGTGCGCATTTATAAAAAAATAATTATACACAGTACACACATATTATGTAAACAAACTTTTATTGTGGATGCGATTAATCATTGCCCATGCATTCATATATATATAATAAAACAACACAACACAACTACACACACAACACACACACATTCTATAAAGAAATAAAGCAAATAATAAAAAATTATTTTGAGCACAAACAAACATCATCCAGGGGATCTTTAGAGACCCTGTAGTGGTCAGGCTTGATGAGTTAAGAAATCAAAGCAAAACAATGTTAAAATGTGTAATTCAGCCTACATTTTTGTGCTCATTTGGTGAATGGCTATGTTTATATGGTGTAGCCTATACCAAAAGATGATTTTCACATTTACAGACTTGGAATGTCTGTGTGTCAAGATCAGACAAGAAAGATGTCAAATTTTCAGCATTATCAGCCTGTGAAATGAGTCCATATAGTCTGATTAATGGCAATAATATTAGAATATAATTATTTATGTATGTATGACATTATTTTATATTATTATTATTACACCCAGTCATAAAAATAAAAATGAAGTCACAAGTAAAAAAAAAAAAAAAAAAAGTCATACATGTTTGTCGCATTTAGGCCTATCACACTGACCAGGGATGGTGCATACCAGTGATTCACTTTGCAAAGTTCTATTTATTAGTATAAAATTAAAAATCGTGTGGTTTTCAAGCGATTTTTGTGTAGAACGACAATAATCATACAAGTCATTTTAGGCCAGACAAAGTCTATCCACCATAAATGCAAACCATGTCGATTTGTACTGTTTTCCAACCTACCTGTAAAGTGGCTGTTTCAAAACAAGCGGTGTATCTTGTTAGTAACGAAGTAAAATATGACAACTAAGTTTTAAAACACAAGTAACTGAGTTTCTTTCGAGGGCACCGTCCATCTGCTTTGTCGCTTGTCCTCCACTAGGGCTTCCGTTTGTTTTGACTACTACATGATGGTGCCTGTGTGAGAGTTGATTCACACAAATCCCGGTCTGGCGTCGCGACCAATCGCGCTCAGCCGGTGACGCTTTGGAGGGACGTCCATCCGTGAGCCTGCATTCATAAACGGATGTGATAAGTGTTGAATGTACTGTACAGAGACGAAACTTGGACCATGGCGGAAGAAGACGACACGAAAATCCGGATTTTGCAGAGCCTCAGAGGAAAGATATGTAAGTGCGACACGCTGCGAGTTTGATGTGTGTGTGGAAGAGTGTGTTTAGATGGCTTTAAGAGAGAAAGAAAAGGATCGGCACGGGGGAAAGAGGGGCGCGGTAGGAGCAACACACACATGTATGCATACACACACACACAAACACACTCAGAGATACTGGATGGGTCTCTGAGAATCCAGCGCTGATTGCTACTTTTCACGCACAGTTTGTATATGTAGCTCACATGATTTTAGGTATTTTCTTTAAATAATGTTGACCTATTCCGTGACAGATAGCTAAAAAAAAATCCCATTATCTGTGAGTTAGCCGTGGTGCTAACATGCTCCATAGCCTGGTTCCTCCTCACAACCGCCGTTTTTATTCACTAATGTTAGTACCGAAGAAAATCTTGTTCTTTATCTAACGTTAGCTACCCGTTTTAACTAAACCCGTCTTTAACACTTGGAGTTGGCGGTTGTTTTATTCATTCTTACCCGGATTGAGGTTGTGAAATAGACGGTGGACTCTTCGCCGAAATCTGACAAATTCTGAGCCGGACGGAAGTTGTTGCATCGCTTTAAATACGCGAACACTGACATTGGCAATTATAGTATTTTGCAATTTTCTTCAAAACCGTCTGTAAATGCGTACAGTATATTATAAACTGAAGCTCAATCGCCGTGAAGTGATTTCAAAGGAAAGAATACACAGTAGGCTACGCACTTCATTTATTTTCCACATATTAACGTTAAGTTACAATAAAACTGAGGTAACTTGGTATTAGCTACTGTCATCTAAAAAATAAATTAAAATGACAGAAAGCTTTTTACACTCTTCGCAGAAATCAATCACATATTAATTTATTATGACTTTACAGTTGTGTCTATAGCTAGATTAACTGATAAACTGTTTGTTATGGTATTTGATATATTTACACTGTAAAAAGTGGATAAGATCCTTAGAAATGACACTTTTTTTGTATAATCCAGTTTATCCCTGTTGATTTAGTGGTAGTGGCATGATACCATGGTAATATTGTGTTTGGAGTTCTGCCATGGTAATAACATATTCTTTAAAAGGACAATTTAAATTCAAATGTTTATGAGTATCATCATCCTCATGATCACTACGGTATATGTCGGACTCGGAGTACAGTGTAAAAAAAGTTTTGTCATTGTCAAGTAATAACTTTTGATTTACTTCTAATAACATTTAAATTAGGGTAACTGATTGAAAATTCAACTGTAATTAAAGTGTACTGTTATATTACCTTTTGATACCATTATTGTAAAATGGTATTTTTGGTCAAGTAAAAGTCATGTAATAACTTTTGAATTAGATTTAAAAACTCATTGGAAAAACTCATTGGAAAATTGGAAGGGCAACTGCATATTTTTAAAGTGTACCTACTTACCTTATGATACACTTGTAAAATGGTACTTTTGGCACATGATAGCCTACTTTTTTTGTAAGGGATATGACAGGACAGCTGTCATTATCGGCAAATGAAAGCTTGCAGTGTCTGCAATAAAATGGTCCCAGAGATTTTGACATGTCAGGTGTGTTTTGAATAGACTGAGCTGATTTAAATTTAAGTTCATCTTAGAGAGAGATTTTCTTTTATACTGTCAGAATGATTGGTGCTTATGTTTTTACTGTCTCCCACCCCTCACCCACCAAAAAAAGAAAGAAAATTGAACTGAAACTTTCTGTGTTGCAAGTGACTTCGTGGTAAATCATCGCTCACTGGAAGCCTCATCCAAATGATATTGCATAATTCATGTGAAATATAGAGTATAAAAAGAAAAACGTACAATATAATGTAATAAAAAAAGTTTTTTTTAAAAAGTTTTATTTCCATTTATAACCCAGATATAAGTTGTTTAGTGGCTTAAACCTGTCTTAATTTATCTTTCAGCGTTAGTCTGTACAGCCCTTAATGGCCATTTTTAAAACTGAATGCGTATGATTGTGTGAAAGACATCGCTTTTATCTTTCCACCTGGATGAGGGTAGGCTTTTCTGATTACAGTAGCCTGTGTTTGCCACTGTTCTGAAACAGCTGTCTACAATAGGGGTATTTTTAGTAGTTGGGACTTTTAGGGCATTTGGGAGGCTTGAAAATTCCAACCTCTGATCAATTCCGTGAGTAAAGTGATAAAAATGATAATAGCAATATTAGTAACCTTGCCGTGATGTGAATGTAGTTTCAAATTTCAGACATGTACAGTAGTCGACATTTGAAGTGGGTCAAAAAAGCTGTCCTAAGACAAGAACGGGTATTGTTCAAAATTCATGTATAACTTTGATGAAAGGTTTTGATCCACTTCAAATGTTGACTACTGTATGTAAAACCATACAATTTTGTTTCATATGATCTGACAGAAAATTAGAAAAATAGTTGTAGTTGTCATGTTTTAATGCACATTAAAGTTACAGATACCTTCAAACATAATTGGGAAAGTCCCAGAATGCTGATAAATAATTTCTCTCTTGTTCATAAATACTTTTGGAAGAAATCAGGTACTGTTTATTTATACATTATCTAATCTGAATTTCCTATCATTTAAAACCTGACATGCTTTAAAAAAATATATTTAGGATAATCCTCTGGTTGCTTAAAAATGCCAGAGCCTTCTGAAGAACTGTTTTTTTTTTAAAAATGACACACAACTGAAGTCTTTGGTGAAACCACTTCCAGTTTTATTTGCCCTGACTGAAAAGATGAGGTTCAGGATAAATCAGGGAGATACCGACTGAATGACACACTTTAAACAAAGACATGTCCCATGTGTTATCAAATCAAATCGTCTAGCACACACGTGACGCTGAACAATTGATCAGTTGCTAACTGTTTTAGTTGTGCTGTTAGTCTGTGTGTCCGATATTAACACACAGGGCTAAATATATGGTGTGGTTTGCTCCACTCCTATTTTTATGAAAGGATAAGGCCATTCATTTGTCGTCTAGTGTTTTGTAGTTGGTTGACAACAACTGTTATGTCTTTGTCTAATAATGGCTACTGCCCATTGGCCCGTGAGGTAAATGAATGCAGCTCAATGGCTTTTTCATTCACAAAAGCACACCACTGTTTCAGAATGACTGTTATGAGTTTTTTGTACGTAGGATACGGTGTGTTGTGCGTCACACTGCAGTGATGGCTTAGTCCACGTAAGTGTCCTAATTGGGAGGTATGTCAACACCAAGCATAACCAAAAAAATGGGTTACGGCCTTGACAAACAAAAATAAACCATTCTATGCATGTAGCATTTATTAATATTATGATTTTTATTTAATTCCTGTAATAATATTAATCTGCTGAAGTAACTGAAGTCCCTTAGCTTAACAGAAAATCAGGTATTCATTCAGATTTAAGCCACAATATGCCCGTGGACATGGTCAAAATATATTAAAGGGGGGGTGAAACACTCAGTTTCACTCAATCTCATGTTAATCTTGAGTACCTATAGAGTAGTATTGCATCCTTCATATCTCCAAAAAGTCTTATTATATTTATAAAAGAAAGATAGGCTGTACCGAGTCTTTCCGGAAAAGGCCGAGCGGGTGGAGGCGTGCCGTGTGGGCGGGAGCGCGCAAAGCTTTTGCGTGTGTTGTAAACAGACAGGCTCGTGGTTTATGAGGACATGATATATTTTTACAATAAACAAACGGACACCTACAGTGGCCAGCTAAACAAATGTATTTAAACACACAAACACACACATACACACACCATACATCGCATGCTCCATCGTTACGTGATCATGTTGTTTACTTGCTTAGCTTACACGCCGATAGTTAACAACACACAGACATTTGAAGCAGTTTTACTCACCGCCTGTGGTTCCAACGCACGACCGTGAACCTTTATCGTTGGGACAGCTCCATCTTTAAGTATTAGGCGATCTGCAAATCCGGCGTCGAACTGGGCCTTGTTTATAAAACTATTACCGTCGAAATGAAGGGAACAAACAAGAACACTTGCACAACTCCGTTGCTGCTCTGGAAAAACAAAATCCATCCACAGGTCCCTTAACTCTAGGTTCTTTGGAAATTTGTGCAGTGTTGTCTTGCCCTGGCAACCAAAAACACACTTTTTTGGTGCCATTTTTTTGATTGCAGCGCAGCCGAGCCACAGCGCTCTGACGGGCATAGGCATACTCTCGCACGCACTAGGCTACAGCTGCGCGCGCCCCTTCCGGGAGAAGTGCCTTAAGACCCGTATAAGGAAATTCCGGCCACTCTGACGACACAATGGCCCGTACTCGAAAAAAAACTTTCCGAAACTTGTGACAAACCAGAAGGAGTATTTTTGGAACAGAAATACTCCATCAAACTTACAACTTATTTTTTTAAACGTTGTCCATGTTTAGCATGGGAACCCAACTCTTTAACAGTGTAAAAAACTCACTATGCATGAAACAGCATTTCACCCCCCCTTTAATAACAAATATACCAAGACCAAGTGTTAAGTTTATATAGGTTCCACAGAGAAATTAGCATATAAAGATTTGAATAGCTTCCCTGAAAAGTCATACTTGGTTGGTTTACACAGTAAGAAAAAAGAAAATCCATAGAAAAACATACAATGTCCTGAAGAAAATTACCAGTACCTCTTCTGTTAAGTTTGTTTTTTTACTTTAACTCTAAAATGCAATTCGTCACTTACAATACAGGTAAAACACGTGAAAAAACAATACAGATAATTCCTTCATATTAACAGTACATTGGGCCCTATTTTTACAGATTGTTCTTATATTAAGAGTGTAATCTAGAGAACTCTGCTATTTTAACCAGTGTAACGGCCCATTTCACTGTGTCACCTGTCAATGAAGTCATATCCGCGCTACCCTAGATTTCCGTATAAACACCAAAGCCGCTTTAATATATTATGTGTTTTATTAGACTGGTGAGTGTCCTGTTTGGATACTCTTACCAGCGCTTCGTTACCCCACAATTTTAATTCATGGACTAAAATACTCACTCTGATGTTATCTTTTTCTTTCCTTTCACCCTCTTTTTGCACACAAACGGCCACATTTACATGTGGTCACCAGCACCGGCTATCGACAGGTGTGCGTGCACATAAACAAACAGAAGGAGGAAATGTTTTCATGTTGTGATGTGTTGGAGAACTGTGAAGCATTCAGTAGTAAATTAATAACAGCAAACAAAGAGGAACTGAACTAAGGGCTGGCTCTATGAGGACCATCTTACAACATACTCTTACGACTTTACACTGGCCACATTGTTCCTGTGTCAACCAATTCCGATGCTCTTATTAGACATTTCAGTACATGATAGACAAACCTGATAGGCTATTATCAGGTTTTTGTTTTCTAGTAGTGGTCAAGTTTTTTCCTTATTTGTTATCCTGCATTCATGAAATAATTTTTGTATTGAAAAAAGTTGTCTTGCTCTTTTAGAGGAAATAGACTAGAAATATTGCTGACTCATCTTGTACTCATGGGTGTGTCCAAATTTTACTCCAATAAAAAGCTTGATGCTCTCAAGCAAAAGAATATAGCAAATCGTCATGATTTTGTGGGCTGTGCTTTCTTAAAAAGAAAACAAGCTCTTTGATATGTCTCTCGCCCCAAAAGTTTTGTTTCAACTGTGCTCGTCGAGTGGTTTCATGGGGTCTTTAAACGTAGCAAACAAGCTGAGGTTGTGTTTAAAACTTGTGGCTCACACTCATTGACTCATAACCTTCTGACCGCTTACTTCATTCACTCTCAAACCTCATCCCTTTCTTGGGCCTTCATACTTTTCACAATAACTATTTTGTTACACATAGTTTTGAGCAACACATAAAAAACTATCCATAGAATCATACCAGTAAAGCAGAAGTATTACTTTCACACTTTAAACACACACACACACACACACGCACACATGTATGTAAATAGCATAAACATATACACAATTTCACTGGCAACTTTATTAAGTACACCTGTTCAACTGCTTGTTAACGCAAACATCTAATCAGCCAATCACATGGCAGCAACTCAATGCATTTAGGCATGTAGACATGGTCAAGACGATCGGCTGAAGTTCAAACTGAGCATCAGAATAGGGAAGAAACATGATTTAAGTAACTTTGAACATGGCATGGTTGTTGATGCCAGATGGGCTGAGAATTTCAGAAACTGCTTAATCTACTGAGATTGTCACGCACAACCATCTCTAGGGTTTACAGAGAATGGTCTGAAAAAGAGAAAATATCCAGTGCAGAAGTTCTTGAAAATGCCTTGATGTCAGAGGAGAAAGGCCAGATTGGTACATTGAGCTCATAGAAAGCCAACAGTAACTCAAACAACCAACCGAGGTCTGCAGAAGAGCATCTCTGAACGCACAACACTTTAAACCTTGAAGCAGAAGACACACCGGTGTCACTCCTAAGAACAGCAAACTGGGGCTACCGTTTGCACAGGCTCACCAATATTGGACAATAAAATATTGGAAAGATGTAGCCTGATCAGTTTTGATTTCTGCCGTGATATTCAGATGGCAGGGTCAGAATTTGGCGTAACCAGCATGAATTCGTCCTGCCTTGTATCCAGAATGCTGGTGGTGTGACATTGTTGCTGAACATGTCCATCTCGGCAGTGGCTCAGTGGTAGGTTGTCTACAAACCAGAAGGTTGGTGGTTCAATCCCCGGTTCCACCTGACCAAGTGTCGAGGTGTCCATGAGCAAGACACCAAACCCCAACTGCTCCCGACGAGCTGAGTGGCGCCTTGTATGGCTGTGAGTGAGTGAATGGGTGAATGTGAGGCAAAATGTAAAGCGCTTTGGTGTCCATTGGGTCTGTGAAAGCGCTATATAAATGCAGTCCATTTACCATCTCAAAATGTTTCTTGAACATGACAATGAGTTCACTATACTCGAATGTACTCCCCATTCACCAGACCTCAATTCAATAGAGCACCTTTAGGATGTGGTGGAATGGAAGATTCGCACCGTTGATGCGCAGCCGACAAATCTGCAGCAACTGCGTGATGCTATCATGTCAATATGGAGCTAAATCTCTGAGGAATGTTTCCAGCATAATTAAGGCAGTTCTGAAGGTAAAAGGGGGTCCAACCCGGTAATAGCAAGGTGTACCTAATAAATTGGCCAGTGAGTGTAGTTTATATAAATAAACTATATGTATGTATATATTGTGAATATTTTTGTCTCATACTTTCACAGGGGTTGAGGGAAGGGCACTAGGGTTATGTTTAGAAGACTCATAGTATGCATACTGTACAGAGAATGTCAGGTTTTTTTTGAATGCATAAGCAATCATCCATAATGTCCAGCTACATTTGCCAAAATGTGCAGCGTAACACAATGCATGTATTAGTATCCCACAATGCAGTACACTCAACTTAACCTTTCATTCCTAGTGTAACACATGATTTGTGTTGATTTTATTTTATTTTGCTAGAAGTAAAAGACCACAGAGTAACAGGACATATGAAACTAGCACAGCTACTGGCTTTGTCTATTGGAAATCGTTTGGGAAAAAGATCAGTTAGGCCTATATATAGAATATCAAACTTTTTTTTTTTTAAATATTTGACCGCTGAATGTCGAAATTGACCAATCAGAAACAAGTATTCAAGCTGTGTAATAACCAAATTTATTTCTGAAATGGCTAATTTCTGACGCCTGTTCATAGTTAAATAACGCATGCTCTTAAAAAAATATGCTTTCAACTGTAGACTAGAACTCAATTCCAAACACAGCCCGTGTTTAGTTCTAAAGTTAGCTTTTCTGACCTTTTTCCCAAGGTTAAATTATTATGAGCCTGGCTAAATTAGTGTAAAAACCGAGCCAACTCTGTTTCCCCTTCCGGTCTATGTTAAGTTCTCTGAAAAGCAGCGGGACTCGGGCTGGTTGTGAGTGATTCAGGGCAGGAGGGCTTAGCTCAGAGCTCAAGAATCGCTTTAGTTTGTACAGTCAGTGGCACTGGGATTAGACATTAATAGTTCTTTAAAGAGCTGAAGCAGATTGACGCTGTCACCTCACACACCCTTAGCAGTGTGCAGTGCTTACACAGCTAACACTAAACAGTCTCTGCTTTTACCACAAAACCCAGTTTAATGAAGTGATGCAATCCTCTTCAAGAGTGAATGTGATATGTCACCCACGGGATCATATCGTTTACTAAAAAATCTGAATGAATATAGATTTAAACTATTCCTGTCAGTTGCCATCAGAGAATTTCTGCCTAATGGGTACTATCAAGTTGTTGTGAATAAAGGTTCAGTAATATCAAATTCTGATTAAGTAATAATGTGATGTTTTTTTTTCTTTGTTGGTTAAATCAGCAGTTTAGCTTTACTTGTAGGCATGCGTTCTGTGGCCATTTGTGTTGTGGTTTTATTTTTTGTCTGGTCATTATTCTTTCTTTTTTGTTTAGTCTTTTCTTGTGTTTGGTGTTTTTTGTCTAGTCGTCTTTTATTTTTGTATACATAACTAAAACTCTGATACAATAGTGAAAATGGATGGTTGTTGTTGTATTGGTTTTTATTTTTTGTATTCAAAAGTACTCCAAAACTGATGGTGTTGTTTGTTTGTTTTGTGTGTGTATGTTTGTGGTTTTGTCTTGTCTTGGCTTGTTTTGCTTTGTACACAGTTGTAACAATAGCGAAACCGATGCTTTTGTATAGATAAAATGCAAATGGAATCAGTAGATGTTTCCCCCTTTTTTCTACATTGATTTTGAAGTGCAATTCTGATCAATTTAAATACCATAAAATGTAATAGAACCTGACACTCTTATTTTTTTAGCTGAAATAAATGTCAAGATTAGGCAAAATATGTAATCCTCCAAGAGCCTGAGGATGTGTTGAACATTAATGATGACAGTAAATGATGACCATCCAATTCTGTGGAAAAATTCAGTTCTGCATTATTTAGCTGGTAGGATTTTTATAATATCTGTTTTTCATCGGCCCAAATTATTTCACAGATGAGTTTCCGGTATGTGTTTTTTTGTTTGTTTATATGTCTATGAATGTGTGTGACTACACAGCGTGTGTGTCTTTGCATGTAGGGAACTCCAGAGTTTAGTGTCTGCATGTGTGTAAAAAAGCGCCTGTGTATCTTGTTTGTTCAGGGCTCACGGTTGTGGTTTGTGTTCACTTCCGTTGCTAAGCATACAGTGCTACACATGTTGGCTTCTCTTCATCACACCTGTGTGTGTGTGTGTGTGTGTGTGTGTGAGAAGAGAGGGTTAACTCTAGGGCATCGGCTGCTATCACGGCTCCCATGCGGCAGTGTGCTGTCGGGAGTTTAGTTTCCTCTGAGTCTTTATCTGTGTCGACTGTGAGGATCATTATGAGCTGCTCTGGGTTGTATTTGCTGTTGTTTTCTGAATGGTTCTGGGGAAGGTGTGTGTGTGTGTGTGTGTGTGTGTGTGTGTGTGTGTGTGTGGTGTGTGTGTGTGTGTGTGTGTGTGTGTGTGTGTGTACCGGAAACCAAGATTGTAATAGCTAAAGTTGCAGACTGTGCATTCAGTCTCTGCTCCCTAATGAGAATATATGCATTAGTGGTCGACCGATTTTGTTTTTTTTGATGGCCGATATCATATATCCAATATCTTAGAGAGCAGGGAGGCCGATATAAAGCCGATATATTTTAATATAATATATACTTTATATTTATTTTAATCAATATTTAATAAAGTATTAATACATTAGAAAACAAATCCTTAAAATTAACGTGCTTATATTTTAGATGGCAAGTTCTTGAATCTGCAGTCCTATTACAGTATTTTTCACAAAGTAATCTTTTAAAAATATATAAATATATTATATCGCATCTTTGTTCGCATTCACTCACTTCACACGGACCGGACGTCACTCGCCACGTTTATGCAGGCTACAAATTCTTCACACACTTCACGTTCACAATATATCACTGCTGGATTGCATTAAATCGGCAAGGTTTGTGAAATTAAATGTTTATTAGCCTAGATATTCAGAGATGTGTTTAAATGATGTAGATGCGCATTTGCTGGATGTTAATGGTAAATGAGAAAGTATTTTAGCCTGATTGTTTGCCTTTTCTGTTACAAATAATATAAAAGCAACGCTTTACTTTTTCGTATACCATTTACTCTTTGTTTACTTACCAGTTCTGTCTAACTAAGTATTAGATATATAACTGACAGAGATCGTAAACTAATGAATGTGAGAATGTAAGTGAGTGCTGTGTGATCAGGCGCTGCCGCTCTCTTGTCTGGAGCGCCGTCAAAATAAAAGTCCCGCTTCCAGCACATCGGCCAATCAGAAAAAACGTATCGGCCTTGGCGATATATCGGTCGATCACTAATATGCATCTCTTGTAGGGTGAATTTTAAAGGGTCGTCAGAACATTATGAAGTCATGTTTCACCCCAAAAGAAGAAATTGTATTTTGCGTGCTGAAAATTAAGGTTATTTTTAATACTTTCTTGACGCCGTATTCTCTATTCGCAAAAAAAATAAAAATAATAATCATCACTATAATTTATTAATAATCATCCTGTTTTGACAGTATATCAGCATAAATAACATTCAGTGCAACAAATAATATTTATATAAAAATACTCAAATATATACAGACTAAATAAAACTGTGTATAGACCTTATGTAGCCCCGCCCCTTTTCAGCGCTGCGCTTGTTGTCTTTTGACTTCCGGTCTGTATTTTCACAGCGATCTTGCATAGGTATGAATGAACTGCTCGTAAAAAAATTCCCGGTCGACATTTGTTAAGACATCTGCTTTACAATGCTTATGATAAACATTACAATGCTTAGGGCTGGACGATTTTGGCTAAAATCATAATCGCGATTAATCGAACAAGTCACCTCGATTACGATTATTTAAAAAAATAAATCTCATGTCACTGGCAAGGCTTTTACTGTAAATAGGCTATGTTTACGGTTATTTTATTCTAATGAAAGAGTGCATAATCCTATCTTTGTGATTCTAAAATAAGGAAAGCTATTTCCTTATTTTACGCTTGTGCATTTTATTCTCTGATTCGATCATAAACACACTGGCGAACGATCCCGGCTTCAGCGTCATCATTACGGCGACACGGCATTGATTACAGCTTCTGTTCACACAGCGCGCGTTTCGGGACTGAACCTTTTACAGTCTATGGACTGAACACGGCAATGTTACTAGGTCCCCAACCTGGTATCAATCCCGGCTCGTGTTTGCGTTCAGGTTCACACAGAAGGAAATTTCCCGACAATTTCCCGGGATCAACGCGCTGTGTGAAAGGAGCTCATGTTGCTTCAATGTCGCAGACTGGACGGTGCGGAATCATGTGACTACATATGCGGTAATATGTTTTAAGGGGAAAGTACATTAACACGCAGTGGGCGGAAATATTAATAGGATTCAAAAACCGAAATAACCGACATTGTAAAATTACGTCGGTTATAGGCTCTGAATTTCGGTTTCGATTATTTTTCGATTAATCATCCAGCCCTAACAATGCTCATGATAACTTTTGTTAACTCTACAATAAGTAAATCCACTTCACCAGCTAATTACTCCTGGACAGCGATGCCATAGAAATATACAGAGCGACCGGACAAACGGAAGTTCAAAGACAATATTCTAAAAATGACGGCGCCCACTTTTCTCTGGTGCATAAGGTCTATAGTTTTTGTTATATTTTTTTTTTAAACATGTACTGAACATTTTAATTTGCTTTATGATAATGAGAATAATATTTTGTTTTTGTATTATAGAAATGAGAATTTGAGAGGAAATTGTTGTTTTTTGATTATTTGATATAATAATTTTACATTTAGTTTTAGAAAATGATACAGGTCATAAAATTGGCTGTATTATCAATATGCGAAATACAATTCTAAGTTTATTGGGGGAAAAATATCATGCACACCTTCTACTACATAAGGTTGTCTCTACAAAATAAGAACTGCTGAATCACATTTTATGAATGGCTTTATCCACACACAAAAAAAAAGCTATAGTTTGTGGTGATTTTAGAAGAGACTTAAAACTGAAAGCTGCGAACCACAATAAAGAATCCAGAGTATCTAAAAATATAAATTTGAGATAAACAAAGTTATAAGGTACTTTTCGTGTTTATTAATTGTTCTTGCGTTCTCGAGCTGTGTCATCCTGGTTTGATGTGGTCTGGATCAGTTATGGCCACATCGTCCCTCTCACACTAATGTGTGGTTGTGTATGTGTGTTTTTGAATTCGATCTTTTGAATCAGCGCCTGGAAGCCCCAGTGCATGCTGGGAGGAAGTTAATGCTTCTCGTCTGTAACCACATCTTAGATGAGCTCCACGTACAGCGGCCACATCCGCCTCAAGCCTCTGCACCACCACAGCGCTCCTGCCCGTGTGTGCGCATGATAGTGTGTGTTAGTGGCCGACCCTACAACTGACAAGCCTATATATTCAAATGCAATGTTTAGATGTACCAAAAACAATTGAATGTTGTTTTCTAATGATCTAACGCAGAATGTCCTTAGGCAGCTTTTATATACATTTACATTTCTGGGAAAACTCCAGTTACACACCTATTATTCTCCTCCTCTCGGCAGGTGAAGCAAAGAATCTGGGTCCGAGCTCAAATCCGAACCGTCTCCGTGACCTCTGCACCTTCTGTACAATCAGTTTGGACCAGGAGGAAGTATACCGCACAAAAGTCTACGAGAAGACCGTAAGGTGAGATGGTTAACACGCGTAAGCGCACAAGCATCACATGCAAACTACGTGCTGATGTTGATGATATTTATCTTAAAAGAACAGCACTTCTCATGTATGTGGTTTTCATGCTGCTTGTCAAAAATGCAGGTCTACAATTTTTTTTTTTTTGTCAGTCATGTACACCCGTAATTTGAACAAGAGCGGAAAGACTGCGCTTTTATGTTGTTTTATTTCGTCCATCACAGTAGTTGCTCAATATACCATATATTACAAAAGTGAATTAAAAGAAAATGTGAATAGGTTTTAACTCAATATTTTACTCAAAGCTCAAACCTATCCGCTAGAATGCTATACTGTAAAACTTGGCAACCCACAATTGTTACCCTAATTTTTACATAAAAATGTTTATTCTGTCACCATTTACTCATCTTCCAAACTCATATGATTTTGGTTCATCTTTGATACACAAATGAAGATATTTTTAATGAAACCTGAGAGGTTTCTGTCCCCTCATTGAAAGTCTGGGTAACCAAAACTTAGAAGATTCAAAAGAGTCATAAAGGCATTGTAAAATGAATCCACATGATTCACACACTTTAATCCAAGTTATGTGAAGAGATAAAATCGCTGCTGTTTGATGATCATAAATAATATTTTTGATTTGCACATGATAATTTTATGTTAAATCTTTTTTTTTTATGCAGATGTTAAAGGGATAGTATTAATTCGCAAACTTCTGTCATCATTTTACTCGCCCTCATGTTGCTTTAGTTTTTCTGTGGAACAAAAAAGAAGATATTTTGGAAAGTGTCTCACAATTTTTTGCCTATACAATAAAAAAGGGAGTCTGAAGTAATTTTGGACCCCTTTGACTTTCATTTTATGGACATAAACAGTCAAAACATTCTTCAGAATATTTTCTTTTGTGTTCCAAAGGAGAAAGAAAGTCACACAGGCTTGGAACACCATCAGTATCCCTTTAAGGTATTCTGAGTGTTTTAGCAGGTTGCTGGGGTGTTCTGGGTGGTCAAAACAGCCCAATCCCATGTCTCTGAGATAGTTTTCAATGCAATTCTATGCTAGATTTGAGACCTGAATGGTGTGGGAATGTGTGCTGAGCTTCAATACTTTAATTTTTTGACATTATTAAAACCCTTTTTTTTACCATTCACTCATACATTATACACAAAGTAGGCCTTCCACTCTGCACCGGATTTGCCTTGCCTGATGGTTCATCTTGATATACGACGGCGTACATTGTGTTTGGCGATATTACATTGTGTACATTTTCTGTTGCAAAAGCGTCTAGTCATTGAAAGAGGCCCATTTTCTTTCTCGCACTCTTTCTGAAGGCTTTTCCTCTCGTGGTATTTCACAACCGTTTTTCCCCTCTGTTCAAAGGGCTCTGTTGGCTGTGTCTAAGGAAGGGTGTCCACCTACGCGTTCCCTCACTTTTCTCTCTCACACTTGCTATCTAGCACTTCTTGTCTTTCGTTCACACTCTCGTTTGCAGTCGGCCTCTCTCAGAGGTTTTCCTCCAGTCTTTCTTCACCTCTCCTAATCTTTCTTTCTCTCATCTGGCTTATTATTAAACGCTTTCTGAATTTGAGGCTGTTCATGTGTGCCACGTTGTCAGTATTTCGAGTGGAGTGCTTTACCTGTAGCAGTGTTGGGGAGGTCAGAATCTGTTCATGTGTGTGAATGTTTGTGGGAGCGCATGCGCTCTTGAGTGCGTGGGCTATGAGTGTGTAATTTGTGTGTGTGTGTAAGAGAGCTGGAGTGTGTGTGGGTGGATGAGCATTCTCCTCTCAAGTCTCAGCAGAGGTATTTGACTGTTGCAGTCACACAGCAAGAAGCAATTCTTTTGCATGTTAAACCTTTTGGACAATTTTTTTTTTACTCTTTAATATGACATACAAATATTTACATCTGACACTGACCCCTAAAAATGTATTTTGACACTTGAGCAGAATAACCACATTTTGTAGTACATCGTATTCGTTTATGAACAAGATCTACTATCATTTAACTTGAACAACCACAAAGTGTCAGTTCTTTTTATTTTAATTATAAAATATAATTTCAACTTTATCATTTGTTTTATCATTTAAACTCAATCTAATTGTTGTAAGATGTTTTGGGTGAAAAATTGTGCTCTCATTTATTTATTTATTTATTTATTTATTATTAATTTTATTGTAATATATTTTTGATGATTTATGTAATGCAATGAAACTCATACATTTCTAATGGTGTCTTAAGTGGTGTCACAAACTGTGTCAATGACATATAATAGGGCCCTATGAAATACATTTTTCTTTTTCTTTCCAAATTCAATTTTTTCCAGTTTAATGTTTCTAGATTTTTATTTTTTATTTTTTTTGGAATCCATTTTAATGGTTAATTTCGATTCATTAGATTACTAATATGTAATTTATGAAACATACAATTTAAAAACAATTTATTAAAAGTTTACCAAAAATTAAAATTTTTGGTACCTATGGTTATTTTTTGATTTTTCCCAAATTCTTTTTAATAGTTTAATTAAATGTTAATAATTAAAAAGCATGTCTTCTTAACTGAATTCTTAAAACTTCTGATTTTTTAAAAAAAAATATTTTACAATAATTGGGCCGTATGACATGTTAGGTTTTTGTGTGTGTTGTGTCTTTTACAATTATTTAATCTTTTAAAATGTAATCAAATGAAAAGTAAACCATTTTATGTTCTCCAATTCTGAAATAGTTTATTTTCTGCTAACATAATCATGTCCGTGTGAATAATATTTCACACAACTTAAGATAAACTAATTTTTTATTTATTTTTTATACAAATCCTCTAATACCTTGAGTTTTGTGTTTGGAGTCACTGGTGTGGTTGTTATTAAAGGTCTCTGTCCTTTCCTTTAGTCCGTTCTATGGCGAGGACTTCTACTTCGAAATCCCGCGCCCATTCCAATGCCTGTCCTTCTACGTGTACGCCAAGAGCATATTCCAAATAAGGGATCTACCTATAGGTCAGTATCTTTCGCCCTTGTTTTGTCTCATGTACAAGACTAATACACAGTGTACATGTCAACTAAAGATTGCGTGTGTGTTTGTAGGTAAAGTAGCCATCAGGAAGGAAGATCTGTATAAGTACTGCGGGAAAGAGAACTGGTTTCACTTACAGCCCGTGGATCCGAACTCAGAAGTTCAGGTGAGTGAACAGTTAAATGGCACTGAAGATATTCAGCACACAAACACACACCCAACAGAGCAATACATGAATACACAGCTTTACTTCCCTTCTGTGGTTAGTCTCCAACCGAGGTTTGGGCCAATCGGGTGAGTTTATGATTACTCATTGCCTCGCTATACCCAATGAGATCAATGTATGATTAGTCAGCTCTTATATGTGGTCCAATGACTTGAAAGCAGATGAAGGCCTAACTCCACATCCTGTTTTTGTGTATGGTGTATGCACAGATCTGTTTTGTACACAAGTATGGTTCACTATTCAGCAGAACCGGGGGCAGTGGGTGTGGATTAACTGTATCAGAAACAAAAAGTGTTTACGTACAGGAATTTGCGTTTTGTAAAACTCTGTTTTGAAAAAGAAAAAAAATGCAATGGAGGGCAATTTCAAACAGCAGTTTGCTAACCAAGGAAATTAAACTTAGCAACCAAGTGTATTTACGTTTGTATGTGAATTGATAACATCAGTTTTAATTGAAATTTGGCTATATTTTGAATAACATGCAATATATTTGCGATGATTTCTCTATGTAATTAAGTGTCATTGTGAATATTGTACAATTTGAATTGGCTTTTTATTTGTTTGTTTTTTAAACTGTGTCAGTTGGCTAGTTTCTTGCAACTTGCAAGATAATTTAGTAGCGATACTTTAAGACTGGAATACACTACATGACTTTTGCTCAGATTTTCGCCCCGATTTGCAGTCTAGAAGAATCAACAATGGTTGCTGAAAGTGTGCACCAGTCTGCAGATTTTGGACAGTCGGAGTTGGCAGAAAATCGCGCAGTGTAAGATGGGCACAGACTGATTCCATCATTCCATCCAGTCGGAGCATATTAAAACACGTTTAATATTTTGAGCCGATTTTAGAGCACGTATCGTAATGTATGACGCTTTGCTACTGAAGCCGAAGCTGTCCTCTATCTACCAGTGTTGCAAATACAAATACAATAACAATACAAAAGTAAATTAAAGGGGAGAAAATTAATTACTCACCCTAATGTCATTCCAAACCCATAACTTTCATTCATCTTCAGAACACAAATAAAGATCTTTTTGATGAGCTTTCTGACCCCCTGTTGACAGCTACAACTTTGACACTTCAGAAAGTTCATAAAGAGATCGTAAAGCAAATCCATATGAGTGGAGCGGTTTAGCCCAAATTTTCTGAAGATATTCGAGCTTTATATGCTGAGCAGATTAAATTTAGGCTTTTATTCACATGTAAACATTGATCCGCGAACATAAACAGGGGCCGGTTGCATAAACATAGCCATTACGTTAAGACAGTGTCTTAAGTTCTAGTATGACCCACTAGCAGTTAGTCAGGGGCAGTCAGTCTTACTTTTCGGTATCAAATTAGGCCAATCTACGTTTTTATGTAACTGATTTTAAAAAGCTATGAACAGTCTAAAAGAAACAAATTTGATGTCTAACTTGTAAGACTAGTCTTAGAGGTTTATGCAACCGGCCCCAGAAGCTCAACCGGACCTGCTTGACGCGCGAGAACAAACCTCATTGGTTCTTGCAGAAGCTCAAACTACTGCATTACACACAAGAATGAACCTCTTTGGTTCTCGCACATCAAGCGAACATGCTTGAGCTTCAGTTTACCACAACTGATGTGTGAGTTGATGAATGTTTATATGTGAATACAAGCCTAAATTTAATCTGCGATCATGTCTCTTCAAAAAACGTGGACTAAAACGCTCAATTCATATGGATTAGTTTTACGTTCTTTTTATGAACTTTTTGAAGGACAAAGTGTCAGTTGCGTAGCTGTCAATGGAGGGGCAGAAAGCTCTCAGATTTCATCAAAAAAGATCTTCATTTGTGTTCTATAGATGAACGAAAGTCTTACGGGTTTGGAACGACATGAGGGTGAGTAATTAATGACAGAATTTTATCCTTTAAAAACTATCTCTTTAACAGAACACGTGTAACAAACAAGCCTCAATATTTGACTCATGAGCACAGATTAAACAACTGACTGCACCACTCAACTCTAACTCCCATTGCAGTTTGTAGAGTCCATACTGACCGCGTCTACCCACCCATGAATGCATCCAAATGCTCTTGGAGTCTGTTAGTGTGCGATCTGATAGTGTGTGATCCTCAGTCGTTTAGTGTGCGATGCCCTGTTTTTCTCTGCAACCATTTACAAAGTTGGCAAGTGTTGCCCATTGTTTTATAATTTGTTCAGATTTTAAGTCATGTAGTGTATTCCATCCTTTAGCAGTAAAAAATAGTTCCTTACAATTAAAGCTGCTGTCCGTAACATTTTTAAGTTGAAAATAATTCAAATTAATTATTTAAAAAAAAACATCTTCAGCCAGTGTTCAAAACTATCTGCTTGCCATAGCTAGATTCAAAACGGTTAGCTTGTAATAATGATTTTAATTCCAGTGGTACTGGTGGGTTTTCGCGGGAAATTCGAGCATGTCTTTGCGTCATTACGTCACATCCGTACACATAAAGAAGGAGTTTCGGCTAGCCGGCTATACTGCGCGTGAGATGTAGAGATGGGCTTTTCTCGCAGCACTTTACATGATTAAACTCATGGCGGATCCAGAAAGATCCAAACAACAATCATCAGTGTCAACTGGAGATTAACCAGTTATAAAACCCGAAAGACTTCGTACTTCGGATTTAAGGTGGAAAGAGAAAGAAACCGTCTCATGCGAACACAAGGATTACACACCGGTGGGGCTTTTGAAAGGTGCGTGAACTCTGTGTTTTGAAGGGGTTCGAAACAGAAGAAGAGACGGCTTTTTTCTGCTGAACAAGTAAGACATTTCAATAGTTCAATCGTGTAGCAGTACGTTTTCTTAATTCACACAGTTATGGAGTTTCCTTTGTTGTGCCTTTCTCGTTTAGCTATTAGGGAGAATATGATTTCTGAACTACACAGGTAATCATAAAACACATTAAATAACGTTAGTCACGCAATGCTGATGTTGTTAACATGAACAATTTGAAAACAAAGTAGGCTATGATTTGCACGGTTGCTGTAAATCGCGCTGATTAAATCTAACGATCGCTTGTCATGTCGAATGCTTTTCCCCCTTAGTTGATCAGAGCAAAAAATGGATGTTACTTGTTCAGAAGACATTTTCCGGTGAAAATTCTTATGTTGGTCAAGCTTTCAAAACGTGAATCTGTGATTCTGAATGCCAGTATCCACACAGCGAGGTGATTGACAGCAGCACTCGCCTCAAAACACTGTGTTCATCCGCGCTGTTTCATGCCGATTTACAACCCACGTAAAGATGATAATTCCGCGAATCACTGCAGTTACAGATTTCGAACAGAGATGGCGACAAAAAGGGAAAATGCTACGGACTGCAGCTTTAATAGTTTCGATAATTATTCACTCACATAATTGTTTTTGGGAAGTCTGTCGTTTTTTTTAATTATATTTGTATAAAAATGACTCTTTATTACAGTGTATTGTTATATTAGTGCTTATAATAAAGGTTATTCATTTCAGTTTATCAGTATCATACATTTAGTAAAAACAGTGGAACAAAATATTTAGAAAAACTTGTATTGGAATTCTTGAATTATTTGTGATCTGCTTGGCAAAAATTGCAGTTTGATGGATATTTTTTACTAAAAAAACATGCTCATGGCTATTTTCGCACTCAAAAGAAACCAGATATCAAATATACAATATTGTCAAAATGCTAAAAAATATTGATAGGCTCTTGATTAACCCTAGAGTTACGACAGCGGTTAAACACTGTGGTTTATGTGTCTTTAACCCTGAGGACGAGAAAAGGGTGGGTGGCAGTTACATCCGATAACGCTCAGAGCCGCCCTGAACCGGCTGAAATCACAAGAAAGACGTTCCTCCATCTGTGTTCAAAAAGCCCTTACGTACTCCAAAAACCTTAAACAACTTATGTACACAGAACAAGTTGTTTCTTTCCAGTCTTTCCACATACTTATAAAACTAGCGATTAACAGATCTTGTAAATGAACTTTGTTGCAAACAGATCTCTACTTCGACTCTCTACTAAATGATTAGATGACACGAATCTATGAATAGATTCATATTGCATAAAAACTATTTTTAAATAGTAGTTCTATAGTATCTGTCTGCTTTGGACATCTGTTAATGTGAGTTATTGGTGCGTTCTCCGTATCATTTTTCAAAGGAACTTGCACAAAATACTGCGTAGGAGTATGTGGGCGTTTTTATGTCGTTTTCTTCTCTATCTTTCTCCCTCCCTGTCCTTTACCTTCTCGTCTCTCCTATGTTTGCACTCATTCTCATTCTGACATTATCAGCCTCAACAAATTTGACTGGCTGGATAGGTTATTTCAACATATATCATAAACATGTCCATCATGATAAAAGTCCAGACACTAAATGTTTTTGAAGTTTTATGTTCAGGGGCATGGCTCTCAAAACACATTCTGTATTTTAAGTAAATGTATAGAATATATGGTTTGTACAGTATAAAAATCTTTGACTATGGAAAGTCCCCACGAAGATAGAAAAACCTAACGTGTGTGTGTTTTTATACATGTTGTTATATATGAGTTATGCTATAAATAGCTGCTTTAATGAAGTGTAATTGCATCTGTGTTTGATATTGTGACCGAAGTCTTTCTACTTTGACAGGGGAAGGTTCATTTAGAGATGAAGCTGAATGAACTGATCACAGAGAATGGATCCATCTGCCAGCAGCTTGTGGTTCAGTAAGTGATGCCTGTCGGTCATGAATTTGCATTCACAAGTACTTCTGTAACGTTACATACTTCAATGTGAAACAGGATATAAAGAAGTCAAGGTTTGGCTAGTCGACAGGGCCTTTTTATCTCTTGCTGGTAGAAGTCTTAACTAGTCTTTCTCCATTGATGGCCATTCAAAAGCTAACGTGTGTTTGTGAATTGATTTTTTTGTTATGTTTTCTAATGATTTTTTTTTTGTAACGTCATATACTGTAGGCTATATCACTTATATTTGATTATATTATAGCAGATGTTTTACCAGTATCCAATATCTATATTATAGTAGTATCCATTATCTGCAGTGGGTTGGTGAGTTCATGAAGAAACATTGTATTCTACTTCACTATTCCTGAATCCCTTCCTATTCTAGTTTGTACAGTACTATACTGAATGATGTTAGCTTAAAATTAATTAAAATCATACAAATCAATGAAAAAAAAGGACGGCGGTCAAAATAAAATTGAAACTCCATTTCTGCATGCTGCGTATAACAGTGTGAACCAGGCTCACTTTATTTTCATATTCGCATAATTCCCTACATTTTTGTGGACGGGTTTTCTTCATTTTATCATATTTGTAACGAGAAGTGTTTATAAACCCATCTTAAAGGACTTTCTGTAGTTTTCTGCCAAAGTATTTTATTTCAAACATTAAACCCTCAAGAATTTAAGATATGTAAAAATATTTATAATCTAATATTATTTTATATTAAAGTACAAATGTTTTATTACAATAGTAATACATTTCTGTCTCTTTATCATTTGAGTTAAATAATGGTGCACACACTATACAATATGGTCTTATTTGTTAACATTAGTTAATGTATTAGTTAATATGAACTATGATCAATATATAATTACAGCATTTATTATCCTTTGTTACTGTTAGTTTATAAAAATACAGTTGTTCATGTTAGTTTACAGTGCATTAACTAACTTTTGTTTTGAAAAATGTATTCGGAAATGTAGAACATTAAGATTAATAATCGCTTTATAGGGATGCACAATATATCGGCCACCATATCGGCATCGGACAATATGTTAACATTTTTAATGTTATTGAATAAGAAAATTAGGCTGATATATTAAAGCCGATAAATAATGTAATATTTCCTTCAGCTGAGACACTTCAGATGCGCACTGTTCGCCATTATGATTTTTGAATTGCACTTAAAGGGGTCATGAACTAGCTTTTTAAATCTTATTATATTGTTGTCTGAGGTAAACTTATGATGTTCGCTTGGTTTTTGCATTCAAAAACATCAAAATGAATAAGTAATAGGCTATTTTCTAACCTAGTTTTGAGCCTAGCTGAAAAACGCTCGGTTTTTATGGGCGTCTCGCACTGAAGACTTGGAAGTAAACGCCCACTGCTGTGAGTGGAAAACGGTTTTGCATATTATAATGAGTTTCAACTCACCGGTCGATGCACTTGGGGGAAATTGTTTTGAAAACGTCCAATGTTGTAAAATGGCAACCGGATCGCCCATACATGTTCGACCCAGAGTCCGTGTGTTGCACCATTCCTGTCAGATCCAATATAGACGGCACAGCTCCGTTCTTTACTCTTAATCGGTCTGCAAATCCAGTCTTGTTTACAAAACAATCCTCAGTGAAATGAAGCGAACAGACGGACAATGTTTTACCTCATCAGCTGGAGTGGAACGTCATTAAAAATAAAGGGTAACACTTTATTTGAAGGGGTGTGCATAAGACTGACATGACACTGTCATAAACATGACATAACACCTGTCATGAACATGAAGGAGTCTTTATGAATGTTTATGACTGTTGTTATTAAGTGTCATTCGGTAAATTATGACACTTTTAATGCAAAGTTGACATTGTTTAAAATGTCTTTGTTATGACAACTTGACATTAACAAAGACAAAAATGTCTTTGTTATGACAACTTGACATTACCCAAGACAAAAATGTCTTGATTATGACAACTTGACATTTGTTATGACAACTTGATATTAACCAAGAAATCATAACCTGTCAACCTGTCACAAATATGTCATAACAGGTCTAATTATCAAACTTCAAGCATTTTGCAGTGTAATAACCCTTAATGACATCTTTATAACTAGTACAATGTGTTCCACTTTACTTGAGGACAAGTAAAATATTCATGACACAGTTATAATGGTGTCATGACGGCCAAAGTTGTGACAGGTTGACAGGTTATGATTTCTCGGTTAATGTTAAGTTGTCATAACAAAGACATTTCTGTCTTTGTTAATGTCAAGTTGTCATAATCAAGACATTTTTGTCTTGGGTAATGTCAAGTTGTCATAACAAAGACATTTTAAACAATGTCAACTTTGCATTGAAAGTGTCATAATTTACCGAATGACACTTAATGACAACAGTCATAAACATTCATAAAGACTCCTTCATGTTTATGACAGGTGTTATGTCATGTTTATGACAGTGTCATGTCAGTCTTATGCACACCCCTTCAAATAAAGTGTTACCAAATAAAGTGTATCCATGCACTCCTATTGGAATCCAGAGGAAGCTTATGCAGCGACTGTCTTCTTCCACAACCAGGCACGGCACAATATTTTGTATTGCTCGGTAGCTCGATCCGGTTTGTCATCACGAGGTAGGCATCTATGTTATTTAGCTATGCGTGTAATGCGCGAATCGGTGGGCGGGGCTAAACCGGCCGTGTTGAAGTAGGCGTTGATCTTCTTCTGCGGGGGTGGTGTTTTATCCTCTTTGACGTCATATTTCCCCACTTTGAAAAACGAGGCGTTTGCTGAGCCTGGTGTTAATAAAAGCATTTATTGGACTAACAAGGACGTTTTCAGTTCTGAAACTTACAGGATATTCTTATAATATGATGACCTCTCAGATGTCAAAAGCTCAAGGAAAATTTGATTTCTCAGTTCATCACCCCTTTAAGTGCAACGTGCTGTCATATAGGCTGCATAAAATTATCATGAGAACATTATAATTGTGTGCTTGGGACATAGATTTTAATGTTGAGACTTTGTTTTTGCAATCAGGCTCTTAAAAATTATATAAAAATTTGGATTTAGATTTATCGGCCAATATATCGGTTATCGGCTTTCAAATATAAAGAATGGTCGTTTATTGGTATCAGCCAAAATTTTCATATCGGTGCATATCGGTTTAAAAGTATAGTTAACTAAAGTGTCTCCAAAATAATAATAATGGATTATTTCAGTTTTCTTATAAGATTAAATGTTTATTCAATTGCAGTTCATGACAGAATAATCAATTGTGCAACCCTAAGTAAATAATATGAAATATTTTATGTTTTCCTGCATGTCATGTCATGCCATTAACCGACATCAGAGAACTGTAAACATGCTAATGTGTTAAATTAGTGAAATATAATAAAATGTTATTGGGGTTCTGTACTTCAAAAAATAGTTTGTCAAAGGGGTTCGTCTGACAAAAAAATGTTGTGAATCTCTGATCTAGATGACTGCCTCTTAGATAACAGGGTGATGTTGGGCTATATGCTTAATTAATCATGTATGGTTTTTCTATATTTAAAAAAACTACTGCATAAGTTTGAAATGGCCATTATTTGGGTTACTTCACGTTCAGTGTACTGGACTATAACTTCAGAGGCGTGTGTCGTCTGGGAGGGCGAGAATGCCTGTGAAGTTCATGTTCACACCACTACAGGGTTGTGTGTGTTTTTCTTTAATGGTGTGAAAAATGGTCTGACTCAATATAGAGTTGCTGACGTGCATCTCTGTGTTTAATGTTGGCCATCGCTGTTCATTCACACTCTCCCACAGAGCAGGTTGACGAAAGAGGAAGCGATGCCGTGACTGCAGGAAGCCCGCACTGCGCTGTTTCTGTGGTTTTGTTTTGCCGTCACACTGCTTTTTTCTCTCTTTCATGCTCTCTGTCGTTCTTTCTCACCTTCCCTCACTGCTTCATGACTGTCACCATGACGACTACAAGTGTGAATTACTTCCTGTCTTGGATAGCAGTGCTTCTGCTTTCACCCTTCTTATCTGACACCTTCATTATACACGTTCTTCTTTCATCCTCTCATTCTCTTATTCATTAATGTTTTTACTTGTGACGTGGAGGAACCTCTGACCGAGTCAACATCAGGGTTCAATTAAGGATGGCTGAGATGGTTTGAGGCCAGTTCACTGAGCTGCTACTTTGGCACTATATTACATTTGTTGATGATATGCCTTGCAAATGCAAATATTTGGTGGTTGCATGTATTAAACATTGGTGACATTTGAACCAGAAGAATTTACAACAATGCAAAGCTGTCTAGCTAACTAATATAGATAAGATTTTATCCGAATTTTGAGAATGACTTGTGATGGAGTGCAACTGTCGGGTTCCAGAAGTCTAGATTTTTAACGATAACTTAATAAAGCTTTAATGGCGGTCTTATTTTGAGCTACAAGGTTGTTGAAGCTGTCAGCCCACATTATTAAAACTTTAGTTTTAAAATAATCATGTTTAACAGTTGAATTTGTGGTGGAAATCTACATTGCCCATGATGCTGTGCAGAAAATTCCACCAATAGGAGTTGAAACGAGCAAAATGCGCCAAAAGATCTTTTTAGCCCCGCCCACTCCCACGAAGCACTGTGAATGTACTCGAGTCAGTCGATCTCTCTACGCTCTCAAAATACTTAAATATTTGAATATACATGCATATTTTTATTTATATATATATATATATATATATATAATCAACATTTGTAAATGAGTAGTTTTACATTTCTCCATTTTTAATTCGATTATGCTGTATTTTTGTCCATTATTTGAATGCTTTTTTGATTCCAATCAAAGTTTGTACTGTTATGATTCACCTCATTGCTCATTGGCTTCGTTCATTGCTTATAACACTTTAACAAAAACTTTTTTTTAAATCCTAATGGGAGAAACGAATGGGAAAAAAAATACTTCCGGCACTGTTGCACTCTCTATACTCTATAGTCACAATCTCCGAACAAGTCAGTCATGTTTTGCACTATGTGTGCCTTTGTTTCTAGCAAAGTGTGTGTATGGATTAATCATGTTGTATTTTTGTACTTCCTGTTGTTATTGCAAATTGCATTTTAAATCAAATACTTCCCTACTAAATAGAGTAGTATGATCTACTGATGACACGCAAATTAAAGAACACAGAACAAAGAACACAATTAAAGAACAAAGCCAGATCATTTCCATAATGACAAACGCAATCTACCAAGAGCTGCGCAAATTAGCGTCAGGTTTGAGACCATGATGCTTTTTTTAGGCGTTAAATAATGGCGCAAATGCCAGTAAATTTACTAGCGCAAAACTTAGTAAATCACCTTGCATGATTCTTTTAAATACTCTCCTCCTATACATTTTGCGTCTGAAAGAGAAACTCCTACAAATGCATATGCAATAAGGTCAGCCACAAACATGACTGTCTACACCTTTTCAGCGCTCAGTTTTTTACTGTCTTTAGTAAATGCAGACTTTTTATGCTTTTTAATGCCAAAAGAGGGTTTTCGCTGGCACAAGCTTTTAGTAATTCTGGCCCATAGTATTCAATACTATATATAACATACTTTTTTAATGGTTGCAAAGTAAGTTTCTAAACAAATGTAGTACCTACTATACATTATACACCATGCGATTTCGAACGGAACGCTAGTAAATAGTTTTTTTTAAGAAAATTATATATGAAGTAATATTACAATATAAAATAACTTTTTCTATTTTGATATATTTTAAAATGTAATATATATCCCTGAATCTAATATGCTGATTTGCTGCTCAAGAAACATTTCTTAATATTATCAATGTTGAAAACAGTTGTGCTGCTTAATATTTTGTTGAAAACTGTGATAAAATTTTTAATTATTCATTTATGAATAGAAAGTTCAAAAGAGTCATCTGAAATATAAATAAAAAAATATATATATAATTGTAACATTTTAAATATTTGAACTGTCTCTTTCGATCTATTTAATGCATCCTTGCTGAATAAAAGTATTCTTATAAATAAACAATCAAATAAAAATCTGTAGTACTGGTCAGGATGGAGGACATGGCATAAAAAATTGACCCTGTTTACTTTATTTATACATGTTTATAATCTTGTTGTGATTGATTCTGTGATATTGGTGCTTTTAATTTCAAGGCCAAATAGTTAATTCGGCATTATTTAGTTTAGACTATAGCCTAAAACGGTAGCCTAAATATCCTGTTTCACTTGGAAATGTGTCAACCAAGTAAAATTGGTTAAGAATGCTGTTTGATGTTGATTGAATGGTGTGTTGTTTAATCGCATATGGACAGAGCATTCTGCTGTTTGATATTTAATGTTACATTTTCAGTAACAGGCTCATTAACACTGCTCTCTGTGTGTGTCTTTTGCAGGATAATTGCGTGTCAGGGTTTGCCGTTGATAAGTGGACAGAACTGTGACCCGTACGCCTCGGTAACGCTTTTAGGGCCCGCCAGGTAGGTTTATAAACATTATAAATCACATGGTTTACTGTAAAGGAACAGAGGTTTGCATAAAACCTGATGGTTTCTAATGAAGTACTGAAAACAGTCAAAATACATTATTGTGATTGTTTCTAAATCAGTCAGTCATAAGATCTTTTGGCCTCTGTCACCGATCTAGGCTGAAATGAGTACATAACATCCGCTCTGATTCAATAATAACATCCTGCTCTCTGTGTTTCTGTTTTTCTCTCTCTCTCAGGTCTGAACTGAAAAAAACTAAAGTGAAGAAGAAAACCAGCGACCCTCAGTTTGAGGAGACCTTTCATTTTGAGGTACGCCCTCATCCATTCATTCAGTAATGATTGATTTTGTGAGCATAAATCATGTTTCTGAACCCCCCCCCCCAAATGGCTTAATGGCTCATTCATTTTGATCATGTCGGAGTTATGATTTCTTGTGGATGCTATATGCATTTGTAGCATTAGCCATTTACAATTCACAATGTTTTTGCAGGTCACAAGGTCAAGCAGTTACAAGGGGAGGTCACACTTCCAGGTGGAGGAGGAGGACATAGAGAAACTAGAGATCAAGTGAGTTATCTTATCTTCTTCATTATTGTGTTGGTATTGTTTCATGTTAGCCTCTCCTGGATGTATGCTTTTTGTTTGTTTTTTAGATCAAGTGAGTTATCTTATCTTCTTCATTGTTGCGTTGTCAATGTTTCATCTTAGCCTCTCCTGGCTGGATGTATGTTTGTTTTTTTCTCTCTTCTCTTCTCTTAATTATTGTGTTGGCATCGTTTCATCTTAACCTATATTTTGATTTGTTTAGTTTGAGATCAAGTGAGTCCTTTCACTTCTTTGTTGCGTTGTCAGTTTAATCTTTGGCTGGATTTGTGTTTGTTTTGTTCTCTTCTTTTCTCTACTTCATTATTGTGTTGTCATTGTTTCATCTTTGTCTCTTCTGGCTGGATGTATGTTTGTTTGTTTGTCTTTTGTTCATCACGTTTTCATTGTTTTAACCTTTTCTTCTCTTGGCCGGGTGCAGACTTTTGTTTTTGTGCAAACCGCATATAACTGCGCATATTGACTGTTTGTGGATGATTATTGTAATCAGGGATGAGTGCTGCTTATTTGATTGGAAGACTGTATGTGATGTCAAAAATATTTTGATGAATGTGGCTTTGCTCTGATTTGACACATAATGTGCCACTCTGAATTGTCCCATATAGCCCTCTGCAGAAGCTGACAGGTAAGAGTAGGTGAAACCACCAGACGGCACATTAGATCATGACACTAATGTGTGTGTGTGTGTGCGCGTGTGTGTATGTTTATGCATGATTTTGTGTGTTGTTGGTTTTCCACTCAAAGGCAATTTTATTTGTGTGCATGTTTGATGTGAGAAAAAGCTTCACCCAGTATTGGAGAGAAAAATGACTAACCCACCTTGATGCAACTGCAGTTTGACTGAAAATGGGAGAAGTTCAAATGTGTGCTTTTTCCGGGGGTTGAATACATTGAAGCAGAGCACTGTTTGTGTTTGTAAATGAACATTTAGCTAATGCACACTCTCTTGTACTCTCCCTTGCAGGGTAGAGCTGTGGAATAATGGTAACTTGGCACAGGACGTGTTCCTCGGAGAGACACGGGTATCTGTGAAAATCCTGAGAAACGACCATGTCCACAAAGCATGGTAAACACACACTCACACTCACACTAAATGGACAATATATAGAATATTCAATTTGCTGGCAATGTCCATCTTATTTTTTAAAGCAAGTGTTATAATGTAATATTGCAAACTGGTATTTATATCATATTACCTTAAACGGCGTTTATAGAGTAAATAGTTTTACTATCACTTTGTTATTTTTTCTAATTGGAAGTCGTGCGTTCACAAAAAATAGTTACTTCGGCATTGAACATGAACATTGAGTGATGTTTTTTTTTTTTTTATACAGCAAACTTACAATATGTAGTTCGTACATACAATGACTTCACAACTCTTATTATTATTTATATATTCAGCAGTAGACCAATCACCATATCTGAATTTCAGCTCTTCCTCAACACTTTACACACAGTCATATAAACCGTTACGACGGCGTCAGTTTTACCTTATCAAGTCCTTATTCTTATGAAGTGCATGCAAAGTGCATTTGCTTTGGCAGCGGAGAAAACAGCAAGCCAAACTCTTCCAGGCCTCAGCTACAACTACAGTGTTTGAGGGCGGGTCAAAGTAGACGACGTTCACAGTCAGCCAATGAAGAGCATAGGCTGGCATTATGCAAATATTTTACACTGTTACGTTGGTATATAACAGGAAGTGAGACTGGAATTGCTGACGACTTGTTTCAGCAGTTCAAAATCTATTTTTCTTTAGCATTTACCATCTTTAAAACTTTGCAGTCATTTTACCTTGAGAAACAGCTATTACACACTACATGAAAGGTAATATTTGAAAAAGCATAATTAGACATGCAAAATAGAAGCATTTTGATAAGTTCTGTATTTGACCCAATTCTACTATGAGGTGTTTGGTGCATGCTGTGCAGTAATATGCTGATCTCGGTGTCTGAGTGAGGTACACCGACGAACAGATGAGGAGAGATAACAGCCAATCCCAGCTCTCCACTGGCCTTATCAGCCCAATCAGACACGAGAGCACCACCTCTGACGTCAGAGCTTAAATGAACAGCATTACTTTAGAGACGTTTGCGATGACCGCTTACTGCAGCATCCATAATTTAGATTTCAGCTGCAATCGTGTCTTATCTCTGATGTTTGTTTTTTTTTGTCGAGAAGCGTTTGAGAGACCGTGGGTGTGTGTAGGTGTGTGTGTTTTGGGCGGATTGCTTCCGTTGCCCGCTGCCCCTGTGTCCTCAGACTGTGGATCACAGCGTCCTGCCGGTAGTGTTGTGTAAACAGTGTGTGCGCGCGCATTAGTGTGTGTGTTCAGACTGAGAGGGAACTTGTTGATACTGATCTGCATGTTTTGAATGAGGGCAGTGAGCGTGGGTGAGCTTTTGCATGAACCTAGCATAAAACAAGCGCACATACACAAACAGACGCTGACACTATTAAACATAGTCTTGCCACACTAATTCCTGTACTTTGTAGTTTGAGCAATGGAAATGACACAGGATAAAATGATACATGTGCTAGACACGCATATAGAAAGGATAATTTCTTAGAAAAAAAGTTGAAGAACACACACGCGCACACATACATACATACATACATACATACATTAGTAGTTTTAACTGATTCATGGAAAATTAACTACTGTATTTTTGCTTTTAAAATGTCTCAACACTCGCATACGCTAAGCTAGTTTAGTGACACAGTGAGTGACGGAAACTTAATGACTAAATAATTAGGGTTTCAAAATCATCACAACTTTTATAGCACTAGCTAAATCATTGTGACTATATTTGGAATATTTAATATACATGACGAAGCTGTGTGACACTGTAAAATAGCTATAAAGGGGAAATGTCTTTTTTCTTTTCTTCTTTGTGTTTTGTAGGTACTTGCTACAGCCGAAAGGAAATGGTACGAAGCCTAAGCCAGATGATCTGGGTTCTCTACGTCTGAAAGTAACGTACACTGAGGACAACGTCCTGCCCTCTGCATGCTACACAGCCCTCCTAAACCTGATGCTCAAATCCCCAGATGTCAAGGTACAATAGCGCCCCCCTTCTGACTGGAAGTCTGGCAGTCATTTAATTGTTGAACTTTAGTTTTCAGATAAACATTCTTTAGTTTCTAGCATCTTTTCATTGCTTTCGGTTTGTTTGCGTCTCTAGCCGATCTCCGCATCAGCGGCTCATGTTCTGGGAGATATATGCAGGGAGAGTTTGGGTTATGAAGCACTGCTTCCTGTGGTCAGACTGCTGCTCCATCACAACAGACTGCTTCCCTTTCTCACCGCTGTTGCTGCCCTGGAGCTGGAGAATACACAGTTCAGTAACACTCTCACACAAACACAGTTCTATAGTTTGTTTTGTTTTGTGTAATATGCATATAGTTTTAGTTTTTTTGTTTTGGTAATATAATTTTTTTGTTTTTGTAATATCCATATATTTTGTAATATTTGTATTTTATTTGTCAGTATGCATATAGGTTTTTGTTTTGTTAATATTGTTTTGTTTTTTTGTTAATATCCATATGGTTTTTGTTTTGGTTATGGGTTTTATTTCTTTTTTTTTCTATTTCTTTTTATATTTGATTCGTTTTTTGTTTTGGTAATATCCATATATATATAATTTTTGTTTTTGTTTTTTATTTGTCAGGTATGTATAGGTTTTTGTTTTGTGTATATCTAAACAAATTTTCTTGTTTAATATCCATATAGCTTTTGTTTTGGTAATGTTTTGTTAATTTGTCAGTTTTTGTTTAGTTAAAGCTGCTGTCCGTAACTTTATTGGGTTAAAAATTATCCAAAATCTTAATAATTAAAAAAAACATAACCAGCCAGTGTTCAAAAATATCTGCTTGCCTTTGCTCGATTCAAAACGGTTAGCTTGTAATAATGATTTTAATTCAAGTGGTACTGGTGGATTTCCGCGGGAAATTCTTTCCGTCATTACGTCACATCTGTACACATAAAGAAGGAGTCCCGGCTAGTAGGCTATATTGCGTGTGAGGATTGGAGGTGTACATTTTTAGCCTTTTCTCACAGCACTTTAAATAATTAAACTTATGGCGGATCCAGAAAGGTTCAAACGACAATCACCAGTGACAACTTCACCATTTGTAAAACCCAAAATAATTCGGACTTCGGAGTGGGTAGAGGGGAAAAAAAGAGACTGCGACCGGCCCATGCGAAAACAAGGATAAACATCGGCAGGGTTTTTGAGCTCCATGATTTGAAGGGGTTCAAAACGGACGTAGAGACGGCTTTTTTCCTTTTGGACAGTTAAGACATTTCAACAGTTCAATCGTGTAACAGTAGCACACTTGTGCGTTTTCACGTTTCCTTTGTTGTGGCTTTTTTCGTTTTGCTATTATGGTAAATATGAATTATTTTGTGCAATTCACCTCTAACGTTACTCCAAGAAAACCAAACACGACTCCTCCGTTGTCAAGCATTGAATCTGAATCAGGTCGGTAAATTGAAAATTGTTTTAAGATGTTAGCGGAAGAGTTATATTATGTAAAACACGTTTATGTATAACAGGGATTCAGTTCATAAACCGTTTATTTCATAGCACTATGGTTGTGTTTGTACATGTTAACTGCGCTACCATGTAATCTGCTGCACAGAAATGGAAACTGAACTACAGGTAGCCATAATACACATTATGTAGTCACACAATGCTGAGGTTTTTAACATTAACAATTTGAGAACAAAGTATAATCTGAAAGGTTTGACATGATATGATAAGTGATCGTTATACTTAATCAGCGCGATTTAGCCTACTGCAATGCTTTTATTCCCCTTAGTTGATCAGAAAAAGTGGATGTTAGGCCTGCTTACTTGTTCAGGTGACATTTTCCGATGAAAATTATTCTGTTGTCATGGTCATACTGTACTTCCAAAAAGTAGGATCTGTGATTCTGAATGCCAGATCCACACCGGCGCGGTGACTGACAAACGCGCAGTCTCATCAAAACATTGTGTTCGTCCGCGCTGTTTCATGGCGAGGCACAACTCAAACAAAATTTATAATTCCGCGAATAGCTGTAATTACAGATTTCGAACAGAGATGTCGACAAAGAGGAAAAACTGCGGACTGCAGCTTTAATATCGATATAGGTTTTGTTTTGTAAATTTTTGTGTTTTAATTTGTCAGTGTGCATATAGGTTTTTTGTTGTGTTTTAATTTCGTTTTGGGTTTATTTGCCCCAAAGTTTGTCTAGGTTATAAATTTACACTATTTATTTGTCCTCTAAAATGTCCACTGTCTCCCTGTGCAGAGAGGCCAACACCATATTCAGAGGGAATTCTCTGGCCACCCGCTGCATAGATGACATGATGAAGATTGTGGGCCGAAGTTACTTGAACGTCACTATCAAACCTGTTCTCAATGAGGTGAGACCCCATTGAGGTTTTGTTAACTGGACATGTTTATAGATGCATTGAAATTTGTGACTCAGGTTTTACAGTTGTTGACTGTTTAAAATATTCTGTTGCTTGCTTTCTGCTTTACAGATCTTTGAATCAAATAAAACCTGTGAGATCGATCCTGTCAAACTGAAAGAAGGCGATAATGTGGAGGTCAACAAGGTGAGGTTTTTTTTTGGTTTCTTGTTGAATTGTTGTACTTAATTTTGGTCGTATGTGTCAGTTAAATTAAGGAGATATTCTGGGCCACCAAAAATGAAACCCTGAAATTCAAAATGTCCCTGTAATGACTTCCTCTGTTTATACCATCTGATATAGTTTTTAATATGCATTTCTAAGCCTAGCTATACATGTTAATAATGATATAATATAACCTGTAATTTTACAGGTTGGATGCAATAAATTCCCATGACTGAGAAATTTGATGATAAACTGTGCCCTCAGTATTTTTTCTGTTCTCACGTGCATGTGTGTGTGTGTATTCTTAGGAGAATCTTCAGGGTTATGTGCATAAGGTTTTTACGTCTATAACACAGTCCAGCTCCAGTTGTCCTCCCCTCATGTGTGATGTCTTCAGGTCACTCAGACATCTCGCATCAAAACGCTTTCCAGGTGAAGCAGCACATGCACATGAACACACTTTCACTCTCATTTGCTTGTGCAGGGTCCACACATTTATTCTGTTCAGGAATGTTTTAGTATACCTCACACTGACTAAAGTCTCTGCATGCATTCCTGTAAGACTGTGTTGATACACCACTAGGAGGAGCCAGATACTAATTCATGACCAATAATCTGTGTGTGTATGTGTGTGTGTTTTACCACAGCGGATCCTCATGTGCAGTACTCAGCGGTCAGTAGTTTTATATTTCTGAGGTTCTTTGCGGTGGCTGTTCTCTCTCCACACACATTCCAGCTGAGATCCCATCATCCTGTGAGTGTGCAACAAAAACAGTCACGCACACCACAGCTACAACTAACTACCTACTTAGTTGTGACAAACATGATTTACTTCCTTTTTTAGCATGTGACTAATTTATTCATGTCAGGAAAGACCCACTGAAACACTCCAGTCTTTTCTGAGAATGCTTTGAGACAACAATGTTTACTCAGGAAATGTACTTTGGGTAAAACATGAGTTGGGAGAATCACCTATCTTCCTCTTTTTCTCTCTCTCAGGACCCTGAAATTTCCCGCACACTTACTCTTATCTCTAAAACCATCCAGTCTCTGGGCAGCTGGGGCAGCCTTTCCAAGAACAAACTGGTATGTCAGCTATTAGTCATACGGTGCGCTGAAGGAAATAACTTTTTAAAACGTTTTCCCCTAGAGTTTGCGACATTTAAATGAATAAATAAAAAAATTCCTGTTCTTGTTTTGTTGTTGTTTTTCCAGTCTAGCTTTAAAGAAACCTATATGTACGATTTCTTCAAGTTATTCCAAGAAGATGAATGTATAGAGAAAGTTAAAAAGGTAAGTGTTTCTAACAAACTGTTTTTTTAGGTCTCCGATGTACATAGGGCTGTGCCATATTTCGTTATATTGCCATACTTTTACTCAGAATAGATTGGATTGATATTTTAGATGCACTTCATAAAGACAGTGCTTTGAATACACATTTTGATGAGCATGTATTTATGCATTTATATATATATATATATATACTTTTTTTTTTAGGGGGCATAAACTAAAAACTGTGTGTCAAGTTCCCTTAAAATATCAGGTAGTTTGAACTTTTTACGAGAAGGCAAGGTTAGTTCAGGTTATAAAATGTAACCTGATGGTATGACTCCCCAAAAATTTTATGATATTCTTGAAAAGAAATGATTGCGGTAATGAATCAAACTTCCTATCTCTCGCAGCATTTTTGTTATTGATGTTTGAATGAAGGCCCTATTACAAATACCTGAAATCTTTTAACACTAATACCTATGAGTCATGACTTATGTAACAGGACATTTTTACGATTTTAATTTATTGTATTTGTTAAAAAAAAAAAAAAACTTAAAACATAGACAGTACCGGTCAAGAGTTTGGACGCCTTACTATTTTTTTATGTTTTTTAAAAAGAAGTCTCTTATGCTTATGCTTAGCTGCCATTGACCAGCCTTCAATGTCCGTTTATTGTGTGCATTTATTATAAAGCATATTCTGTGTTAGGCTTGGGCTTTATTCTCATGTGTAAATTCTCTTCTGTCTCTTCTTTTTGCATTAGTTTCTTAGATGAGATCTCGTCTAATGTAAGTAAGGAGTCTAGTGGAGTGGAGGACTCCTTTGTGCTGAAGGAGGGGTGAGTAAAAAACACCACAGTTCTCAGAACAGTCTAATTGATTAGTCCCATTTATTACGTCTATGAGTAGATAAAATAAGGGTCAGTTTGGGTGATTTTTTACCACATTGTTTCCAGGAAACAACCTAACAGTTATGTGTGTGTATGATTTTTAACAGAGAGGTACATAAGCGGGCCCAGGGCAGAAAGCGAATAGGAAAGAAGAACTTTAAGAAACGCTGGTTGCGAGTGACCAATCAAGAGCTCTCCTATCACAAGCAGAAAGGTGAGTGTTCCCGGCTGTTGATGATGATGTGTTCCTCTGAAGACCAGTTTGGTCCATGATCCAAAGAACTTTCTGTTTGTGGGCAGTCATCGAGTTCAGCTCTAAAATGTGGGCGTCCAGACACTTGTTTTTGCTGGCAGGTTTTATATGGAAACGGAGTTGAAATAACATAAGTATCCCTGGATTCTTTTAGCTTGTCCTCAGTTTAACATTCTTGTTTGTGTAGCTCCTGTTCATGTAGTGTTGCCAGCCAGCTCTGGATGTGAAACTTTCTGTTTCCCCTTTTTGATTTATGCTGTCAGCTTTATGTCATGGGTGTGTACGTGTGCTTAATGGTGTCAGTGGATATCATGCATTTAGCAATGTGTTGGTTTGAGAGGCCTGAAAATGTGCATGTCCACTGGTAGTAATTTGTTGTATTGTGAATATTTTTAATTACTGTTTGATATGGGTTATTGTCCAATGCCAAAAATACCATATATAATGCTGATATAAAGGATGTGATGTAATTTGATTAGTGCTGTCAAATCGATTAATCTAACAAAAGTTTTTGTTCACATAATGTGTGTGTGTGTGTGTGTGTGTGTGTGTGTGTGTGTGTGTGTGTGTGTGTGTGTGTGTGTGTGTGTTGTGTGTGTGTGTGTGTGTGTGTGTGTGTGGTATATAATATTATATTTATGTCGTGTGTGTATTTACATGCACACATATATGTATAAATATGTATTTGTGTATGTGTGTATATACACACACAGACATAGGCCTGTATATATATACACACACACACACACACACACACACACACACACACACATTATGTAAACAGAGACTTTTATGTTAGATGTGATTAATCGTGATTAATTAATTTGACAACACCAAATTTAATTAATTGGTTAAAACAAGTAAGATTTGAGAAATTCCTCAAATTAAAAAAAAATACTTATTTACATAATATTTTTCTCAAAAATAATTGGGGAAACTTCTGCATTATGTATCAACAAGGCTGTAGATTCTGGACATATAAGGAAGTAGATTTCAAAATTAAATGATACAAAGGAGGATATTCAATTTATAAATTTGCTATGTAATGACATAAAAAAATTAAATAAAGTAAAAATCAAATTATCGGATGAAAGAGTGATACTTATTTTATTACAACCATATTTAACTACATACACAACCATTTAAAAGGTTTGGGGTTAGTAAGATTGTTTTTTAAGAAATTAATACTTTTATTGAGCAAATACACATAATGATCAATGACAGTAAATTATAATATTACAAAAGATTTTAAATAAATGCTGTTCTTGAACTTTCTATTCATCAAAGAATCCTAAAAAATGTATCATGCTTTCCCCAAAACTATTAATCAGAACACCCGTGTTCAAAGTTAATATTACTACGAAATGTTTCTTAAGAAACATATCAGCATATTAGAATGATTTCTGAAGGATCGTGACACTGGAGTAATTCATTTTAAAAAGATTAGAAATCTTACCGACCCCAAATATTTGAACGGTACTGTATTCTAGATAAAGACATTTTAAAGTATAAAAAAAAAAAATCCACACGGAAGGTTCTGTAAACCTTTTTGAGTGATGATGAATCACTGTTTTGAAATGATTCACTGAAATGGGCAGTTCAAAATAAATGATTTGCAGAAACGAATCAAACTTCCCATCTCTCAGTATTTTTGTTATTGATGTTTGAATGAGGACCCTATTACAAATATTTTAAATCTGTTAACACTAATACTTATGAGTCATGACTTATGTTAAAGGAAAGTTTTTTTTGGTTCTCTTTGCACCTCCAGTGGACCGATATAGTGTATATATAGATAAATATACTGCATTATGCTTCATCTAGTCCTAATACTTTTGTTGATCAGCTTCATGGCATACTAACCATAATTCCCACATTTCCTTTGAGTGATCTACCTACCCTGTGATAAAAGAACTGTCAATTTCTATGGAGTGATGCGAATTTCAAGGTCACCAACTGCAAATCTTGTTTTTCCTGCATGATACACGTTTATCACTGTTGTAATAATAAACATCCTTTAGCGTGATCACCTCAGAAGGAGCCAGCATGGTGGCTTGACCTTCTTCTGTTTCCTGCTGCTGGGTTGATGTTGTCTTTTCTATGGGAGAGCTGAACAAACTTACCCTAAGTATTACATTAGCGGTTTCCATCCAGATTACATCTATTGGGAGATTGCATACAAAAAGCACTGGATAGAAACACCAAGATGCGCTTAAAAAACACATGCGCTCAATTGAGGTGGATCATTTTTTTATCAGATAAGAAGACCTGCATCTTCCGGTAAATATGTTTCTATCGCAATTTATTTGCAAGTAATTCATGACGTTGGAAAAAAGAGCCACATTGGCTTCCCCGTTTGCAGAAAACTTATTTTTTTATTACTGATATTTTGTGCCAGTTTCCCAGAAAGTGACAATTTTGTTCTCTTGAACTCATGGAATGGAAATTGGGCTTTATTCGCAAATGATTTATGCTCTATTCCAATAGCCCCCTTTTTTTTTTTTTTTTACAGTCAGTCAGGATTGTTGACTAACCAATAGCCTAGGCGATGTGGCGTGTCTATATCCAGCAGTTTGGAAGGCTCAACTGGGTCACATTGACACGGAAAAATCGTGATTATCATCTCGGTTGCAGGTTTTTTTCCCCGTGCGTTTAGATTTTCCTCCCTGATTTTTATTAAGTAATTGTGTAATTTATCTTATAATTGAAGCACTTGCTCTGGGAGTTACTTTGGCAGAAAGAGTTTCTCGTTTGATTTCACACACATGGCAAGTATTATAATGTTCATTCATTAGTTTTGTTTGATCTTGGGATATGTGACTTTTCTTAGAAAATACCTTTATTGGTCAAAATAGGAGAATAGTAATATTTGTAAAGTTTTGTGGATGTAACAGTTGTTACTGGTTATTTTCTAGTCATTGTATGTCCATATAGTGACCCAAAAAGCATTTGGACACCAAAGTCACATTTAAAATGCATTTGATAACAAAAACATGTGGCACAAGCACAATTTTGGAGACAAAATGAAAGCAAAAAGCATTGTGACAAAGTGGCTTCTCTGCAACGACACCTGTGTAAACTTGAGGAAAAGTGACATTTAGGGGCCACTGTGTTATTCACCGCTTAACTGTCTGCTGGAATTTATTCTTGGAACATGAGCTTGAAAGGTTGGGACACTTGCGTTTTTAGTAGACAGTGCCATTTGACCGAAGAGGGAGAGAAGCTAATAACTCATGGTTTCATTTCCTCTCATTTGATCAAGGGTCATCTTCTAGAGTCTAGTCCGCCGAGTATCTGGACTAAATGATGGACCGTCCTCTTGAAACTGTCCTCCAGATATCAGATCTGGGGCGGTTGAGGATGTTATGTGTTCTTCACTGGCTAAACTCAACCTGAACCCCTTTAATGATTCGAAATCTCACTGGAAAGGACTTAAATGCATATTTATATGCAATTTCAATTTCTTTGTAATATAATTAAAGTGTACATGCTGAATGTATTTACAAGCATTTATGATAAACTTAGGTTCATTCTATTGCTCTATCATATTTTATCTTTCATTTAATAGCACCTGATATTTAGAGCTGCTTCAGCAGGGTTCAATGCTAAGTATTTTTCTACTGGTCTGGTTGAGTCGGTGGTTCACCTGTTTAGATGCGAGTGAAATATCACAATTCCAATTTGTTTTTGTTTTTCAGTAAAAAGGAACTGGAAAAGACCGCAAACCAGCTATTGGCAGTACACACCTGGTAAACGTTCAGAAAGAAGATGCATTAAAAAGAGAACGAGATGGGCTGGGGTGGCATGTGCAGCTCTAGTTCTCAAGCATCTGTGTACTTTGGCTGTTCTGTGGTCAAAATGATGCACATTAGCGAAGGAGATGAAAATAGAAATTGATCAAATGTGTTGAATGTGCATGAGAAACGGCTGTGTGTTTTTGTTGGCTGGCCTAGTTTGTGCGCTATCAGCTCCACGGGCTCGGCCCGACTAGACCGAGTGACGGGTCGTTAAAGAATATCATGTGAGATTTAGTGTCCGTGTCTGAACCGCAGTCCCCAGATTTTTATGCTTGTATGCAAAAACAGACCCATACAGTTAGAGGTCTGGGCTCTGTATTTGTGTTTTTCCAATGTATTTCATGATACATATTATTCGTCAATGTCCCTCCCTACACAAGTGTTAAAAATAGCAAAGTGTGAATTTTTATTTATTTTTCGCTGTTTTAATAAATGTATCTTTGTGTTTGTGTCCAGGGAAAGAAGCACTGTGCGTCATTCTTGTGAAAAACATCCTCGGTGTTGAGAAACTGGAAGAAGGTGCCTTTAACCGCAAAAACGTGAGTAGCTCAGTCGTATTTGTGCTTTCTTGTGAATGTGTGATATCAGCTGGAATATCATTGTACTAACAATGCAAATGTTGTAAGATTGGATTTCATCCTAACCTACAGTAAATCTCAGGAGAGAAGATCTCAAAGAAAGAGCATAGGACACCGCATTGCCCAAACTTCTCTATACTTCTTTACCCACTCCCTCTCCTTTCCCCCGATTCAAATCAATGAAAGTTCACTAAGAATGTCTATATACCACATATGACATGTCTTCAGAATCTATTGTTTTTTCCCTTTCATGTTTGGTATCATTTTAAATGTCTCAGTGTGATTGGTAAAATGGTCTTAATTTAACAACAGTCTTTTGTATTCTGAGAAATAGAAAACTTAATTCTGTTTTCCTGTAAGACTGGTGTCACTTCAAGATATCTGATAATCAATGGTGTAACAGAGTTAAAGATGAACTAAGTAACTTTTTTACCTTAACCGAACAGCTTTGGAGTCAATTTAATGTTTATATTACTGATTTCGTGTTGAATGGTGGTCGTCTCGCCCCGGGCGACTTAAATTCTCTATTCGTTCATTAGGGACCCGATGTCGCACAGTTGAAAGAATGGGATACCCTGAATAATCAAAGATTTAAATGAATACAAAACCAATATGTATGTTTAGTTCCTAATTCGAAACTCAATCTAAATGTAATAATCATTTGAATTTGAGTCAGATTAAGCACGGAGCTAAAGTAAAATTGGGCCGACGGGTGGTCATTAGTGTCATTGGTTTAATTCACAGGCCACACAAAGTCTTAAGTGTTTAAAAATTACATTTTAAAATATATTCCAATATAATAATACTTACACAATACGCAATATTCCTGTTAAAATAAAACAAATGCTGCCTTGATGAGCATGAAATACCTCTTTTAAAAACATCCAAACTTTTGTTTTGCAGATGTTTCAGGTAATCCATTCAGAAAAGCCTCTGTACGTGCAGGCGGGTAACTGTGTGGAGACCAACAGCTGGATTGAGGTGCTGAGTCAGGTCAGCCGCTGTAACCCGGGGCGGCTCAGTGCGTTTCACCCGTCTGCTTATGTGAGTGGATTCTGGTTATGCTGTAAGGTACCCAACGAGCACGCCCTGGGCTGCAGAGCATGCACTGCGTAAGACATCTTATTAATACATTTGCATTTTATCGCTGTATGCGCAAGCATGTACACGTTACCGTTTTTCATGTCTGACTCCGTCTTATAGGACCGTGTTGGCTAATATTCAACTGGACATCGACTGTGACCGAGAAACAGAACGAATCTTTTCCTTTTTCTCCACAAACCGCTCCAGACTACAGAAGATGGAGGGTGTGTATAGCCTAAAACAACATGAAATCATTTACTTTATCAATACACATTCTGGTCTGTGTACTGTGTGTTATTACTTTCTCCACTATTGAACTAACTTTTCTTGTCTACTGATGTAACCAATGCTAGGAAGTAAAAAAATATTATTACATAACTATTGTCCAATCATCTAAATCAACCTAGGATATTGCATCCAGGATCCTGCTCAATATAGTGTCATTCAGAATTACTAGTCAAATGTTTAAACACAGTATTTTTTTATTGCTATTTTTTATCTGAACTGTTAAATGACACAAATGTTAGTATAGAAACACCAAAATGACCAAAAATGTTAAACAAATCAAAACAATCTCATGTTCCTTCCCATGAATACACTTAATGGCTCTTTTCCTTTTATTATTTGGTCAAATTCAACCATTAAAAAGTAATAATAAGTTTTTTTAGTTTTTTCATTCATAAAAATAGTTTGCATATTGTTTATTATGCTATCTTAAAGGTTCCTACTTTTGTCTCCTACAATCAGGTCAAAAATTTTCTTACAATATACATTGCAGCATCACTACTTTTCTTGTGTCTCTCTAAACCCCTCATTTCCGAGAGAATACTCTGCTCTAATTGGTCAGATGGCCCAGTCTGTTGTGATTGATCAACCGCCTACAGTGCATGTTGAAAACGCATTTTGTCTGAATTTCAGCTCTGGATCTTCCTAATCACTTGATGCACAGTGATATTAACAGTAACGATGGTGTCGATTTTACCGTCTCTATCGGATCCCTAGTCGTCATGCTTTTGAAGTGCATGCAAACTGGATTTGTTTTCGCAGCACAGAAAACAGCGTCTTCTAGACATGTTGACAACACAAATCAAACTCTTCCAGGCCTCAGCTACAACTACAGCGTTTGAGGGCTGGTCGAAGTAGACCTTGTTGAAGATCATAGGCTGACATTATGCAAATTTGTTATGACTCATTTCAGGCAGATCAGAATCAGTTCTTTCTTTTGTGAGACAATACTTTAATTTATGAAACTTTGCAGTCCATTTACATTTTCAAAAAGCTTTATTACACACTGCATGGGAGCACTATAAATGCAACAACAAAAAAATGAACACAAAACATTTAAACATGTGAATTTAATTGTGTGTGTGTGTGTGTGTCTACAGATGCCTGTGCCGGCATGTCAGTGTATCTTGGGCAGCAGGAGGAGTGTTCAGCCTTCACTATACAGGACCCTAAAGAGACCTTCCGCACCATTAAAGAGCTCGGAGAAGTACTGGATGAGCTGCAGGTTCTCCACGACTCAAAGGGGGCACTAACCGATGAACCAGGCACTATGTAAGACACCCAAAATGAATAAAGACATCACGTTTTTATCCAAAAGTGGAAAATGTAAATTGTAATTTTGTACTTTTTATTTATAAAAATCCCATCTTCTTCAAGAGCCAATTAAACTAAATATTGTCTTATATGTGTATGTGCAGTAAACTGTTTTTAAAATTTTTGCTTTTTTTTTTTTAACTTTCTTTTATAGCGCGAATCCTATTGTTGGAAAGACAGCGTAACATTGTGACTGCGTGACCAGGTCGGTCCTGACACAGCCACACAAGCAGAGGGCGCTGTGTTTGACAACATTTAGGAGCATGACAGCGCGCTGATAATGCTCAGAGCAGCGCTGCCGTTCCACACGTGACTCTGTCTAACCTCTCCAGCAATGGCCTGATCTGGAGTTACGGTGTACTTGGAAGAATTTGGCCAGTCAGAGTCGAGTGGCGTGTCCGTGAGTTGCTATCATTGGAAAAATCTAGCTCTTTTCTCTGTGTGCCTGTCCGGTCTCAGTCTTATATCAGTTTTTAAGATCGTTTTAGTAACCTCAATCGCCAGTCCGCACAGTAAGAATGGATTCCGATCAGCTCTTATTCATTCCTAAACAGGCTGTGAAAGTCCAGACACCAAGAGTTTGTCTGAGAAATTATAGCTGCTAAAATGAAAGAACTCAACCTTCACATTTTTCTTTGTAAACCGCCAGTTTTTTTCAGACTACTGGTCGGTAAGTAAAATAACCATGTCAAAGGGAATCTTCATTGTTCTTTATTCTTGTAGTTTCATCCCTCTCAGTCCATCCCTTTGAGTGTGTGCATGGTTTTCTATCTGTAGTGGATAGAATTAATCTGCCTTATAAATTCAGTGGAGGTACTTACAATCCCACACTTGTGTATGAATTAGGGACTAATGCAGAAGCACTTTAGATATTTGGAATACTCCAGATGAGATTGTTTTAGATACGTGGTATCAAACCTTTTTTTCCTGATATTGATCAGTTACATGATCAGCTCTTGTGTAATGTTCTGTAGATAAAGGTTCATATCCCGTAGATTTTTACTAGCTATTTTTCTTACGCCAAAGATGTTGTTTTGTAGGCTTTCATGACTTGAAAATGGTATACATGTAGTTTTTTAATTACAGAACTTTAAAAAAGGAAAAATGGCTATCTATATTTCATGGATGTACGTTTTGGGAACCTCATGCATTTTGATAAACATGAAGAAAATTTTGTTCAATCGAACTTTGTAACCCCCCCCATCACACAATGACAATATGTTATAGTATGATGTCATAAGCTCTGTTCCATAACCTAGTGAGCTGCCTACAACCTACAAAGACAGCACAGTCATGCTTAAAAATACAAAAACTGTTCTAAAAATGTAAGCAGCAAAATTAAATTATAGAATTGCCTCCTTTGCAGAGAATGCAATGCCATAATTCATTGCAACTAACTTGATTGGGGGGGGGGGGGGGGGGGGGGGGTACTGCGATTTTTGAGCACTTATATTGAATATTGATTTGTTAGCATAGCAAAATGATAACAGCATTGAACTGTAATATATTTGTGTGATGTGCAAAGAAGTAAACCGCAAGGAAGCTCACTAGAGTTTTGAACAGAGCTAGAAAAAGATTGTTTGGTATGAATTCTGATCGACAATCTCCTATATCATGTTTGTGGTGTCACAGTGTCTAATTTAGAGGTGGAATCGTCATGTCATTTTCTGATAACTTCCACCTACTGATTATTACAGGTCTAAACATTTGTGGTTTTGTTTTAAAATGACCCATTTTTAACTGTACTGAAGGCTTTTTGTATGTCTTTTCTGTAACATTGGAAACTGCAGACATCCCAAGTCTCCCTGAATGTAGGGCGCACATTCGAGACAGAACTTACTGCGCGCATAACATACATAACGCGCGCACGCACGGCAGAGAAGGAGAGAGCGAGAGACCTTGCTTGTGTCTCTCGCTCTCTCACTCTCTGCCGTGCGCGCTCTGTATGTTATGCAACAATCCAGTCACCAGGATATACCTCCTTGAAGTGACTTCTTGCAGGTTGGGATGTCTGAAACTGTTATGTTTGGCTTGGTATACTTGTGTTTCGCATCTATTCTTAGTAACCTAGATCAGTGGTTCTCAACTGGTAGGTCAAAAAAGGGACATGGACTTCAGGGAAATGCGAACAATAAAATGTACTAACTGTATTATAGTGAAGAGCTTAGCTAGCAAAATAAATGAGCTTAAAACAAAATCAAATTTACGACACCGTATTCAACTAAAAAGGCGTTTGAGGGCCTTAAAACACAAACTTTTGAAAACGGGATTCAAAGTTTTTGAAAAACCATACCGTTATTGTCTTCGCGAATTTGTGAAAATGGTCATGTTGTGTGTTTGCTTATTATGTGTTCAGTCTATAGGCTTGTAGTGTTTCATTACAAAGTGACATCGCCAACTACTGGCCTGGCATTCATCGTTTCATGGATCTTTCGTGGAACTTTGTCTGTATGTGAAAAACACAAAGAGAAAACTTTTTTCCATTTTTAGTATGTTGTTGTGTAAATGTACCCTGAGAAAAAATATTTAAAAGATCTTTCAAACCCGCTTTGGCGCTTTTCCACTGCATGGTACGGCATGGTTCGGTACGGCACGCTTTGGCGCTTTTCCACTGCATGGTACGGCACGGCACGGTTGTAAATGAGACCACCTCTGTTGAGGTTCCGGATACTAAAATGTGACACTGCAGATCACTGATTGGTCAGACAGACAGAAACGTCACTACAAACGTCATTGTATTTGCGAGACATCAAACCCGCTAGATTTAAATAGCCAGTAACAGTCACCGCTGTAGCACCTGTTTTAATACTTGCTTGAAGAAAAAAGAAAAGAAAAAAAAACTTCCAAAAAAGAAATGGCTGAATCGTCTTCAGTGGACAAAGTGCAGATCGACGTTTATCTCGTTGGTTGCCGAGGAGCGGATAAACAATAACGATCAGTCTATAATCCCACCCACTTTGAAGCGGTACTAACTGCAGTGGAAAACCAAACCGAGCTAAATCGAGCCGAGCCGAGTCGTACCACGCAGTGGAAAAGCCAAGCGAGCCCAACCGTGTCCGCGCCGCGCCGGACCGAACTGAGCCGTACCATGCAGTGGAAAAGAGTCATATGTCACTGTGTACATGATCAGATTGATGGCGTAACTGGCATAAATGTATTGTGCACACTATTCGATTTTGCCCACAATATTACCTTTGGGCGACCAATTTGTGAGGATGTTTATTGTCGTACTGTAGCTTCCCTTGACAAAAATAGGATTCATATATTGGCTTTTGGATTAATGCAGAAAATAAGCAAAAGTTTACGATTCTTGCACGTTTTGTTCGTCATAATAAACTTCAAATGAACACAACTTTAATGATTTTTAAAGCCTTAATACAATCGTTAGAAGTACAACGCTAAACGTAGGCTATAATCAAACTATACCACTGTTGAATTACTTTAACGTCTCCATCATTAAACTTCCGACATCTTTTCAGTCTTTATTTTAAAAAAAAAATGTGTTGAACGTTCGAACGTTAGTTTGGAAAAGTGTGATTAAATGCATTGAGGCTGTAAAAGCGGACTAGACTGTTTAACTGCTCAGATGATGACGTTTAATTTTCCCGGAAACCTTTGCAGTCCCCTTTAGCCACTTGTTAGCAGCCACTTTTTTTCAAGACAAGTAAACGGGGTATTACTGATGTATTTTACGTTGATATGCCAGCATGGACGGGTTGAGAAAAAAACTCCCAAAAACATTAAATACCGGGTGCAATGAGGACATGGTTTGTGGAAACCACAAAGTTTTGTGCAGAGAATTATTGGCTGCCGAGAGCATGAAACCATCGAAATTTTGTACGATACACAATTATGGTACCGCGTTGGGTCATCAGTGTAAACTTTGGGTCACGAAGCAAACCAACTTGAGAACCACTGATCTAAATAAAGTGGCATCAAATTAAAGTGTACTTAGCATGATCATTGTATGTTCTTTTAAAAAAGACCCTTTAGCTATATGATAGAAGGATATGTAAAAAGAATTATTGGGGAACACCGGAACCAGCAAAAAAACAAAAACAAGATTTCTGTCACACCTCCATATTAACTCCATATTACGGTTTTTAGTTGTCAGAACATTCCATTCCTAAACTCTAGTTTTAACACAATCTCATGGCAATGCGTAACTATTTTACGCTTGGCGAATTGGTGGTTAATTCTTATGAAGTCCTACGGTTTTGTACGATCTGCTTTCGCCCCAGTGACAGTTATGTTTAGGTGTTGGGTTAACTTAATTTTTTTGAAATAATCAGACATTTTTGGGGCAGTTCACATCATACAAATTCATATTTAATCACCACCTTGTAAAATACTTATGATTTCCCTTGAGATTGGGTTGGTCAAAACGCAAGTAAAACTACAGGGCATCAGTCTAAGTTAGTGAATTTTTAGTGACGTGCCTCTCAAACAGATATATATTTTTGTAATCATGAATTTTGAAAGCTGAAAGATTGTATTGAGCATTGATTTAAAAAAAAAAGCCTGGAACACAGTTTGCCGTTTCAGCACGAACAATTATGCAACATTCACCTTCCGGTTATGGTCTCAGAATACACATAATATATATCTTTGTATTTGGTCCATCATATTTGACAGATTTGTGTGTTTTTTCTCATGTGTGATGTAGATGTTTTGTAGCACACTGTGAACTGAATGTTGATGCATTGATTGAATGGTACATGGATGTTCATCTGGTACGGAGTAGAAATGTGGTACCGATCATCCTCACTTCATAACTGTGGTGAGCTAAGAGCCCGCTTGGGCTCGCTTAGCATTGTGGGGATGCCGCAGACCTTCTCCATTCATTATATTTGTCAGATCGAATTTAGTGGTTTCTGTGTATTGCTGTAATTCTCTGAACTGGGCATATTTTCATCTTGTGTAAACATACAGTAACCATTACAACCAGCATCCAGTGGCCCTTTAGACACCCAAGACTAAAGATTATTCTTTAACATTCCCAATTTAGCACTTATCTTTGAGTCGATGGAACAATGCAGACAATGTCTTTTTTCTTTTTCTTGAAGTCTCGAATTTATATCGGTACGAATCTACAATCACTATAAGAAAGTTTCAAACGATCATGTGCTCCTGTTATGATGTTTGTTCTCGAATTTCACCTTGTTGGCGTAAATGGGTCTGCAAGTCACCCTGTTGAAAACCTTGTAGTTTTAATGATGCATTTCTTAAATTATTTTATTTTTAGATCAATAACGTAGGTCAGTAAAACTGCTATAAATATTTGCACAAATTTGACCACTTTTTTTTTTTTTTTACCCGATTCTTCCAATGTATTACTAATTGTACTGGACATGTTTGCTTCATTTTGTTATTTAAATGTTTTTATACCATTATTTTCACAATACAAGCTCACATAATTCCTCTGTTATTAGTTCTGTGGAATTAATTTGCAATAAATAAATATATTGTTTGTGTGATTTCTGTTGTGTGTGTGTTACATCAGTGGCTCTGCACCACAATTTATATTTAATGATTTTCACGGTTCAGATCCATTCCATGCTGATCTGTTGTGACACAATAGCTATTCAATTAAAATAGAATCTGCTGTAATACTAGACATTGAATAGTATGTGATAATGTACAGTTGGAAGCATTTTGTTATTTTAATGATCAATTAATAGCATGAAATGTCTCCCAAAAAACGAAACATTTGTAAATATTTTTTGGGGGGAATTATTTTAATATTCGTAAACCTCCTAACATGTATTTGTGGTTTCTCATTCAATTTATTTGTGAATTTGTTTACTTTTTGTAAATATCTCTACATGTATTTGTTGATCGTAAGAAATCGAACCCCATACAAAATATATTTGGACACATCAGCCTTATTAAAAATCTATAAATATCATTGCATTGGATAGTAAAATATAGATGCTCAAAATGAAAGTATATTTTCAAAGTATCGAAGATAATTAATAACACACACCCGGTTTCTCTGTTTAAACATACAAGTTTTAATCTGCCCTCTCCTTTGATTCACCAAAATGCATAAAACAAGCGAAAACAGAGAGTGATGGGGATCCTATTTGATGATATTATAGAAAAGACAAAAGAAAACCATTAAACCACCTTGTTGCAAATCTGGCCAGCTAATCGTAAAATAGAATGGCTTGATTTGTGTTTAAAAGGAAGCACATGTGTAACTTGGCACTTTTTAATAAATTGCGACAACTAAGATCAGTAAGCCCATCACAAAACTGTCTTCAGTTTCTCACAGCTGAGAAATCTGTAAAATATTAACTGGCAATTGTCTTTACAATGCACATGGTGGTTGCATGTGGATTTCACTGGAATTACTGAATTAGAGACTTACACAAGCTCCCTTCCAAACTCCAGATTTCTTTTCCGACATTTTCCCGCGGCATTCAATCTATGGAAACTGTGCTGAGTTTCCCTGTTTCTCCTCGCATGAACTGTGATTAAGTGTGTATTATCAGAGGCTGGGAAGCACTCCAGTGGAAATGAAAACATACGGAAAAGTTTTGAGTGTACATGCACATACAAATGTTTCCATCTCAAAAATTTGCTGTCAAATACAAGTGATATCAGTCGTATTCAGACATCAGTGAGGATAAATAGAAAATGTCATTGATTTTAAAACCATATGGTTGCACTTTATTAGTAACGGTATCATTTCAGTAAATCAATAATGTGGCTTTAAATCAACAAATTCTATAATCACAGAAAGCTTTTATGTATCACAAAATCACCAGCATGAAAAGTAGCTTGTTTTAAGCACATCAGATTTCTGTACCTCGCTTAAAATGTTGATTATGGTCTGTCCCACCGCAGGAATCTTGACCGTATCCCACAAATAAATTCACACATGTCATCATTTGGCATAATCTGTAATAGTAATAAATCTTTATAGAGATTTTTTTTTTCTTTTTTGGATAAAATGTATTTTATTCTAAAGGGGCTATATGTAAGAATCTTCATATATTAATTTGACTACATATTGGCTGCATCAGAAATTGTATATTTCCCTACTAAATAGTAAGTGAAAAATAGTATGTGACAAGAGTAGTACGTCCAAATTCACAGTACTTATAAAAGAGTAGGCAAAAAGTACCCAGACGACTTCTTTGAAGGACGAAGGACACTTTACGATCCCATGAGGCCACGGGAGAGGTTTATGAATGGCAGTGAAGTGACGCAGCTCACACTGGTAAGTATGTAAGTATGATGAATGTAGTATGTCTGGATAACATTCATACTATGTAGATTAGAATATACTTTTTTAGAGGTCACAAAGTAGTACTCATTCAAATAGATACATACTCGAGAGTATGAGATTTTGGATGCACCCATTAAGTAGACTCGCCCCCTGGGTCAAGGGTCTGTCCAAATAAACTTCCCTTGTCCACTTGACGAAGTTGAGCGCACTTTAAAATGGTGGTGATGAACAGATTGAATTTAAGTTTTTATTCAAAAATAAACATTCATTAACTCTGTGAAGCTCAAGCATTATCGCTTGAAGTACGATAACAAATGAGGTTCATTCTCGTGTTATGCAGCACGTTTTGCAAGAACCAATGAGGTTTGTTCTCTCATGTCAAGCAGGTTCAGTTTAGCTTCTGTTTATGTTCACTGATCAATGTTTAAATGTGAATAAAAGCCTAAATTTAATCTGTTCATGATATAAAGCGATCGAGTTTCTTCAAAAACTTTTGACTTAGGGGTTGTTTACACGACACAGTTTATAACTAAAAACGTTAAACTTTTTATGTGTTTTGGCGTTTTGGATGACAACAGCGTTTTTGGTGCCTGAAAACGCAAACTTTTAAGAACGGGCCTGTTTCAGAAAGGAGGTTAAGTGAAAACTCTGAGTATGTTAACCCTAGAAATGAGGCAAACTCTGGGTTTTCTGTTTCAGAATGGGAGGTATGTCAAACCCGAGAAAGCAGAGTTAATCAAGACCGTTTCTGAAACAGGTACCTTATACTCGGAGTAACTTACTCTGTGAACCTAACCTGGTCAGCAGCAGGTTTTCTTGTGTAAACCCAGAGTTGGTCAGAGATATTTTGACTGGAAACAACAAGACAAAAATGCTAAGTAAGAAAAGCCTTTTTTTGCAGTGCAGTACATTCATTCATTGCACATTTTCTATATAACATCGGAGAGAGCACATTAGTAAAGCTGCTGTATCAGAGCGGGAAGGAAAATGTGCCTCGCTCTCGCTCGAAACTCGTTCTGAGAGTTTTTGTGTTGTTTCCTGGACACAAAGTCATGAGATCCATCAAAGAGAAGTTTCACAGGATTGCAGGACAGTGGTGGAGAAATCGGTTTAAATGAGGCTATTCTGATAAATGACGTTCATTTGTTAACATCTTGCTGTGACCTCTGAAAGTAACCTAATAATTAAATTTTCCTTTAGGATTTCCAATGTGGTTGGATGCATTGATGACATCCATATTCCCATCATCGCACCTTCCGAAAATGAAACAGATTACTGTATGAATGGAAGGATAGTCTGAGATATATGCCGTAACCACCACCACAGCTGTTAAATACACACAAATTATTCACAATTTATTTGGTCATCTTTATTTCCTACAAATACAGAAGCAACAGTTATTCTTTTTCCTGTTGGATTTTAATATTCTTCCAGTATTGTGTATCTCCTCTTCATCTATCAGTGGTGGTGCAGGTCCAGCCTATGCCTTCTTGCTGTTGGCCCAGTAGAAGTCAAATGTTAATTTCATTAGCCTAATTAAAAAAAATGTAACAGGTTGGATTAGAGAACATTTAATTACGTGAAAAGAGCATTATACTATGTGGAAACAGCTGCTGCAGATTGAAATAGACACTGAATTATATTTAATATGCAACATGTTTGTAAAGTCATGTAGCCTACAGCCATGAACCTTTTATGCTTAAAAATTTAACTGATTGAATTATTAATTTATTGTTCATTTTTAGTTGCTGCCACATTTTTTTTTTTTTGCCCGTGGGATACCATGAAAATGAGTATTAGTTCAATAACTTACCTTTCTGTCAGTTTTCACCTGATAATATAACAGTGAATAAGAATTATACTTGTGTATTGACTCGGAAGTATGTGGACGACTTTTTGTCGGGTGCTGTTGCCATGGTGAATCGTAATTTTGGAGCTCCATTGATCATGGCTTTTCATAGTCGTGGTGCACGTCCTTAATAACTCAGAGTCTCCTACTCAGAGTTGATTGAACTAGCTCAATTCAGCTGTTCTGAAACCGAAAACTCAGAGTTTCCCATCTCAGGATAAGTCAACTCAGAGTTCGAGTTTTAACTCAGAGTTGGTTGAACCTCCTTATTGAACCCCCAGAAAACGCAAATCTTTGAAGACGATGACGTCATGCACATGCGTATTACGTGTTCAGTCTATAGTGTTTCATCATCATCTAATGGCAGCAGAGTTTTAGTCGTTTTCACGGATCCATCTGAATGGGGATTGTTTTGGCAATGGTGTCTGTACGCGGAAAACTCAAAGGAAATTAAGCATTGTCCTGTAAACGTATCCTAAAACGTCTCCAGTTACCATCGTAACCTTGGTTCCCTGAGAGGCGGGAAAGAGACATTGCGTCAGCTGATGCGTTGGGAACTCCTCTCTTCTCCACTTTTGTTGAAATCTTAAGCTAACACCAACTTGGAACGGCTGGCCAATTGTCGCGAAGTATGCAAATACTGACAGGCTCGCGGGTAGTATAAAATGCATGGCCGCGACAATTGCGTCAGAATCACGACTGAACGCTTGCACAGCTGATCTAACAGCAAACACAGCGGCTAACACAATGTCTCGTTCCCGCCTCTCAGGGAACTGCGTACAACTAGAACAGTTCACTATACATGAGTAAGGAACTTAACTCACCGAAATCACTTGAGACACCACAGACGGTACATCCAGTTTGTAAAATCTGGCGAAGGTGTTCTGAGAAGACCAGCCAGCAGCAAAACAAATCATGGATAGACATACTTCTAGACCAGGCCCACGAAGAGGCAACAGCCCTCGTCGAATGAGCTCTGATGTTAAGGGGACAATCTTCCCTGGCATTCGTAAGCCAATGCAATACGTCCACAATGCAGTTAGAAAGTCTTTTTTTTTTGAGACAGCACGTCCCTTAGAATATCCACCAAAGCACACAAAAAGTTGGTCCGACTGATGAAAGGCGGCCAAGCGATTCACATACATCCTCAATGCCCTGACAGGGCAAACAATGCTCTGAGCGTCAGCTTCACGCGTGGATGACGGCTCAGCAGATAAAGTGGGCAGGGAAAAAACCTGTGCTTTGAACGGTGTAGAGAGAGTATCTTAGGCACATAGCCCCGTCTCGGACGGTGAGTAATGCTGCAGTCACCAGGTCCGAAACAAATACAATCGTCATCCACGAGAACGCATGTAAGTTTCCAATGCACTTTGCACGCGTCCAATGCACTTTCCAATGCACGCGTCCAGGTAATGACACAGTGGTCGCATTAGTTCTGTGGACGCCATTGCTCATAGACTGGAGCCTTGCCCCATTTGGGGGACGGCTCATGGAGGATATGCTGGTTGCAGATCGGGCACGAGCGGTGTCGTGCACTGCAGGGGAATATTGGCACTCTCGCGCCCTCGAGAGTGTGACTGCGAGTGACAGTATTGAGTATATGAGGAGGGAAAAATTCTTTTTGTGAAAGGATATGTGTTTTAATTTTGGAACCACACAAAACAGGCACAGCATTTACACAAACATTGCAATTGTCGCCTGCAGGAACATAGTGGGCAATATGTCGGTCTCTGAGCGGAGCAAGATACAGAGGAAAAGCGAGACATCGACTAGGGCTGGAACGAACGACGGGGGCATCACGTGGCTCATTGCTTTCGCGCGCTTCTGTGCAGTAGAGAAACGCTCTGTGACTGACTCCACGGCGTCACCAAAGAGGCCGGAGGGAGTGATCGGAGTGATAAGCATCGTCTTGCGGTCCGCGTCCTTCAGGTCAGCCAGGGTTAACCACAGGTGCCTGTTAAGGACGACCATGAAACCCATGGAACTGCCAATGGCCTGGGCGGATCGTTTAGGTGCCATAAGCGCAAGGTTCGTCGCTGCGCGCAAGTCCTTAATGACATCAGCGCCCACGACTCCGTCATCCAAGAACTGCAAAAGTTTTGCCTGAAACACCTGCACTATAGCCATGGAGGGAAGAGCAGATGCTGCTTCGCCTGCAGATGCATAGGCCTTGTCTGCCTGATAGGCCATGAATTTGCAATGGCTTGGACGGCAGGCTGAGGTCCATGCTCAGAGAAGATAAGGACGAGCACAGGTGCGCGGTGACGGTCTCCTCGACGGGAAGTATGCGCACGTAGCCATGGGAGAAAATGACCTGTGTGGCAGAGTGGACGCGTGCCGATTGGGGTGCAGACCACAACTTCACCACGTGCTCGTGGAAGTCTGGGAAGAATGGAGGAAGTGGCCTGATTTCGGTGGCCCGACTGGAGATACCAGGAATCCATCTTACTCTTAGTAGGCCCGTCCGGAGCTTTCCATGTCAAGTGCAGCTCCTTGAAAGCCTTGCCGAGGACCCTAAGGAGCTCCTCCTGGAGGTCTAGAGGGCCTTCTTGGTCGGGGCGCTACACAGTCCTTCCCCGATGCCGAAAGTGACATGGAGTCCTCATGCCCACCAGCTCTGAAAGAAACCAAGTCTGCGATGGCGGGAGGACGGGGGAGCTCACATCCTTGAAGGACAGGTGAGTGTGGTGACAGTAGATGACGACGGCTGCAGGCCGTCCAGGCGGGAGAGGGCCCACCAGCGGCTCGCTGGCCACAGTGGGCCTCGTCCCCATGTATACATGTGTTCCGAAGATGAACTAAAGTCTTATAGGTTTGGAACGACATGAGGGTGAGTTACTAATGTCAGATATTTCATTTTTGGGTGAACTATCCCTTTAATACAATGGATAATGCCAAAAGAGCATTCTGTACTGACTTATCTGCTGTTGCTCCACCGCTGTCATTTTTGTTGTGTGTGTATTTTGTTATTGAGAGGAAAGCAACAATTATTTAAACATTGCTCTCAGCAGCGTGAATGGCGTCGGGATGTACGTTAAAAAGTATATCGCTGCAAAGGTATTTCCAACTTCTTTATGAAAAATGAAAAAGAACTTCAGCGTAAGTACATCGGGTCTTGAATCACTCACGTTCAGTTCAATCTCTTGCACGTTACGTGCATGCGAGTATGTGCAGTAAGTTGCTGGCTGCAGTTCACTTAACGGCCATCAGTATCGTTTCAATGGGTTTCCTCCTTTAAAGGTTAACTAAACCCCTGGTCAGAGCCTGACTCCACCCACTGGCAATATTCGAAAAATGCTCGGAATTCGGAAAAGTGGGCAGAGCCCAGCGGAGGGGGGCGTGCACCTAAGACACGTCGTTCTGTAGGCAAGGGCTTGATTAGCTGGTACCCTCTTACGTCACAGGGTACCACAACTTCCAGTAGGAAAATTCAACTTTAATAGCCGTTCAACCTAAAGAGGGCAGCACTCAGACATTGTTACACCATATATTGTAGAATTAAAACACTTTATACCCAAATTAAAATGAATTACTTGAATCCATGAACAGCATTAACAAAGCCCTAGTCTTACAGATCATTAAAGGGGGGGTGAAATGCTGTTTAATGCATAGTGAGTTTTTTACACTGTTAAAGAGTTGGATTACCATGGTAAACATGGACAAAGTTTCAAAAATGAAGTTGTAAGTTTGATGGAGTATTTCTGTTCCAAAAATACTCCTTCCGGTTTGTCACAAGTTTCGGAAAGTTTTTTTCGAATACGTAACTACGTGACGTCAGAGTGGGCGGAATTTCCTTATACAGGTCTTAAGGCACTTCTCCCGGAAGTGCGCGCGCGTAGCTGTAGCCTAGAGCGTACGAGAGCGTTCATCAGAGCGCTGTGCTCTGCTGCGTTGCAATCAAAACAATGGCACCAAAAAGTGTGTTTTTGGTTGCCAGGGCAAGACAACACTGCACAAATGTCCAAAGAACCCAGAGTTAAGGGACCTGTGGATGGATTTTGTTTTTCCAGAGCAGCAACAGAGTTGCGCAAGTGTTCTTGTTTGTTCCCTTCATTTCCGCGGTAGCTGCTAATAGTTTTATAAACAAGGCACAGTTCGACGATTTGCAGATCGCCTAATACTTAAAGATGGAGCAGTCCCAACGATAAAGGTTCACGGAACCGCAGGCGGTGAGTAAAACTGCTTCAAATGTCTGTGTGTTGTTAACTATCGGCGTGTAAGCTAAGCACAGCAAGTAAACAACATGATCACGTAACATTACAGTTAATGTATCGATGGAGCATGCGATGTATGGTGTGTGTTTGTGTGTTTAAATACAGTTGTTTAGCTGGCCACTGTAGGTGTCAGTTTGTTTATTGTAAAACTAAATCATGTCCTCATAAACCACGAGTCTGTCTGTTTACAACACACGCAAAAGCTTCGCGCGCTCCCGCCCACACGGCACGCCTCCACCCGCTCGGGTTTTTCCGGAAAGACTCGGTACAGCCTATTTTTCTTTTATAAATATAATAAAACGAATCGGTTACCTAACGTAACCTCGGTTCTCTCTAGATGAGGGAACGAGTATTGCGTAAGCTAGCTTACGCTACGGAAAGATTCCATCTTTCTGAGAAATTGAAGCCAAAAATTATCCTATAATTTTGTATCCATTGTCAACGCAGTTCAGCTGCAGCAGACCATGAGAGGGCTAGCTAGCCGCTCATTGGTTCGCTCACGGAGAACTGCTTAAGCCTATGAGGGGGCGCGGATGAACCCGCGACCAATGAGAGTCTGACTCGCTCTCACCACGTCACCGCCCCCCAAGCGGGCGTGGACGAGGCTATAAATACCCCGAAATAGGCTGAATAATCTGGTTTTTCATAACTGAAGCGAAAATCGCCAGTAGCACAAGCACGGCCAGGAACGCAATACTCGTTCCCTCATCTAGAGAGAACCGAGGTTACGTTAGGTAACCGATTCGTTCTCTTACGAGAGGTTCTCTCGTATTGCGTAAGCTAGCTTACGCTACGGGAACACCTGGTCAACGCCGTGCGTGCTAAGCATCCACTATTAGTCCCGCGGGGCATCCCGGGGAACTCTGTAAGTGGGAATGAATATATGTAACTGTGACAAACGGCCAGCGGAGCGGGCCGGTGATTGTGTAGTACATAAGCACATAAAAGAGAGGGACAGAGCGAACTCGGTCTGTGTGAATTAACCTCCTATAGTGCAGCTCAACCAGAAGAGCTGAAACATACTAGACTGCTAGTAGTTTCGCCTGCAAAGCGGGTACTTCCAGATTGTAAAATCTGACGAAGGTGGAGGGGGAAGCCCATCCCGCTGCCACGCAAATGTCGTGAATGGAAATCCCGCTGGACCAAGCCCACGATGAGGCCATGCCTCTAGTGGAATGAGCCCTGATGCCCAGAGGGCATGGCAGGTCTTTTGATGCGTATGCTGCTGCAATGGCATCAACAATCCATCTGGATAGGGACTGTTTCGAGGCGGCCAACCCCTTGGTGCGCCCGCCGAACGAAACAAAAAGCTGCTCGGATCGTCTGACCGGAGCAGTGCGAGTAACATATAATCTCAGAGCCCTGACCGGGCATAGGAGATTAGAATCTGATTCGCTATCGGAAGCAGGCAGAGCCGATAGGGATATAACTTGTGCCCTGAACGGGGTGCCAATCGCCTTGGGAACATAGCCATGCCTAGGTTTGAGAACGACTAAGGAGTCATTAGGTCCAAACTCAAGACAGGACGCGCTGGTAGACAGCGCGTGCAGGTCTCCCACCCGTTTTACTGACGCGAGCGCGAGTAGAAAAACGGTCTTTAGCGACAGGTACTTTAGGTCCACGGTGCTTAACGGTTCGAATGGGGGAGCTTTCATAGCATCAAGAACTATGGAAAGGTCCCAAATCGGCACCGAAGGGGGGCGAGGGGGGTTCATCCTTCTAGCTCCCCTGAGGAAGCGGACTACCAGCCCGTCTTTGCCCAGTGACTGACCGCGTCGGGGTTCAACAAACGCCGCGACGGCTGCCACATATACCTTAAGAGTGGACGGGGATCTGCCCTTGTCCAGCATCTCTTGGAGAAAATTTAGCAAGGAGGGAACCTCGCATAACCGTGGGTCCAGACCCTTTTCGGTGCACCACTTTGAGAACACAGACCATTTTGACGCATAGAGCCTTCTGGTAGAAGCCGCTCTAGCCTGTATGATCGTGTTTAACACTCCCTCTGGCAAAGTAACGGGTAGTTGTTGATCACCCACGCGTGAAGCGTCCAGCGCTCTGGGTGGGGATGCCAGATCGAGCCGCGAGCTTGGGAGAGGAGATCTGCTCTGACTGGAATGGGCCACGGCGCTGTCTGTGACAGCTGCGTGAGCTCCGGAAACCAAGTCTGACCCTCCCAGTGCGGGGCTATGAGGAGCACCGAGTGCTGCGCTTCTCTGATTCTCTGAAGCACCTGTGGTAGCAGAGAGACCGGAGGGAAGGCATAAAGCGGGCGGCTGGGCCAGGTTTGGGCTAGCGCGTCCTCGCTCTTTGAGAAAAATGTTAGGCAGTGGGTGTTCTCCGCCGAGGCGAAGAGGTCCACCTCTGCTCTGCCGAATAGACGCCACAGTTTCTGGACTGTAAGAGGATGCAGGGACCATTCCCCGGGGGGAATGGGGTTCCTGGACAGGCTGTCTGGACCGTCGTTCAGCTGTCCCGGCACGTGCGTCGCTCTGAGCGAGAGCAGGTGACACTGAGACCAAACTAGAATGCGCTCTGTCAGCCGGAAAAGATTCCTGGATCTTACTCCGCCCTGACGGTTCAGATAGGAGACCACGGCCATATTGTCCGAACGGATCAGCACGTGATGGCCCTGAATGCGCGGGAGAAAACCGCCTGAGCGCGTTCTCGACCGCCAACATCTCCAAACAGTTTATGTGTAGGAGGCTCTCTTGAGCTGACCAGGGGCCGAAGGCCGGTGAGCCCTCGCAGACCGCCCCCCACCCCGTGTTGGAGGCGTCTGTCGAGATGACTTTTCGGCATGAAGCTGTCCCCATGGAGACGCCGCGCTGAAACCATTCTGCCACTAACCATGGCTGCAGAGCTGTAATACAGGTCTGCGTTACCCTTATCAGCTGGTGGCCAGAGGTCCACGCTCGGTGAGACACACGGCTCTTCAACCAGAGCTGAAGCGGGCGCATGCACAGTAACCCCAGCTGGAGTACCGCGGAGGCTGAGGCCATACAACCCAACGCTCTCTGAAAAGTTTTCAAAGGCGTGAGTCTGTTCATCCGAAAGGATGCGGCGAGGCGCTGCACACGGTGCGCGCGCTGCGTCGACAGACGCGCCGTCATCGTGACCGAGTCTAGCTCTATACCCAAGAAGGAGATAGTCTGACTGGGTTGTAGTACGCTCTTTGTCCAGTTGACAGAGAGGCCCAAAGCTTTCAGATGGTCGAGGAGAACTGTACGATGAGACAGTAACTCTTTCTGAGACTGTGCCAGAATCAGCCAGTCGTCCAAATAGTTCAGTATTCGCAGCCCCTGACTCCGCAGGGGGGCGGGCGCCGTATCCATGCACTTCGTGAACGTACGGGGTGCCAAGGATAGGCCGAACGGTAGGACGGTGTATTGATAAACCTGGCCTTCGAAGGCGAAACGTAAGAATGGCCTGTGAAGGGGATTTATCTGGATCTGGAAGTATGCATCCTTCAGATCTAGTGATATGAGCCAGTCCCCTGGCGCACATGCGCGAGGAGTTTTCTGATAGTGAGCATTTTGAACGGTCTCTTTATGAGAGCTTTGTTCAAATATCTGAGGTCTAATATTGGTCTGAGACCGCCGTCTTTCTTGGGAACAAGAAAATAACGGCCGTAGAACCCCGACTCGCTCATAGCAGAAGGCACCCTCTCTATAGCCTTCTTGCACAACAGACTTGCTATCTCTGAACGGAGCAGTGACACTGCTTCTGGGTTCACCGTAGTTTCTAGCCGCGCCCGGAAGCGAGGAGGGCGGCGACGAAACTGTAAGCGATAGCCTAGCTTTATTGTGTTTAACACCCACTGGGAGATTCCCGGAATAGCTTCCCACGCTTTTTTACAAGAGGCTTTTATGCTCTTTTTGAGATTTCTCGGGGTCGCCGTGAAAACGGCGTTTGTGCACATGCAAGCGGGAAGGAAGACCGGCTTGGTTATGGCAGAAAACACTGCTGCAGTAGCCGCCTGGGCGGGGACTAACAGAGGGCGAATCTTTGACGGCGGTCCGGCCGCAGCGGGAGAGCGCCGTCTTTTTCTTCTCAGCTGTGCTAGGCAGACTTTGGTTGCTCAGGTTTCAGCGTGATTCTAGGCCGAGGCCCCCGAGGAGGCGGCGGCCTGTGGCGGCTGTCAGAGCGGGAACGCGGGCGGCCGCCCTGGCGTCGCTGAGCAGTCTGGCTGTGCTGAGCTGTGCGCTGGGGTGGGGCTCGTGCAGGAGGCTGATCACGTGGGCGGCCTGCAGAGGAGCTAGCGCGACGAGGCAGGAAGAGGTTCATGGCCTGTGAAGCTTTCTGTACTTCGGAGAAGCGGTCGACGATACCCGTGACAGCAGATCCGAAGAGGCCGGCTGGGGAGAGTGGGGCGTTGAGAAAGACGGCGCGCTCGGAATCTCCCATGTCGGCGAGAGTGAGCCATAGGTGTCTCTCAGACACGCAGATGGCGGCCATGCATTTCCCCAAGGCAAGAGCAGCAGACTTTGTAGCGCGAAGGGCAAGGTCCGTGGCGCTCCTCAAATCCGCGACAGAGGGGGGGTTCTTACCGCTCTCATCCCACTCACGCAGCAAATCGCCTTGCAGGATTTGCAGCACGGACATTGAGTGGAGTGCAGACGCCGCCTGGCCGGCGGCTGAATATGCGCGGCCGTGAAAACTCGAAGTCGCTCTGCAGGCTTTTGAGGGAAGCACAGGTGATGAGCGCCATCTAGCAGAGGGCGGGCATAAGTGTGCGGCGACCAAGTGTTCAACCGGCGGGATGGTGAGATAGCCCTTCTCTGCGGCTCCGTCCACAACGCGGAGCGGGGTGGAAGAATCAGAGCTAGACCTAGCAGAGAGCGGGGCATTCCAAGACTTTGAGAGCTCAGCGTGCAGCTCGGGCAGGAAGGGCGCAGCCCGTTTGGCAGCGGGAGTCGAGCGCTGGCGGAAATAGCTGCCGTCCATGCGGTTGATGGTCTGCTCGGGGGGAGGAGACCACTCGAGACCGAGGCGCTCGACGGCCTGTGTGAGGAGGCGCATTAGTTCCTCTTCAATGCCAGCGCGAGTCCTGGAAGATTCACAGTTCGAAGAGACCTGAGAACCGGACCAATCCTCACTGTCGGAAGCGAGAAGCGAACATGAGTCCTTGATGTCCGCGGCGTCATCGGAGGCAACAGAGCGGCCACTCGGCGGCAACTGTTCGTCCGGAGGCGGCGGAGAAGGAGAGCGGGAGGCTACAGGCTCCGGCGGAATGAACGCTTCTTGCTGGGGCTCCGGCGGCCTCTGAGCGCGGCGTTTCTTCTTCCGCGGCGCAGACAGAGGTGGCTTGGGAGCGCTTTTAGCGGCCAACAGTCGAGCCCGCAGGGTCAACATAGGCATTGTATCGCAGAAGTCGCAGCCGCCGTCAGCGAGGGCGACTTCAGCGTGCTCCGGTCCGAGGCAGAAGGCGCAGATGACGTGGCGGTCTCCAGCCTCGAGGGGAGCGCGGCATGAGCCGCAGGAATTCCGAGACATCTTTAAAAAGACGCTCGCTCTTTTAGATACAATAGGATTTTAAGCACTGAGTAAAGGATACACTCCGTCGGATGGCGCTAGCTCACAGGACGGCTGAAGGTGGCGAAGACGGCCGGCTTCCTCAGTCTCCCAAACGCTCGCTAGAAGGTGCCTTTTCGACGACGGCGGCTTCTCTCTCAGGATCAGCAGATGCAGGTGCGTCGCTGAAGGATGAAAAATCAGATTATTCAGCCTATTTCGGGGTATTTATAGCCTCGTCCACGCCCGCTTCGGGGGCGGTGACGTGGTGAGAGCGAGTCAGACTCTCATTGGTCGCGGGTTCATCCGCGCCCCCTCATAGGCTTAAGCAGTTCTCCGTGAGCGAACCAATGAGCGGCTAGCTAGCCCTCTCATGGTCTGCTGCAGCTGAACTGCGTTGACAATGGATACAAAATTATAGGATAATTTTTGGCTTCAATTTCTCAGAAAGATGGAATCTTTCCGTAGCGTAAGCTAGCTTACGCAATACGAGAGAACCTCTCGTAAGAGAACTAAAGACTTTTTGGAGATATGAAGGATGCAATACTACTCTATAGGTACTCAAGATTAACATGAGATTGAGTGAAACTGAGTATTTCACCCCCCCTTTAACTAAAAAAAGTTGTTTTAGGGTTTAGTTACCCTTTAAAGGGTACCTATTATGGCATTTAAAATGTTCCTAATATTGTTCTGGGAGTCCCCAACAACAGTTTTACAAGCATGCAATGACAAAAAACACTTTTGTTGTCTTATAATATGCATTTATTTTTACCTGATTTGCTCACCGACTCCCATATGAATCGTTTAGCGAGTCATTTTTCCAAACCCCGCCTTTGCGTGACGCTAATCTGTGGTGATATGTTAGACACCCAGCCGACGGGGTGTCATTGGTTGTTGCGCTAGATCTTACCCAGATACAACAGTGCTATTTTCTGATTGGCTAACAACACCAGACGAACAACACCAGAGGAGACCAGGGTTGCCAGGTCTGCACAACAAAACCAGCCCAATTGCTCATCAAACTAACCCAATCACGGCCAAAAATATTCAAATAGCGTTCCCGGGTGTTTCCTCAATAACAATCATGTTCCAGTGGATAAAACAATCGCGTCAACCAGCGTGCACTACACAAACAACCCGCGGAAACAGTGCAGGCATACGGACCTGGCAACACTGGAGGAGACGCGCTTGAATCCTGCCGGTTCCACAGTGAGTGAGTTTTGGGCACTGCGGCATATTAAATATATTACAAATAGTTTTTCAGCGTGAGAAATACAATGTGTGGCCGGAGAGCGTGACAAAAGACCGAAATGAGTGACTGTCACGCTCAATGCGTGATGCGTGACACTCGAGAGCCCTGTGACAACTCCATTAACAACGACAAACACTTCACATATTTCAATACAATTGACATTGAAGACCTAAGTTAGCTGCTAGAAGCTGCGCTGTGCCTGTGCGTACACAACACACAAAATAATTATAGAACATGATACAAACATAAAAGCAACAGCCTACTTACAGATTGTGATTCGGAGAAGGAAGCTGATCCAAATAAACTCGGTACTGAACCTCCCTCCTTCAGTATCAGCCGGCTCGCAAATTCATACTTTATAGCATTTAGGTTTGTGAAGCAATCATCTTCAAAATGACGCGAACACAGAACAAGTTCGGGCTATAATACTTCTGTGGTATAGTTATGAACTGTAGCCACTGTCTTCAAATGCTCCTCACTGGGCAGATGAAAAAAGTTTGCTTTTGCGTCGCACTTCAAAACACAGCAGCGTCTCGTCGACATGATGTTTTCCCTGGTGTCTCCTAATGCAATGAGTGGGCGTATCTTATTCAAATAACTTGTACAAGTGACGTACGAAAGTTAGAGAAAATGCATCGTTCGTCTATCGATTCATATCAACGACTCAGAGTCGACTCTTACATTTGAGAGATAATAACTTTGTATACGGTGAACTTTCATATTTAAAACTTTGCAGGATGTTTTCGTTCACTTAGATCTATGTTACACACTACATGAAAGGTAATTTTCAAAATTCCATGATAGGTACCCTTTAATGTTTTTTGGGGGGTTATTTTACAATTGAGGGTTCTGTTTCAAACATGTCAATGTTCAAAGTTATAACTTTTTTGCATAAAATAAACCTGTCAAATATCTCATAATTTATTTCAAGCTCCAGTTGGACGATCATTTTGTTGGCCCTATTTTGGCCCTGTCTGTGTAAAATAAAATGCCTTTAGGGAGCAGTATAAGGCTGGACTCTCAATGTTGAGATTCACAATTGTCTGCCAAAGTTAAACCAACACAACTTTTCATGTTTCTTCCAAAACAGTACAGTTTAATGGTTCAGTAAAGTCATAAACTATGCCCTTTCTTCCTCAAACCGCAGCATGTTTATCCACCGAGTCACACAACTTATTAAGATTAGTTCATGTTTTTACATCCTCTGACCTTTAAATGCCAATCTCACACCATTTAATGTGCAAACTGGTGAATGCCAACAACAATGCACTACAATGAAACTACAATAAAGTGACTCCCTCTGAAAGAAAAACAGACAATACATTTCAATGGTAAAATAAATCCAATAAATAAAAATATTTATTAATTTATTATATAAATCTTTTTATTTTTAACAATTTAGAATTTTAAAATGTTTGTCGTTGGATAATAGTGATCTAAGAATTTGGATATTAAATGTTTTTTTTTTGACCATTTATTAATAGAGGATTTGTGGATGCATTAAATAATTTAGATTTGTAGAATGATTATTAATTTTTTTAATTCTGGAGTGAAAATTTAAAAGTTAACACCTTATGGTAACATGCACCTGTCAGGAGCCAATCAGAACCCTCACTAACCACCACGCAACGATCACTTTCCCCAGAGTACTAATCACCTGCACCTGTTTCCATTCAACACGCCCTTCACAACCAGCACAAAAGCACCCAATTCACAGTCACTCATTGTCAAGCCTCCAACAGGAAAAGACCACTACCAGTTTCACTTGCCTTCCTCAGAGTTATCTCAAGTCTGGAACGTAAAGTATACTCACCTGTGATACTAACCTTTGTGCTCTTGCTCTGATGTTCCCAGGACCTGCTTCGTGATTCCGTTCTCTGAGTCCTGGATCCAGTATTGAGTTTCGTTCCCTGCTGGATGATCTGAAAGGGGAAATATAAAGCAAGTATCACTGAACTGGTTAATTCGATTCCATGCACTGCAAGAAATCTACTCACGTCAAGTTTCTCCTTGGATCTGGTCCGCTCACGAACGAGCTGTAAAAGGGAAAAAGGAAACGTCATTGCCTTGCCACTCTATTCACGCTATAATCTATGAAGAGGATTTACTCACCTGGAATTCCTGCCACGAATCCTCTGCACGAGCACCACTGAACACCTGCAAACTTAAATGCTTCTCACTTTTAAATAAAGAAAAGTTTATGTTCATCACTTACCTCTTTGTCCGAGTCTGAATCCTGACAGAAGGCTTGACCTAACAACAGTAAGAGGTGAAGATCGTAATGGACCCCAAACAACCAGCCGTTGCTGCCAATCCCACACCAGCCCCCGCTCCTTCAGTACAGTCTGTGTTTTCCTCTGCGGGTTCTTCCGGGAACGTCACTTCTTCGGTTACCTGCTTTGCAAATCCACCGTCGCGTCCAGCGCCATTCTCTGGCCGGGCGGAGGATTGCAATGGGTTCCTATTACAGTGTTCGCTCGCTCTGGAACAGCAAGCTCAGCTTTATCCCACTGAACGATCAAAGGTCGCGTTTGTCATCCAGCAACTATCTGGAACGGCTTTGAGATGGGCTGAGTCTTTGTGGATGAAGGAGTCATCTGTGGTTGCAAACATTCAAGAATTCGTGAAACATTTCAAGGAAGTTTTCGGTCAGCCTGCGGAGGATTCCTCTTTTGGAGAACAGCTGTTACAGTTACGTCAAGGGAAGAAATCATTATCGGAGTATTCTGTGGAATTTCGCACTCTAGCATCCAACAGTGGTTGGAATGAACGAGCTCTTATTTCTGTGTTCCGTCGGGGATTAAATCCAGCTTTACGCCTCCAACTGGCCATCTATGACGACACTCTAGGACTCGAGAAATTCATGCAACAGGCCATGAGAGTGAGTCAAAGATCTCAGAGTTGCTACACCGATCAGTCTTACTATCCTCCTGTTCCTCATCAAGGTGCTACGAGCTTCGCGGCCGAGAGTCGAAATGAGGAAATGCAAGTCGATTCCTTCAAAATCTTCCAGAGTGAACGTCTTCGGAGGAAGGAATTAAGATTGTGTATGTACTGCGGTGGCAAGGGACACTTTCGACTTAACTGCCCCATCAGACCTGGGAATATGATGGTAAGCTCAGTTTTAGATCACCAGACAGTCTCAGCACCCCTCACGATCCCTGTAAATTTAAAAATTGAAGAAACCTGTATATCTGTCACAGCTATCATCGACTCGGGGTCCGCGGGAAACTTCATCTCGGGGAAACTCTGTAAGAGACTCAAACTGCGAGAAATCAGCACTCCCAAGACCTACTCCATTTACGCAGTAACAGGTGAGCAGATTAACATGCAAGATGTTACTACCCAGATTAATCCCATTAAACTGTGTGTAGAGGACACACACCAAGAATGGTTCGAACCGTTTGTACTCTCGAATAGTCAGGCAGATCTCATCCTAGGTCGACCGTGGCTAATCAGTCATCAACCCACAATCGATTGGAAGTCTGGAAAAATCTTGAAATCGGGGTTGTCGATGCTCAAATTTAAAGAATCACTCACCTTGTCTCTCCAGCAAATCAAGAAACTACAGCGTCACAGTAAATTCCACGTCCATCGAAAGTCCTGCTGAAAGAATGTCCACGAATATTCCTGCCTGTTACTCCACGTTTTCTGATGTGTTTGACCCTGTCACTGCGTCCCAATTACCACCTCATCGACTATGGGATTGTGCAATTGATCTGGTTCCTGATGCACGACTCCCCAAGGGCCGAATTTACTCTCTCTCCATTCCTGAACAAGAGTCAATGAAGAAATATATCAAGGAGGGTCTAGATCATGGTTACATCCGGCCTTCTACATCTCCTGCAGCAGCCAGTTTCTTCTTTGTGGCCAAAAAAGATGGTGGTTTAAGACCCTGCATCGATTACAGAGCTCTAAATCAAGTCACAGTGAAGTTCAGTTACCCACTCCCTCTCATTCCAGCTGCTCTCGAACAACTCAGAGAAGCAAAGATGTTCTCCAAGCTTGATTTGCGTAGTGCATACAATCTCATCCGAATTCGAGATGGAGATGAATGGAAGACAGCCTTCATAACTCCTGCGGGGCACTACGAATACTTGGTAATGCCGTATGGTTTGGTCAATGCTCCCTCCGTATTTCAGAGTTTCATGGATGAGATATTCAGAGACTTTCTAGGGAAGTTCGTCCTAGTATATATCGATGATATCTTGATCTACTCCAACGATCCAACGGAGCATCAGCGGCATGTGTCATTAGTCCTCCAAAGACTCAGAGAATACACCTTGTTCGTCAAAGCGGAAAAATGCACTTTTCATCAGACCACTGTCGAGTTCCTGGGGTATATTCTTAGTGATCGGGGAGTAGAGATGGATCAACGGAAGACAGAAACAATCATGTCATGGCCAACTCCGAAATCAGTGAAAGAGCTTCAGAGGTTCCTCGGCTTTGCAAATTTCTACAGACGGTTTATCAACCAATATAGTCAACACACCTCACCGTTAACCTCCTTGTTGAAAGGAAAACCCAAGACCTTGAAATGGACCTCGGAAGCTGAGTATGCCTTTAATTCCTTGAAATCTGCTTTCACCAATGCACCGTTGCTTCACCATCCAGATCCTGAAAGACCATTTGTGGTAGAAGTGGATGCATCCACCACCGGGGTCGGAGGGATTCTATCCCAATGTTCTGAGTCCTCCTCTAAACCCTTACCCTGTGCATTCTTCTCAAAGAAGTTCTCTCCAGCTGAAGCCAACTACGACATTGGGAATCGTGAACTTCTGGCAGTAAAACTTGCCTTAGAAGAATGGCGGCATTGGTTAGAGGGAGCAAAACATCCGTTTCTAGTACTTACCGACCATAAAAATCTTCAGTACTTGAGAGATGCAAAGCGTTTGAACCCTCGCCAAGCCCGATGGGCGTTATTCTTCACACGATTCCACTTCAAGATTGCCTATCGCCCAGGCTCAAAGAACACCCGAGCAGATGCATTGTCTCGTCTTCATGTCCCTGAAATCCCTGTTGAAGAACCCGAAACTATCCTGCCAGAGAGTCTCTTCGTGAACCCCATCCAATGGGAGATAAACGAACAGCTCCAAGAATTGTCCCATCAGCAACCCAGAGTTCCGGGATGGCCCACTGGGAAGATATACGTTCCTGAAGAGTTCCGCACCTCCTTGATTTCATCAGCTCATTCTTCAGTAGCCACTGGACATCCAGGAGTGAACAAGACTCTAGCTACACTTCAAGTCAAATATTGGTGGTCCAGCATGAGAGCAGATATCACACAGTTCATCCAAGGCTGTATCCCGTGTGCCATCTCAAAGGTTCCCAGAAATCTGCCTGTGGGTAAACTGGTACCCCTTCCTGTCCCGAATAGACCTTGGTCTCACATCGGAGTAGACTTTGTCACTGATCTTCCAAGCTCTGAGGGGAATACCTGCATCTTAGTGACCATCGATCGCTTCTCTAAGGCCTGCAAGCTAATTCCACTGAAGGGGCTCCCAACAGCTTTTAACACCGCTGAACTACTCATGGAGCACGTCTTTCGGAATTTCGGTCTTCCTGAGGACATCGTTTCCGATAGAGGGCCTCAGTTCATATCTAGAGTCTGGCGATCATTCTTCACGTTAATGAATGTGACAGTAAGTCTGTCTTCAGGGTACCACCCACAGACCAACGGCCAGACGGAAAGAAAGATCCAAGATATCGGACGTTTCTTGCGGACATTCTGCCACTCCAATCAGAACATCTGGAGTAAATATCTCATTTGGGCCGAATACGCACAAAATTCTCTTCGACAAGCATCCACTCAGTTGACTCCATTTCAATGTATCCTGGGTTATCAGCCTCCGTTATTCCCATGGTCCGGTGAACCCTCAGAGGTACCCGCAGTTAACAAATGGTTTGAAGAGAGCGAACAGGTCTGGGATCAGACACACCACCACATTCAGCAAGCTGTCAATGGACAACAACGATTCGCTGATGAACGCCGCCAACCCAGAGTATCAGCCTGAACAGCTCGTTTGGCTTTCCACTCGAGATATCAGATTTCGCCGGTCATGTAAGAAACTAAACCCCAAGTATATTGGACCATTCCCAGTTGTCAGCCAAATAAATCCAGTTACTTACCAGCTCCGACTTCCTCCAGAATACCGCATCCATCCCACGTTTCACGTTTCCCTCCTAAAGCCTTACCATCCACCAGTATCCCAGTCAGTCACAGAGATTGAACCAGAGGACAATCCTCCTATACCACCCATAGAACCAGAGCCCATCTATCTAATTAATGAGATTTTGGACTCTCGACGTCGAGGGAATCAACTCGAGTACCTCATTGACTGGGAAGGATATGGGCCAGAGGAAAGAAGTTGGGTGCCTCGGAATGATGTTCTTGATCCCAGTCTGCTCCTGGAATTCCATACCCAACATCCCGAGAAACCTGCACCACGACCCAGAGGCAGACCCCCACGACGTCGAGGTCCAGGGTCCGCTGGCGCGGACTCTGGAGGGGGGGGTAATGTCAGGAGCCAATCAGAACCCTCACTAACCACCACGCAACGATCACTTTCCCCAGAGTACTAATCACCTGCACCTGTTTCCATTCAACACGCCCTTCACAACCAGCACAAAAGCACCCAATTCACAGTCACTCATTGTCAAGCCTCCAACAGGAAAAGACCACTACCAGTTTCACTTGCCTTCCTCAGAGTTATCTCAAGTCTGGAACGTAAAGTATACTCACCTGTGATACTAACCTTTGTGCTCTTGCTCTGATGTTCCCAGAACCTGCTTCGTGATTCCGTTCTCTGAGTCCTGGATCCAGTATTGAGTTTCGTTCCCTGCTGGATGATCTGAAAGGGGAAATATAAAGCAAGTATCACTGAACTGGTTAATTCGATTCCATGCACTGCAAGAAATCTACTCACGTCAAGTTTCTCCTTGGATCTGGTCCGCTCACGAACGAGCTGTAAAAGGGAAAAAGGAAACGTCATTGCCTTGCCACTCTATTCACGCTATAATCTATGAAGAGGATTTACTCACCTGGAATTCCTGCCACGAATCCTCTGCACGAGCACCACTGAACACCTGCAAACTTAAATGCTTCTCACTTTTAAATAAAGAAAAGTTTATGTTCATCACTTACCTCTTTGTCCGAGTCTGAATCCTGACAGCACCCCTCTGAATTGAGGTAAAATGCTGGTGTTTTTATTATTTAATTGAATCATTAGCTATTTATGGAGTTGTTTTTTTTTAGAGATTTATGGAGTTGTTCTTGAAATAGAGAAAAATTTCAAGCATCTTCAAGATATATCAATTATATCATTGCAACCAATTGGTCATTCAATCTGAATGCATAATATTGCTATTATGACATCCTTCAAATAAGAAAAGATAGTGTCCTCAGGTGCAGCTTCTAGGATGGCTGTGTGAAGAAAGAGATTCTGTGATTCCGTGAGCCTGTCAGAATTTGCATATTTCGCAACAATTGGTATAAAGTGTTATATAAAGTGTTCAGATGGATCTCTGGGATTCTGACCATTTTCATTTGTCTGTCATTATTCAATTATATTTATCTACATGTATTGTATTGTATGTATTGTCTATGTAAAAGTATTTACATAGACAAATAGATTCATATTTTACATAAATTACACCATTTAAATAAACCATAAAAATAACAGATGTAATTAGCCTACACATTTTGCAACTGGGATAAGTTTACCCCTAAATTAGCTATTTATTTATCTTAAAAATATACTAATGAAGCATCAACATCATCATCCTGTCCCAATTTTTGATGTATGTATAATGATGTATAGACAAGAAATCATGTCAAGAAATAAATTATGTATTTGCATTGAGGTTTATTTGAAAATACAGGCCAGTGTTATTGAGGAAAATGATCTTATTATGTCACTGTGGTGTGAGAGTTTCTGATAATTAATGACTATTTTTAGGGTTGTAAAAAATAATATTTAGTCCACCCATCATCCAGAGTGTTAGGAATGTATTCTCATTCCCAAGCCAAATGTCCCAATGTCCGGCTATAAGGGTCATGTTTGTGTCACAGGTCGGGAGGGTCGACTGGGTCTACCCCCTCCCTTTAGAATGTACCACTGAGGAGCAGACCAGAAACCAGGCGGACAAGGAAAGTAAAATGTAACAGGCTTTATTGATTTAAAGAATTTATATATCCTAATTAAAATTCCTCCTTCCTCCCCAGCATCCAGTGGCCGCCGGGACGTCGGCTGGACGACAGGCGGGGACTGGGTCCACTCAACCCCCTCGGACTCTTCGGGTGCCGAGGTTCTCGGCAATGGAGGGAACGCGGACCTGACCAGCAGGTAAGTGCTCTAAGCACGGCTTTCCTTCTCGGACTCTGAGCGGACTGTACTCTCCTCGACCTCCCAAGTACAGAAGTTTACAGCGGTGAAGAGGAGCGTCGACTGGACAGCCGGTAGGTACTCCTGGTACGGTAGGTTCTTTCCTATGCAGGGGATGCAGAAAGCTTACGGCTGTGAAAGGGGCGTCGACTAGACAGCAGGTAGGTACTTCGAGTCCGGTTGGTTCTTTCCTATACAGGGGATGCAGGAAGCTCACGGCTGTGAAAGGGGCGTCGACTAGACAGCAGGTGGGTACTTCGAGTACGGTTGGTCCTTTCCTATACAGGGGATGCGGAAAGCTTACGGCTGTGGAAGGAGCGTCGACTAGACAGCAGGTGGGTACTTCGAGTACGGTTGGTCCTTTCCTATACAGGGGATGCAGAAAGCTCACGGCTGTGAAAGGGGCGTCGACTAGACAGCAGGTAGGTACTTCGAGTCCGGTTGGTTCTTTCCTATACAGGGGATGCAGAAAGCTCACGGCTGTGAAAGGGGCGTCGACTAGACAGCAGGTAGATACTTCGAGTCTGGTTGGTTCTTTCCTATACAGGGGATGCAGAAAGCTCACGGCTGTGAAAGGGGCGTCGACTAGACAGCAGGTAGGTACTTCGAGTCCGGTTGGTTCTTTCCTATACAGGGGATGCAGGAAGCTCACGGCTGTGAAAGGGGCGTCGACTAGACAGCAGGTGGGTACTTCGAGTCCGGTTGGTTCTTTCCTATACAGGGGATGCGGAAAGCTCACGGCTGTGGAAGGAGCGTCGACTAGACAGCAGGTGGGTACTTCGAGTACGGTTGGTCCTTTCCTATACAGGGGATGCAGAAAGCTCACGGCTGTGAAAGGGGCGTCGACTAGACAGCAGGTAGGTACTTCGAGTCCGGTTGGTTCTTTCCTATACAGGGGAGGCAAGAAAGCTCACGGCTGTGAAAGGGGCGTCGACTAGACAGCAGGTAGATACTTCGAGTCCGGTTGGTTCCTTCCTATACAGGGGATGCAGAGAGCTCACGGCTGTGAAAGGGGCGTCGACTAGACAGCGGTAGTTACTTCGAGTCCGGTTGGTTCTTTCCTATACAGAGGATGCGGAAAGCTTACGACAGTGTTGATAACACAGAATGCACAAGGCGTTCGATGGAGGACACTCAGAACAGCAGATCACTGGGCTTCCTCCGTTCTCCAGACAACATCAATGATGAATCAGAACATCGCAAGCTTTAAATTCCACCGTCGCTTAATCTCTTCTTCAGCGGCTCCAAACTGCAACACAGGGCAAGGCCGATGGGCACGTGACAGAATTCGGTATAGTAAGCATGCAGTAGCTTCACTTCAAACACACACGGTGGGCACAGCATCAACTCACGTCACTCTCAACCACTCTGTGAAATATAAGGCCACAGCCCACCTCCTTGTTCTGAACAGCAGGGACAGTAAGACGGAAGAATATATAGCGATCTCACTCGTGCATCATAACAGCTGTCTTCTCATTACGGTGTCTAGACTCCGGTTCCTAGATCGCTTCTCTTCATATACAGTGTCTTGGTGTATAAATCACGTATCATACGGCCAGTAAAAGGTTTGCACTTATCTCTACCCAGGCAGAGGACTTGATGTTTCCAAGGCAACTTCTCCTCTGCTTCTTTGTTCCACTCCACCCAATCCTTCGTAGCGGATTCCCTTCCGCGGATCGATCTCACCAGTCAATTTTGTCCCACAGAAACTCTCAGCCTTCCTCGACGGAACAAGGTCAGGACACAGCACCCGAAAACCGAACACAGAACACTGCACTGAACTTCCTCTGCGCTGAACTACCACGCCGAACTGAGCTCTTGGTCTCCCAAAGCTTGGTTTTTATCTGTTTCAAGCCGCTGTGTGTCCCAATCACCAAACAGCCCCTTGATGCGCCGCACCTGCTGTCACTCTGTCATCAGCGGCTGCTGTTGCCATGGAAGCGACGCATATCAGGCTGACTGGGTGTTGCGTCGAGAGCGCTCCGGGCGGAAACATTCCTCCGTGGAATATATAGTTCCGCTGCTGGTTCGTCACCTTGTGACATACTCCCCCGCCAATCCGTTCTAGTCCCGAGAACGGGTTCCGCTCTCCCAGTCTCCATACCTCACCGGGGGTCGACCTCGGTTCTCCCTCTGGGACCGCCTCGGCGGAGACTCGGGTCTCACCGGTCCCGGTGCTGGGCCCAAGCCCCTGGGGACCACTCCCCATCCTACCAGTAACGGCCCTGGTGCTGCCACAACCGGGGGGGCTTCCTCTCTGGGATTCGGGTAGTTCGGGCAAGGGCGAATCAGATTCCGGTGGAGCACCCGTTCTGGGCCCGCTCTCCCCTCGGGTCGGATAGCATACACGGGTTGATCTGGACGTGGTTGTCGTGAGACCACATAGGGCCGAGGCTCCCACCGATCGCTCAGCTTACCCTTCCCTTGGCGACGATTATCCCTCACCAAGACTCTCTCTCCTGGGAGCAGTGGAGCTTCCCGAGCTGTTCGGTCGTACAGTCTCTTGCTTTTTGCCCCCGCCTGGTTAATCCGGTCCGAGACCCGGCCATACGCCCAGTGGAGTCGCTGGTGATGCCTCGCCACCCAGTCTGACAAGCTCCCTTCCCCCTCTTGGATAGCAGCCCCCGCTACTAAGTCGGCTGGTAGCCGCACGTGTCTTCCAAACATTAGATATGTTGGAGCATACCCAGTGGTGCTATGCACGCTGTTGTTATACGCTTGGATCAGTGCCGGAAGCGTATCCGCCCAATGGCCCTGCTGATCCATCTCCAACGTTCCCAATAGGCCCAGCAAGGTTTGGTTAAACCTCTCGCATCCTCCATTCCCTTGGGGATGGTACGGTGTCGTGTGGGTCTTCCTACCCCCGTACAGCTGGCACAACTCATGGACCACCCTGGACTCAAAGTTCGGCCCCTGGTCGGAGTGGAATATCTCAGGGCACCCAAAAGGCTGAATCACAGCCCTCCACAAGGCATTCGCGGTGGTGGTAGCAGTTTGGTCCAAGGTGGGAATGGCCCAGGCATATTTGGTGAATAGATCTGTCACCACCAAGATGTTCTGAATCCGGTCCACCGGCCTTCCCAGCGTCAGATAGTCCATGGCGACCATGTGCATGGGAGCCTTTGCTTGAATCGGGACCAATGGGGCTCGGACCTCCTTCCTGGTCTTAAACAGGGTGCACCGGGGGCATCCCTGAAGGTAGGCCTTGGTAATCCTCTCCATCCCAGGCCAATAGAACTGGCGTCGCAATAGCGAGATCGTCTTTTCCAGGCCCTGATGGCCCAACTGGGTGTGATAGGCCTGTAGCAGGGACCGATGTTGCCCCTCCGGAACTACTATTTGCCAGATCTTCTCGCCCAGGTTAGGGTCCTGGATGGAGCGACAGAGCACCCCCTCCCTCAAAGCCAACCTTTCCCATTGTCCTAGCAACCCTCGGACTGCCTGAGTCTGAGCCCGGCGTTCTCTGGCCTCTGGCCATTTCCCAGTCTGGACCCACTCTCGTACCGTCCGCAACCCTTCATCCTCCGCTTGTCTTGACCTCCAACACTGTGGGTCCCAGCCCCACCCATTGGGGGCCTCTTCCTGCGATGCTCCAGGCGCTTCCACGATCCCCACCATTGCTCCTTCCTCCTCCTCGGAGCTAGAGTTGGGCCCCTGAACTACTGGACCTGCCACCGGAAACCTCGACAGCACATCAGCATTCGTATGCTCTTTCCCTGGCCGATACTTCAGCTGGTAGTCGAAATTCGCCAGTTGTGCCACCCATCTCTGTTCGACAGCCCCCAGCCTTGCCGTCTGAAGATGTACCAGAGGGCTGTTGTCCGTTACCACCAGAACCTTGGTCCCCCACAGGTAGTCCTTGAACTTTTCGCTCATTGCCCACTTCATGGCCAACAACTCAAGTTTGAAGGAACTATAGTTAGCATCGTTCCTCTCTGCCGGGTGTAAGCTTCGGCTGGCGTATGCAATCACCCTCTCCTTCCCCTGCTGTTTTTGGGCTAGCACGGCACCCAGGCCAAGATGGCTGGCATCAGTGTACAAGATGAAAGGCTGGGAGAAGTCTGCATAGGCCAGGATCGGGGCCTGTATTAGTTCCTGTTTAAGCCTCCGGAATGCAGCCTCACATGCCTGGTCCCACTGAACTGCGGGGGATCCCCGGCCCCTCGAACGTCCCGTGCCCCCGAGCAGCTGGTTAATGGGCTTGGCGATTTTGGAGAAGTCCTGAATGAACCGCCGGTAATATCCGACAAAACCCAGGAAGGATCTGACCTGTCGCACAGTCTTCGGCGCCTCCCACCCTTGCACAGCCGACACCTTCTCTGGGTCCACAGCGATCCCAGCTGCACTCACCACATGGCCCAGAAACTTCACCTCTTTCCGGAAGAGCTGACACTTGTCAGGTTGCAGCTTTAGCCCGTATTTGTCCAGGGCGCGGAAAGCTTGCTCCAGATGTTGGAGGTGAGTCTCAAAGTCTGGCGAATAGACAATGACGTCATCGAGGTAGACCAGCGTGGTTTCCGTCAACTGACCTCCCAGGCACCGCTGCATAAGCCGCTGGAACGTGGCTGGGGCGTTGCAAAGGCCAAACGGCATCCGTTCCCACTCGTATAGCCCGAAAGGGGTTGTGAAGGCTGTCTTCTCCCTGTCCCGCTCGTCCATCTGTACCTGCCAGTACCCACTGGCCAAGTCGAGAGTAGAATACCATGCAGACTGTGTAAGACTGGTGAGTGAATCCTCTACTCGGGGCAGGGGGAAAGCATCCCGCTTAGTCACCTGGTTCAGCTTACGGTAATCCACACAGAATCTCCAGGAACCATTTTTCTTGCGCACCAGTACGATAGGGGCGGCCCAAGGGCTACTACTTTCCCGGATAATCCCCTTGTCCAACATTCCTCGCAGGAGGGTGCGGACCTCAGAATACAGGGTCGGCGGCACTGGTCGATAACGTTCTCTACTCGGGGCGGCGTCCCCGGTCGGAATCTGATGTTTCACAATGTCCGTCCGGCCATAGTCCTCGTCGTGAGTCGAGAACAAGTGCTGCCATTTGAGCAGGAAATCCTGGAGCCGCCCAGTCTGTTCCTCTCCCAGTCCTTCACCGCGTAGTGACCCTCCCTGGAGGTGATTAGGCAATTCCTCTCCCTCACTACCCACCGGCGGTCCAGTTCGGGTCAGGGCAACTTCCACTACGGAGGGGCTTACTCGGTTAAACTGCACTTCACCCGGCTCTCTCACTTGTTGCGGGCACACCCCTGTGACTCGGGCCAGACACTGATGTCGATGCAACAGGACGGGGAACGCATTCACGTTCCGTACTTTCACAGAAATCCTCCCCCGCCGTGCTGTGGCTAGCCCCCGAGCTACCTCAAGGTTTGGGCCGTCCGGATGGGGTTCCACCAATACCCACTCTCCCGGACCATAGAGTTGCGAGGGGAGCCTGGCCCACACCACAGCCTCACTCTGAGCGGGAATGGATAACGCGTATCGGCACGCCGTCCTCCCAGTGCCCTCTCGATCTCCTCGCGTCTCGGCAAGGCGAACCCGCCGGCAATCGGCCTTGATTCGGTCCCACTCGTGACTTTCCGAGGTCGAGGCCGTCTGCTTTAGTCCACCTTGGAACAGTTCCTCCCAACATTCTGCTATAACGTTCATGCCCAACAAGGCGCGATGGTTTCCCAGGCAGGCGTCACGAACGATCACCACCCCTTTCTGGGGGACAACGACTCCATGGATCTTCAAGTCAGTCACCAGGTATCCCACGTATGGGATGTCCAGACCGTTGGCTCCCCGTAGCGTCAACCAGGGGGCTTCTGAGGTGGGGCAATCCTGGCCCTTAAATAGCTCTCGTGACAGGCTCTCAGAGAACAGAGTGACTTGCGACCCAGTGTCTAACAGGCACTGTACTTCCAACCCGTTGACCTGGGCCACTACAATGGGGCAATGCCCCACCAAACATGCTCTGGACTTCGTAATCGATAGGGGGTCTACCATGGGAGTCCCAGCCACTTGACCCACAGTGGCCGGCAACTCTAAAAATCCTCCTGTGATCCCCGACGGGAGCGGCACTGGCGGAAGTAATGACCCGGCTCTCCACAACCATGACAAATGGGGTGTCCCTGTTCGTCCCACCTGAACCGCGGCCCCATTGGCCTAGCTGGGCGTCGCTCTGGGAATCGGCTCCCCGCTGAATAGGTCCGCTCTCGGAGCAATGGACTGGAACGTTCACGCCGGAGCTCTTCTCTGAAGGAGTTGGATAGCTCGGCCAGCTGTTCCTGGACGTCCTTTTTCAACTCCTCTCGTAACGCACGTCTCCATTCCGCTTCGACCGGGCGTGGGGGGTCGACGGGTGCACTCGCAGCCATGCACGTTGAGGGCTCTACCGTGTGATCCCGTTCCAAGGCCAACGCCTCTTGTCTCAGTTCGTCAAAAGACAAGTCCGGGTTCCGGCGGACCTGTATTCGCAGACTTTGGCGTACGGGGCCTTCCCGTAGCCCCAGGAGGAATTGGTCTCGCAGCAGGCTCTCTTCACCCCCTAGACCATGGTCTTGCCTTCCTCTTAGCCTAGCGAACTGCTCTCTCAGCTGTAGCGTGAATGCCCGGATGGTCTGTCGCGGCCCTTGTTTGCAGTTGAAGAACTGTGTTCGCAGAACGGCTACGGGAGTGGTATCGCCGTATTGCCCCGAAAGGAAGTCAAAGATAGCTTGAGCCGTGGTACGGTTCGCTTCTGGCGCTGCTCGCACTTCCCTCAGTGCTTCTCCTTCCAAGGAATTCAAGATGAACTGTACTCCCTGAGGGGCATCCAGACCTTGGAGCCCGACTAAATATTCGACCTGGGCCCTCCATGTCGACAGACTCATCTCCGATCCCGGACCTTGGTACTTTTGGGCCCAAGGGGCTCCCATGAATATGGGCATGGCTTGTCTTCGTGCTCCCGGTGCCTCTTCTTCTGCCATAACGGCTTCTGGTGGCTCAACTCAGTGGTTATCCTGCCGACTACGCCAAATAATCTGTCACAGGTCGGGAGGGTCGACTGGGTCTACCCCCTCCCTTTAGAATGTACCACTGAGGAGCAGACCAGAAACCAGGCGGACAAGGAAAGTAAAATGTAACAGGCTTTATTGATTAAAAGAATTTATATATCCTAATTAAAATTCCTCCTTCCTCCCCAGCATCCAGTGGCCGCCGGGACGTCGGCTGGACGACAGGCGGGGACTGGGTCCACTCAACCCCCTCGGACTCTTCGGGTGCCGAGGTTCTCGGCAATGGAGGGAACGCGGACCTGACCAGCAGGTAAGTGCTCTAAGCACGGCTTTCCTTCTCGGACTCTGAGCGGACTGTACTCTCCTCGACCTCCCAAGTACAGAAGTTTACAGCGGTGAAGAGGAGCGTCGACTGGACAGCCGGTAGGTACTCCTGGTACGGTAGGTTCTTTCCTATGCAGGGGATGCAGAAAGCTTACGGCTGTGAAAGGGGCGTCGACTAGACAGCAGGTAGGTACTTCGAGTCCGGTTGGTTCTTTCCTATACAGGGGATGCAGGAAGCTCACGGCTGTGAAAGGGGCGTCGACTAGACAGCAGGTGGGTACTTCGAGTACGGTTGGTCCTTTCCTATACAGGGGATGCGGAAAGCTTACGGCTGTGGAAGGAGCGTCGACTAGACAGCAGGTGGGTACTTCGAGTACGGTTGGTCCTTTCCTATACAGGGGATGCAGAAAGCTCACGGCTGTGAAAGGGGCGTCGACTAGACAGCAGGTAGGTACTTCGAGTCCGGTTGGTTCTTTCCTATACAGGGGATGCAGAAAGCTCACGGCTGTGAAAGGGGCGTCGACTAGACAGCAGGTAGATACTTCGAGTCTGGTTGGTTCTTTCCTATACAGGGGATGCAGAAAGCTCACGGCTGTGAAAGGGGCGTCGACTAGACAGCAGGTAGGTACTTCGAGTCCGGTTGGTTCTTTCCTATACAGGGGATGCAGGAAGCTCACGGCTGTGAAAGGGGCGTCGACTAGACAGCAGGTGGGTACTTCGAGTCCGGTTGGTTCTTTCCTATACAGGGGATGCGGAAAGCTCACGGCTGTGGAAGGAGCGTCGACTAGACAGCAGGTGGGTACTTCGAGTACGGTTGGTCCTTTCCTATACAGGGGATGCAGAAAGCTCACGGCTGTGAAAGGGGCGTCGACTAGACAGCAGGTAGGTACTTCGAGTCCGGTTGGTTCTTTCCTATACAGGGGAGGCAGAAAGCTCACGGCTGTGAAAGGGGCGTCGACTAGACAGCAGGTAGATACTTCGAGTCCGGTTGGTTCCTTCCTATACAGGGGATGCAGAGAGCTCACGGCTGTGAAAGGGGCGTCGACTAGACAGCGGTAGTTACTTCGAGTCCGGTTGGTTCTTTCCTATACAGAGGATGCGGAAAGCTTACGACAGTGTTGATAACACAGAATGCACAAGGCGTTCGATGGAGGACACTCAGAACAGCAGATCACTGGGCTTCCTCCGTTCTCCAGACAACATCAATGATGAATCAGAACATCGCAAGCTTTAAATTCCACCGTCGCTTAATCTCTTCTTCAGCGGCTCCAAACTGCAACACAGGGCAAGGCCGATGGGCACGTGACAGAATTCGGTATAGTAAGCATGCAGTAGCTTCACTTCAAACACACACGGTGGGCACAGCATCAACTCACGTCACTCTCAACCACTCTGTGAAATATAAGGCCACAGCCCACCTCCTTGTTCTGAACAGCAGGGACAGTAAGACGGAAGAATATATAGCGATCTCACTCGTGCATCATAACAGCTGTCTTCTCATTACGGTGTCTAGACTCCGGTTCCTAGATCGCTTCTCTTCATATACAGTGTCTTGGTGTATAAATCACGTATCATACGGCCAGTAAAAGGTTTGCACTTATCTCTACCCAGGCAGAGGACTTGATGTTTCCAAGGCAACTTCTCCTCTGCTTCTTTGTTCCACTCCACCCAATCCTTCGTAGCGGATTCCCTTCCGCGGATCGATCTCACCAGTCAATTTTGTCCCACAGAAACTCTCAGCCTTCCTCGACGGAACAAGGTCAGGACACAGCACCCGAAAACCGAACACAGAACACTGCACTGAACTTCCTCTGCGCTGAACTACCACGCCGAACTGAGCTCTTGGTCTCCCAAAGCTTGGTTTTTATCTGTTTCAAGCCGCTGTGTGTCCCAATCACCAAACAGCCCCTTGATGCGCCGCACCTGCTGTCACTCTGTCATCAGCGGCTGCTGTTGCCATGGAAGCGACGCATATCAGGCTGACTGGGTGTTGCGTCGAGAGCGCTCCGGGCGGAAACATTCCTCCGTGGAATATATAGTTCCGCTGCTGGTTCGTCACCTTGTGACATTTGCCCTGGCATGATCCTCACCCTCTCACTCAGTTTCTCTCTCACTCTCTCCCTTATGTTCTCCTCAGTGATCTTTAATCTAGACATCTATTTTGTGTCAAGGCCTGTTCTCTCCATTCCCAGTGAGCTGCTGCATTGTATCTCTGCTGCTCAGGAGCCCATTCCACAGTAAAAGCTGTAAAAAACTGCTGACAATGAAGATGACGCTGTGCAGCTCAGAAAAACAGTGTTTGGAGAGAAGCTTACCCCATCAGAGGCAAAAACGTCTCATATATCCACATAAACATCATCCAAATGACAGGGAACACACATGCAGTTCCTATTAAACTAATCGCAGCGCTGAAACACATGCTGCAGACACAGCGAGCCCGGTGATTTTGGTATATTTATTGGATTTGGCTGGAATGTCATCACACATTTCGACACTTTCTGCCAAGATGTGTTACTGTAGTTCATTAAACTCATGTTTCATGTTTCCATCCAGGAGTGTCTCTGTTACTCGTTTCCCGAATCAAGATCAATGAATCTGCTGTTGACAGTGTCCCAGTTTTGGTGTATAAAGTTTCAAAGTTAACAAGGTATTGTGGTTTGCATTTGTTGCTGTTGTTTGGTATTTGGTTACGTTACTTTCTATATTTATTATACACTAAATGTACCATTTCAAATTAACATTCTGTTTCACCCACTCGTTCAGACTCCCAACTCGTACAGAATGGACGCTTGGACAGGACCACTTCTTGGTGTCAATTTTTAATGTACAGGGTACCTTTAGCATTCCAAGTCTTCTGAAGCCACACTATCTTTATGTGAAGAACAGAGTGGAACTTAAGGAACTCATGCTGTGTTCCATTTACTTTGAAAGAAGGATGTCCGAGCTGGGAATGACGTCACACCCGAGTTAACCACGTTCCAGTACATAGGTCGAAATTCTAAGATGTACACATCCAAGCAAACTTTTTTGTTCTTGCTATTGGAATTCAAAGCAGTAATTTACAAGGATTGTGGCTAAGTATCATGTCCACAAATATAGCTGGAGTAGTACTATTTATTGAGGTTATTGAGACACAGACAAACAGAAGTGCTAATAAACAATATACAGTACTATTTCACTACGGTTGATGCGCTGAGCAGCCATATTGCATTCCCATTCACAACTCCTACTTTAGGGGGGCATTCCTACTGGGAACTAGGAATTTCCTACTTCCAAAGACAAATGGAACACGAATCGCTGAAAATGATCCCGCTCTGTGAATGAATGCACAATGCAGACATATCTCATTCACAAGATATACCCGAACTTTAGCATGACCCATTTGGTCATGATGAGACACATACAGTAGCCAATGCCATTTCATGATCAAATCTGAGATGTGCACAGGATCTGAAGGTGTGTTCATGCCATGTTGGAATTACCGTAATTTCGAGATTCTGACTTGTAAAAAGCATTTATGTCCATGTGATTACATCTTGTAAAAATTTTCTAAGAGCTATAATAATAATAATAATAATAATAATAACTTTATTCTTTCTTATAATAACTTTATTCTTATAATAATAACTTTATTCTTATATAGCGCCTTTATGTAAAGCGCCTTGAGAAGCTGCTTAAAGAGCTCTGACTTGAATCACCACACTGCAAAGTCATTTTGCTGTTCCATAGAACTGCATTATTCTGAGTTTGAAGAATCGAACAGCTCCGAGTAGAACGTTGACATTTCTTAATTACGACATGACATAAACAGCATGAGCTGTACGGTGGATGGAGACGGTGATCGCTTTTGGCTCTATTCTTCACACAAATCAATCGTTTGGCCTCAGAACACATATTTGTACTCTTTGAAAAACTGTAGTTGTATCTGCCAGTAATATCATGTGTTTTATATTGTAGAATAAATGGGTTATAGGCTACCCCAATATATCATTTCATCATGACGTTAAAATTCCCATGCCCATCATGTCTGTGTAGTGTGTATTGAAAAGGTTTCAAAAGGTTTCTCATTGAAAACAATGGTGACCTGCATGCATGTCGTACATTTGTGCTAAAGCTGCACCCTGTGACACCAAGAAGTCCTGACCAAGCATGTGATGTGGGAAAGAAATCATAAAAGCTCTTAAAAGTATATTTTATACGACTCTTTTGAAGCCGTATCATGGCATCATAGGCTAATTGGAAAAATGTGCTTATACCTACATTTTTGCAAAACTCCAAAAACACCTATACATACAAACCCTGCAGTTTCCATCTGAAATGACAATTAGTGGCAGTAAAACACCAACAACTTTTATTGCTTTTTTGATTATTATTACAGGGGCAAATTATATATCTAATTCAATCATAAAACTGTAGTTGGTGTAGGCTGTTAGATCCTTTACATGCAATCTGCCAGCAATCACATTATTTCTACATGACACAAGCTGATTGGCCACTGCTGATTCTGCGGCCAATGAGATTGCTTGATCAATATTTGAAATAGTCTGGTTCAGTGGAAATAATGGGTGCTATTCATGGCTAGAGGAAACAGAAAAGGGACTGGGGTGTTACCTTTTTCCTAAAAAGGTAGGGAAACTCGATCCGACTGTCAGTGTGCACTGGCAGTGCTAGAGGACAAATGCAGAAGTACAAACTATAGGTTGAACAAAAGCCATGGAGCTGTCAAAAGACGTCATCTGGGGGACTTTAGCTGAAAATGAAACCGGGAGATCTGAGTGTAGGTAACGAGTACACATCATTTACATATACACTCACCAAAAGGATTTTTGGGAACACCTGTTCAATTTCTCATTAATGCAATTATCTAATCAACCAATCACATGGCAGTTGCTTCAATGCATTTAGAGGTGTGGTCCTGGTCAAGACAATCTCCTGAACTCCAAACTGAATGTCAGAATGGTAAAGAAAGGTGATTTAAGCAATTTTGAGCGTGGCATGGTTGTTGGTGCCAGACGGGCCGGTCTGAGTATTTCACAATCTGCTCAGTTACTGGGATTTTCACGCACCACCATTTCTAGGGTTTACAAAGAATGGTGTGAAAAGGGAAAAACATCCAGTATGCGGCAGTCCTGTGGGCGAAAATGCCTTGTTGATGCTAGAGGTCAGAGGAGAATGGGCCGACTGATTCAAGCTGATAGAAGAGCAACTTTGACTGAAATAACCACTCGTTACAACCGAGCTCATCTCCACTACAAATAGGAAAAAGAGGCTACAATTTGCAAAAGCTCACCAAAATTGGACAGTTGAAGACTGGAAAAATGTTGCCTGGTCTGATGAGTCTCGATTTCTGTTGAGACATTCAGATGGTAGAGTCAGAATTTGGCGTAAACAGAATGAGAACATGGATCCATCATGCCTTGTTACCACTGTGCAGGCTGGTGGTGGTGGTGTAATGGTGTGGGGATGTTTTCTTGGCACACTTTAGGCCCCTTAGTGCCAATTGGGCATCGTTTAAATGCCACGGCCTACCTGAGCATTGTTTCTGGCCATGTCCATCCCTTTATGGCCACCATGTACCCATCCTCTGATGGCTACTTCCAGCAGGATAATGCACCATGTCACAAAGCTCGAATCAATTCAAATTGGTTTCTTGAACATGACAATGAGTTCACTGTACTAAAATGGCCCCCACAGTCACCAGATCTCAACCCAATAGAGCATCTTTGGGATGTGGTGGAACGGGACCTTTGTGTCCTGGATGTGCATCCCACAAATCTCCATCAACTGCAAGATGCTATCCTATCAATATGGGCCAACATTTCTAAAGAATACTTTCAGCACCTTGTTGAATCAATGCCACGTAGAATTAAGGCAGTTCTGAAGGCGAAAGGGGGTCAAACACAGTATTAGTATGGTGTTCCTAATAATCGTTTAGGTGAGTGTACTACCAACATTGTAACAAAGCTGGTTGAAATTAACCAAACATGACCTTTAAGGTTTGAAGAAATACGTAAATGACGGAATTTTATTTTGGGTCAACTATTCCTGTCATATTGCTCCTGCAAAGCTATTACTTTTGATTCATTAATTTAGGATGAGCCTAAAATTATTTGTATAGGCAAATTAAAACTCCTTTATTGAGTAAATGTAAATGGTCCTGTATTTTCTTGCAATGCAAAGTGTGCAAAAAATAACAGAATAATGTTTGCCTATTTAGAACATTTATGTCTTTCATCAGGAATAAACCATAATGCACCATAATGTAAATATATTTCAACTCTTAAAGGGGGTCGTCAGTTGTCACCATGAAGAGCGAACAAATGACGCAAACCATCCTGTCCGTTTCTGTTATCTTTTCACATAGGGCCTATTTTAGAAAAGATAAAAGTTTTGCAGGCTTTACATGATCACGGCAGGAGTTGAAATATTGCGATTACTGTGATTTTATAACTTTAGTCTCAGCCAATGTTTTAAATTACATCAGCTAATGGGGTCCATTTATTGAGTACAATGAACAGGACATTGACCTGCTGACATTTTTTTAGTCCTGTTTTTAGTCTCTGAATTCTCTCAAAATGTAAGATATTCTTAAATGCAGTTATTTTGAGTAATTTCAGTCTTATTCGATTAGAATTCAATTTGATTAGATGTCCAGGTATCTTATTTGATTAGACCTCCAGGCATTGAGACAAAATATTTACTAATAAACTGTGGAGTTTCAGTGGGTCATGGTGTAGTGCAGTAGAAAAATCATGTAAGCATAAGCAAACTTTTTATTTTATTTCACTGCCAAGTAGGCTACATAACCTTTGGTATAAAATATGAACTTCTTAAACATGGGGGAAATGCCCTGACTTAAGCACAAAATTAAAGTATTTAAGTATAAAAGACATAAAACATTACATAGAAACATCAATTCACTTTTATCAAAAGAAACATTTACACATCATATACAAACATCTAAATTATAATTTTAAAGATCTGTTTCTATCCCTCAGGTTCTCAAGCGGATGAAATAAATGACTGATTTTGAAGTATGGGAGAATAAAACAGATTGATGAGCTAATTAAAGTTAGTCAGTGGTGAAGTTAGTTCAAACTGAGTCATAGTCTACAACTGATTGTAATTAGTCCTTTGTGTAATTGTTTTTAAATTAGCCCTGTTATAATGTGATTACTGTATATTCAGCCATAGTCAGAACTAGACTCTAATTCTGCATCTTAATATCACCTTAAAGACAACATGAAATGGAATTAGCAATGCATTTCTTCAGTAAATGTCTATATTGTGGAAAACACACAGCTGAATGTAATTGAAGGTTTGATCATGAAAAGTAGATAAATACAATTAGTTAATATTATTTTTCTTGCAGCAGAAAAAAGTGGTTACAGAAGTAAAGAAAGTAAAAAGAATTTTTAATGAAAACAACCACTTTTCTTGAGAATAACATGCATGATGAATCTTGCACAGTAAGACCAGGGACATTTATTCAGATACCAAACAGTCCATTTTGATTTCATGTTGTGTTTAAGGGGAGTGCAGTGTAAATGTCTTTGGTCTGGATCCAGATGTTCTAAGCGGAGAAGCTGGAGGTCTTGTAGGGTAGCAGGTTGTAGAGGGGAGCGAAGGGAGGAGGGTTGGGCTGTACATGGGATGTATCTGATGATCCTCCTGGAGATACACTAGATCCTGCTGCTGCGGGGACTGCTGGAGACACATAAAGTGATGCCCTCTGGAAGAAATATGGAGAAAATACATTACTTCAAGGTGAAACTAATCATCTTTTCAGATTTTATATTTCAGTGTACAGCTCCAAAAGATACGATGAAGTGAAATGTGCAGAGAACAATTTGTATCAGCTATGTATTTCAGTGAGCCCAGAATAGAAACATTGGGTTAAATGGTTCATTATCTACTTAAAATTTCAGTATCAGTACTGAATAAAAAAAATATATTGACAATTAGTCCAGATTCTGGAATTGTCTTGGATTTCAGGGCAAAATGAGATGTTGTCTAGGTGGGCTGCTCATTCACATTTAAAAAGAAAGTTCCCAATAGGTTCCCAATGTGACTAGTTCTTAAACCAACCATTTTTTCTTAGTTTGAAGAAGGATTTAATCATCTAAAGTACTTTTTCCCTAGCCTGGCATGCCAGACCTACATCAAGATGTTAGGTCTGGGAACTCTCCATTGACATACCTCAATCCGAGGGGCGGGATAAACGGTCCTCTGCACGCAATAGGATAATAGGCTACAACCAACCAGAGCAACGAATGGTTGTGGATGAGTGAGTCCCATGCGTTTTTTCCACCAGCGGAGCTAATTGATATATTAAACTTTTGCCATATCAGGTCGGCAAAACTTCGAACACATCTTCCTTTTTTAAGAATGACTTAAGTGACGTTCTCTTAACTCCAAGTCCACCAGAGTCGCGGCCAAAGTCGATTCGAAAGACCGCTGCATCTTCATTGTTTTTAAGTAGCAGGGAAATCCCCTATGGAAATCACGCGGAAGTCATGAACTGTGCCGTCATTGTGTTAAGCCCGCCCGCCGACTTTATACACGATGTGATTGGCCTGACCAGTTTTTGTTTTTTTTTCCAGCTCAAATGTCTATGGAGAGTTGCTAGACCACACTGGCTGCGAAATAATTTTCGCTGCCGCTAGGGTGCGTCTAGATTTCTAGGCTACCTTTTTCCCCATTATAAATAACCATTTGTGCAGTGGAGAGATTTCAATGTTAAAGGGGTCCTATTAGGGTCTTTAGTATGTAATGTTGCTGACTGTTGCTGCTGACAACGTACAAAGTTATTCTCTATATCAGTGTCACTGTTTCTGAACTCCCTGAAACACCCCATTGTAGTCCTTAGTTTTCTTCCGGGAACAAACACATCACAGTATTCCTCATTTAAATAATTCCTGCCCAAAACATACACAAAAAAAGTTGCGTTAGTATTTGAAACTCAAGGTTATGGTAACATTTCCATAACAAGCTCGAATCGGTTGTCCAATCCCAACCCACTTGAACAACTAACTGACCAATCAGGCCACATTGCACTTTTCTTAAAGAGGTTCTTCATAGAGACCGTAACTAAACAGTGTTACTGACAGGCTTGGAAGAGAGGTGCTGCATACATGTAAAATATGTGAAAAATAACATGGTTTTTGAACATTCAAGCATGAAAACCTACTCTAGTATACACCAAATACAAAATCAAGACTTTGTAAGAAGGCATAATATTGCCTCTTTAAAGGTGCTTCAGTGAACCATAGATGCCAATAAAGAACCTTTATTTATAAGAGTGTCGTAACAATCATGTTTATGATGTATCATGTTCTAATTGCACAAACATGGATCCCACGGTCCAATGGCTGTTTGTTTATCTATGCTGATTTCCTCAGTGACCATTTTCTGTTAGTAAGCCATATTATACTATTTTCTTAGCCCATTTGTTGTGTTCATGATGAACATACCTAATATCTTATGCTTAGCATTGTGTGTTTAAGTTGGCCAGAGGAACTTTTTGCGGTGATGCTTCCAAGAGCAACTCCAGATCACTCAACAGGGGTGAAGGTGCTGGGAGATCCATGATCTGGGATTGGTTGAACTTATGGCTGGCGTTCTCGGCAGGGCAGGGGTGTGATCAGGACAAGCCCATGGATCAGTGTACTTAGGCACAGTTTTATAAGGGAATGCTGTGGGATTTTGGACTGGGATCATTCTGTGGGAATGCATCGCATTACCAGGGGATTTGATAGGGAGTCTCACACTAATTTTACGGTGCACAAAAAGTCTGCAGATTGAACTCATACCATAAAAGACTATAAGTGGAATCTGTGTGTGTGTGTGTGTGTGTGTGTGTGTGTGTGTGTGTGTGTGTGTGTGTGTGTGTGTGTGTGTGTGTGTGTGTGTGTGTGTGTGTGGTGTGTGAGTGTGTGTGTGTGTGTGTGTGTGTGGGTTTAGCGTATGAACTGACCGGGTAGAGCTGGTGTCCTGTGTGTGTGTTAGGGTCCATTAGCAGGGGTGCAGTGGGAGATGAACAGTTGGCCCCATCAAAAGAGAATAGAGATGAACCTCTCCACTGGGACACATCAAGACCGACCACCCCACTCCTCTGGCAAGAAAAATGTAAGCATCATCTCTGGTTGCCGTATGCAATTTCAATAGAATATTTATCAGTTTTCTTAATTTCTTAATTGCCCCAGAAAGTATAGTTTACTTCTGCATTCCAATCCCAGAATTATGCAAAGGGCCCATTGTTTATTCATATATTTCGGTTGAGATTATGTGTATATGAGCCAATAATATCATGTTTTAATTTGATAATCTGTTTTAATCCTGCACTGCAAAACATTATTTTCCTTCTCGGTATTTTTGTCTTGGTTTCCTTTAAAACTATCTTAACATTCTTGTTAAGACATTCTCAGTTTTTCAGAAAACAAGACTTAAAATTTTATCAAAATTAAACAAGTATAGGTTTAAGACAAAAAAAATGGGGTCAGAAAAATAAACTTAATTTTAAGGGAAAATACGTTTATTTTGCTTACCGCATTGGCAGATATTTGTTTCTTGTTTAAATCATTAAGTCAAGTTTTATACAAAACAACACTTAATTTTTTGCAGTCATCGTGATTGAAGTGATTATGCAGGTCTTTATGCAGTTATTAAGATAGAACAGACAGCATAAAATAACCCATTTTATGCAGTCTTTTAAGCTTTCATAAATCCTCATTGTGACTTTTTTATGCATGTAAGCATAGTCATGGACAGAATTATTGACACCCTTGGTAAATATGACCAAAAATAAATCTGCATTGTTTATCCATTTGATCTTTCATTCAATTTGTTTTGCAAAAATCTACCTTTTCATTAAAGTAAAAGAAGTGAAGGTGGGGAGAAAATCACACTATCAAATGTTTTTCTCCAAAACATGTTGGCCACAATTATTGGCACCAATTTTCTAAGTACAATATCTCTGAAGTATATTCCCATTCATATTCCCATGCTTAGCACACCAGGGTAACCAGGAAAATGAAATTGTCTTGAACTTGTTGTTTCACAGGAGTATAAATATGAGAAAACACAAAAGGCCAAATTCCCTTAATCATCCATCACAATGAGTAAAACCAAAGAATATAGTTTGGATGTGCATTTCCATTCCATTTCCACCATTGGGGCAATAATTAAAAAGTTCCAATCAACTAAAGATGTTACAATCTGCTTGAAGAGGACGTGTGACTATATCTTCCTAATGCACAGTGAGGAGTAAAGTTTGAGTGGCCAAAGAATTTCCAAGGATCACAGCTGGAGAACTGCAGAGATTAGTTGAGTCTTGGGGTCAGAAAGCCTAAAAAAACTTCAAACAACCCCTACATCAGCACAAGTTTTTTAGGAGTGTTTCAAGAAAAATCCTCCACACTCATCTAAGAACAAACTCCAGCATATTCAGTTGTCAGACATATAAAAATAGATTTTTTGGCAGCAAACACACTAGATGGGTTTGGTGCAAACAGGGATAAAAAAGTACCATGTCCACAGTTAAATATACTGCTGGATCTTTAATGTTGTGCGCCTATTTTTCTGCCGGAAGTCCTGGACTTCTTGTTCTGATACATGACATCATGGATTCTACCGTGCCAGCAGCCATATCACCCTGTAGCTCAAAACTAGTTGCCCACTGAAGCTAAGCAGGGTTGACCCTGGTCAGTACCTGGTTGGGAGATCTGGAGAAACCAGGTTGCTCCTATTTGAGGTGTTAGTGAGGCCAGCACGGGGCGCTCACCCTATGGTCTGTGTGGGTCCTAACGCCCAAGTAATCCCAGGATGTCCTTGGAAAAAAAGTAGGGGTTTAACCCCACATCCTGGCCAAATTTGCCCACTGGTTTTCTATCCATCAAGATCGCCTCCTAATCATCCCCATATAAACACTGATTGGCTGCATCATTCTGTCTCCTCTCCACCAATAAGCTGGTGTGTGATGGGCGTTCTCAAGTCACCATCATTTATATAGCGCTTTTAACAATATAGATTCTTTCAAAGCAGCTTTACAGTGATAATAGGAAATTAAAGTAGCACAGATTGTTTTGGCTTTTCAGCAGCTCTAGAATAATGTTATTGTCCAGCTAAAGTTAGTTTTAAATGATTCACTTCTGTTGCAAAGATCATTAGTTATTAACTAGGGGTGGCTTACACAACACCGTTTTAACAGTAAAAACGTCTCGGTTACTGATGTAACCCTCGTTCCCCGAAGGAGGGAACGGGAGACGTGACGTCGACGTGACGACGTTAGGGGATCACTTCAGGGAGCCCTATCAACTTCGAGTGTCTACAGAACAAGCCAATGAACGTTGGCGTGCGTGAAACGCGTCACGCGCCCCGCCCCGCAGCGCGGGTATAAACAGGAAGCGGACGCACGCACTCATTGTTTTTCGCTGAGGAGCCGAGATAGTGACGGCCGTACAGCGATGGTCAGCAACTGTGGCGGCGGGACGTCACGTCTCCCGTTCCCTCCTTCGGGGAACGAGGGTTACATCAGTAACCGAGACGTTCCCCTTCAGTCGCTCACGTTCGACGTGTTGTCGACGTGACGACGTTAGGGGATCCCATGGAAAACGCCATCGGTTGCTGCCACATCCAGCGCCTACGCAAGACTCTCAGACCCCCAACTGCTGGGGCGGAAGATCTGCGTAGAGGGAGTTCAACTGCTGTTCCATATACCCACACCGTGAACTCTTGGATAACACTGGGAAAGCGTGCCTTTCCAGGGGAGAGGTACGCTGTGGAAGCCACATCCTGCCCGAAGGGAGGTAACATGTGGAGAATACACATATGGACTGGCCAGAAGGGCAGTGCAACATATGGAATGTCACTGGGGTGGCTCCAGCCTGAGAAGGGGGAGGCTACACCAAACAGTGACGGCAGAGCGGACTCTGCCAAGGGAAAGACACGGGCTCACCGCAGGGAGCTGGTCGTGGAAGAATACTCATATGGGATCGCCGCAGGGATCACCACATATGGAACCCAGCCTAGCACAAGTTACACAAGCATACGAGCACTAGGCCTGGCGTCGGACGCTCCACAACGTCCGACTGCCGGAGGGGTGCGGAGGAACTCACAGGGTTCGCCAGAGTGGGGAACTTGACTGGAGCAAAAAAGCGCACGTAGCAAGCCGACACAAGAGCGGAAACTTCGGTGTTACCGGCTGGTTGAAGCGAGCACACAGGAAGAAACCGGCTCAACACGTAGGCTATAAAACCTAGCGAACGTGTTAGGTGTCGCCCAGCCCGCAGCTCTACAGATATCTGTCAGCGAGGCGCCGTGTGCCAGCGCCCAAGAAGAAGCGACACCCCTAGTGGAGTGGGCTCTCAACCCGGGCGGGCAAGGCACGCCTTGGGCTTCGTAAGCCAAGGCGATGGCATCCACTATCCAGTGGGCCATCCTCTGCTTGGAGACAGCCTTTCCCTTCTGCTGGCCTCCGTAACAGACGAAGAGCTGATCTGAGGTCCTGAGGCTTTGCGTTCTGTCCACGTGGCAGAGAAAAGCCAGGGCTGGGTCTGCCTCCTCCGAAGGCAGCGCTTGCAGGTTCACCACCTGGTCCCGGAAGGGAGTGGTAGGAACCTTGGGCACGTATCCGGGCCGGGGTCTCAGGATCACGTGAGAGTTAGCCGGGCCGAATTCCAGGCACGATTCGTCGACCGAAAATGCATGCAGGTCCCCTACCCTCTTGATGGAGGCCAATGCAACCAGGAGTACTGTTTTACAGGACAGAATTTTTAACTCAGCTGACTGCAAAGGCTCAAAGGGTGGTCTCTGAAGTGCCGAAAGGACCAGAGACAAGTCCCAAGAGGGTATAGAGAGTGGGCGAGGAGGATTTAGTCTACTTGCTCCCCTCAGGAACCTGACGATCAGGTCATGCTTTCCCAACGACTTACCTTCAACTGCATCGTGATGTGCGGCAACGGCGGCAACATACACTTTAAGGGTGGAGGGAGACAGCCTTCGCTCCAACCCGTCCTGCAGGAAGGAAAGCACGGCTCTGACCGAGCAAGTTCGGGGGTTCTCCTCGTGAGAAGAACACCATTCAACGAACAGGTTCCACTTCAATGCATAGAGGCGCCTCGTAGAGGGGGCTCTAGCTGAAGTGACGGTGTCAACTACCGCTGGGGTAGGTCACCTAGAACCTCCGCGTCCCGTCCAGGGACCAGACATGGAGTTTCAAGAGGTCCGGACGCGGGTGCCACAGGGTGCCCCGTCTCTGAGAGAACAGGTCCTCTCTCAGAGAATGGGCCAGGGAGGGGCTGTCCGAGGAGCACTAGTTCGGGGAACCAGGTCCGGTTGGGCCAATACGGCGCAACTAACACGACCTGCTCCTCGTCCTCCCTGACTTTGCACAAGGTCTGTGCAAGAAGGCTCACTGGGGGAAACGCATACTTGCGTAGGCCCGGGGGCCAGCTGTGTGCCAGAGCATCCGTGCCGAGGGCCTCGGTCAGGGAATAGAACAACTGGCAGTGAGACGTGTCCGGGGCGGCAAACAGATCTACCTGTGCGGTCCCGAAGCGCCTGAAAATCAGCTGGACCACCTGGGGATGGAGTCGCCACTCTCCCGGTAGCACCTACTGCCGTGAGAGCTCGTCGGCTGCACGGTTGAGCAGGCCAGGAATATAAACGGCACAAAGCGACCTCAGATGCTTCTGACTCCAAAGGAGGAGATGGCGGGCGAGTGTGACATGCGGCGGGAGCGTAGACCACCCTGACGGTTGATGTACGCAACGGTCGCAGTGCTGTCCGTACGGACCAGTACATGCTTGCCTCGAAGCGGCGTTTTGAAGCGGCCCAATGCAAGATGTACTGCTAACAACTCGAGGCAGTTGATGTGCCAATGCAGTTGAGGCCGGTCCACAGACTGAAGCTGCATGCCCGTTGTACGTGGCCCCCCAGCCGGTGGCAGAGGCATCCGTGGAGACCACAGAATGCCTGGACACTTGTTCTAGGGGAACACCTGCCCGCAGGAACGAAGGGTCTGACCACAAGCTGAGAGTTTGGCGACAGTGCGGAGTCACTTGGACCCGGCACGAGCCGCTTTGCCACGCCCATCTCGGGACTTGATCGCGGAGCCAGTGTTGGAGCGGCCTCATATGAAGCAATCCGAGCGGCGTACCGCGGCTGCAGATGCCATATGCCCCAGGAGCCTCTGAAACAGTTTAAGTGGAGCCGCTGTTCTGCGTCTGAGCGTGCTCACGCAGTTCAACACTGACTGGACGCGGGCCTTGGTGAGGCGCGCTGTCATGTTGATCGAGTCCAACTCCATACTGGGAAAAGAGATCCTCTGCCCGGGGGTGAGTTTACTCTTTTCCCAGTTGACCCGAAGCCCTAGGTGGCTGAGGTGACTGAGCACCATGTCCCTGTGTTCGCACAACTGCTCTCTCGACTGGGCGAGAATAAGCCAGTCGCGACAGGGCCAGCCCGAAGGGTAAGACTTTGTACTGATATGCCCGTCCCTCGAACGCAAAGCGAAGAAACGGTCTGTGTCAAGGGAGAATCGAGACATGAAAGTACGCGTCCTTCAGGTCGATCGCTGCAAACCAATCTTGGGAACGGATGCATTTGTAAATGCGTTTCTGCGTAAGCATCTTGAACGGGCAGTCTGTTGAAGGGACCGGTTCAAGACACGCAGGTCCAAGACTGGCCATAACCCACCGCCTTCTTGGGTACAATGAAGTACGGGCTGTGAGGCGTCTTCATATCGGCTGGAGGACGGCTCGATCGGTCCTTGCCAGTAGGACTGCGATCTCTGCCTGAGCACAGGGCATGTCGCAGAACACGGTGCTGACAGAATGCCCTGAATACAGGGGACGCCGGGCGACTGAATCGCATAGCCGAGTCGACGTACGGATTATGCCAGCGAGACGGGCTGGGAAGCACTAGCACAGGCTCCCAGACACGCGCAAGCGGAACAACGGCACCACAGACGTACCCGGGGTGGAGCAGCCAGTCGACAGACGGAGAGCCAGCGGACCACACTCGGCCGACCGCGCATAGCGGACCACGGACCGTCGAGGGTCTGAGTGTGTGGTGCAACACTTACCTGCTTCCGTCGAATGGCAGAGTGAGTGTGCGGAAGCGTCAGTGTGTCCAGAACACAGCCACTGCTGCTCGCTGGCGAAGAAGAGGGGCTCGAGGGTGACAAGGCATAGCGTCGTCGACCGCCAAGCGCGCCCTCTTGGGACCCAGAGGTTTCAGAATTGCTCTTCAGTTGAAAATGAGGGTACCACTGGCCCGTGGGTCAGTGGCGGAACAGAAAAAGGAAACAAGATTCTCCACCCGGCCCTCCACCGGGGGAAGGAGCGGTGCCTTCACCACCTCCTGAAGAGCAACTTGATCCACTCTGGGTTGCCCGTCTCAGGGTTGTTAGTACCTGCGCTTGCCTCCTGGTTAGGCAGCGGGCTGGACGGGCATGGTCAACTTCCTGCGGCCTGCCCCACGCCGAGGCCTGGATGGTGGCTGATGCTGCTAAGGCTTAGCGGGAGCGAGGACGCCGCAGGAGGTCGACCTCGGCGACGAGCGGACGGAGGAGCTGCGGCCGGCGGACGGTGGGAGCAGCAGCGGTCCGCCGGGGCAGGATGTGTCGGATGACCTCCGTCTGCTTCTGGGCGGCCGAGAACTGTTGGGCGAAGCTCTCGACCGCATCGCCGAATAACCCAACCTGGGGAGAGGGGCATCCAGGAACCGACATTTATCGGTGTCCCTCATATCCGCGAGGTTGAGCCAGAGGTGGCGCTCCTGGACCACCAAGGTGGACATCGCCTGACCGACTGAACGTGCAGTTTCCTTCGTCGCTCGGAGAGCGAGGTCGGTTGCCACACGGAGCTCCCGGAGGAGCTCTGGGTCAGAACCACCCTCGTTCATGTCCATGAGCGCCTGGGCCTGATGGACCTGTAGAAGCGCTATGGCATGGAGGGCGGAAGCAGCCTGTCTACAGCTCTGCAGCCTTGGACGGGAGGCGTGGATTGCCCCGCCAGGAGGAAGCGGACGCTGGACACAATTGCATCGAGACGGCACGCTCCACCGGGGAACATCCACATACCCCTTAGCCGCCCCGCCGTCGAGGGTGGTGAGGAGGGAGGAGCCACTAGGACAGCTTCTGGCACTATACGGCGCCTTCCACGTCCTAGTAAGCTCCTAATGCACTTCCGGGAAGAATGGCACTGGGGTGGAGCGCTGAGAACCAGCACGGCCCGCCCCGAGATACCAATCGTCCAACCGAGAAGGCTCGGGACGTAGTGGAGGGTTCCACACAAGCCCGACCTTCTCGGCGGCCCGGGAAAGCATAGCCGCCCATTCTGGATCTGACTCGGGCAACGCCACACTCCCAGAGAGGGGTAACGCAGCCGAATCCTCATCTCCAGAGGACTGAAGCTCCCCCTCCGATGCTGCGATCGACATCTGATCGTCAGGTGGGGCCCCAAAGGACACGGCTGGCCGACCACGAGAGGGGCCAGCGCGTTCGTTTGGGGGCTCCAACGGCGGCAGTGCTTGAGAGGCGTGAGGGGCCCACGGAGATTGCCTCGGCGGGGAAGCCCTCACGGTAATCCTCAGATCACCCTGATCATGCGCAAAAGTAGGTCTATTCTGAGGTCCAGAATAAACACTAGATCTGGGCATAGGCGAGGGGACTGCACCTCCCTTGAGGTAAGCGAGTCTTGATCTAAGCGCTGCCATAGTCATATTCCCGCAATGAGAACATGAACTATTCACAAAAGCTGCTTCAGCGTGCTGAATCCCCAAACACGGGAGGCAACAATTGTGGCCGTCTGCTGGCGCCAGGGAACGACCGCACCCAGAAACGCACAAGCGGAATGTCATCCTGAAAAGGACGCAACGTCACGCTTGTGTTGCTCTTTTAGTTGAAAACAAAAAATATAAAGAGAAAAAATAACTCTCTCAGTGCTGAAGCACCCAGGGATAGCCGCGGTGTAATCGGGGTACACACTCACGAGAGGAACGCCCACCGAGACCGACACATACAGACACACACACACACAAGCAATGCTGTGAAAACAGCAGTTGTGAGCTGTAATGCTCGCGGCCACCGCTGATCCCGCCGTCACACCAGCACTGGAACAGAGTACTCTCTTTGAAGTCTTCAACGATCGATGCAGCAGTCTGCAGAAACTCAGAGTCAAAACGAAAGCTCGGCTCCGAAGCGAAAGACAATGAGTGCGTGCGTCCGCTTCCTGTTTATACCGGCGCTGCGGGCGGGGCGCGTGACGCGTTTCACGCACGCCAACGTTCATTGGCTTGTTCTGTAGACACTCGAAGTTGATAGGGCTCCCTGAAGTGATCCCCTAAGTCGTCACGTCGACGTCATGTCGAACGTGAGCGACTGAAGGGGAACAGAATCTGTGGAAACGCTGATGGCGTGCACATGCGTATTACGTGTTTAGTCTATTGTTATGCGTGTTTGAATATATATATGTGCAGGCGTTTAGTCTTTCTTTACAAATTGACCGTAACAAATTACTTGTCTAGCCTTAAATATTCATAATACTGATTTTGTTTTGCTGCTTCCACGTATACTTGTGAACTGGAATCATTTTGACAACGTTTTATCTGTACAGAGGTAAAGGGAAGGAGGCCTTCAGAGAAACTAGTTGACACTGTTCCCGGTTCTGCCTGACCTAATCTATGCACCTTAACATTGAATTATAGAAGTTTATAATGTGTTATGTGTATGCTAGGTCAAAGAAATGTGTTTTTAGTCTAGATTTAAACTGACAGAGTGTGTCTGCTTCCCGGACAATGTTAGGAAGACTTTTCCAAAGTTTTGGTGCTAAATAGGAAAAGGATCTACCGCCAGCAGTTGATTTTGATATTCTAGGTATTATCATCTGGCGGGAATTTTGAGATCGCAATAGATGTGAAGAACTATAATGCGTTAAGAGCTTGCTCAAGTACTGGGGAGCTAAACCATTTAGTGCTTTGTAAGTAATCAGCAATATTTTAAAATGTATACAGTAATTAAGCTTCTGCCATGGCCATCCCAATCCCCTGACCGGAACCATATAGAAACTGAGTGGGGTGAACTGAAGAGAAGAAGCACCAACATGGAGCTGGGAATCTGAATCTGGAAAGATTCTGTAAGGAGGAATGGTCTCTGATCTCTTGTCAGGTGTTCTCAAACCTCATCAGGCATTAGGTGAAGTATTTAATAAAAGGGTCCCAATAATTGTAACCAATGTGTTTTGGAGAAAAACATTTATTTCATAATGTGACCCCCCCCCCCCCCCCCCCACTCCCACTTACTTATTTTACTTACATTTTTTTATGAAAAATGAAAAGGATAAACAATGCAGATTTAATTGTACAGCCATCTTTGATTATATTTACCAAGGGTGCCAATAATTCTGACCATGACTGTATAACCCGAATGCCCGTTTTGGGGAACTTTCATTTAGCAGTCGTCTGAATTGGCACAGTTTCCCCCAATTGCTGGGACACATTTCCTGAAAGCAATGTCCCATTAATCAAAACTATTATCACAAAGCCAAAACCACCAATTCAATATCGCAAACCTCAAACGTTTTAAGACAAAATTAAACAGTGTAAAAAATGTTCAATCCAATTCAAACAAAAACCATCAAATACACCGAACACAAATTACACATTGTGAGACAAGTACACAATTACACATCCGTTTAAAATAATAGTTACAACGATTTTAGCAAACTGAAATGAATCAGGTTAGCAAAAGATATCTACAGTGTCAGGGTTCTGTCACTTCTGTCTAGTTTATACCAGTTTGACATATGCTCGGCTTGTCATGTGTTTCCTTGTGCCATGTGCAGTGCTCTTCTGTCGATTTTCTAGCTCCTCCTATCTTGTTACCTGATTATTGATTAATTTGCCCCACCTGCTTTCTTCATTACCCTCTTTTGTTTGCTTCCCTATTTAGTCTCCATGTGTTTGTAGTCCTGTGCTGGTTCGTCACTCTATCCTATCTGGTTTTCCTGACAAAGTCAAGTATTGAGCATCTTGTCTTGTTTTCCCCCTAGGGGTAGTTTTGTTTGTTTTATTTTATTATTTTACCACTTAATTAAGATCCTTCATTTTCTGCACTTGAATCCTCGCTTCACCTTTATTCCATCTCGTGACATACAGTGAACTTGCAAAAGTAATACCCCTTTATTTTTTTCGCATTTTGTTGTTGCAGCTGCTTTAAATTACATTTTTAATGACAAAGCAAATAAATTATTTATTTTTAATTTAAAAACAAGTATTATACCCTTTTCTGGGACACTTGAAATTTAGCTCAGGAGCAATTTCACTGTATCATCTTTAAGATGTTTCTACATTTCGACTGAGTTAACCTGTGGCAAATTCAATTGAATGGAGTTGAACACCTGTCAATAAAAGTTCTAACAGTTGAAAAAACATAGATCAGAAACCAAGCCATGAGATCATAGGAACAGTGTGCAGAGCTCAGTGACAAGATTGTGTCTAGACACAGATCAGGGGAAGACTACAAAAAAAAAAATCTACTGCATTGAAAGTTCACAGTAGCATGAAGCCTACATAATCCTTCATGGAAGAAGTTTGGAACAACCAGGATTTTTCTAGAGCTGGCCTTCTGGCCAAACTAAGCAATCGATGGAGAAGGGCCTTGGTTAGAGTGGTGACCTAGAAGCTGATGGTCATTCTGGTTGAGCTCCATGATCTTATATAGAGATGGGAGAAAACTTACGGAAGGACAAACATCACTGCAACACTTCACCGATCTGGGCTTTATGGCAGAGTGGCCAGACCAAAGCCTTTCCTCAGTAAAGACACATGAAAACCCTCTTGGAATATACAAAAAGCACCTAAAGAACTCTCAGATTTTGAGAAACAATATTCTCGGGTCTGATGAACCTCTGTTCCAAGCTTCATGTCTGAAGGAAACTAGGCACCGCTCATAACCTGCACAAAAATACAGAGCTATCCTTAATGAAAACCTAGTCCAGAGGATCTGCAGAGAAGAATGGCAGAAAATACCTAAATACAGATGTACAAAGCTTGTTGAACCATACCCCAAATGACTTGAGGCTGTAAAGGTGCTTCAATTAAATACTATTACGATTTCCAGTCACCAGCCCAGTCATTTCACAGCAAAATTGCACCTGCGTGCACACTCAATCACCACCCGCACCTGCCATCAATCATCCTCATCAGCAGCACCACATCACATTGTCTGGTCTCGGCACTCTCGACCGGGTGTATGGACTTACCTGACTGCTTAGCTGCCTTGTGGATACTTACGCCTTGTGATCATCAGCATCATCATCATCATCATCATCATGCATCATCATCATGCACTGACAATCTTCATTATTACATACCCGCAAAGGAAAAATAAACTTGAAATTACAAGCTAAGTGGTAATTCAGTGAATTTCTCTGATACTGTTGGGTTACCTGATTCATTATTTGTGTTTGCATAGATAGTGTCCTTATCAACTGCTTCAAAGATGGACTAGATTTCTGCCAACAAAAAAATGATGTGTGACACTAGCACAATTTTTGGACCTCGTACTGTTGTGGTGTGGTTCAATACATACAGTCGTCCCGAGTCAACCATAAAGTCTGTTCTTGTCAAAGATCCACCAGTTTTCTTCAACCAGCATGGCTACCAGGCCAGTCTCCAGCCACCATGGCTGCCACGCCAGAGTATCTTACTATTTCCCGATCCAGGAACGCAACATATCCAGCCCTTCCCCGAGCACGGAGCTCAACAGAGCAGATCCTCCCCTCATTTTTGTCAGGGCAGCTCTAAATAAACACTCCACTCATCAGTTCCCAAGTCCAGAGTCAGATTGAGGAAAAGAAATTCCAGAATCTGATCCAGAGAAAGAAATTCCAGAATCCATTCTAGAGAAAGAGATTCTAAAGGTATTTTCCAGAAAAAAAAAGATTTCAGAGTCTGTTCCAGAGGTAGAGATTCCAGAGGCCGTTCCAGAGAAAGAAATCCAAGTGTTGGCTTCAGCCCCTGAGCGCACTCCAGTGTCGGCTCCAACCCCTGAAACCTCTTCAGAGCCTGCTCCAGCCCATGAGCCCAGTCCAGAGACCTATTCAGCCCATGAGCCCACTCCAGAGTCCTCTCCAGCCCATGAACTCAGTCCAGAGTCATCTCCAGCCCATGAGCCCACCCCAGAGTCCTCTCCAGCCCCTGAGCCCACCCCAGAGTCCTCTCCAGCCCCTGAGCCCACCCCAGAGTCCTCTCCAGCCTCTGAGCCCACCCCAGAGTCCTCTCCAGCCCCTGAGCCCACCCCAGAGTCCTCTCCAGCCCCTGAGCCCACCCCAGAGTCCTCTCCAGCCCCTGAGCCCACCCCAGAGTCCTCTCCAGCCCATGAGCCCACTCCAGAGTCCTCTACATCCCACGAGCCCACTCCAGAGCCCTCTCCAGCCCACGAGCCCACTCCAGAGTGCTCTCCAGCCCATGAGCCCACTCCAGAGTCCTCTCCAGTCCATGAACTCGCTACAGAGTCCTCTCCAGCCCCTGAGCCCACCCCAGAGTCCTCTCCAGCCCCTAAGCCCATCCCAGAGTCCTCTCCAGCCCCTGAGCCCACCCCAGAGTCCTCTCCAGCCCCTAAGTCACCTTTATTTATATAGCGCTTTTACAATACAAATTGTTTCAAAGCAGCTTTACAGAGATAACAGGAAAACAATGTTGTAATAGTATTGTTCAATTGAAAATTAAATGTCCCCAACTAAGCAAGCCAAAAGGCGAAGGCAACAGTGGCAAGGAACCAAAACTCCATCAGGTGACAGAATGGAGAAAAAAACCTTGGGAGAACCCAGGCTCAGTCGGGGGGCCAGTCCTCCTTTGGCCAACGAAACAGTGTATGATTATGAGTTAGGCAGCATAATGTCAGGAGTCAGATGAGATCAGAACTTTCACGATATTATCCAGTTCATCTGGTTGGGTTGGGTCATCCGGCCGGTGAGGAGATGAGTGTGGGGAGGTGTCCATGGGCCTTCACAGCCCTGATAATGCGTGTCGTCGTGTCCATGTGATGGTCCTTCATCAGATCTGGATATGCCCTGGATCCGGCGGTTTGCGGTAAACCTCGGGATAAACAGAGAGACTAATATTAGCGTAGACGCCATCCTTCTCATGATGTACAAAGTACATCAGGAATTATGGGAAGTGTTCCCGGTTCCGGCTGATCTAATCTATGCAGCCTAACATTGAATTATAGAAATCTATAGTGTGTTATGTGTATGCTAAGCCAAAGAGATGTGTTTTTAGTCTAGATTTAAACTGACAGACTGTATCTGCTTCCCGGACCGTGTTAGGAAGATTGTTCCAAAGTTTTGGTGCTAAATAGGAAAAGGATCTACCGCCAGAAGTCGATTTTGATATTCTAGGTATTATCAACTGGCCAGAATTTTGAGATCGCAATAGACGTGAAGGACTATAATGCGTTAAGAGCTCGCTCAAGTACTGGGGAGCTAAACCATTTAGTGCTTTGTAAGTAATCAGCAATATTTTAAAATTTATACGATGTTTAACGGGCAGCCAATGCAGTGTTGACAGAACCGGGCTAATATGGTCATACTTCCTTGTTCTGGTAAGAACTCTAGCGGCTGCGTTTTGAACTAGCTGTAGTTTGTTTAATAAGCGTGCAGGGCAACCACCCAGTAGAGCATTACAATAATCTAGCCTTGAGGTCATGAAAGCATGAACTAATTGTTCCGCATTTGTCAGTGAGAGCATATGACGTAATTTAGATATATTTTTAAGATGGAAAAATGCGGTTTTACAGATACTAGACACGTGACTTTCAAATGAAAGATTGGTATCAAAGAGCACACCCAGGTTCCTAACTGACGATGAAGACTTAACAGAGCAGCCATCAAGTGTTAGACAGTATTCTAGGTTATTAGGTGAGCCCACCCCGAGTCCTCTCCAGCCCCTGAGCCCACCCCAGAGTCCTCTCCAGCCCCTGAGCCCACCCCAGAGTCCTCTCCAGCCCCTAAGCCCACCCCAGAGTCCTCTCCAGCCCCTGAGCCCACCCCAGAGTCCTCTCCAGCCCCTGAGCCCACGAGCCCACCCCAGAGTCCTCTCCAGCCCCTGAGCCCACCCCAGAGTCCTCTCCAGCCCCTGAGCCCACCCCAGAGTCCTCTCCAGCCCCTGAGCCCACCCCAGAGTCCTCTCCAGCCCATGAGCCCACCCCAGAGTCCTCTCCAGCCCCTGAGCCCACCCCAGAGTCCTCTCCAGCCCTGAGCCCACCCCAGAGTCCTCTCCAGCCCCTGAGCCCACCCCAGAGTCCTCTCCAGCCCTGAGCCCACCCCAGAGTCCTCTCCAGCCCCTGAGCCCACTCAAGCCCCAAAGCTTAGCCAGGAACCATATTAAGCCCCAAAGCTCAGAAAAGAGATAGCAGCGCAGCAGGATCCAAAGGTACCTGATTCTATAGTAATTACAGCACTGTCCATGAAGGCTACAGTAATTTTGTGTGTGGGCTGCACACCAGAGTATGTGAGAGGAGTGGAGCGACAACAATTTTCCCATTCGCGCTCCAAATATTTAATAATCACTCTGCTCCGGGTTCACCATTTACCACTCCTCGCTCACTGATATCAGAAACACCGCTCCGTCTTCGTTCCCCGAGGAAATTGCAAATAAAGTACTTATAAGTTTGAAATCTTGCAAAAATTCTGCTCATAATATATAGGCATATTAAATGAAAAAAATAAATAAACAATACTAAGAGAATTGTTTCAATGTGGTTTATTGGATAGGATAGTGTGCAAACTTTTTCTATGAAATGCAAAGCTTATTACATGGTTTTCAGCAAGCATTAAAAGTTAAATATCATTACTGCTTTTTGCAGTGCACATTTTGTTTGGAAAGAAGAAAATAACTACGTTTTCATAAATTATTTTATCTACGGGTTGCTACATTTCTTACATATTTCTCCTCATTCGAAATCAAATAAGGACAGCACTGTAAGATTACATTTGTTTGAATGCAAATGGATTAGTGAGAGAGCGATTGCATGTGTGAATAAGAGTTACCTGTTTAAAATGCCAATCCAGCCCGAACTCATGAAAGTGCATATCTACTGTATACCTTGAATTTTATTCTTTATACGCCCAAAATAGTTTTTGCGTGCATATGATACGCAGTTTCCGTGTGCATATGATACGCACTTTATGCCGTGTATAATAGTTTACAAATGCCATGGTTTAGTGCATATCATTTGCAAGCAAAAACTTTTTTTGCCATATAAATGCTATAGATACGCATTTTCATGAGATCGTGTTGCCCGATTATATTCAGTAGGCTTGAGAACTATAACCTCCCGCATCCACTCATGTCCATCGGCGTCATCATAACCTTCAAAAATATTTCTGATTTGAGTGATCCATCTGTATCACGCTAGCTAAATGTGTTTAACGTGTGAATCCATTATAGAACTACAAAAAATGCAGTTTCTATAATGGGCCATGAATTGTACTCGTGATGGAGTGATAGTGGAGCTTTTCAGATTTGAAAAAAAAAAAAAAAAGCTCTGCACTTCCATTCTGAATCACATTGCTCCGCTCCCACTCCACTCTGCACACATACTCTGCTGCACACACAGCCGTAGCTCCTCCTAAGAAAAATTTGGGGGGTTTTTCGATCAAAGTCACTGAGGCCGATCAAAGTTCCTTCATCACGGCCACAAAGGCCGATCTAAGATCCCTCGTCATG